>CM030366.1:110031932-110631932 GCA_017893485.1 Hemerocallis citrina | reverse complement strand
AAACATGTACTAATACATGACAAGTTACAAATATTAGTACACATTTAGAGTTATAGAAATGTGTTCATATTTGTTTGTGCATGTGTGCATGCACACACAAATGTATTTGGACCTTTTTGTGGGCTTGGGGTGACCGGTTTTGGTGAGGGGAGGGGATTAATGGAGTGGTTAAGTTAGTGGAGAGTGGGGAGATGAAGAGATGGGGGTTCTAGGAGTTAGGAAAGTGGAGAGTTGTAGAATAAATTTGAAGAGTTATTAGGGAGGGATTTTTGCACTTTAAACCCTTCCAAAATCCTATAAATAGAGCCTCATTTCCTACCTTTATCTTGCACCAAAAACATTATCAAAAGAAAGAAAGGAAAGAAAGAAAAGAAAGAGAGAAGAGAGTTTTGTGCTTGGAGGCCATTGCTAGGAGGAGAAGCCTTACTAGGAGCTAGGAATCTTTGGAGCTAGAAGTGGTGTTCTCTTTTCTTTTCATTGTTCAAGCTTCACAAAAGGTGGGTGTTCTCCTACTTTGTAATTTTTTTTGAATGTACATGCTAATAAAAGTGAATGAGTAGTTTTGATAAAATAGAATAACTATACTATGATTGTGGTGAGATTAATAGTGAATCATGCTATGTTGACCAATAGATTAACATTGTGTTAGTGGGTGATCCTATGCTTCTAATTGTAGAAATTGTATGCTAATTATTTTATATGACTATGAATTGAAGGTGATGAGAAATGTGTAGATAAAATCCATGCTAGCAACGATCTTGTTGAGGTTTAGTGAATATTTAATTACCATGCTAATTAAAAGGGTTCAACTAAAGAATTAATCATATGAATCATATTAGAGTGTTTGCAAATTTTATGTTTGTCGAATATGTGATTTTTTTTTTTTTATGAGAAATTGTTAAAGAATGTTATATTTCGACATATACTTTAGAGACATGATGATTAAGAAAGAAAAAGAAAAGAGAAGAATAATTTTTGTTATTACATGTCGACATATGTTGAAAATACAAACTTTTGCATGAAAGAATTTCTTTGAGATATCCATGGGTGATTAAGAGACATGTTTGATCTTAGCACAAATTTTAATTAGTATAATGATGGATATAAACTAGTTTTAAGAAACATGATCCTTAAATTTCCAGTTTGGGAAGAAATGCAAATTTTTGTAAAGAAAGGAAAAATCTATTTTTGAAAATGAAGATAGATTATAAAAATAAATTTGAATTTACTTGATTATTATTTCTTGATTTCATCTCAGTCCAAAAGTGAGATTTATTCCAATGTCCTAAATGATTGGATTATTGGGTGAACAAGTGTTATTAAATGAAACCAAATTCAAAATAGTATTAACAAAAATACATTAATACAACTTCTAAACAGAAAATATAATTGGACTTATTGGTTAGCCAGTGAATACTATTTACAAGAGGTGTTGGGTTCGAAACTTGTTGCCACCATTTTCTTTTATTTTATTCCTCTCAAAAATTGCTTATTTATGGAAGTTACTGACTTTGGAAAGAAACAAGTATTATTCACTCTTCCTTATTAAGTTGCACAAGGAACTTACTAAAAATGGTTTAATTTCTTATCTTGTATTTTTTAAAGTGACAAATGCACTTTGTTTCCAAAATTATTATTTTGAATAAATAATTCTTTTGAATAAAAGAAAAATATGTAACACGATTATCTCGTTATAAACAATCCCTTTTGTTGAGTAAGAATGCTAAATGAGATTAAAAGTTTGTGTGAATTTATATAAAGTTTGGAAAATAAATTATTTATAATTGTTTGAATTGACACGATCATGTAAATGTGTTAATTGTTGACGAGATCATGTAAATATGCTTGTTTGTAGTCGCGGACTTTTATGTGATTAATTTTTCCCAAAAAGAGATTTGGATTTATGCCATAGACTCATGAAAAGAATTGATGTCTTAGAAAGATAGTGAATGAATTGAATGATGCTAACAAGACATACACCAAGTTGTGAATAGTTTGAAGATAAAGAATACTTTGAGTTAAGACATGATTATTAAAGGGTATGTGTACCCATGTTTCTTGTACATGAAAGATTTATGATTTAGGATTAGTAAGACCTCGGTTACCGGTAATTTTGAAAGAAAGATTTTGAGACTTGATTTCGAGATAATGCCGTCGGGCGATCTCGTATTGTGTGAATAAATCCGGTATGAGGTAAAACTGATTCTAGGGTGATAACATATTAATGTCTTGAACTAAAAATAATTAGGCACTTAGGTGAAGATGTAATAGACTTGTGCAAACGTAAATGGGTGCTTCTATATAGTCGGCGGTGGATCTCCGTGGCTATAGACCCAGTTGGTGGACTGTGGTTGCTTCATAGGAGATGGACTGTATTTTATCCGGGACTTAGGGTAGTCGACGGATATTTACCATACTCCAAAGAATATGTATATACCGGGGCTAGAGGGGCATTTACGGGATTATTCTTACGATATAATAGCCAGGGAGGCTGGGATCTGTTATTATAGCCAGGGAGGCTGAGATCCGTATCTGTGAAATAACTCTAAAACTTGTTTTATTACTGGGTAGTCTCATGGCGAGGGATTGAACCCTTCAATATGGAGTACGTAGGCACTTGCCCTCAGACCTATGTAGTATGGGATGCATAGAATCTGAACAAGTGTGCATTAGTGTCATCCTAGTGTAGAATTGTGTGCATTAGGCATTAAGGCATGACATACACTTATATTTAGAATAATCACCCTTGACACTTTATATGTTCATTCAATCTTTTTGTGATTTGTTAAAGTATGAGATCGTTATACTATTCCCGGCATAGAGATGATAGCCGTGTATAACATTTCGTTAGTTGTAAGTAACTGACGTGCCCACAGATTGACATGCAGGTAATGGACTATTCATGGAGTTATAAAGTGGATATGCTGTTGCTGTTTAGAAGTTAAAGATGTTGCAAATGATGTTAAAGTTATACAAGTTGTATTTCATTGTTGTAATCTTTTATTCTTCCGCTGTGTAAAGGAACTCTGATGTATTGTGAATGAAAAGTTTCAAATTCCTTGTAAAATTGTACGAAGTGAAGTAAAGATCCTGTGAAATCTCGAATTTATCCTTATTTGTAAATTCAGGGCGTTACAGATGGTATCAGAGCATGCTTCACAAGTAGTACAAGTTTGTAAGGAACGATTAAAAAAAAAAGGGACGATAAATTTGGGAACAAGCTAAAGGAGTCCTTCTGTCAACCGGGTGTAAACAGCCCTAAGCGACACGGTATTGAATAATGAGTAGGTAGTTCGATCCTTTTGATTCTTATCTTCCTAGTAAATGGGGATCCGGAGCAATAGGTCTTCTTACTATATAAAGAAGACTTGTAAACAAAAGGAGTGTCTTCGGACCACCGCTAGCTGGGAACCGACTCCTACAGCTAACCCAAGTAAATCAGAACTTGATGGACTAAAGATTTGTTTAGAAAAAGTAGTAAGATCATTAACTATAGTCTAGAACCCGTGACACCTTATTGAGTAGTTACAATATTATTCCTGCAGACACTAGAGTGTGAGTATTCAGCTGATAGAGATTTAAATGTAAATGATTTACATTTGTGTTGCTTTATCGGCTGATGTTTTCTCTCCCTTTTCTTTTGGATGACTGGAGTCGTGAATGAAGTTGTTATTGAACTTGCATTCAATTTCATTCATGATGTTCTCCTCGTATACATTAATATGAGAGTGTATGCGAGCACATTTTCCCCTGGGTATCAGAGTGGCGCAGTGGAAGCGTGGTTGGCTTGGACCGTCATTCATGATACCTTACACACTTCCCTCTCAAATTATTTTTGTAGATCATTATCATGGTACTTTCTCTATATTTTTCAAATAAATATTTTCCTATGCTATTAAATCATTTGAATATTCATTTTCCTTAGTCTTGATAATTTAAACTTATTTTTCAAACTTAAAATTTCGTCTTTCATATATTTATGTCACTTTATGTTTACCCGTCTATATCTACTATTACTTTACGTATTTTGTCGAGTTTTAAATTGCCGTTTATTAAATTAATATTGAGACCACTATTTTCTTCATTTTGGATTTTTCTTATGAAATTTTCTTATGAGCACTCATTTCATATGATTTTGATTTGTATGAAACTATAGTATCTTATCCAATATGTTTTTAACAAGAATGAAATTTTCTACCTATATAAATATGACCTACCATTTTTGTTTTTATTTGTTTACATTCGGTACTATTATTGCATATTTGTTTTGATATATACATTTTACTATTAATCGATACTCATTACTTTTATAGTTTTACATTGCACATACTCATTATTTATACAATATCCTTTCTCAAATTTTAACTGTCTTTACATTCTTAGTATTACATATATTTTTCCAATGATTTCTATGTATGCCATATATTTCAATATTCTTATTATACATACTATTTTACCCTCATCTAATTACATTAATACTTTTGCATATACTTGTTTATGTCTATTGTCCTAATTTGCTATACTATATAATTATTGTTTTCAATTGTGTTTTCATCTCATGTATGTGCTTTACACTATTTTGTGTTAATGTTATAAATTATTTTCATCACTACAAAATTTTGTATATTCAAAAGTATTTCGACGTATGCCTTTTATTGTATAATTGTTATAGTTACCTTACAAACTATTTTATTAATTGGTATACAAAGTCATTTTATGTTCAACTAAGCCTCATTCCCATTTATTTTTCCAAACTCTTATTCAATGGTCTTGTTTTAAATTGCTAAGTCGATTTCGTTATACAGTTTGCGAATTTTCTACCGTTTATTACATTGATAAAATTTTCCAAATTACCTATTGACTGTGTTTCCTTCGCCACATTATTTTCCGAACTATTTCAAATTTAACGACTTAATTGACTTTTCCCTTTTATCTAATGCTTATCTAGAAACACTTTGGAACTTCTTTCAATCCATTATATCTTTATGGTTACATTTATTTCCTTATGTTAGTTTTCTCGTTTGTTTTTATAAAATTTGATATTCATAGTTTTCCTATATAGAGTTTGTCTTATTTTTTTCGTTGCGTATTTTATACCCTTAAAGTTTGCAGTTTTCTAAATACAAGAATGATATTTTCTTTGACGTGTACAAAATACATTCTTTACCTTAGCGAGTTCCGGGGACGGAACTACTCTAAGGGGGGGGAGAGTGTAACACCCCGCAAAATTGAAATGACAATTTTGCCCTCGTGTGTTACGCACGTGTATTTTATAACGTGTTTTCACTACGTATTGATTACCGACTATTTATGCATTTCCCATATTGATTTTTATCCTACTTTGAGTCAACAAAAAT
Organism: Hemerocallis citrina; assembly: GCA_017893485.1. Taxonomy (NCBI): domain Eukaryota; kingdom Viridiplantae; phylum Streptophyta; class Magnoliopsida; order Asparagales; family Asphodelaceae; genus Hemerocallis; species Hemerocallis citrina. Next base: position 110,626,575 of record CM030366.1, on the reverse strand, counting down.
ATAATATTTCAATCTCCGTATTTTTACGTGCTTTTTATGTGTCTTCAATGCACGTATCAATTACGTATTTTTCCATCTCTAAGTGTGATATTTCTATGTGTATTGATTATTTATTTTACGTGTTCGAACTCGTTTTATAAAATGGAAATTTATTTTTCCCTATTTTGATTAAAGTGCATTTTTCAATTTTTGCACATATGATGCACGTGCTAGTTTTCTATCTCCATTTTCTTACTCTCATTTCTTATTTTAGCATGCATAAGTTTTAATTAAGCCTTCTTTTGATTCATGGACCTATAGAATAAAATCTAGCCCATTAGGAGAGGAGCCCACTGGATAATCAAATTAATTAATTAGAAATGAGCCCATGTAGCAAGCCCACTAGATAATCAAATTAATTAATTAGAAATGAGCCCATGTAGCAAGCCAACTAGATAATCAAATTAATTATAAATGAGCCCATGTAGCAAGCTCATTATTAAAATCACATTTTTAGTTAAACATGTACTAATACATGACAAGTTACAAATATTAGTACACATTTAGAGTTATAGAAATGTGTTCATATTTGTTTGTGCATGTGTGCATGCACACACAAATGTATTTGGACCTTTTTGTGGGCTTGGGGTGACCGGTTTTGGTGAGGGGAGGGGATTAATGGAGTGGTTAAGTTAGTGGAGAGTGGGGAGATGAAGAGATGGGGGTTCTAGGAGTTAGGAAAGTGGAGAGTTGTAGAATAAATTTGAAGAGTTATTAGGGAGGGATTTTTGCACTTTAAACCCTTCCAAAATCCTATAAATAGAGCCTCATTTCCTACCTTTATCTTGCACCAAAAACATTATCAAAAGAAAGAAAGGAAAGAAAGAAAAGAAAGAGAGAAGAGAGTTTTGTGCTTGGAGGCCATTGCTAGGAGGAGAAGCCTTACTAGGAGCTAGGAATCTTTGGAGCTAGAAGTGGTGTTCTCTTTTCTTTTCATTGTTCAAGCTTCACAAAAGGTGGGTGTTCTCCTACTTTGTAATTTTTTTTGAATGTACATGCTAATAAAAGTGAATGAGTAGTTTTGATAAAATAGAATAACTATACTATGATTGTGGTGAGATTAATAGTGAATCATGCTATGTTGACCAATAGATTAACATTGTGTTAGTGGGTGATCCTATGCTTCTAATTGTAGAAATTGTATGCTAATTATTTTATATGACTATGAATTGAAGGTGATGAGAAATGTGTAGATAAAATCCATGCTAGCAACGATCTTGTTGAGGTTTAGTGAATATTTAATTACCATGCTAATTAAAAGGGTTCAACTAAAGAATTAATCATATGAATCATATTAGAGTGTTTGCAAATTTTATGTTTGTCGAATATGTGATTTTTTTTTTTTATGAGAAATTGTTAAAGAATGTTATATTTCGACATATACTTTAGAGACATGATGATTAAGAAAGAAAAAGAAAAGAGAAGAATAATTTTTGTTATTACATGTCGACATATGTTGAAAATACAAACTTTTGCATGAAAGAATTTCTTTGAGATATCCATGGGTGATTAAGAGACATGTTTGATCTTAGCACAAATTTTAATTAGTATAATGATGGATATAAACTAGTTTTAAGAAACATGATCCTTAAATTTCCAGTTTGGGAAGAAATGCAAATTTTTGTAAAGAAAGGAAAAATCTATTTTTGAAAATGAAGATAGATTATAAAAATAAATTTGAATTTACTTGATTATTATTTCTTGATTTCATCTCAGTCCAAAAGTGAGATTTATTCCAATGTCCTAAATGATTGGATTATTGGGTGAACAAGTGTTATTAAATGAAACCAAATTCAAAATAGTATTAACAAAAATACATTAATACAACTTCTAAACAGAAAATATAATTGGACTTATTGGTTAGCCAGTGAATACTATTTACAAGAGGTGTTGGGTTCGAAACTTGTTGCCACCATTTTCTTTTATTTTATTCCTCTCAAAAATTGCTTATTTATGGAAGTTACTGACTTTGGAAAGAAACAAGTATTATTCACTCTTCCTTATTAAGTTGCACAAGGAACTTACTAAAAATGGTTTAATTTCTTATCTTGTATTTTTTAAAGTGACAAATGCACTTTGTTTCCAAAATTATTATTTTGAATAAATAATTCTTTTGAATAAAAGAAAAATATGTAACACGATTATCTCGTTATAAACAATCCCTTTTGTTGAGTAAGAATGCTAAATGAGATTAAAAGTTTGTGTGAATTTATATAAAGTTTGGAAAATAAATTATTTATAATTGTTTGAATTGACACGATCATGTAAATGTGTTAATTGTTGACGAGATCATGTAAATATGCTTGTTTGTAGTCGCGGACTTTTATGTGATTAATTTTTCCCAAAAAGAGATTTGGATTTATGCCATAGACTCATGAAAAGAATTGATGTCTTAGAAAGATAGTGAATGAATTGAATGATGCTAACAAGACATACACCAAGTTGTGAATAGTTTGAAGATAAAGAATACTTTGAGTTAAGACATGATTATTAAAGGGTATGTGTACCCATGTTTCTTGTACATGAAAGATTTATGATTTAGGATTAGTAAGACCTCGGTTACCGGTAATTTTGAAAGAAAGATTTTGAGACTTGATTTCGAGATAATGCCGTCGGGCGATCTCGTATTGTGTGAATAAATCCGGTATGAGGTAAAACTGATTCTAGGGTGATAACATATTAATGTCTTGAACTAAAAATAATTAGGCACTTAGGTGAAGATGTAATAGACTTGTGCAAACGTAAATGGGTGCTTCTATATAGTCGGCGGTGGATCTCCGTGGCTATAGACCCAGTTGGTGGACTGTGGTTGCTTCATAGGAGATGGACTGTATTTTATCCGGGACTTAGGGTAGTCGACGGATATTTACCATACTCCAAAGAATATGTATATACCGGGGCTAGAGGGGCATTTACGGGATTATTCTTACGATATAATAGCCAGGGAGGCTGGGATCTGTTATTATAGCCAGGGAGGCTGAGATCCGTATCTGTGAAATAACTCTAAAACTTGTTTTATTACTGGGTAGTCTCATGGCGAGGGATTGAACCCTTCAATATGGAGTACGTAGGCACTTGCCCTCAGACCTATGTAGTATGGGATGCATAGAATCTGAACAAGTGTGCATTAGTGTCATCCTAGTGTAGAATTGTGTGCATTAGGCATTAAGGCATGACATACACTTATATTTAGAATAATCACCCTTGACACTTTATATGTTCATTCAATCTTTTTGTGATTTGTTAAAGTATGAGATCGTTATACTATTCCCGGCATAGAGATGATAGCCGTGTATAACATTTCGTTAGTTGTAAGTAACTGACGTGCCCACAGATTGACATGCAGGTAATGGACTATTCATGGAGTTATAAAGTGGATATGCTGTTGCTGTTTAGAAGTTAAAGATGTTGCAAATGATGTTAAAGTTATACAAGTTGTATTTCATTGTTGTAATCTTTTATTCTTCCGCTGTGTAAAGGAACTCTGATGTATTGTGAATGAAAAGTTTCAAATTCCTTGTAAAATTGTACGAAGTGAAGTAAAGATCCTGTGAAATCTCGAATTTATCCTTATTTGTAAATTCAGGGCGTTACAGATGGTATCAGAGCATGCTTCACAAGTAGTACAAGTTTGTAAGGAACGATTAAAAAAAAAAGGGACGATAAATTTGGGAACAAGCTAAAGGAGTCCTTCTGTCAACCGGGTGTAAACAGCCCTAAGCGACACGGTATTGAATAATGAGTAGGTAGTTCGATCCTTTTGATTCTTATCTTCCTAGTAAATGGGGATCCGGAGCAATAGGTCTTCTTACTATATAAAGAAGACTTGTAAACAAAAGGAGTGTCTTCGGACCACCGCTAGCTGGGAACCGACTCCTACAGCTAACCCAAGTAAATCAGAACTTGATGGACTAAAGATTTGTTTAGAAAAAGTAGTAAGATCATTAACTATAGTCTAGAACCCGTGACACCTTATTGAGTAGTTACAATATTATTCCTGCAGACACTAGAGTGTGAGTATTCAGCTGATAGAGATTTAAATGTAAATGATTTACATTTGTGTTGCTTTATCGGCTGATGTTTTCTCTCCCTTTTCTTTTGGATGACTGGAGTCGTGAATGAAGTTGTTATTGAACTTGCATTCAATTTCATTCATGATGTTCTCCTCGTATACATTAATATGAGAGTGTATGCGAGCACATTTTCCCCTGGGTATCAGAGTGGCGCAGTGGAAGCGTGGTTGGCTTGGACCGTCATTCATGATACCTTACACACTTCCCTCTCAAATTATTTTTGTAGATCATTATCATGGTACTTTCTCTATATTTTTCAAATAAATATTTTCCTATGCTATTAAATCATTTGAATATTCATTTTCCTTAGTCTTGATAATTTAAACTTATTTTTCAAACTTAAAATTTCGTCTTTCATATATTTATGTCACTTTATGTTTACCCGTCTATATCTACTATTACTTTACGTATTTTGTCGAGTTTTAAATTGCCGTTTATTAAATTAATATTGAGACCACTATTTTCTTCATTTTGGATTTTTCTTATGAAATTTTCTTATGAGCACTCATTTCATATGATTTTGATTTGTATGAAACTATAGTATCTTATCCAATATGTTTTTAACAAGAATGAAATTTTCTACCTATATAAATATGACCTACCATTTTTGTTTTTATTTGTTTACATTCGGTACTATTATTGCATATTTGTTTTCATATATACATTTTACTATTAATCGATACTCATTACTTTTATAGTTTTACATTGCACATACTCATTATTTATACAATATCCTTTCTCAAATTTTAACTGTCTTTACATTCTTAGTATTACATATATTTTTCCAATGATTTCTATGTATGCCATATATTTCAATATTCTTATTATACATACTATTTTACCCTCATCTAATTACATTAATACTTTTGCATATACTTGTTTATGTCTATTGTCCTAATTTGCTATACTATATAATTATTGTTTTCAATTGTGTTTTCATCTCATGTATGTGCTTTACACTATTTTGTGTTAATGTTATAAATTATTTTCATCACTACAAAATTTTGTATATTCAAAAGTATTTCGACGTATGCCTTTTATTGTATAATTGTTATAGTTACCTTACAAACTATTTTATTAATTGGTATACAAAGTCATTTTATGTTCAACTAAGCCTCATTCCCATTTATTTTTCCAAACTCTTATTCAATGGTCTTGTTTTAAATTGCTAAGTCGATTTCGTTATACAGTTTGCGAATTTTCTACCGTTTATTACATTGATAAAATTTTCCAAATTACCTATTGACTGTGTTTCCTTCGCCACATTATTTTCCGAACTATTTCAAATTTAACGACTTAATTGACTTTTCCCTTTTATCTAATGCTTATCTAGAAACACTTTGGAACTTCTTTCAATCCATTATATCTTTATGGTTACATTTATTTCCTTATGTTAGTTTTCTCGTTTGTTTTTATAAAATTTTGATATTCATAGTTTTCCTATATAGAGTTTGTCTTATTTTTTTCGTTGCGTATTTTATACCCTTAAAGTTTGCAGTTTTCTAAATACAAGAATGATATTTTCTTTGACGTGTACAAAATACATTCTTTACCTTAGCGAGTTCCGGGGACGGAACTACTCTAAGGGGGGGAGAGTGTAACACCCCGCAAAATTGAAATGACAATTTTGTCCTCGTGTGTTACGCACGTGTATTTTATAACGTGTTTTCACTACGTATTGATTACCGACTATTTATGCATTTCCCATATTGATTTTTATCCTACTTTGAGTCAACAAAAATATAATATTTCAATCTCCGTATTTTTACGTGCTTTTTATGTGTCTTCAATGCACGTATCAATTACGTATTTTTCCATCTCTAAGTGTGATATTTCTATGTGTATTGATTATTTATTTTACGTGTTCGAACTCGTTTTATAAAATGGAAATTTATTTTTCCCTATTTTGATTAAAGTGCATTTTTCAATTTTTGCACATATGATGCACGTGCTAGTTTTCTATCTCCATTTTCTTACTCTCATTTCTTATTTTAGCATGCATAAGTTTTAATTAAGCCTTCTTTTGATTCATGGACCTATAGAATAAAATCTAGCCCATTAGGAGAGGAGCCCACTGGATAATCAAATTAATTAATTAGAAATGAGCCCATGTAGCAAGCCCACTAGATAATCAAATTAATTAATTAGAAATGAGCCCATGTAGCAAGCCAACTAGATAATCAAATTAATTATAAATGAGCCCATGTAGCAAGCCCATTATTAAAATCACATTTTTAGTTAAACATGTACTAATACATGACAAGTTACAAATATTAGTACACATTTAGAGTTATAGAAATGTGTTCATATTTGTTTGTGCATGTGTGCATGCACACACAAATGTATTTGGACCTTTTTGTGGGCTAGGGGTGACCGGTTTTGGTGAGGGGAGGGGATTAATGGAGTGGTTAAATTAGTGGAGAGTGGGGAGATGAAGAGATGGGGGTTCTAGGAGTTAGGAAAGTGGAGAGTTGTAGAATAAATTTGAAGAGTTATTAGGGAGGGATTTTTGCACTTTAAACCCTTCCAAAATCCTATAAATAGAGCCCCATTTCCTACCTTTATCTTGCACCAAAAACATTATCAAAAGAAAGAAAGGAAAGAAAGAAAAGAAAGAGAGAAGAGAGTTTTGTGCTTGGAGGCCATTGCTAGGAGGAGAAGCCTTACTAGGAGCTAGGAATCTTTGGAGCTAGAAGTGGTGTTCTCTTTTCTTTTCATTGTTCAAGCTTCACAAAAGGTGGGTGTTCTCCTACTTTCTAATTTTTTTTGAATGTACATGCTAATAAAAGTGAATGAGTAGTTTTGATAAAATAGAATAACTATACTATGATTGTGGTGAGATTAATAGTGAATCATGCTATGTTGACCAATAGATTAACATTGTGTTAGTGGGTGATCCTATGCTTCTAATTGTAGAAATTGTATGCTAATTATTTTATATGACTAGTATGAATTGAAGGTGATGACAAATGTGTAGATAAAATCCATGCTAGCAACGATCTTGTTGAGGTTTAGTGAATATTTGATTACCATGCTAATTAAAAGGGTTCAACTAAAGAATTAATCATATGAATCATATTAGAGTGTTTGCAAATTTTATGTTTGTCGAATATGTGATTTTTTTTTTTATGAGAAATTGTTAAAGAATGTTATATTTCGACATATACTTTAGAGACATGATGATTAAGAAAGAAAAAGAAAAGAGAAGAATAATTTTTGTTATTACATGTCGACATATGTTGAAAATACAAACTTTTGCATGAAAGAATTTCTTTGAGATATCCATGGGTGATTAAGAGACATGTTTGATCTTAGCACAAATTTTAATTAGTATAATGATGGATATAAACTAGTTTTAAGAAACATGATCCTTAATTTTTGAGTTTGGGAAGAAATGCAAATTTTTGTAAAGAAAGGAAAAATCTATTTTTGAAAATGAAGATAGATTATAAAAATAAATTTGAATTTACTTGATTATTATTTCTTGATTTCATCTCAGTCCAAAAGTGAGATTTATTCCAATGTCCTAAATGATTGGATTATTGGGTGAACAAGTGTTATTAAATGAAACCAAATTCAAAATAGTATTAACAAAAATACATTAATACAACTTCTAAACAGAAAATATAATTGGACTTATTGGTTAGCCAGTGAATACTATTTACAAGAGGTGTTGGGTTCGAAACTTGTTGCCACCATTTTCTTTTATTTTATTCCTCTCAAAAATTGCTTATTTATGGAAGTTACTGACTTTGGAAAGAAACAAGTATTATTCACTCTTCCTTATTAAGTTGCACAAGGAACTTACTAAAAATGGTTTAATTTCTTATCTTGTATTTTTTAAAGTGACAAATGCACTTTGTTTCCAAAATTATTATTTTGAATAAATAATTCTTTTGAATAAAAGAAAAATATGTAACACGATTATCTCGTTGTAAACAATCCCTTTTGTTGAGTAAGAATGCTAAATGAGATTAAAAGTTTGTGTGAATTTATATAAAGTTTGGAAAATAAATTATTTATAATTGTTTGAATTGACACGATCATGTAAATGTGTTAATTGTTGACGAGATCATGTAAATATGCTTGTTTGTAGTCGCGAACTTTTATGTGATTAATTTTTCCCAAAAAGAGATTTGGATTTATGCCATAGACTCATGAAAAGAATTGATGTCTTAGAAAGATAGTGAATGAATTGAATGATGCTAACAAGACATACACCAAGTTGTGAATAGTTTGAAGATAAAGAATACTTTGAGTTAAGACATGATTATTAAAGGGTATGTGTACCCATGTTTCTTGTACATGAAAGATTTATGATTTAGGATTAGTAAGACCTCGGTTACCGGTAATTTTGAAAGAAAGATTTTGAGACTTGATTTCGAGATAATGCCGTCGGGCGATCTCGTATTGTGTGAATAAATCCGGTATGAGGTAAAACTGATTCTAGGGTGATAACATATTCATGTCTTGAACTAAAAATAATTAGGCACTTAGGTGAAGATGTAATAGACTTGTGCAAACGTAAATGGGTGCTTCTATATAGTCGGCGGTGGATCTCCGTGGCTATAGACCCAGTTGGTGGACTGTGGTTGCTTCATAGGAGATGGATTGTATTTTATCCGGGACTTAGGGTAGTCGACGGATGTTTACCATACTCCAAAGAATATGTATATACCGGGGCTAGAGGGGCATTTACGGGATTATTCTTACGATATAATAGCCAGGGAGGCTGGGATCTGTTATTATAGCCAGGGAGGCTGAGATCCGTATCTGTGAAATAACTCTAAAACTTGTTTTATTACTGGGTAGTCTCATGGCGAGGGATTGAACCCTTCAATATGGAGTACGTAGGCACTTGCCCTCAGACCTATGTAGTATGGGATGCATAGAATCTGAACAAGTGTGCATTAGTGTCATCCTAGTATAGAATTGTGTGCATTAGGCATTAAGGCATGACATACACTTATATTTAGAATAATCACCCTTGAAACTTTATATGTTCATTCAATCTTTTTGTGATTTTTTGAAGTATGAGATCGTTATACTATTCCCGGCATAGAGAGGATAGCCGTGTATAACATTTCGTCAGTTGTAAGTAACTGACGTGCCCACAGATTAACATGCAGGTAATGGACTATTCATGGAGTTATAAAGTGGATATGCTGTTGCTGTTTAGAAGTTAAAGATGTTGCAAATGATGTTAAAGTTATACAAGTTGTATTTCATTGTTGTAATCTTTTATTCTTCCGCTGTGTAAAGGAACTCTGATGTATTGTGAATGAAAAGTTTCAAATTGCTTGGAAAATTGTACAAAGTGAAGTAAAGATCCTGTGAAATCTCGAATTTATCCTTATTTGTAAATTCGGGGCGTTACAAACAACTTGTAAAGTAAAACTCTTTTAAAAGATTATTTTGTAAAAATGTATATGTACAAGTTTGTTTATATGGAGACTAGAATAGCACGTGCGTGCAACATAGTGTGCATTGCACACTATTCCTTCCATGGCCGGCTTTTATAATCTTCGGAGGGAATTGGAAATTTTCAAATGGAGATCATGCATGGGTGGTTACTTAGTTGTGGGTAGTTAATGCAACTCCTACTTTCATCTTAGCCCTCCATCTCATAACCATCCACTAGATCCTAGCCCTCCATTTTACCCAAAGTTTGTGTATAAATACCCCCCCCCCCCAATTAAGTGTAATCTACACAAAAAATTTATTTGAAAAGAGAAAGATATATTTTGCAAGAGAGTTGTGAGTGTGATTAGTCTTTGGAGGCCGGCATTACTCCAGAAGATTCTCGGTGGCAAGGAGCAAGGAGGAGGAGTCACATTATCACTAGAAGTTTTTTCGGGATTTCGTTTATTTCGTCAACAAGGTGGGTGTTTCTCAGGACTTCTAATATAGAGATCATGCTAGGGCAATTTTGATTGTTATCATGCTTGTGAAATGTGGATTGATATGGTGATCATTATACTAAAATGTGTTGTGCTATACTTAGTATGAAAGATGTGAATGAATGAGCAGAATTAATGAAATTTAAAATATCGGAACTGACCTGTACAGTCGACCGGTCATGTGAATAAGTCGACTGGTACGAGGTGGATGTTTTCCATGAATTCTAAATTATAATTCATGTTAAGATCAAGGATTTAATTGTGTAAGTATGTGCAAACTGAAGTGATAGAATGATTGCTAAATTGATATCTCCCATGCTGTACATAGTGTAGAAATTATGAACTGATGAAAAATGACTAATAATTAGAGAACTGGAAATGACCTTTACAGTCGACCGGTCATATGAACAGTCACTGGTATATTGAAAGTAAATATATACAATTCGGATTTTCATGAAATGACGTACCTTTTAATGTGAATTATTAACTTGATGTTCTAGCATGTTAAATTGGGATTAGTATTCATCTCCGTGAGTAGACGATGAGTAAAAGGAAAAATATATGTTTAGCATTTCTTTTTGAGAAAAGAAAACACTAGTTATGTGGAATTTACATTTAATCGAAAACTATGTTGTGATGTTAATAAACATATAAGAATTTCATGTTTATGTTGGCATGAGCACAATGTAGTGTGACAAAAAATGATGTGAGAACAGAATAAAGAGAGAATTCTTTAAATTGAAAGTTTAATCTGCTTAGTCGACCGAATGTATGTAACAGTCGACTATACTGAACTTGAAAGGTTACATAATTGAACTCTGCTGAACAGCCGACTGGGTTGATTGACAGTCGACTGTACTGTAAATGATATTGGAATTTTGAACGTTGCGGAACAGCCGACTGGCCATGTGCAGCAGTCGACTCTTCCGAGCAGTTTACTGAAGGACTTTGTTTGACTGAAAAAGTCGACTGGATGAGTTCTAAGTCGACAGTTCAGAGCACTTTTTGACTTCTCAGAAATTCTATGAATTGTTTTATGATAAAGATTGTGAATCTTATGTTGAATAATGGTTGTGACAGTAAACTCTATTTATCTTTTCATGAATTAATATGAAGTGAATCATTTATTTGAATTTATGAAGGTTATAATTGTGGAACTATGAACATGAAAAAGAAAATCCATGGTGATTATGAAAAATGAACTCATGAGCTGGGAGTGCTCAGATTATTTTTAGTAATTGTGAATTGGAATTGAAACAAAAGAGTAGCTAAGTCTCCCCCGGCAATTGGAAAGAAATGAAATGAAGTTTGAAATGAAAGACCAAGGTTGGTTATGTTTGAATAAATGAATAAGTCTGGTTTAGTGGAGAGGCTAACTCTAGTGCTTTGATTTTGTTCATGATTCTATTTCATTAGAATTAAGGATTAGTTATATAGTGAAGATGTGATGAAAGTAAGAGAAAAACACTGAGTATGAGGGCCATTAGATTAGCGGCGAGAGCGTATCCCAGGATGTCCCATGATGAGTCAGGGCGAGGATACTGCTCCAGAGTACCGTCCCGGTGGCGATGCTCGTGGGATGTTTGAAGACTACGGGTGGTGTCATGTCTATGGTAGGAGCTGAATTACCACAGGATGCCTGCATGATGAGTCATGTGTCAGTGCGTTGGGATTCCTTCCAGGGCGCCTAGACATGAGTTCGTAGGTCAGAAAACATCTAGGATACTTACCGTAGTTACAGTAGTAGAGTAAGTCATGACGAGGGATCGAACCCTACAAGATTAAGTACGATTAAGGGCTTGCCCTCGGACCTATGTAGCATGGGATGCATAGAATCCGAACAAGTGCGCATTAGTGTCATATAACATAAATAATTGCATTAAGGACTAAGTGCACAATCACAACATGACATCAATAGGGTATCCCCTTTAATTTGATATGTGAACAAGTTTGTGATTTGTTAAGAAATGAGAATCGTTATACTGTTTCTGGCATAGAGAGGATAGCCATGTATAATTATCGTCGGTTGAATAAACTGACATACCCACAGTTTTATATGAAGGATAATTGGTTTGATAAAGGTTAAAGGAAAGCCAATGCTCGAAGATCATTATTTATTGCTGCATCTTTTGTATAATGTTATAATTTCTTTCGCTATCATTACATGTAAATTATTGATGTATATGCTTCTGCTGTAAAATATAAAGTGTAAAATCTCTTGTAACTCTGATGTAAAATGGAAAGTTTTCATTTCCTTGTAAAATTGTACCGAATGAGACGAAAAGATCCTGTAGAACTCTCGAATTCAGTTGTATTTGGGATTCGGGATGTTACAGAGTAGTATCAGAGCTACGTTTCACATTGGTACAAATTTTTAAGCAACGACACCCTAGATGTGGACACTAGAGTGTGAGTTTGAGTCTAGAGATTTAAATGTAAGTTACTTACATTTGTGTTACTCTATGGCTTATGCTTCTTCCTCTCTATTTTCTAAGATGGCTGATCACTTCGACCCTGCTGGCGACGACAATTGGCATATATTGAGGAAAAGTACTATCCTGGACAAGCAGATCCTGAGGAAGAGTACCATCCTGTGCAAGCGGATTCTGATGAAGATGAGTGGCCTGAATCTCGAGAAATTACCCCACCTCCAGACTCGTCTGACGATTCTTCTTCTGATGAAGAAGAGGGACCGGTTTCGAATAGTCTTGTTGCATCTCTTCAGAGGCAGGTTGAGACACTGCAGGAGAGAGTTGGATTATTGGAGACACAGTTGGCCAAGCGTAAGGACAACTTTTCAGTTCTCAGTCATCGGGTATGGGAACTCGAGAAGAGGAAGAATCTGACCAATGTGCTGAAGGATGAATTTGATGAACTACGGGAAGAACTTCGTGAAGCGAAGAGGAACCATAGGAATTAGACCGTTGTAGCTTCTACTATTTTTATTCTGATGTTAGGAAATGTTTTTCAATTCGAATGTATAAAATTTGGAATTCAATGAAATGCAAGTTGATTTAAAATTCATGTCTTATACTTCGAATTTAATGGATCTTTTGCATCAGAATATGGCTAGAAGATGAGCTAGGAACGGGGAAGGTCTGGATCTGGAAACGGAACTTGTGAGGGTCTATCAGACGCTCAACGCCGTAGCCATGAATCAGAACCAAGGAAGGAGCCCTGTGAATCCAGTGCCCAAAGCGATTAAACTAATGGAATCATTCAAACGAATGAAACCACCTGTGTTCGAAGGGAAGTCAGGCCCTGATGCGGCTGACAACTGGATTCATCAGGTAGAGACGATCTTTGAAGTGCTGGAGACCCCTGAAGGTAGTAAGGTCAAGTTGGCGACTCTGCAACTTGAGAAGGATGCGGCCGTTTGGTGGCAGTCGATGAAGCGGACCATGGGAGGCATAGTTCTTGACTGGAAGGAATTTTTGGAAGAATTCTGCAGTCACTATTTCTCCTCCGACGTCCAAGAGAAGAAGGCTATGGAGTTTCTGTCACTACAGCAAGGTAGCATGTCAGTCAGAGAGTACGAGACCAAGTTTACTCAGCTCTCTAGGTATGCTCCGGAATTAGTGATGGATGAGGCTAAGAAGGCTCGTAAGTTCGAGCATGGATTGAGGCCGAGATTAAGGTCCCGGATGATACCTCTTGGTATCAGAAGATTTGACAAGTTGGTCAAGAGAGCAGCAGTGACGGAAGCAGACATGGAGCAGTTTCATGTTGTTCAGAACCAGAGGAACAACTGGCAGTCTGGAAAGAGGCCCACCAATTCTGGGAGTTTCAAGGGACAACCATCTGCACAAAGGTTCAAACCGATGGGGCCGAACGCTATCAGTGTGGCTGGAGGACCTGGGAACAATGTGGTGAGACCTCCTGCGGTAAATTGCTACAACTGTGGTGAGACGGGACATTACAAATCTCAATGTCTCAAACCACGGACTGGCAATCACAATGTGCCAATACCACAGACTGGGAAGAGATCGTACCAACCAGGGTGAGTATTTGCCTTGACGGAAGCAGATGCTGATGAGGTTGATCATGTCATCACGGGTACGAGGGCGGATGTCTAGAGGTTTATGTTATTTCTTTTTCCCGTTTATTAAGTAAACTGTTACGTAATGAGTGTGTATTATGTAACAGGCGAACTTTATCTTAATGGAATGAAAGCTGTTGTGTTGTTCAATACTGGATCCTCTCATACTTTTGTGTCTCCTAAATTTGCTAAAGTGTTGGGAGTTGAACCGAAGATCTTTCCAGGCAAGATCTTAGCAGTAGCTACTCCATCAGGGAAAACCTTAACCACTGATCGGTATTATGCGGATTGCGAGATTGTGATTGGAGACAGAATCTTTGGGATTGATCTGATCGAGCTGACTATCTTGGGAGTCGATGTTATCATTGGCATTGATTGGATGTCGGTGTACAGTGCAAGCATCGAGTGTAAGACCAAGACGGTAACAGTGAAGGCTCCAGGTGGACCTGAAGTCACTTTCCAAGGGAAGAAGAAGTGTTCTAAGCTGGTGGCAGCTATCCGCAAGGAAGAGGTTCCTGTGGAAGTGCAAGGGATTCCTGTGGTTCGGGACTATCCGACCGTGTTCTTGGATGATTTTCCTGGGTTACCTCCACACCATGAAGAGTTCAGCATCATTGTTCATCCGGGAAGTGCGCCCATTTCTAAGGCACCGTATAGGATGGCTCCAGTGGAACATGATGAGATCAAGCGGCAGATTGAGGAACTGTTGGAGAAAGGCTTTATTCAACCTAGTGCGTCACCTTGGGGAGCACCAGTGCTTTTGGTAAAGAAGAAGGATGGATCGATGAGAATGTGCATCGATTACCGAGAGCTGAATAAAGTCACTGTTCAAAATAAGTATCCTATTCCTTGAATTGATGACTTGTTCGATCGCCTACAAGGAGCAGCTGTTTTCTCCAAAATAGATCTTCGATCAGGATATCACCAAGTTCTAGTGAAAGCCGAAGATGTGCACAAAACTGCATTTAGAACTTGACATTGGCATTACAAATTTTTAGTTATGCCATTTGGAATGACGAATGCACCCGCAATCTTCATGGATTTGATGAACAGAGTTCTGAGGCCGTTCATTGATTCTTTCGTCATGGTGTTTATCGACGATATCCTCATGTACTCCAAGTCAGAGGAGGAGCACGCCGAGCATCTGGCAGCAGTTTTGAAGAAGTTGGAAGAGCAGAAGTTGTATGCCAAGCTATCCAAGTGCGATTTCTGAAAGTCTGAAGTGGCATTCCTAGGTCACATCCTTTCTAAGGAGGGACTGGCAACTGACCCTCAGAAGATAGAGGCAGTGAGAGATTGGGCTAGGCCTACTACAGTGAAGGAAGTCAGGAGTTTTCTTGGATTGACTGGGTACTACAGGAGATTCATTCAAGGTTATGCTCAGATAGCCGTGCCGCTTACTGGTCTGACCAAGAAGAACATGAACTTCAAGTGGACTGAGCAATGTGAGGCAAGCTTTCAGGAGTTGAAGGATAGGCTTTCTATTGCACCTATTTTGGCTTTGCCTAGAGCAGTTGTTGAGTATGATGTTTATAGCGATGCTTCACATCGTGGGCTGGGTTGTGTCTTAATGCAAGAAGGAAAAGTAATCTCTTAAGGGTCTGGGCAACTAAGACCGCATGAGAAGAATTATCCGACTCATGATCTGGAGTTGGCTGCGATTATCTTTGTCCTGAAGCAATAGAGACATTATGTATATGGCGAGAAGCTGAACATGTACACTGACCACAAGAGCTTGAAGTACATATATCAGCAGAAGGATCTGAATTTGAGGCAGCGGAGATGGTTGGAGGTACTTGAGGACATTCGTCCAGAGATTAAGTATCACCCGGGGAAAGCTAATGTTGTTGCCGATGCACTTAGTCACAAGAGCAGTCTGGCGAGTTTGATTACAACTCAGTGGCAGCTGGCAAAGGAGTTAGATCGGGCCGGTATTGAAGTTGTCCTGCATGACTTGGGAACATCCTTAGCTCAGTTGAGACTTCAACCGACGCTGAACGATAGGATTATTGCAAGTCAGAAGGTTGATTCGGAGTTTCAGAAGATGTTGGAGCAGGTTGGTGCTGGCAGGTTGCCCGGATTTCAAATCAAGGACGGAGTGTTGTGGTTTGGAGAGAGGCTGTGTGTTCCGGATCAGGCGGACCTGAAAGAGAGTATTCTTCATGAGGCGCATGCTACTCTTTTGTCTGTACATCCTGGGAGTACCAAGATGTATAGGGACATTAATCCGCATTTCTGGTGGTCAGGTTTGAAGCGGGATGTGGCCGAATTTGTGTCGAAGTGTGAGTTTTGTTAACAAGTTAAAGCCGAGAATCAAAAACCTGGAGGTCTATTGCAACCGTTACCTATTCCGGAATGGAAGTGGGATAACATCAGTATGGATTTCATTATGGGTTTACCCAAGAGTTCTAAGGGCAATGATGCGATTTGGGTTATAGTCGATCGATTAACCAAGTCTGCTCACTTCTTGGCAATGAAACTTACTGCTACGATGGAAAAGTTGGCTGAGATGTATGTTGGTGAGATCGTCCGGCTTCATGGCGTTCCTTTGACTATTGTGTCCGATCGAGATGCGCGGTTTACTTCGCATTTCTGGAAGAGTCTTCAAACAGCTTTGGGTACCAAGACAGATTTCAGCACTGCTTTTCATCCCCAGACCGATGGGCAGACCGAGAGAGTCAATCGTATTCTTGAGGATATGCTTCGGTGTTGTATACTAGACTTTGGAGGCAGTTGGAAAAGGCATTTACCTTTGGTAGAGTCTGCCTACAACAACAGTTTTCAGACTAGCATCGGGATGGCGCCGTACGAAGCTCTGTATGGCAGGATGTGAAGGACACCTGTTTGTTGGTTTGAAGTTGGGGAGCGTCAGTTGTTTGGTCCTGAGCTTGTACAGCAAACTTCTGAGAAGATTGATCTGATCAGGAATAGGCTGGTAGAAGCTCAAAGCAGGCAAAAAAGCTATGCAGATAACCGGAGAAGGGACCTTAAGTTTGAGGTTGGTGACTTTGTCTTTCTGAAAGTATCGCTCAGTAAAGGCGTGATCCATTTTGGCAAGAGTGGGAAGTTAGCCCCGAGGTTTATAGGCCCGTACAAGATATTGAAAAGGATCGGAAAAACTGCTTACCGACTTGAGTTACCGGAAGAGTTATCTCAGGTGCACAATGTCTTTCATGTATCTATGCTGAGAGGTTATATTCCAGATCCGAGTCATCATTTGCCTGAAGTGCCGGAAGGTTTGCAGTTGGATCTGAATTACATCGAGTCTCCTATCGAGATTGTTGATCGTCGAGAGAAAGTCTTGAGGAATAAGACGATACCGATGGTCAAGGTGGTCTGGAGAAACCATTTGGTTGAAGAGGCTACTTGGGAATCTGAGGAGAGGATGTTGAGAGACCATCCTGAGCTTTTTGTTTGATATGTATTTTGTATTTTTATGCTTGTTTTTGTTTCTCTTCCTTGACTATAGTTCCGGGGACGGAACTATTCTAAGGAGGGAGTGTTGTAATGCCCTGAATTTTCATTCATGAAAATTAGTTATTTATTTCATTATTTTGCACGTAGTGTGCACGTACCATTTTATGAAACTTTATAATGAATGATGAGTATATGTCTATGTAGATATGTTTGCTAAATTATTTATTTTTAAAAGGGTCCTTGTTTCAAATAAACTTAAGCCCAAAATCTAAATTATTTATTTTGTAAAAGTTAATGTTTTGGCCCATTAATTTAAGCCCAAAAATTAATTCTCTTTTTTAAATAACAACTTGTAAAGTAAAACTCTTTTAAAAGATTATTTTGTAAAAATGTATATGTACAAGTTTGTTTATATGGAGACTAGAATAGCACGTGCATGCAACATAGTGTGCATTGCACACTATTCCTTCCATGGCCGGTTTTTATAATCTTTGGAGGGAATTGGAAATTTTCAAATGGAGATTATGCATGGGTGGTTACTTAGTTGTGGGTAGTTAATGCAACTCCAACTTTCATCTTAGCCCTCCATCTCATAACCATCCACTAGATCCTAGCCCTCCATTTTACCCAAAGTTTGTGTATAAATACCCCCCCCCCCCCCAATTAAGTGTAATCTACACAAAAAATCTATTTGAAAAGAGAAAGATATATTTTGCAAGAGAGTTGTGAGTGTGATTAGTTTTTGGAGGCCGGCATTACTCCAGAAGATTCTCGGTGGCAAGGAGCAAGGAGGAGGAGTCACATTATCACTAGAAGGCTTTTCGGGATTTCGTTTATTTCGTCAACAAGGTGGGTGTTTCTCAGGACTTCTAATATAGAGATCATGCTAGGGCAATTTTGATTGTTATCATGCTTGTGAAATGTGGATTGATATGGTGATCATTATACTAAAATGCGTTGTGCTATACTTACTATGAAAGATGTGAATGAATGAGCAGAATTAATGAAATTTAAAAGATCAGAACTGACCTGTACAGTCGACCGGTCATGTGAATAAGTCGACGGGTACGAGGTGGATTTTTCCCATGACTTCTAAATTAGAATTCATGTTAAGATCGAGGATTTAATTGTGTAAGTATGTGCAAACTGAAGTGATAGAATGATTGCTAAATTGATATCTCCCATGCTGTACATGGTGTAGAAATTATGAACTGATGAAAAAGGACTAATAATTAGAGAACTGGAAATGACCTTTACAGTCGACCGGTCGTATGAACAGTCGACTGGTATATTGAAAGTAAATATATACAGTTCGGATTTTCATGAAACGACGTACCTTTTAATGTGAATTATTAACTTGATGTTCTAGCATGTTAAATTGGGATTAGTATTCATCTCCGTGAGTAGACGATGAGTAAAAGGAAAAATATATGTTTAGCATTTCTTTTTGAGAAAAGAAAACACTAGTTATGTGGAATTTACATTTAATCGAAAACGATGTTGTGATGTTAATAAACATATAAGAATTTCATGTTTATGTTGGCATGAGCACATTGTAGTGTGACAAAAAATGATGTGAGAACAGAATAAAGAGAGAATTCTTTAAATTGAAAGTTTAATCTGCTTAGTCGACCGAATGTATGTAACAGTCTACTGTACTGAACTTAAAAGGTTACATAATTGAACTCTGCTGAACAGCCGACTGGGTTGATTGACAGTCGACTGCACTGTAAATGATATTGGAATTTTGAACGCTGCGGAACAGCCGACTGGCCATGTGCAGCAGTCGACCCTTCTGAGCAGTTTACTGAAGGACTTTGTTTGACTGAAAAAGTCGACTGGATGAGTTCTAAGTCGACTGTTCAGAGCACTTTTTGACATCTCAGAAATTCTATGAATTGTTTTATGATAAAGATTATGAATCTTATGTTGAATAATGGTTGTGACAGTAAACTCTATTTGTCTTTGCATGAATTAATATGAAGTGAATCATTTATTTGAATTTATGAAGGTTATAATTGTGGAACTATGAACATGAAAAAAAAATCCATGGTGATTATGAAAAATGAACTCATGAGCTGGAAATGCTCAGATTATTTTTAGTAATTGTGAATTGGAATTGAAACAAAAGAGTAGCTAAGTCTCCCTCGACAATTGGAAAGAAATGAAATGAAATTTGAAATGAAAGACCAAGGTTGGTTATGTTTGAATAAATGAATAAGTCTGGTTTAGTGGAGAGGCTAACTCTAGTGCTTTGATTTTGTTCAGATTCTATTTCATTAGAATTAAGGATTAGTTACATAGTGAAGATGTGATGAAAGTAAGAGAAAAACACTGAGTATGAGGGCCATTAGATTAGCGGTGAGAGCGTATCCCAGGATGTCCCATGATGAGTCAGGGCGAGGATACTGCTCCAGAGTACCGTCCCGGTGGCGACGCTCGTGGGATGTTTGAAGACTACGGGTGGTGTCATGTCTATGGTAGGAGCTGAATTACCACAGGATGCCTGCATGATGAGTCATGTGTCAGTGCGTTGGGATTCCCTCCAGGGCGCCTAGACATGAGTTCGTAGGTCAGAAAACATCTAGGATACTTACCGTAGTTACAGTAGTAGAGTAAGTCATGACGAGGGATCGAACCCTACAAGATTAAGTACGATTAAGGGCTTGCCCTCGGGCCTATGTAGTATGGGATGCATAGAATCCGAACAAGTGCGCATTAGTGTCATATAACATAAATAATTGCATTAAGGACTAAGTGCACAATCACAACACGACATCAATAGGGTATCCCCTTTAATTTGATATGTGAACAATTTTGTGATTTGTTAAGAAATGAGAATCGTTATACTGTTTCTAGCATAGAGAGGATAGCCATGTATAATTATCGTCGGTTGAATAAACCGACGTACCCACAGTTTTATATGAAGGATAATTGGTTTGATAAAGGTTAAAGGAAAGCCAATGCTCAAAGATCATTATTTATTGCTGCATCTTTTGTATAATGTTATAATTGCTTCCGCTGTCATTACATGTAAATTATTGATGTATATGCTTCCGCTGTACAATATAACGTGTAAAATCTCTTGTAACTCTGATGTAAAATAGAAAGTTTTCAATTCCTTGTAAAATTGTAACGAATGAGACGAAAAGATCCTGTAGAACTCTCGAATTCAGTTGTATTTGGAAACCTGCTAAGTGGTAACTTCCAAATTCAGAGAATTCGGAAGGTTACAATTCGCTACCATAGAAGTAGCAAAACGGCTCAGTCGGGTAAATTCCGCAGCGTACTCTTCCACGATCTGACTCCCCTAATTCAAGATAATATTATTTTAACATCGATACTTTATGAAATAACAACGAAAAAGAATGAATAAACACTATCTAACGAACCTGAGTTAGTAGACGAACTGCCGTTCCATTTCATTCTTGGTGGCATTAGGAAAGAATTTCGTGAGGAAGCTCTCAGTGAAGATGGCCCAGGGGATGGGTCACCCCAATCGTTCAGCCTTTGCTTGCCACCAGATGTGGGCAAAATCAACGAGTTGGATGCTCATGACATCCACACAGTCATCATCTGAGAACCATACTGCGGTCAGCAGCTGCTCAGTCCGAATAAGCCATTGCTCGGCTTCAAACGGACCCTCAGTGCCTGAGAATTTATCTGGATGGAGCCTCATGAAATCCGCGACATTACCAGGTGTCTGTTGCAGCAATCCGGGTGCAAGTACAGTGGGTTCCCTGTTAGTAGCTTCAAAAGCCACTCTCATCAGTTCATTATGCTCACGCTGCATCTTCATCATCTGTTGCATCATCTGTGCAACAGTCGACTCGTCTGATAGATCATCCCCAGCTCGGGAAGATGAAGCACCCTTTCTAACCATGGTCTGCAATAAAAATCAAATGGTTAGCATCCAGATTATAAGTTGGTTATCAATTATCCATGTGATTCCTGTTTTGCACATATTGTTGGGGCAAACAGGAAAAATCCAAATCTGACTAATATATCAGTCAAAGCCAAACCTCCATATGTTAGTCATGTTTGACTGATATATCATCCAAACTGGGGGCGTGATACCACTAAAAACCTTATCACGCCCCGCTTCCCAAAAATACGGAACACAAGCACGTGACATTGGCCCAGCGAATGACTTGAGTCATCTATAAACTGTTTACCCATTCAACTCAACAATATAACAATACAAAAACAATTGCACAAGCAATAATAACAACCACATGAACAATAATACTTGGAATAAGATAATATGAAATAACCAAATACGATAATCCAACTTCTGGAAACAAACAATAATATCCGGGTCATAAACCTAATACAATAATAAATCCAAACACAATGATAATAAGTTTCAATACAATAAGTCCAATGAAATAACAATCAACTAGATAGCATTAAATCTGTAATGCCCCGAATTCCAAAATACGGTAATTCGTAGCACAAAAAGATCTTTACTTCATTTCGTACAATTTTACAAGGAATTTAAAAAAAAAAAAAAAAACTTTTCTTTGTACAACACTATTCATTTTACATCAGCACAACAGAAAAATAAAGATTACAATTTAAACATCAATATTTAAAGCAGTCTTTAGCTTCAAATTCATCTTTAACTCTTTGCCAATCCAAGCCCTGCATTGAACATTATGGGCACGCCAATTACATACAACTGACACAATACTATACGCGGCGATCCTCGCTATGCCATAATATAGCGACTCACTTACTTTAGCAACCACAAACTTGAATGCATCATAAAGTGTAAAAGGGTGACTATCCTAAACATGCCAGTGTATGACATGACTTAAATGCCTAATGCAAAAGTTTATGCTGTGATGACACTAATGCATGCTTGTTCAGATTCTACGCATCCCATACTACATAGGTCCGGGGGAAAGCACATGCGTACTCCACATTAAAGGGTTTAATACCTCGCCATGAAAAATACCCAGTAACAAATCAAGTTTTAGACATTCCACGAGTACGAATTCTGGCCCTGGAGTCCACCATCAGACTTATACGGAAATCCTCATCATGTGAATATCACGTGAGTGCCCCTCTAGCCCCGATATACGCATATACACTGGAGAGTGACATCCCTTCCGCCTGACTGTTCATGATCTTAGAGTCCATCGTCAAACCAATCATAGTTCCGGATTTAATTAAGGCTCGCCTCCATTGCAAGCAACCACATTTCCAGAGTCCATTGTCAAACTAGGTCTATAGTCCTGGAGTCCACCGTTAGATAGAGGCAACTCACTTACGTTTGCCCAAGTTTTATTATATCTTCTCTTAGTGCATATCCTTAATTTAAAACATGAATAAAATAATACCACCCAGAGCTAGCTTACTCTCCTACTGGACTTAAACAAAATACCAAGAACGATAACCCATATAGTCATTTCTCAAATCAATTAATCATTTTCATTACTTTGCCGATATCTGTGTCTCACTAAGCCTCTAGAACCAATATCTTTTCATGTCCAACATTATGGGGTACTCATACCCTCATCAATCATCTTTCCAATTTCAATTATTCATATCTTATTCAATTCTTTCATCCATGGAGTATTCCACTTTTATAATTCATTCATTAATAATTTCAAAATCGAATTTCTCATAAGCAACTTTTTAGTTAACTAATCAAATCAATCACTTCCAAAGTTTTTCTCAAACTCAATTCCTTAAAATTAATCACTTTCAAACATTTATAGCTCTTCTCCTCATTAACCTACATTTCAATCAAAACTCATTTCTTTAATTCCATCCATATTTTTAGTATCAAATTTCTTTCTTTTTTTAAAATCATCATAGAATTTCTTTACTTCCAATCCAAACTTTTCGCTTTAATTTCATTATAATTCAACTCTTAATAATTTCAATCTTATGTATATATCTCCCTTACTTTTCATTAAACTCCAACTCGACCAACATATAAAATTTGCTCTTTAAATTCTAAAAACATCTTTAAAATAGTGTAATGTAACTCCAAATTATTCTAATAATGTTTTATGAATTTTTCCATAAACAAAAATACTCAAAATTCCAAAACAAAAAAAAATGTGTTTAAACTCATTTTCCCTCTGCCCTGGTTCGAACAGCGCCAGCAGACAGCAACCCAAGCGCCCAACCGCTGAGCCAACTCAGTGCCCTGTTATATAAGGAACTAGAGTCATTAAATACTCACTACCTTTCATTCCTGCCCTTTAAATTTTTTTGAAATAAAACAGACTCAATCCCACAGCTCGAACTCACACCCACAGAGCCCCCAACGTACTACGTGGCAGCACGTGGGCGCAGCGCGCACGCGCTAGCCACAAAGCCAAATGTCACAAATGATATATATATAGAGTTACGAACTGTAAGAACCTTCTCTCAGTTCATTCCCCCATTTTAATATACACATTCAAAAATAGATTTCTATTAATTGTAATAAATTTGTTTGCTCATATAACACATCTAACAAATTCTAGTAATGAATTCCTACCAATTTTACACATATTAAATTAATTCTATACAAACTAAAATGTAGATAGCAATTTGAGAACATTCATATAACAAATGCCTTTTATAAATTAACAACACTACCCTAAAAGCACATATATGTGTTTCTCTCTTCAATGTCATGTAGAGTGATGGAAAAGTTTCTCAAATTTTATAATTCACTCAATTTGAGCATAATCAATTTCTTTCATAATTCATCTACAAAAATCTACTCACACTATGGTAAAATTTTCATGGCATCACATATGAGAATTAATACAATTTAAAGTTTCAACTACACATAAATTCTACAAAAGACTTCTTTTTAACATGCATTATTCACAATTTTCAATCACTAGATTTCTAAATTTTCATACCATATGCATCACACAAACATAAACATTAGAAGTAAAATAATTCAATCACAATTCTAACATGAATTCCTAAACATGCTTTTCAAACACAATTAGAAAGGAAGTAGAGTCACCCACCTATTAGAAACAATTTACTTGTAGCAAGCCCCTCCAAAACACTCCAAAATCCCACAATATCAAGCCAAAACCCTCCATCGAAAATCAACAACAAGTACACCCCAAGTAGCCTAAAGCTCTGTGGGTTTCTTATAGAATTTTGATTAATTGATTTGTGTTTTGAAAAGGGTTTAGGTGTTGGGGTATTAGTAGAGTAATTAGAAATAGTTATATAACTAATCATCCATTAATTCCTCCACTACCCCCACTCTCTCCCCCCACTTCTCCTAAGAACAGACGGCTCTTCATCTTGGAGTGTGCACAATGCACGTGTGCATGTACACATGCTTTGTGTACACTCACCCATTTAATAATTTATTTTTATTAAATGAAATTGGGTATTCTACATGACAAGTTGTGTGTTGGTTTTTATTTAAATAATTTTTTGGGGCTTTGAAAACAATTTTGGGCCCATGGGTTTTATATAAAAAAAATATAATTAATAAAAAGTGTAACAAATAAAGTGAGAAGAAAAATGTGCATTACTTCTTAGAAATTTTTAAAAATAAAATGCACACAAAATTTTACGTGCAATGCATATAAAAATATTAAAATTAATTTGGGAGAACGAAACAGTCAAAATACAAAACATGTATGTTTAATAATGTTACGGATATTTCACGTAACGGAAAATATACGTAATTGACACGTGCATCGATAACACGTGCAATGCACGTAAAAACACAAAGATTAAAATGAATTATTTGAGTTTGCTCAAAATAGGATAAAAATGAATTTTGAGAAAACGGGGAACATATAATTAATCGAAATACAAAGATACGTAGGATATTTATAAAAATACGTTACGGATATTATTCATAATAGTACGAAATACACGTGCGTAGCACACAATGGCAAAATTGTCATTACTCAATTTTACGAGGTGTTATAAAATCTTTAGAAAACTTGTTTTCTAATTCCTGCAGATAATTCTCCTTGATCACCTGTGAACATTTCATCTAAAAAGAGGAGAAAATTTTTTCTTAGAGAAAGTCATGGACAACAAGTAGAGAAAGCAAAGAAACAATGGAATAACAATATAACAATGAATTTAATGGGTCAATAGGAATCAATAATAATGGATGATAGGAAATATCAATATCAATGATAATCGATACAATGGTTATAAACAATCATTCAATATTCAATGTCAATGTTCAATGGTCGATGTTAACATCACATAGACAATATTCGATATCAATAGAGAAGATGATGTTCAATATGCAATGTCGATGTTGTGTCAATTCTTAAGTCAATTAATTTTTATCCTAACTAATGTACGTACTACTGCGTCCCATACCATAGGTTCAATGTATACAATCAATATTGTTTAGACTCTGGTGGTGAATTCTATAGATCATGTATCGGTACGATAATACTGATACGATAGCAACTTTGCTGCACGATACACTAAAATGATACACTGAAATGATACACAAAAGATTGGGGTGCCGTAGTCAGCACTCCAAAAATCAATCGATAAAACACTTGCCGATACAGTCTTTATATTGTTCACTACTCAAGTCAATCCCTTAAACCCTAGCTTGTTAATTATTTTATCGATGCAAACAATACATTATGCAATTTAGAGACATTAGAGCATCCACAGTCGTTTGCTATTCTCATTGCTAAAAATAGCATTTAGCAATAGCAATCGGAGTAGTTCGCTGCAGTGGTCAAAATTCTAAAATTTAAGTAGACGGATGAACATCATCCGTTTTTAGTTTTTTTTTTTTTTTTTTTTTAAATTTTTATAATACTTATCGGTGATTTTTAAAAAAAAAGTCAACAAAAAAAGTCAAACCATTCCAAACGGATGACCATCATCCGTTTGGATGGTTTTGGCTTTTTTTTTTTGAATTTTTTTTGGGGTTTTATATTATAAAAAAATCAAAAAGAATTAAAAAAATAATTAAAAAAAAGTCAGAAACTAAGCCAAACGGATCATCTTCATCCGTTTGCTCAGTTTTAACTTTTTTTAAATCAAAGAAAATAAAGAACGGATGATCTTCATCCGTCCAAGGCCATAAACGGAGTATCATCATCCGTCTTCTATATTTAGCAATCTTCTATCCAGCCTTCTAACTTTAGCAACTTACTGTACATTCCTATTCTAACTTTTGAGTTTTTAGCAAACCACTGCACGTCGGTTTTCTAAATGGATTTCTAAATTTTGAGTATTTAGCAAACCACTGTGGATGCTCTTAGATGAACAATAGTAACAATAGAAGAACATAGGATGATAACTTTAGATTGGACAAATAGAATAATGACAATAGCACATTAGGATCATTCAATGTAATATATACACTTCAATTCATGCAATACAATGATATATGTATAATTATTTTAAGGAAATCTGGAAAACTCAATTCAGGACAGCAAGATGTCACTGTACAAAAATCTAATTTCCCGCTGCTACAGAAACTAAAAACTGAATCTGTCATAATTTCTGGAAACTAGACTTCCCAAAGATTCCAACTCATATTTAAAATACAAAATCCAACAATAGTAGCTAGGTTAAATATATCATTCTTTACAGATTACATGTTCTGACTGAAAATCGATATCAAGTTGTTATATTTTTAGAATCAGCAAAAACTCAATTATAAATTCATCAAAAATTTTCATTAGACTCCTAATCATGTTAACTATCATTTTGGGAATTATCAAAGAGTTATTCTAACATTAACTTAGCTTTTTATTAGGTTAAACACATGAATCTGAAATTCTGGAAATAAAAGACTGCAGTAGTAAAATCATCATAACTTTTGCAATACAACTCAGAATTCAAATATTTTAGATGTACTGGAAACTATAAACATAGAACTAAAATTCTTTTTTAGAAAATTATTAATTTTTATCTCAAATACTGGGTCAAAAATGTCTCACAAATACCAGACAGACAGTAAACATACAGATTTTCAATATATTTCATGAAATAAAGCGATCTAACATGGTAGGTCTCAATTCAATTAGTTAGAAAACTATATAATCAACATGGTAGGTAAAATAGCATGACAACTCAAACTAAGAATACCAACATACACTAGTTTAACAACAACAAAACATCAATCGATCATTCAAGCACACAACCTAGCAATCAATTCTATGATAGTTTATTTATATGTTGTTTGTATGAAAAACCCCCTATTATCAATACTACATGGATGCATGCAAGATTCGATTTTTAGAGTCAATAATGGCATGAAGTCGATGATATTTGGGTTAGCTTGTGTAAACCCTCAATATACTCAACGAAAGATGAATAATAGTATACGATATTAGGATCTACTTGCAGAATTTCAATAAAAACTTGAATTTGATACAATATTCAATTCAAGAGGAAAGTAACTTGCCTTATTGACGATTAGTTCGAATACCAAGAATAATGAGATGAGAATCCTAGAGCAACGAACACGAACCCACAAAGAAATACGTGCACACTACATGCACAAGAGACCACAACAGCAAGAGCACAACAGCGACAATAGTAAAAGCGGTAGCAACCACGACAAGGTTGCTGTCGATGGCGGCAACTGGCGGCTGGCAGTTGATGGGACTGGAGGTCGACGGCAGAGGGGTGGCCTTCGGTGGTAGGTCAAAAATGAGGTCGAGAGGGAAAAACAAGCATCGAGGGGACTAGGTCTCGGTTGCTGCAGTCGGGAAGGAAGAGGAGAATCGGAGGGGTGTGCTCGGGTGGTGCTGGGCGCAGTTGAGGAGAAGGGGAGCATCGCGGATCGGCTGTGAGGGTGATCGAAGGGAGCAGTCGTCGGGTGTAGCAGTGGAGGGCGGTTGGCGATGGGTGCAGGGGGGCTGGGATTGGCTGACGGCAGAGAAGAGAAAGAGAAAGAGAGAGAGATGGCTAGATTAGGGTTGTGTTTTGAGGGTTCGCATTAGGGTAGTATATACAGAATGCAATTAGGTTGTTGGGTTATTGGGCTAGGATCCAATAATAATGGGTTTGGGTCAAGAATTAAATGCAATTGGGTTTTGGATTCAATAAGAGATGGGTTTGAGCTCAATATGGATCAAATAAAATAATCACAATTCAACAAAATAAAATCCACAAGATAGATAGCCCAACAAGAAGAAAAGAATAGCTCATGAACAAAATTTAATTGAGATGATCAAGAAAAAATATAGAGTATCTTACTCAAATTACAAATTAAGGTGACAATGGAGGGAAAAAGGAAAAGAACAAAAATAGTAGTTGCAATATGAATAACAATACTGACTGCACGAATAATATCGGGTCTAGTCATGCATAAGTAGTCAAGCTGTCCAACAATCTGTCTGTATCTAGTGGGATCGGAAAGGAGCTCACCATATGTGGGACGAAGCTTCACATGAAGCTCTAAGGGAGTATCAGCTGATCGACTGTCAAAGAAACGTGCATCAGAGATAATGTCTGATGTATATTTCTGTTGAGAAAGAAGTATCCTCCGAGATCCATGGGCGATCTTGAGACCCAGAAAGTAGCGTAGTTTGCCAAGGTATTTCATATGAAACTGTTGGTGAAGGTATTTCTGGGTGGATGCAATGTCTGCTGATTCATCCCCAGTAATAATCATATCATTAACCTATAATAGTAGAAGTACCTTCCCTTGCGGTGTTGACCATATAAATATAGAGTGGCCCTGAAAACTCTGACAGAAACCGGCTTGTGTGATGACACAGCGAAAACACCCAAACCAGGCTCGAGGGGCCTATTTCATACCATATATAGATCAACGTAGATGACAAACATGACGAGGAGGTGTGGTAAAGCCAGGAGGAGGATGCATGTAAACAATCTCAGATAAGGTACCATGAAGAAAGACATTATTCACGTCCATCTAGTATAACGACCATTGATGGATGGCGGCAATGACAAGGAGAGTGCAAACTGTAGTCATCTGTGCAACTTGAGCAAAAGTCTCATCATAATCAATTTCATGCTCCTGATTAAATCCTCAAGCTACTAGATGAGCCTTGTGCCACTCAATGGAGCCATCAGGTCAAAATTTGACCTTGAAGATCCACTTGCAGCGAACAGGCTAAACGTCCACTGGTAGTGGAACATCCCAAGTATCAGTCAGATCAAATGCACTGAACTTCTCTGCAAAGGCTTCCCACCACTCGGAATATTGAATTGCTTCTTGGTAGATTTTGAGCTCACGTGTGGAGTGTATGGCAGTGAGATATGCATAAAACTGCAGTGAGTAAGAAGCTAGGGTGACAAAGCCAAACTGGTTAGACAAACCAATGGCATCAGGCATATAACATGTCAGGGGGATGCCCGAAGTGAAACGTGTAGACTAACGGACCGGTGGTGGATCGACAGGGTGTAAGGGTGAGGTCGGTGGGGTGGGTGCATGCAGTTGTGGGATACAGTTGGTGTAGGTGTATGATGTTGTGGTGATACAGATGGTATCTCTGTAGAAGAAACGATAGGTGTAACGTCTATATGAGATGGAAAATGAGCCAAAGGAGTGGGATCGAAAGAAATGCATGGAGAGGTGTCCGGAGAGGTAGGCCCAACAACTGGAGAATCGAGAAAGCTATTATCCTCAGGAGATGTCAAGTAGTAAGGAAAGTCTTCCACAAAGGAGACATGTTGAAAAATACAGACACGCCTCGCTGATGGATCAAAATAACGATATCCTTTGTGCTCTAAACTGATGCCTAAATGAACACACTTTGCAACGCGAGTGGTGAACTTTATGTGCTTAATGGGAAGGAGGACGTAACAAGTGCTCCCAAATGTACGGTGCATACTATAGTCCGGTGGCGGGTGATGAAGAGTCTCATAAGGTGTCATACCAAATAGGGTAGATGAGGGAGTGATGTTAATGAGGCTAACAGAAGTCATGATAGCTTCAGTCCAGAAAGAACGAGGAACAAAAGATGAGAATAAAAGAGTGCAAGCTGTCTCAAGAATATGACAATGCTTGCATTCATCTATAACATTCTGCTCGTGTGTGAGAGCATGATTGCTGAAAAGAGTGCCGTGAGACTGAAGGATTGATCTGATAGTAGTGGAAGTGTACTCACGTGCACCGTCTGAGCAAAAGTTCTAGATGTGCACACCTAACTGAGTGTGAATCATGGTCGTAAAGAACTGGTAAATATTAGGAATCTCACATCGTAGCGCATAAGAAAACCACATGTATATCGAGTGAAGTCAACGATAAAGGCAACATAATAAAGATAGCATTTCCAAAAAGGTACAGGAGAGGATCCCCATATGTCAGAATAAACAAGTTGAAAAGGATAGGTGGTTTGAGAAGTGTTTTTGTGATTAAAAGGGAGTGCTATGTGTTTGGCTAAATGACAACCCTGACAATCAGAAAAATGTGTAAAAGAAAGAGGACTAAGGGCACCACTAGATCAACATCAGATGACACAACAACAAAATTAGGATGAGATGTATATGCATGAAGAAAACCTAGATGATATAGACGACCCTGTCGACTAGTACACCCAAACTCCTGACCAGTATGTGAATTGGTAATAGAACAACCTAAAGAATCAAATGTAACGACATGACCATTTTCGCACAGCACACTAATTGAAATAAGGTTCATGAACAAATAAGGAGCATAAAGAACATAAGGTAATATGAGAGTGGAAGAGCTAATGGACCCTGAGTGTGTAGTGAGAAGTTGTGAACCATTGGCTATATGTAGGGATGGGGAGTGAAAGAAAAGTGCAGTGCTGGTGGTAAGCAATGTATAATTACTAGTAAGATGCAAGATGATGTGATGTACCAGAATCTAAAATCTAGAAAGAATTCATACCTGGAGTAACAGATAATGCAAGGGCAGAGAGGCTAGCAGTGACAGACTGACTCGAGCTAAAGTTCCAACTTAGCAAGGCGGTGCTGAAGATTAGCCCAATCAGCAGGAGATGTCAAGGCTGAAGTAATGGTCATGGCCAAGGATGTAAGAGAAGAAGTACTGTGAGGAGAAATGAGACTAGTGTTGTTGTGACAGGGATCAAAAAGAGGATGGAGATATTGCTGGTGTCGAGATAGGGATAGGGAGCTGGATGGTGCTACTGGTGTCGGAAGAAAGAGTGGGTTAGGGTTAGGGATGATGCTATGAGGAGGAAGGAGACCGAAATCAGGACGATGGTGGTGTTGTTGTTGTCTGAATCTAGATGGAGATCGGGATGTGAGGGAGAGTAAAGAGGAAGATGTAGCAACGGGAAAGTCGGTGGAGACCAAAAGATACTGGCAAAATTGGGGTTCCATTAGAGAAGTTCTAGTACCTGCAATTTTTTTTACGACGACGACGAATGGTAGCTACGGCGATCGACGGTGATAGCAGATCAGCAACAGTAAGTAGAGGTAGGGTTAGGGTTAGAGTATGGTTGGAGTTGCTTTGGGTTAGGATTTTTGGGTTAGGGTTTTGGATTTGGGTATGGTTTTTTTTAAAGCGAGTTTTGGGTTTGGGGTAAAGAAGGAGCAAATAGGGTTTTAGTTTGTTTTTTTTTTTGGAAAATTCGGATCGGGTTCCGGTTTGGTTGTGGGATACAGGTTTTAGGTTTAGAGGAGAGATTAAAGAGTAGGGTTTGGGTTAGGATTGTGGGGATGTGGCGGCTAGTGTGTCAGGTGCTTTGGGAATTTGTGGGTGGCAGCTAGAGTTCCGGCGAGGAGAGGCAGTTGGGTGTAGCGGGGGCTAGGATTTGAAGATTTGGATTCA
Organism: Hemerocallis citrina; assembly: GCA_017893485.1. Classification (NCBI taxonomy): domain Eukaryota; kingdom Viridiplantae; phylum Streptophyta; class Magnoliopsida; order Asparagales; family Asphodelaceae; genus Hemerocallis; species Hemerocallis citrina. The sequence continues at coordinate 110,594,394 of CM030366.1, read as the reverse complement.
GGAGTAGCTAGGATTTGTATAGGTGGTTTTTGGGTTTTGTCAAGATTTGGAGATGTAGCGGGATGGGTGGCAGCTAGGGTAGGGTGCAGTCGAGGGCAAGGTTGGCAGAGTTGATGATGATGATGTAGGGTGAAAGTGGCCAAAGTTGATGTTGACATTGGGTTTCGGAGTTGATGATGATGATCTGATGTTAATGTTGATGATGATCACATTCTAAAATTTGAAGCTCTGATACTGTTGATGAAGGCAGATGATACCGGAGTTGTTAGGATTTCTCGTAAGAGTTGTTGTTGGTGTAGTTGTTTGGTCATGCTGTTGTTGAGACAAAGGGAATTTGTGTAATTAGGGTTAAAGATTAGTGAAGGAGAAAGAAATTTAGGGTTAGTGCTTTGATACCATGTTAAAGTAAATAGAGAGATAGAGAAAAGATTATTAGATTGATTATAACTGAGTACAATATTTCTTATATATAGGATAGAAGCAAATACTAAAAACTAATACATAATTGATATGGACTAAACTAATATCTCATAATATCTAACAGTAATTAAATCCTCCAATTTCGCTGTGGGTCTCGTGTTCACAGTACCTCGTACTAAACCTCCCCCCCCCCCCCCCCCCCCCCCCGCCCATACCTTCTCTACCATATGTCATGTACCCTGTATTTTGCGTTTCTTCTTCTCCAACTTCCCGACCCACGTGCTCGCTTTCCCCTATCACCTCTTTAAATTCCCTGTAACCTCTTGATCTCGTGTTTTGCTGTTTGGACAGCTTGGATTTCTCTCTTTTGGACCGAACCGTGCATAATCTTTAGCTCCCCTAATCTCTTGATGCAAATCTCCACGGCTGTGATCACCTATGATTTGAATGGACGGTTGGATTGTGTATTCTACCTTTGGGTTTCGGTTTCAAGCGTGAATCCGATGGCAACTTCAAAACCTTCGGTGATCCCCAAAACGAAACTTTCTTCTTCCTTTCGACAGTCAATTTAACCTCATGGCACTCATCCTCAAAATCAACTTGAATTACCGATGGGATAAGGCTGAAATTCTCAGTGACGATTTGGATCCTAGGGTATTCTCTTCGAGTTAGGAATCGATTGTTCGGATCGATTGTAATCACTTGGCCAAAACTATCGATGAGGTTTTGAAAACCCGACCTAACCCAACATTGGAATGGGAGATTAAATAGATGGATCCACACCGCCGCCGCCGGCAGTAGGTTCACCTTCACAACGTCGTAACTTCTCGTCCACTTCTGAAAGTTACATAATAATCCTATCCCTCTAGTCCCCCCTTTGAACCTATCACAACGTCGTAACTTTTCGTCCACTACTGAAAGTTACATAATAATCCTATCCCTTTAGTCCCCCCTTCGATAGTATCTCACGCACTCTGTCCTCAGTTTTACAGATTACCATGTACACATCTTGCTTAACCTTTTGCACTTCCCATACACATCCAGGTGTGGTGTGCTTACGATGTTGGCTTTAAGGACAGCGATCGCCGCCGTTGATGGATTACTCGTTTGGATTTTGATCATGATGCTGAATTTTAGTCCACTCTTGAATTTCATTATTATCGGAGTTGGTGTTATTACTGCTTTGATAACTTTCCTACCGACGTTGTTGCTTTCCTCCGATACCGTCGTATTCTTTAAGCTTTCTTCAGCGTATACTGGCCCTGCCGACAGTTGAGTCTTGGGTTGCAAGCTTGTCGCTGCTTTTAGTCTCGGGCATGCTTTTGAGATGTGGTTTTGCCTATTACATGCGTAACAAAACCAGTCATTCATGCGTTCATGGATTGTGTGGCCTCTTCCCGCCACTTGTGGCATTGTGCTAGCTTCGCCATTGCTCCCGCTACCAACGCCGACGAAGAGGAGTTCATTTTCTCGACCTTCTTTTCTGCCTTCCTCACTTGGTTTGGCTTAAAGAGAATCCACTCCTTCATTGTCTTCCGTCTTCGTCATCTTCTCCTCTTTCGACGAGTTTCTCTCCCTTCGTTGATAATCTTTGCTTGGCCCATTTTTTTCCTTATTGCATCCACAAATGATCTTCTAAACCCTTTCGTTATTCGGATTTCGCCTCGTTCCAGCTCCGGTGAGCGTGTCCTCTTCTTCTCCACCAAGCTTCTATCCCAGTGGTCTCTGCTACGTCTCTTCGACAACCCTCTATGGTCTGATCGATTTTCTCTACTCTCTGGTCGTGCCTCTGCCACTTGACGAATCTCCCGTCCCAACTTTCGAGCCACCTTTTTGCTCTGTTCGTCGAACACCCGCCTCATCTCTTCCTCTCTTGACCATCGGATGTTGCTCTCTCAGGTTCCCTCTGGTCATTTGCCTTAACCTAGGTGTTTACTAAGGTGGTGCGATTTTGGGCGGCTGTGCAGGAGGCGTAGGAGGCATAAATGGTGGGATGGGGTTGGAGTTGTCTATTTAGAAGGTGGTAGAGGTGGAGGAGGTGGTGAGGGGGGGGGTGATGGGTGTAAACATGGTTGCTGTTAGAGGGAGGAGAGAGAACGTCCTGAATATCTGAAGTGTTTTTTAGTAATGAATCTGGCTTTCGTATAGTGATTATAGTCACTTTGATGGGTTATTTGATGGATGATCCATATTGTATATTGTTTTATGCCATAAGCTGATTGTGTTGATATATTTTTCTATGTTTAACCACTTCATCTTCCATCTAGTTGTTGCAATATTTTTTTTTTTTTTTTTTTTGAGATAAAAGTGACCTAGGTCACGAATTTCATTAATGAAGGATTAATGAAAAAACAATGCCCATAGTACACATCAAAACACTACAGAGCACCCAGGCCCATAGTAGCCGTACAAAATACAAATTACATCATTTCCCCCAAGCCCAAAGCATCACTAAAAGATTACAATAATCCCCAAAAGAAACAGAAACCTGCAACATAAAACGCAATCCAAAGCAGAATGCAGATCCCTGTGATTCCGGTTCTTTCAATTACTCGGTCCCCTTGAACCTGATTCTTTTCCTTGTACCTGTATTACCTATCCAAGCATCTATTAGGAACAGAATATTGTGCAGTAACATACGAAATGAACATCTAATATTACGGAAGCAAATATCATTTCTATCTATCCACAGTGACCACAAAATTGCCCCAGTCGAAATGTCCCAACTACTCCTATGATCTTTGCTAATGTTAGCGGCCCTCCATGTACCCCATATGTCGTCTATACGGTTTGGGACCTCTACCGTGTGGAACACCAATCCCATAACTTCCCAAGTAAGCCTAGCTCTAGGGCAAAGAATGAAAATATGTTCAGCATCCTCCTCTCCCTCGTTACACCGTTGGCACGTAACGTCGATGAGAATATTTCGTTTCCGAATGTTAGTTTTGGACAGGATCGCATTGTTTTGTACCAGCCAAAGGAAATCTCTAACCTTGTTCGGAACTTCAGACTTCCAGATAATAGAGTCTTGCGAACTTCTAATTCCCCCGTCGTTCAAGAAATCGTACATCGATGACACCGAGAACATTGCTGATGGGTCTCTAATCCATACTCTCTCGTCCTCTACCTCCCTTTTCGGGCGGGTTGTCCTATTAAGAAATTCTTTTAGCCTCCCCATTTCTGATGCTCCTATGCTCGATAAGTTGTCCGTCCCCGGTATATGAAGTCTTCTATTCTTCCACACCTCCTTGACCATATCATCCACCCTTGTAGCCTCGTTCGCTAGCTGAGGGAATAGTGCATGTAGAGTGTTGTGACCACTCCATTTTTCCTTCCAGAATCTAGTATTACTCCCGCATCCTATTTTTCACCTCGTGTTCGAGTGATAGATATCGCCTACTTTGGCAATACCCTTCCAAATAACTGAAACCTACCCTTGCTTGCATCTCCCTCCAAACCTAACAATTTTCCGTCGTCGGTATCTCATGAATGAATTGCTCCACCACGCCTTTCTTTTTTTATGCATTTTCCACCACCATTTGGCTAGCAATGCCTTGTTCATATCTCGTAGGTTTGTAATTCCTAGGCCGCCAATTTTTTCTTCTTACATACCCTCTCCCATTTCACCAAATGCATCCCCTTACCATCCTCCCGATTTCCTTTCCACAGGAACCGCCGTCTGCATCTATCAATTCTTTTAATAACCCAACTTGGGATCTCATAAATTGACATTCGGTAAGTCGGAAGGCTACTAAGAACTGAGTTGATAAGGGAGATTCTACCTCCGAGCGATAGAAACTTTCCTTTCCAACCAGCTAGTTTCTTCTCAATCTTTTCAATGAGCGACACCCAGTCTTCCTTAATCATTTTCCCAGGTCTAATTGCCATTCCCATGTATTTCAGTGGATATTCTCCTTTCGCACATTCCAGCACTGCGGAAGTCCACTCGATCGAATCATCGCTGCTACTGCTAAGTGCGATAATGGAGCTCTTGTGTAGATTAACAACAAGACCCGACCAGAACTCATAACATCTCAGCAGCATTCGAGTGGCCATCATTTCCTCCATATTCGTTACCCCGAACAGTAGAGTATCATCTGCATATTGAAGAATTGACAGTGGTTCCGTGATCCCTTTCACTCTGACCCCCTTGATCATCCCTTCCTCTATTCCTCTCTTATTCATTTCTACTAGTCCATCTGCAATAATCGTGAAAAGAAGTGGAGAAAGCGGATCCCCCTGCCTAAGTCCCCTTTTGCATTACCTCCCGTTCCATTAATGTGCATGAAAGATTTTCCATTTCTCACGCACAACCTCATCCACGTCCTCCATTTAACCCCAAACCCTTTCAGCTGCAATGCCTCCTCTAGACAGTCCCATTCAACAGTGTCATATGCCTTTTCGAAGTCTAGTTTAAGAATAAATCCATCCACTTTGTCCTTATTCCCTCTGAACACCATGTCGTGGGCCAATGCGATGCTATCCAAAATATCTCTCCCTTTGATAAAACCACTCTGAGAGTTGTCTACTATGTCGTTAAAGTGAGGTGCCAATCTATTAGCCAGTACTTTGGTGATGATTTTGAAGGACCCGTTGAGAAGGCTGATCGGGTGTAGGTCCTTAACTCTACCTCACTCCCTTTCGGGATTAGCACCACATTCGCATAGTTCAGCCTCTCGATCTGCCCCCCCCCCCCAAACAGTTCTTGGAAAATGTCTAAAAAATCCTTCCTAATGATGCCCCAAAAGTATGAATAGAACAGAGTAGGGAAACCATCAGGTCCTGGCGCCTTATCTTGGCCCAGTCCCTTGATCGACTTTTTGACCTCTTCCTCCTCAAAATCTCCCTCCAGACAATCGCTCCCTTGAATCCCCGATTCACTCCAGAACTCCGGCGTCAATTTACATCTTAACGCTCTCTTTCTATCCAAAAGGTCTCTAAATGAACTTTCTATATGATTCTTAATTGCAATCTCATCTTCTGTCCAGACCTTTCCCACGAATAGCCCCTCTATATGGTTCTGACGTTTTCTCCTATTTGCCACCTTATGAAAGAAGGCCGTATTAGAGTCTCATTCCTTAAGCCACTGGATTCTGGATCTCTGTCTCCAGTAAAATTCTTCTCTTTCCCCAATCTGATGTAGTTCCGTTCTAGCTGCAGTCCGTTGTTCAAATTCCTCCGTCTACAGCAGTCTTTCTTCTTCCAGTCTCTCGATTTCCTGAACCCTTAATCCCAGTACCTCCTTTCTTCTCCTTATCTCCCCATTCTCCTCCTTAGCCCATTTCCTGAGGCATTTCCTTAACCTTCTCAACTTGAGAATCCAATTAGAGATGGCATCATTTGCGGATGTCGTCTCTTTCCAGGAATTCTCAATAACCTCTCTGATGTGTTCATTGTAAATCCATGCTTTTTCAAATCTAAACATCCGTACCGGCCGCCTTCTTGCACCCTCCCATTCCAGTACTAGAGGTATGTGGTCGAACGTCGACCTAAGGATCGATCTAACCGTCGCTAGGGAGAAAAGATCCTCCCATTCTGGAGAGACCAAGATTCTATCTAGTTTAGCTAAGGTCAGATTCGGCTACATATTACTCCATGTAAAGCCTCGATCACATCCTTGAATTTCAATAAGGTTCAGATCGTTGATGGTACGATCAAACCACTGTCTATCTCTTTCGTTGGAACCCTTACCTCTATGTTCACTACTGAATCTCGTGATATTAAAGTCCCCCCCAACCACCCACGGGCCAGTCCACCTTGCTCTGATAACACGAATTTTGCTCTAAAAACTCCTCTTTACGGCTAGCAACACACGGACCGTACACTGATGTGACCATGTGTTCCCACCTGTCCCTTTTACACCTCACTTTAATCGTTACCGAAAAGTTACCAATGAAATCTTCGATGACAGCAAACTCCTTGGAGTCTACCCCCGCTGCAATACCGCCAGACATCCCCGTTGACGTCTTGAAACACCAGTCGAAATCTCTAAGCGATCTAAGGCCCTCAAAGTCTCTTTTGTGCGGATCAACAATCTTAGTTTCTTGAATTGCACAAACGGAAGGGTTGATCCTAGCGATGGTATCACTAACCAGCCTAGTTTTAACCCCGAGCGCATCCCTCTAACATTCCAGAAGATGTAACACATGGAAAACACTAAATAAATTCGGTCTATCCTCTCTACTAACTGCCTACAGAGTAGGCGCCTATAGAGCAAGTCTATAGGCTTCTTCTCTAATGATGTTAACCCTCTTTAAATTCTCAGATGAGCATGATCCCATGTCTAATCCTAACATACAAGCATAATATAGCAGTTTATCATTTGAAATGAAATTCAGAATAGAGAACGTACCCCCACATGCTGACGTTGGTTCCTTCGATTTCGCCGCCGATCTAATGAGATCCCCCTCGCTTTGTCCCTTTGATCCCCATTTATCACTTTGCCTCTTGCTCTTTCTCTTAGTGTTTTCCACTCCTTTACCGGTACAGATGTTAGCCCGCTGAATTGGTTCGATATCAATAGACTCCTGCGTAAATGGGGTTAAAGCCTTCACTCTACTCTCGAATTCCCCTTCCGAGTCAATCGGGTCGAAGTTGTCCCCCTCTAATGCACCAATTATATCATCTTGAGAACCCATGTCTTTGTCATCCTCAACCAATATGTGTTTCCCCTCCCTGTGTACAGACCTCTCTCCGTCGTTGTTCACCTCGACATCCTCTGACCTCTCTCCCTGGTCGACTCCCATTATTTGGAGCTCCACACCATCGATGCTGTTTGGGAACAGCCTCCTTGTACACGAAATAGGAGAAGCCAACTTCTTTGCATCACTGACTACATTACCATCGTCAAGCCCACCTGATTTGGGCTCTTCCGGAGTGGACCTTGGACCTGGGCCGTTAACAAATAGTCTTTTCGAAATTTCCCTCACTGCTAATTCCACCGCCTCCTTGAAATCTGTCGATCCCATCTTCATTAATGCTTCCTGTCGCTTCGTGGGCCCCCCCACTTCTGGGTTCGGCTCGAAATTAAAATCACCAGTACCTCGTTCCTCTATCCCATCATTCGCTGACTCGTCCTCATTGATTTGACTCACCCATCCCGCAGTCACCTCCCCTCTGTCCTGAGCGGCGATTGGACCTTTCCCTTTGAGCTATTGAGGATTGACCCTTTCATCTAGTGTGCGTCCCAGATCCTGTGTTCACTATTTTGAACAAACTGGATTGTTGCTCTTTTGATCTGACGGTAAAGATTGCTTCGGCTCCACCTCTTTCGATGGATGGTTCTGATGTAATCGAAGCGTATCAGATGGTCTTTCCTCATCGTCTTCCTCCCGATCTGGTCGAAAATTCACCTCCGAGTTCGACCCAGAAAATTCTGACGAGTTAAAAAAGGACACCTTCTTCTTTCTCTCGACCAGAACTTTGATTTCATATTGTTCGTCGTCGAATTGTGCTATAATGACTGATGGGATTAAACTCAGATCGTCGACCGCCACTTGAATCCTCGCATACTCTATCCTGGATTGAGTGTTAGTGTTCTTGTCGACTGAGATCACATACCCAAAGCTCTGAACACGATCTTGAAACCCCGATTTAACCCAACACTGGAAGGGAATGTTAAAGAGACGTACCCAAACTGCCGTTAAGGTCTCAATCTTCATCGACCCACACTTCCTCGACCATCGACTCATCGTGATGTAAAAGTCCTCCCCCTCTAAGCTACCGCTAGCCAAAAGCTCTCTCGTAATTTCCTCTGTTTTGCAGTATACGAAAAGGTTATCGCTCCTCCCTTAAGAACCTCCCAATTAAGTCGCGAGCAAGGTCTGATTGCCTCCGACAGCAGCTTCTTCATGGCTTCAATCGAGGGGTTCCCTGTGTGCACCTTCAACATGAATTGTTGCAATATGTTATATAAATAAATCAATCTTTTTATAATTACCCGATGAATGAGCAAGCGGTTACAAAACTACTTAATTCCTTATAATGCGTAGACATCTCTAAACATGAGATCATGATGAAAGAACTGCAACCTTCCTGTTATGTTCCCCAACTTAATCCTATTAGCTGCAATCGGGCTAATTTTGCCATTTCTCTTCAAAATTAAAGTAACTATGGTTATGTAAGCTAACCAGTTCAAAATAGAGTCTCCCTTATCAAAAAGCCTCTGGTTATTACCATACTTACTTTGATCTGAACAAAAATGCCCGACGTTTGTTAAAAAATGTTGGGGTTTGTTCATACCCCGGCGCTTTAAAACACCGGGGTTGGTTCCTTTCTAATAAACCCCACGCTCCCCACTTCCCTCTCTCTTTCCCTATTCGTGTTGAAACTAAGGGTGGCAATGGGCCGGGTTAGGGCCGGACTTATATAAGCCCGAGCCCGAGCCCGAATTTTTTTGCGTGGCCCGAACCCGGCCCGAATTTACATTGGGCTCCAAAATGTGGGCCCAAGCCCGAACCCGAATAAACAAAAAATACCCGAGCCCGACTCGATTTTTAAAAAAAAACAATTACAGGGTTTGTTTTATAGAAAGTAATACATGACAACATGAGAACATAGCTAATCGGAATAATCATTCATACAAACATATTATCTCCAGCCCGATTTATTTAAAAAAAGCAATTACATGAATTATTTTATAGAAAGTAATACAAGATAACATGAAAGCATAGCTCATCAGAATAATCATTCATACAAAAAATAGCTATGAATCCCTCTTCATTGTCTTCCTTTTCCTCACCTGCATGAAGAAATATCACAGTACACAACTTATATATAAAGGGCATAAATCTATAAAAGTACTTTGATAAATAAAATATAAAATATTGTACCATGCATCATCTTTCTCTTCATCAACTATCACTGAACCCAGAGCGGCACCATGAATTTGTAACTTGGAGGCTCCATCGTGTCCTACAATATAATAATAAAGTCTAAGGATAAAAAATCAGGATTATAAACCAAAAATCCAACTACTTAGTACCTTTGATAGAGTTCTTTAACCAATCTTGGCCACATATGAGGGCCTCAATCGTTTTTGGATGCAAAGAACTACGATATTGGTCCAAAACTCTTCCACCAGTGCTAAATGCAAATTCTGAGGCTACAGTAGATAACGGAATTGCAAGGACATCACGAGCCATCAATGAGAGAATATGATACCTTGCAGCATTAGACTTCCACCAAGCTAGCACATCGAATATATCTTCTTCTAAAGGAAAAACTGCTTCTTCTAAATAAAGATCTAAGTCGGTCTTTGTTGGCATCATTGAAGAGCTTTGAGTAAGGAATTGACTGTATCTCTTTGAACGTTTTGCAGTTGAGACTGAGTTAGAGCTACTACTTTCACTTGAGCCAACTTTAGTAGAAATATTGTCCTTAGCAAGATATTCCTTATAAATGTTACTAATACTAACAACTACCATTTTCACCTCTTCCTTAGCAGTTAAAGAATCATAGAACTTTGGATAATAATACTCAAGTAATTTCAACTTGAATCTTGGATCCATAACAATTACACATGCTAAGGGTAAGTGACAAAATTTCCAATACTTCAAAAACTTCTCCACCATAGCAGCAACAGCTGGCTACAAAAGTTATATTTCCCTGCCTCTTCATGCAATTTCAATCTTATCTCACAAATTTCATCAAAAAATAGATTAGCAGTGAGATAATTTGAACCTGAAAATAGAATTGATGCATTATAAAAATATTTTTGACGAAATAATTTTAATCTAATGTAAATCATGTAATAACTTTTATCAAAAATAAAAGTCATGGTCTAACATTTACCTGAAAACATATTTGATGCATTATAGAAAGTTTCAAGTAAATCACAAACAATTTTGGCCCTCTGCCATTCATCTTCAGAAGCTGCAACCTTCTGTCTAAAAACAGAATCCCTATGTTCAAGACGTTGAAATGCATCTTTATAAATCAAGGCTGCTTCCAACATCTTATATGTAGAATTCCAGCGGGTTTGAACATCTTTAATGAGACGCTTCTCACAACTAATTTTTTCTTGTTTGCACATGTCTTTGAACAACTGCTCCCTCCCCTGCGAACCCGTCACGTATTTGACACTATCCCTAACTTTTCGAACAGCATCACCCAAAGCTTTAAGACCATCTTGGAAAATTAAATTAAGTATATGTGCCGAACAACGAACATGAAATAAATCACCTCCCAATAAAAGATTGCTAGAAAGCTCGTCTTTCAACAACTCCACCATTAAATCACTTGTAGTACAGTTATCAACAGTTATTGACATTATCTTCCTATCAATGTTCCAATCTAGCAAGCATTTGTAAAGGGATGAGCAAAGATTTTCAGCTGTGTGTGGAAATGGTTCCATTTGAAAATTAATTATTCGCTTTTGTAAAATCCAGCCATCATCAATAGAATGAGCAGTCAAGCATGAATATCCCAAAGTTTGATTTGATGTCCACATATCAGTAGTGATGCTAACACGGCTAGAAAAATTATCAAAAAATTCATGAAGTTTTTTTCTTTTCTTGCTCATATACCCCAATACAATCAGTTTTAATAGTGTTTCTTGAGACCATATTGAACTCCGGCTGCAGATTTCTTATAAACCTCTTGAAACCCCAGTGTTCAACAATAGAGAAAGGAAACTCATGAATCATAATCATTTGAGCAAGTTGCTCTCTACTACGTGCTTGACTAAACTCGAACTTGATTATTGAACCTTCCCCCCCCCCCCCCCCAAAGAACTTACATTTCTCGTCAGCAGTTGTTGTCTAATGTCTTTGGAGTTTTTCCTAGGACAACTTGTTAAGTGTCTCTTCAAGTGGCTAGTGCCACTAGTACTAGCTCCAGTAAATTTATGATGACAATAGGGACATATTGCTACTTCAATGCCATCAATTTTTTGTTTGGTCATCACTAGCCAAACTTTTGATTTCAATTTCTTTTCTTTTTTTCCTTTTCAGTATTAACATTTTCAGCAGAGATAGTTTGAGGATTTTCAGAAGTTACCACATTTACATTAGTAGCTTCCATGGTTTCTTTATCCTTCCCCGTATCCTTATCAGCCATTTCAACTTCAAATAGAATCTGTCCACAACCTACGAGAAGCAAAACACAAATGAAATGTCAGAGTTTAAGAGCATGTTTTACAATTTACATCGATATTAGTTAGAATGAACGCTTTATAATTCTGTACTATAATATATATATAAAAAAAAAGTAGTATAACTTTTCGTTAAAATGCACTCCACATAATTCTTCACTCTATTACAAAAAAAAATAGTAAGTATAATCTTGTGAAGATGGCATGAACAAGATCAGAATGCTTGAACTAGGCCACGATCTAACATGCTTAAGTCCAAAAAACCAGCTCAGCTAGACCCAAGTACCTAAGAACCTAATTAACTTTTCCCTTCTTCTGCCTGAAAGCTTCATCATCCGAACCATATGAGCAACAATGACTACAGGAATCCACACAAGTAATTATCTTTGGAAGGAAAGAGGGGAAAAAAACAGACATACCCATACCAGGTCATCAAGCATTCATTAATATACAACCTTATCATCCTTCCTTACTGGCCATTGATTGGTCTAGGTTGCATATGTCAGAAGACTCAGAACCAACTTCATTCGGTTTCCCTCATTTTATGCTGAATTGGGGCTACCTCTAATTTATTCCACAAATGAACATAAGAGAAAGGGCGGGCCACAAGTGTGACATTGAAAGTTTCATATTGAGAGAGATAAATTACCTAGTTATGTACCTCAAGCTGAAAAATGCCGCATGCAATTGTTGCCAATGTCTAATAATACAAAACATTGCACATATATACTGCACAGGGAAATTGATCCATTCCTTGTGAATATATGCATTAAGTTTAATCATATGATACAATTAGTACAATATCTACTATACTACTATTCATTTCTTACAAAACACAGTAACTTACTACAAGCTAAGGCAAAGTGTAAACAGTATTAGGACTTGTTTCGCAAGAACTTTCAAGCTCATTTACAAACCATTAGCAAGTTTTAAAATGGGTCTAGTTTATTGTAATAAAATAATATCCCAACCCAAATTAGTTAATTCTGTAGCATAAGAAAATACACAAATTGTGTATACAGGAAGCTTTAAAGTTCTTTCTAAAATCTAATCCTTGTGAACCCTATAAATTTCTCATTCGAACCCAATCAAACAAGTCTGACAAACAAATATCTGCCAGATTGTTGAATGCAACCGCTAATAAACTTGGAGAAAACAGAAAAAGACAGAGAGAAACAATGTAAAATCAATGAAATAACAATTTTACCTGAAATCGAAACTTGGCAGATGATGAATTGAGATCCCCTATTCAGATTACAGAAATATGAGATTGAATTGGGAGCTAGGGTTAGGGTTGATGATGAAAAAGAAAGCGAGAAAACTACATATAAATAGAGCCTGGGAGTGGGGGCTGCCATGAATGAGAGAGATATAGGGCCTAGGGAGAGAGGAGTCTGGGAGTGGGGGCTGGCGTTCGGAAGATGAAGTAATCGAAGATGGGAGGGAGATGAAGGGATTGGCGAGGCGTTCTCAAACTCGAAGCGTCGAAATTCAGAATCTCAGATTCTCATTCGGGATAGTTAAGACTTAAGATATATAGATAAATCGGGTCGGGTTCGGGTCGGACCAATATGAACCCGAACCCGGCCCGAAAATTTAACGGGCTTATTTTTTCAGCCCGGGTCCCAAAAAAATGAAAAAAAATAGGCCCGAGTCCTACTAAAAACGAGTCGAACTTGATCGGGCTCGGGTCGGGTTCGGGTCAATTGCCAGCCTTAGTTGAAACCCTATCCCTATTCGCGCCTTTACCATATCTCTCCGAAACCCTAGCTCTTTCTCTCTTTTCGATTTCGCACCGATCGATCTCGCCGCCCACCGTTCGCTCTCACCGCCGCCACATTTACCATATCTCTCCAAAACCCTGGGTGACGATTGAAAACCCATGTTCCCAAAATCAAATCTTTTTTTTTTAGTTTGGATTGGTTTTTTTGTTCTGCAATGAATTTGATATCTGTTCATATAAAGACTGATCCAGCTATTAATTATTTGTCAAATTTGTTGCATAAAATGGTTGTTTGATGTGAATATTGACATTAGATTATCGAACTTGAAGGTTGGATATATAATTATATATTTATAGGTATCTCTTCAAATTTCAACTAGTTAATTGTCAAATTTGAAGCATAAAGTTGTTGTTTTGCGTTGATTGGTGAATGAGAATCTTTGATTTCTCTTTACAATTCTCACTTATAATTAGAATTTCTGGCAAAGAAGGTGAAACAAAATTCAGACATGAAAACATTTAATCGTTTGATTAGTTTAACCTGTGAGTTGGTACCTCAATTTCCCTATATATATGTAGTTATTCAAACTCTCATTTACAATGTGTAATATTTACTAATTTAGATAGTTCAGATGCATTCTTAGACAGATCGTTATTAACATTAAGGGTCTGTTTGGAAACATTTAAGTTGGAGAATAGAAAGGAATGGAATGAAAATGAATGGAGATGAATGGAAAGAAAAGGAAAGAGATGAATTAACTTTATAAATTGTGTGTGTTTGGCAAATGGTGGAATGGAATTGACTTTTTTTTTGTTTCCATTCTCTAGTCTTGTTTGGCAAACAATGGAATACTATGAATTATGACATTATCCTCCAAACTCAAGTTTTGAACACCGCAAACCCCAAAAATAGTCAATTCCATTCGGCAGTTCATTGACGAATGCTATTGGTTATTGTTGACAAATGCCATTGGTTAGGGGAATGAAAATCGGTAATGGGAGTTTTAAAGCTAATGCCGTTGGTTAGGGACAAAATGAAGGTCGAAAATTATATATTTCTTGAATTAACAAAGTTCAGCATGCATCAGAGATTGAGTGTCTCCAACCTCTTCTACAATTACTTCTTACCAACAATTAGCTAGTAAGAAGTAATTGAGTGTCTCCAACCTCTCCTCTCATCATGCAAAAATTAATTCTTCCTCTGGATGTGGTTACCGAGCAATTAATGCTTATGATGCGCTGATATGGATATCAGCTTCAATACCAACTACAAGTAGCAATATTTGATCCTCTATAATCTAACATGTGTTTACTATTTGAGGAAAATAATTATAAGATTCGGTTAATGCAGGATCCAGAAATTAATGATCTCGTCAAATTTGATACCATCGTGCAAAGAGCAGGGAATTTGAGAAAATCCAACTGCACACCTTGATTCTCCATTCCATTTCTTTACGCAGCTTTCCGATGGGGTAGAGCTGGAATAGAAATCGGCCAAAATCTTTCTCTAGGGAATGAAATTTAGTTGTTTCCTTTGTTTTCTTTTTCAAAACAAACAGGCTGTGGAATAGGATGGGCTCATCCGCAGTATTCCATTCCTTTCCCTAGTTTTTTGGGTTCCCAAACGCGCCCTAATATTTCTTGCTGAAGAATACAATTGACTATTTGTCATTGAAAGTGAAGAAATTGGGACGCATTTTACCAAGTTATTTAAAATTCAAAGAGAACACATATCTATATAATAAATTACAAAGAAAGCTATCAAGTGGCTCTCATTCAATCTTCCCTAAAACCAATGGTCTAAATTGATTCTCACAAAATATATTTTTCCGTCAAAAATTTCAAACCCCAAAATTAAATTTTTTCCCCCAAAACTAAAAAATTCAATACTTTATTACTATATCTCTCCTCTCTTCACTTTTTCATATTTCTCTCTTTCTCTCTCTCCCTCTATCTCTCCCATTCTTTCTTTATTTACTTGGAAATTTAGATTTTAAGATTTCAGGTTTGTAAAATTTTAAGAATTTTTATATTTTTTTATTGCACATATTATATTGAAAATAGCAAATATCTCTTCAACAGTTAAATTTCATTATTTTCCACACTTTAAGTTCTAAGACTTTATATTTTACACTCCCATTTATAATTATTTTTCAACATATACTAATGGAAACATGGACTTTTATTTACAACTAATTATTGTCATACTATTCAAACTTGGGCAACATAATTGTTGTTTTATTGTTACATGGTTTTTCGTATTTTGTATCATTCCAAAGACGTGCCGTAGGCACGTGCCCACGGGCAAATCTAGTCTATAGATAAACTTCATTTAATAGTTCAAGCAAATCTATAGCAACTATATATAACCGAGCTTTATGCTAATTATAGACAAAGTTTTACTAATTATAAACATATTGTCTATTAAGTGTAGTCAGACTTATGTTTAAACAAATCTATAGCCTAAGTGTAGTGTAGTAGACATAAATCATTAATCTATGGTGGGATATGCGTTATATATAAACATATTATGCGTAAACATGCAGAGTAGTATGTTAATCATCATCAATAGATAAATTGACGATCGTTAGGGTGTCACCTATTGAGCCTTTCACTACAAAAGATATAGAAAAATCCGGCGAAACTACCCCGGCATTTGAGTTTTTTGCAGGGACATTTCCTGGCGCTTTTTAAAAAATGCCAGCGGGACATAAAGTTGTTTTACGTGAATTTTAACATTAAATTGCCGAATTTGGAGCTTGGATCTCTAATTATACATTCGTAGACATCTCTCGAAGTTCGATTGTTTGTAGTGGTTGCATACATGTTTAAAGAGTTCACGTATGTCACTATCCTATAGTTCCTCTATAGAAAATGCTTAGGAGTTAAATTTGGAACTATCTACCTTGCCGGTTCCTGTCAAAAAAATTTTTTTAAAAACCAAATAACCAAAAAACTTTTAGTTATAAGAGCAGAGATAAGAGAGATCATGCAAGCTGAATGATTTGGACGAATAAATATGCATTGTTTAAGTTGGATGTTCTCTTTATTGGTATCTATCTTTATCTAATTTTGAAATGCCCCTGAACCTGAATGTAGGTCATACAATTTAAGTATTACCAAAAAAACCAGGTAGAAGTTAACAATATAATGGTATGAGGTTCAAAGCAACAGATTAGCCATCTTGGTTTCCATATTTTAGCTGACACTTGGGAATTAACATATAAAAATTTTTGCAATTTATTTTTGATAATGGTAGAATAATCAGAAGAAAATTAGAAAATTTGTTGTACTAACTTCCTGTATTTATCTAGTGACATACACACTTTAATGGGATAACAAAACAAATTTTTAATTTTCAAATTGAGTGATATTATTTAAATGGATAAAAATTGGATGAGTAAGTCACGATTATCCAATGAGTATCGAGATGGTGTAAAAGGTTTCATTATCTTCGCCACGCAACATTCCCGTCATCCCAACTTTATCCTTTATCCATGTCGCCGGTGCATAAACTGTCATTTGCTTCTATGCTATGAAGTACAAACACATTTGGTGATTAATGGTTTTCTACAAGGGTACACACTGTGGTTCTGTCATGGAGAGCGTGCCACATCGATTCTGGTTCGACCAACTATGTTAGAAGATGAAGATGAACCTTTAGTGAATGATGACGACGGTGTTTCCAATGAGATACAAACTTTAGTGCGGGATGCTTTTGGAATTCATAACAATCCAATGCACACAAATAGTTCGACAACTCAAGTCCATGATGAACCGACCGAAACTCCACACATTGATGGAGTGGAGGGTGGAGTGGAGGAGGGAAAGCATGTAACGCCCCGAATTCCAAAATACACTGAATTCGAGATTCCACAGGATCTCTACACTTCATTTAGTACAATTTTATAAGGAAATTAAAACTTTTCACTTTACATCAGAGTTTACATGAAACTTTACACTTTACATTGCATAGCGGAAGTAAATTTACAATATTTAAATAAATGTACAACAACATTGAAGCATCTGTTCCTCTTTAGTCTTTATCATGTCATTTATCCTGCATACAAAACTATGGGTACGTTAGTTTATTCAATCGACGAACATTATACACGGCTATCCTCTCTATGCTGGAAATAGTATAACTAATTTTCCATATTTAACAAACACAAACTTGTCACATATCAAACTAAAGGGAATACCCTATTGATGTCGTGTTGTGAATGTGCACTTAGTCCTTAATGCAGTTATTTATATTATATGACACTAATGCACACTTGTTCGGATTCTATGCATCCCATACCACATAGGTCCGAGGGCAAGCCCTTAACCATTCTTCATCTTGTAGGGTTCAATCCCTCGTCATGACTTAATCTGCTACTGTAACTACGGTAAGTATCCTAGATGTTTTCTGACATACGAACTCATGTCTAGGCGCTCTGGAGGGAATCCCAATGCACTGACACATGACTCATCATGCAGGTTTCCTGTGGTAATTCAGCTCCTACAATAGACATGATACCACCCGCAGTCGTCCAATATTCCACGAGCGTCGCCACCGGGACGGTACTCTGGAGCAGTATCCACACCCTATCATGACTCATCATGGGACATCCTGGGATACGCTCTCGCCGCCAATCAATATTTTTCTCTTATATT
The DNA here is from genome assembly GCA_017893485.1 of Hemerocallis citrina. Classification (NCBI taxonomy): domain Eukaryota; kingdom Viridiplantae; phylum Streptophyta; class Magnoliopsida; order Asparagales; family Asphodelaceae; genus Hemerocallis; species Hemerocallis citrina. The sequence goes on along the minus strand of CM030366.1, from coordinate 110,576,500 downwards.
CATCACATCTTCACTATGTAACTAATCCTTAATTCTAATGAAATCATGACCAAAATCAAAACTCTAGAGTTAACCCTCTCACTACTACCGGTCTTATTTCTTTCATTTCACAATGACCCAAACCTGGTCTTTTCAATGTCAATAATCATGATTCATCATTTTTCACTTGCCGGTGTGAGTTTTGGCTATACTCTAATTTTCAATTTCAATTCATAAATTCACATGTTGAGTTGTCATACTCAAAAATATTTTCCTTTTCCAATCAAGATTTCTAAATTATCCAATAGTCCATAACTATACATGGAATTCAATTATTCATCATGTAATTCATGAAATATCATTTTCACATTAAAAATCACATCACTAGTTATACGATCAAAAACGAATATTCACACTACATAATTTGTCACACTATTCTCCAATGAGAATAATTCACATCGCTTCACATGATTCCTTTCTTATTCATATTTCTTTTCTAATATTCCATTTCAAGTCCTTTTGCAAAATACAATTTTCATAAAAATGCAAGTGTAGAACCATAGTTCTAAATTATACTTTTGGTCTCAAAATATACTCTATTTCATTAAAATAATCCCCAATTTATTTTTCATAAATCCCACATAATTTTAGGATAATATTCATATTTTTTTCTAATTTTTTTTTAATCATCAAAACCACAAAAAAAAAAAAAAATTCCCCCAACTTAAATACTGGCCGAGCCCAGTATTCGAACCCACAACCAGAGAGAACCGAGCCACAGGCACAGGCCACTAGGCCACTTGCGCCAGCGGTATGAAAGGGGAGCTAAGAGCATTATGTGCTCTCGGCTGAACCCTGTTATTTTTTTTTTAAAATGTTCGAAACAAAATGTATGGTGTCAATGGGATTCGATCCCTCAACCTCTGAGAAACACCCGCGTATACTGTAGCGATTAAGAGCATCCTGACCACTCGAGCTATAGGCTCGGGTTGTCATAGTGCAATTCGAATTCCAATTAAATCAACCCTCTTTGTTTAGTAAACGTTTCGATGTTCATTAAGTTCTCATTTCATTTTGCTCTTACTTAACATGCTGTAAAAATTCCAGATTAATTATTCCCATCATGAATTATACTCCAGTATATAAAAATAATTTTTTCGATAATTGAATATATATTTCCCAATAATTAACACATATCTACCATACAATTTGGTTAAATTTATATACTACTACTAACATATTTCTTTTTCAACATTCTTATCAAATTTTAATTTCACTAATCTCTACATCAATTTTCTGTTTTTATTCATTTCGCAAACACACCAATTATATTCTAATTCATTCATCACAACGTTATCACGAAAGTCCATTTAAGTACATAAAGCGACATTGTCAATCTACTAATTCTTGCATATAATTTTTGATGTTAATAATGAAGTTTTCTTCAAACAATCCACGGCTATAATCAATTCGCACACAACTTGAATTTTAATAATAGAACCACATACAATTGCATATCAACATTTCATGCATCAATAGATCATTTTTCCAATTAAATGTGTACTCTTATTAATCTTTTTCATGCATCATTCTTTCCGTTCAAATCTAGCATGCATTCCTAATTAGAAATATGGAAAATTTACCCACCTTAATTGGAGAGACTACACTTAGCAACACTTCCTAAACCAATGTCCTTGCAAACGAATGATCCTCCTCCTTGATGCGCGCACCCGAGCCTTCCACCAAGCCAAAACCGAGAGCTCCTCTTTGATGCCGGCCTCCTTTGATGCAAGCACAAACTCCTCACACACACTCTCAATCTTTTATTCACTTGCTATACTACTAATAATGTATTTTAAACTATAGGTTTGGAGGAATAATTAGCACAAGAATACTAGACAAGGTGGGGGGGGGGGGGGGTATTTATACTAAAAGTTTAGGAAAATGGAAGGCTAGGATTGAAGTAGGAGTTAGGATTAAAAGGCTAGGATTCAATGAGGAGTTACAATAACCAACCATGATCAAGTAACCACCACCCATGATTCCAATTGAAATTTTCATTTTCCCTCCTAAAATCACAACCGGCCATGTACAAGTATAGTGCATTTGCACGTGTACGTGCAATGCACGTGCATGCGATTGTCTCCAAAAATTTGTACATTAAATTTCACAAAAAAAATCTTTAAAATGTATTCTACATTACAAGTTATATTTAAAATAAAAATAGTTCATGGGCTTTAGTTTATGGGCCAAAATAATAATTAAAAAAATAACAAATAAATTAGATTTGGGCTTTTTAAAAGAAAGGCTTTTGTCTATTTGAAAAAAGGGCCTTACATAAAAATAATTAAGGAGCACTTATTTAAACATCTATACTCATCATAATGAAAATAATTATAAGAGTTAATTCAACCAAAAATATTTCACGTGCACACTACGTGCAAAAAAATAAATAATTTTCTTTAAATGAAAAATCGGGGCATTACAATACTCCCTCCTTAGAATAGTTCCGTCCATGGAACTACAGTCAAGAGCGAGAAAACAAACACTTTCAACAAGCACAAGAAAAAATACAAAAATACAAATCAAGCAAAAAGCTCAGGATAATCCTTCAACATCCTCTCCTCAGACTCCCAAGTAGCCTCTTCAACCAAATGGTTTCTCCAGACTACCTTGACCATCGATATCGTCTTATTCCTCAAGACTTTCTCTTGACGATCAACAATCTCGATAGGAGACTCGATGTAATTCAGATCCAACTGCAAACCTTCCGACACTTCAGGCAAATGATGACTCGGATCTGGAATATAACCTCTCAGCATAGATACATGAAAGACATTGTGCACCTGTGATAACTCTTCCGGTAATTCAAGCCGGTAAGCAGTTTTTCCGATCCTTTTCAATATCTTGTACGGGCCTATAAACCTCGGGGCTAACTTCCCGCCTTTGCCAAATCGAATCACACCTTTACTGGGCGATACTTTCAGAAAGACGAAGTCACCTACCTCAAATTCAAGGTCCCTTCTCCAGTTGTCTGCATAGCTTTTCTGCCTGCTCTGAGCCTCTACCAACCTTTTCCTGATCAGATCAATCTTCTCGGAGGTTTGCTGCACAAGCTCAGGACCAAACAACTGACGCTCCCCAACTTCAAACCAACAAACAGGGGTTCTGCACTTCCTTCCATACAAAGCTTCGTACGGCACCATCCCAATACTAGCCTGAAAACTGTTGTTATAGGCAAACTCTACCAAAGGTAAATGTCTTTCCCAACTGCCTCCAAAGTCTAGTACACAACACCGAAGCATATCCTCAAGAATACGGTTGACTCTCTCGGTCTGCCCATCGGTTTGCAGATGAAAAGCAATGCTTAAATCCGTCTTAGTACCCAAAGCTGTCTGAAGACTCTTCCAGAAATGCGAAGTAAACCGTGCATCTCGATCAGACACAATAGTTGACAAAAAACCATGAAGCCGGACAATCTGCCAACATACAACTCAGCTAACTTGTCCATCGAAGGAGTGAATTTCATCGCCAAAAAGTGAGCGGACTTGGTTAGTCGATCGACTATAATCCAAATCGCATCATTGCCTTTAGAACTCCTGGGCAATCTCGTAATGAAATCCATGCTGATGTTATCCCACTTCCATTCCAGAATAGGTAACAGCTGTAATAGACCTCCGAGTCTCTGATTCTCGCCTTTGACTTGCTGACAAACCTCACACTTCGCCACAAATTCAGCCACATCCCACTTCAAACCTGACCACCAGAAATGCAGTTTGATGTCTCTGTATATCTTAGTACTCCCAGGATGTACTGACAAAAGAGTAGCATGCGCCTCCTGAAGAATGCTCTCTTTCAGGTCTGCCTGATTCGGAACACACAGCCTCTCTCCAAAGCACAGCACTCCATCCTTGATTTGAAATCCGGGCAACCTGCCAGCACTAACCTGCTCCTTCATCTCCAAGATATCAGCATCAACCTCCTGACTTGCAATGATCCTTGCATTCAAAGTAGGCTGAAGCCTCAGCTGAGCTAAAGATGCTCCCAATCCTTGCAAGACAACTTCAATACCTGCTCGATCCAATTCCTCAATCAGATGCTTCTGAGTTGTAATCAAACTGGATAAACTGCTCTTGCGACTAAGTGCATCAGCAACAACATTAGCTTTCCCAGGATGATACTTGATCTCAGGTCGCATGTCCTCAAGTACTTCCAACCATCTCCGCTGCCTCAAATTCAGATCCCTCTGCTGATATATGTACTTCAAGTTCTTGTGGTCCGTGTACATATTCAATTTCTCACCGTACACATAGTGCCTCCATTGCTTCAGGGCAAAGATAATCGCAACCAACTCCAGATCATGAGTCGGGTAATTCTTCTCATGCGGTCGTAGTTGTCTAGACCCATAAGCGATTACTCTTCCTTCTTGCATTAAGACACAACCAAGCCCACGATGTGAAGCATCGCTATAAACATCATACTCAACACCTGCTCTAGGCAAAGCCAAAATAGGTGCAGTAGTCAGCTTCTCTTTCAACTCCTGAAAACTTGCCTCACATTGCTCAGTCCACTTGAACTTCACATTCTTCTTGGTCAAACCAATAAGCGGTACGGCTATCTGAGCATAACCTTGAATGAATCTCCTGTAGTATCCAGTCATTCTAAGAATACTTCTGACTTCCTTCACTGTAGTAGGCCTAGCCCAATCTCTCACTGTCTCTATCTTCTGAGGGTCAGTTGTCACTCCCTCCTTAGAAAGGATGTGACCTAAGAATGCCACTTCAGATTTCTAGAAATCACACTTAGATAGCTTGGCATACAACTCCTGCTCTTCCATCTTCTTCAACACTGCTGCCAGATGCTCGGTGTGCTCCTCCTCTGACTTGGAGTACACGAGGATATCGTCGATAAACACCATGACGAAAGAATCAATGAATGGCCTCAGAACTTTGTTCATCAAATCCATGAAGATTGCGGGTGCATTCGACACTCCAAATGGCATAACTAAGAATTCGTAATGCCCATGTCGAGTTCTAAATGCAGTTTTGTGCACATCTTCAGCTTTCACTCGAACTTGGTGATATCCTGATCGAAGATCTATTTAGAAGAAAACAGCTACTCCTTGTAGACGATCGAACAAGTCATCAATTCGAGGAATAGGATACTTATTCTGAACAGTGACTTTATTCAGCTCTCGGTAATCGATACACATTCTCATCGATCCATCTTTCTTCTTTACCAAAAGCACTGGTGCTCCCCAAGATGACGCACTAGGTTGAATAAAGCCTTTCTCCAACAGTTCCTCAATCTGCCATTTCACCCCATCCTGTTCCACTGGAGCCATCCTATACGGTGCCTTAGAAATGGGTGCACTTTCCGGTTGAACAGTGATGCTGAAATCTACATCACGATGCGGGGGTAACCCAGGAAAATCATCTAAGAACACAATCGGATAGTCCCGAACCACAGAAATCCTTTGCACTTCCACAGGAATCTCTTCCTTGCGGATAGCTGCCACCAGCCTAGAACATTTCTTCTTCCCTTGGAAAGTGACTTCAGGTCCTTCTGGAGCCTTCACTGTTACCGTCTTAGTCTTGCACTCGATGCTTGCACTATACACCGACATCCAATCAATGCCAATGATAACATCGACTCCCAAGATAGTCAGCTCGATTAGATCAATCCCAAAGATTCTGTCCCAATCACAATCTCGCAATCCGCATAGTACCGATCAGTGGTTAAAGTTTCCCCTGATGGAGTAGCTACTGCTAAGATCTTGCCTGGAAAAATCTTCGGTTCAACTCCCAATACTTTAGCAAATTTAGGAGAAACAAAAGTATGAGAGGATCCAGTATCGAACAACACAACAGCTTTCATTCCATATTCTGATACAAAAGATCCATTAAATTCGAAGTATAAGACATGAATTTTAAATCAACTTGCATTTCATTGAATTCCAAACTTTATACATTCGAATTGAAAAACATTTCTTGACATTAGAATGAAAACAGTAGAAGCTACAACAGTCTAACTCCTACGGTTCCTCTTCGCTTCTCGAAGTTCTCCCCGTAGTTCATCAACTTCTTCCTTCAGCACATCGGTCAGATTCTTTCTCTTCTCGAGTTCCCATAACCGATGACTGAGAACTGCAAAGTTGTCCTTACGGTTTGCCAATTGAGCCTCCAATAAACCCACTCTCTCCCGCAGTGTTTCTACCTGCCTCTGAATAGATATCACAAGACCATTTGGAACTGGTTCTTCTTCTTCGTCAGAAGAGTCATCAGATGAATCCGGAGGTGGGGTAATGTCTCGGGATTCAGGCCATTCTTCTCCGTCAGGATCTCCTTACCCTGGGTAGAACTCTTCCTCAGAATCTGCTTGTCCAGGATGGTACTCTTCCTCAATGATATGCCAGTCGTCGTCTCCAGTACGGTCGAAGTGATTAGCCATCTTAGAAGTAGAGAGGAAGAAGCATAAGTCATAGAGCAACACAAATATAAGTCACTTACATTTAAATCTCTAGACTCAAACACACACTCTAATGTCCACTTCTAGGGTGTCGTTCCTTATAAATTTGTACAAGTGTGAAGCGTAGCTCTGATACCACTCTGTAACGCCCCGAATTCTAAAATACACTGAATTCAAGATTCCACAGGATCTTTACACTTCATTTAGTACAATTTTACAAGAAAATTAAAACTTTTCACTTTACATTGCACAGCGGAAGTAAATTTACAACATTTAAATAAATATACAACAACATTGAAGCTTCTGTTCCTCTTTAGTCATTATCATGTCATTTATCCTGAATACAAAACTGTGGGTACGTCAGTTTATTCAACCGACAAACATTATACACGGCCATCCTCTCTATGCCGGAAATAGTATAACTAATTTTCCATATTTAACAAACACAAACTTGTCACATATCAAACTAAAGGGAATACCCTATTGATGTCGTGTTGTGATTGTGCACTTAGTCCTTAATGCAGTTATTTATATTATATGATACTAATGCACACTTGTTCGGATTCTATGCATCCCATACTACATAGGTCCGAGGGCAAGCCCTTAACCGTTCTTCATCTTGTAGGGTTCAATCCCTCGTCATGACTTAATCTACTACTGTAACTACGGTAAGTATTCTAGATGTTTTCTGACATACGAACTCATGTCTAGGCGCCCTGAAGGAAATCCCAACGCACTGACACATGACTCATCATGCAGGCATCCTGTGGTAATTCAGCTCCTACCATAGACATGACACCACCTGCAGTCATCTAACATCCCACGAGCGTCGCCACCGGAACGGTACTCTGGAGCAGTATCCACGCCCTATCATGACTCATCTTGGGACATCCTGGGATACGCTCTCGCCGCCAATCCAATGGCCCTCATACTCAATATTTTTCTCTTACTTTCATCACATCTTCACTATGTAACTAATCCTTAATTCTAATGAAATCATGACCAAAATCAAAGCTCTAGAGTTAGCCCTCTCACTACTACCGGTCTTATTTCTTTTATTTCACAATGACCCAAACCTGGTCTTTTCAATGTCAATAATCATGATTCATCATTTTTCACTTGCCGGTGTGAGTTTTGGCTATACTCTAATTTTCAATTTCAATTCATAAATTCACATGTTGAGTTGTCATACTCAAAAATATTTTCCTTTTCCAATCATGATTTCTAAATTATCCAATAGTCCATAACTATACATGGAATTCAATTATTCATCATGTAATTCATAAAATATCATTTTCACATTAAAAATCATATCACTAGTTATACGATCAAAAATGAATATTCACACTTCATAATTTGTCACACTATTCTCCAATGACAATAATTCACATCACTTCACATGATTCCTTTCTTATTCATATTTCTTTTCTAATATTCCATTTCAAGTCCTTTTGCAAAGTACAATTTTCATAAAAATGCAAGTGTAGAACCATAATTCTAAATTATACTTTTGGTATCAAAATATACTCTATTTCATTAAAATAATCCCCAATTTATTTTTCATAAATCCCACATAATTTTAGGATAATACCCATATTTTTTTCTAAATTTTTTTTTAATCATCAAAACCACAAAAAAAAATAATTTTTTTCCCCAACTTAAATACTGGCCGAGCCCAGTATTCGAACCCACAACCAGAGAGAACCGAGCCACAGGCACAGGCCACTAGGCCACTTGCGCCAGCGGTATGAAAGGGGAGCTAAGAGCATTAAGTGCTCTCGGCTGAACCCTGTTATTTTTTTTTTAAAATGTTCGAAACAAAATGTATGGTGTCAATGGGATTCGATCCCTCAACCTCTGAGAAACACCCGCGTATACTGTAGCGATTAAGAGCATCCTGACCACTCGAGCTATAGGCTCGGGTTGTCATAGTGCAATTCGAATTCCAATTAAATCAACCCTCTTTGTTTAGTAAACGTTTCGATGTTCATTAAGTTCTCATTTCATTTTGCTCTTACTTAACATGCTGTAAAAATTCCAGATTAATTATTCCCATCATGAATTATACTCCAGTATATAAAAATATTTTTTTCAATAATTAAATATATATTTCCCAATAATTAACACATATCTACCATACAATTTGGTTAAATTTATATACTACTACTAACACATTTTTTTTTCAACATTCTTATCAAATTTTAATTTCACTAATCTCTACATCAATTTTCTGTTTTTATTCATTTCGCAAACACACCAATTATATTCTAATTCATTCATCACAACGTTATCACGAAAGTCCATTTAAGCACATAAAGCGACATTGTCAATCTACTAATTCTTGCATATAATTTTTGATGTTAATAATGAAGTTTTCTTCAAACAATCCACGGTTATAATCAATTCGCACACAACTTGAATTTTAATAATAGAACCACATACAATTGCATATCAACATTTCAATCAATCAATAGGTCATTTTTCTAATTAAATGTGTACTCTTATTAATCTTTTTCATGCATCATTCTTTCCGTTCAAATCTAGCTTGCATTCCTAATTAGAAATATGGAAAATTTACCCACCTTAATTGGAGAGACTACACTTAGCAACACTTCCTAAACCAATGTCCTTGCAAACGAACGATCCTCCTCCTTGATGCGCGCACCCGAGCCTTCCACCAAGCCAAAACCGAGAGCTCCTCTTTGATGCCGGCCTCCTTTGATGCAAGCACAAACTCCTCACACACACTCTCAATCTTTTACTCACTTGCTATACTACTAATAATGTATTTTAAACTATAGGTTTGGAGGAATAATTAGCACAAGAATACTAGACGGGGGGGGAGGGGGGTATTTATACTAAAAGTTTAGGAAAATGGAAGGCTAGGATTGAAGTAGGAGTTAGGATTAAAAGGCTAGGATTCAAGGAGGAGTTACAATAACCAACCATGATCAAGTAACCACCACCCATGATTCCAATTGAAATTTTCATTTTCCCTCCTAAAATCACAACCGGCCATGCACAAGTATAGTGCATTTGCACGTGTACGTGCAATGCACGTGCATGCAATTGTCTCCAAAAAATTGTACATTAAATTTCACAAAAAAAATCTTTAAAATGTATTCTACATTACAAGTTGTATTTAAAATAAAAATAGTTCATGGGATTTAGTTTATGGGCCAAAATAATAATTAAAAAAATAACAAATAAATTAGATTTGGGCTTTTTAAAAGAAAGGCTTTTGTCTATTTGAAAAAAAGGCCTTATATAAAAATAATTAAGGAGAACTTATTTAAACATCTATACTCATCATAATGAAAATAATTATAAGATTTAATTCAACCAAAAATATTACACGTGCACACTACGTGCAAAAAAATAAATAATTTTCTTTAAATGAAAAATCGAGGCATTACAAAGCAACACCCTGAAGTTACCAAAGAATTTGAAGCATTCACTAAGTTGTTGGAAGATGCTAGTACACCCTTGTATCGTGATTGCATCAAATTTTCGAAGTTCTCATTCATCTTGAGGTTATTTCAGATTAGATGTTTGAACAGTTGATCTGTCAAATCCTTTACCATATTACATAAATTGTTGAATGAAGCATTTTCTGAAATTTGTCTCCCAAATTTAGCCTATAGAATAAAACAGTTCCTTAAATATTTTGATTTGGGATATGAGAAGATAGTAGCATGCCAATATGATTGTATGTTATTTAAGGGGGATAAGGAGATTCTTGAGAACTGTGGAATCAGTGGTACTTCGAAATGGAAAGGAAAACCAAATGAAGACCAAAATGCAAGTGGGTTAGTAAAATCAAGGTGGAAAAAGAAGCCGGCAAAACAGATGCGCTGCTTTCCTTCAAAGATTGTTTATGTCATCTGAGACTTCTTCTGATATGAGATGACATTCTGAAGGTCGGAAGAATGATGGAATTCTCCGACATCCGATGGATTTTGCTGCATGGAAAATTTTTAATGAAAGATACCCTGATTTTGTTAAAGATACTCGCAATGTGCGACTTGGATTAGCTAGTGATGGTTTTAACCATTTTAAGCAAACAAGCAATACATACAGCATATGGCCCGTAGTGTTGATCCTTTATAATCTACCCCCTTGGAAGTGCATGAAGCCGTCGTCGTTTATTTTGTCTACATTAGTTCCTGGACCGAAAAGCCCGGGACATGATATAAATGTCTATCTTCAGCCTTTAATAGATGAGCTCCAATATTTGTGGGAGGGTGTTCCAACATATGATGCAACAACTAAGAAATCATTTCGTCTCCGAGTTGCATTAACTTGGACAATCAATGATTTTCCTGCATATACAAATTTATCAGTTATAGCACCAAAGGGCATAATGCATGTCCTTGTTATGCTGAACAAACTACTTCACGATGGCTATATAATGGGAGTAAGTTCTGCTACATGGGTCACAAGAGATGGTTTCCGGACACACACAATTTCAGGGCGAAAACTTCGACATTTGATGGGGAGGAGGATTGGGAACATGCTACCGTAATTTCGTCTGGGTCTGATGTGTTAAGGCGGCTACATGGTTATAATTTCAATTATGGAAAAGAACAAGAAGCCATTAAAAAGGGAAAGAAAAGGGCAAGAGATGAGGACAACGATGCAGATGAATGTGATGATGTTGTTGATTTAGGGTCCTGGAAGAAGAAGAGCATTTTCTTTACACTGACATACTAGTGATTCAACTTATTGCACCATAATTTAGATGTGATGCACATCGGAAATAATATCGGTGAAAGTTGTATAGGGACATTTATGGAAGATGATCGGAAGACAAAAGAAAATCTTAAGTGTCGTCTTAATTTAGCCGCGTTGGACATACGATGTGAGTTGCACCCCGAATATTTACAGAATGGCAGAGTGCGTCTTCCTCCTGCAATGTATTGCATGTCTAAAAAGAAGTTGGAAAAGTTCTACAAGAGCTTAAAGTTCCTGATGGCTATTCATCTAAAATAGCAAGGTGCGTCAACGATAAGAAGAAGAGGCTTCAGGGTCTAAGGTCACATGACTATCACATCTTGATGCAGGATCTCCTCCCTGTGGCTCTAAGGTTTTCAATGTGCGAGCAAGTCACTGCCGTCATCAAGGATTTGTGTAGAATTTATAAAGGACTTTGCTCAAGGATTCTACGTGTTGAAGACATTGACCTATTGGACCAATGTGCTGCAGTGGTACTTTTTCAAATGGAGAGAATATTTCCCCCATCGTTCTTCACTATAATGATTTATTGGGGTTTGTGGATCCAATACACGATAATGGGTTGAAGAAGATTGGCGAGAAGGAGAGTCAAAGTGGGAGCAAGAGGTCAAGAGTAGTTGGAGGCTACAGCAGAGTTGCGGTCGACCGCACCCCCTGACCGCACCCAGGCAAGACGACCGGTCGATCGTGCAGTTGACCGTCCCTCTCTCTAATTCAACATGTATCTAGAAATGATGACCGGTCGACCACGCAGTAGACCGACCTGCTCTATGTTGGAACTCGTGCAGTTGAAGGAGAAGACCGGTCGATCGTCATGATGTTGCGGTCGACCGTCCCGATGCTGATTGATGAGCGGCTGAGATGGAAAGTTGTAGAATCCTATATATATTGTATTGTGTACAATTTTAGAGTTAAGTGAAAAAAAATAGAGATCTACCAGCCATCATTAATAGAGAGGGAGATAGAGAGAAACCCTATACCTTGGTGGTGAGTTCTTGAGAGATTTGTAAACCTAATCTTCATATTTCTAGTAGAAATCGCAGGAGTGTCTCTGTACGGAAAAGTAGCCATTGTTTGGGTGAACCTCGAAAAAAACTTGTGTGTTCTTGTGTGTTGCTTTTTGTTGTTCTTTCTTCTCTTGTTTTGTATCTATAGTTCTTGCATCTCGTCGTCGTTGTTGAGTTTATTCCACAGTTAGAATTCAACAAAGTGGTATTAGAGCTACAGGTTGGTAGTATTGATTGAGATGGGGGACAAGAATAGAGTCAAGGAGTTCGATAGAACGGATTTCACAATGTGGAAGATCCAAAGATTGCGTATCTCCGACAGAAGGCAAGAACCGCAAAGGAGGCAATGGAGATATTGACAGACATGTTTGAAAAGCCGAATGTAGCGAACCAGATCTTACACCTAAAGAAGTTGGTTAACTTGAAGTTATCGGAAAGGGGTTCGGTTGCTGAGCACATAAATAATTTCCGTATGGTTTACAATCAGATGGAATCGTCGGGTTTAAAGTTTGAGGAGCTATCTAGTCTTTCCAATAGCTACGGCACCGTAGAGCAGATTATTATTAGCACCATGACTGATACGATAACCCTAAAGGATGTTATAAGCAGCATTATGAATGAGGATGCAAGGAGAAAAAGACATGGAGAGACTTCAGTGTCATATGCTAGCAATACCGTGCTGTCAGTTGATAACCGTGGTAGAAGTAATAACAGAGACAGGTCGCAGAGCAGGAATCACAGGTCCAAGTTAAGAACCGGACATCGCAATGATGAGTGTTGGTACTGCAAGAAGCCAGGATACAGGAGAGACCAATGCGAGGAGTATAAGAAAGCACAAGCAGGATCACAGATAGCCAATGTGGTAAGTATTGAACCCCGTCTAGATGAATTGTGTTTATCTGCTGGATTTAATATTTTGCAAGATGATTGGTGTATAGACTCAGGTGCTTATTATCATTGTACCTCCATGAGGAATGTTTTTGAGGATTACAGGACATGTGATTTTGGTGCAATTTCAGTTGGTAATGGGCAGATATGTCCAGTTGTGGGTAGAGGCACTGTGAGAGTGAAGGCTCGCAATGGTGGGCAATTGGTCTTGTATGATACAAGACATATTCCGAGCTTGAAGAAAAACTTGATCTTAACTAGCAAACTAGACAAAGAAGGGTTTACAACAACTTTTGGGCATGGAGAATGGAAGGTGACTACAGGTGCCAGGTTGGTGGCAAAAAGAAAGCGTGGTGACACGTTGTACTTACTCAGAGGAGGTGATTCAGGTGATATCATTGCTACAGCATCAGCAGGTAGTTCCTCTTCAATTCTATGGCATGTCACGTTAGGGCACCTTGGTAAAAATGGTGTTAAGCAGCTTTGTTCTAGGGATCTTTTGCTGGGGCTGAAGAAGGTTGAGATGGATTTTTGTGAGAATTGTGTGATGGGCAAACAGAAGACAGTTAGCTTTCAGTTGAGTGTGTATGAGAAGAAGCTTGCGAAGCTAGAGTTGGTACATACAGATGTGTGGGGTCCAGCTCAGGAATTCTCTTATGGTGGTAAGAGATACTTCGTCACATTCATCGATGATGCTAAAAGAAAGGTTTGGGTTTATGCAATTAGCGAGAAATTAGAAGTTTTTGAGGCATTCAGAGCTTGGAAGGCCAGGATTGAGAATGAGACGGGTTGTAAGGTGAAAGCAATAAAGTCAGACAATGGAGGTGAGTACACAAGCAAAGAGTTTGTTAACTATCTGGCAAGGAAAGGTATTAGAGGAATCAAGACAGTTCCTAAGACTCCACAGAAAAATGGTGTAGCAGAAAGAATGAACCGCACGATACTGAAAGGACGGGATGCATGAGACTTCATGCGGGTCTTCCGGTCCATCTTTGGGCCACTACAGTTGATACAGCGGTGTACTTGATTAACCGTTGCCCGTCTAGTGCCCTTGATGGGGCCATTTCAAAAGAACTATGGTCAGGTGAAACTGTTAATTATTCGCATTTGAAAGTTTATGGTTGTATGGCATATGCACTAATTGACAGGGAAGAAAGAAAGAAGTTGGACTCTAAGTCCAGGAGGTGTGTGTTCATTGGCTACGGAGGCGATGAGTATGGTTGCAGACTTTGGGATTTTGTGGATAACAAAGTCATTCGCAGCAGGAATATAGTTTCCAATAAAGAGGTCTTATACAAGAATAGGCACACAGGTCAAGATAGTACAACCAGTTCAGAGTCAGATTGTGGTTCAGAATTAGACTCAGATTCAGATTCTGAAGGTGACCCTAGTGGTGGGGGCCCTACAATGTAGCAGTAGGTATAGGTACCACAGGCATCACAGGAGACTCATGGTGAGCCTATTGGGAATGAGCATGTTATCTAAGATGAATAGGTACAGCCAGAACAGTTTGGGGAACCTGAACCGTTCGGTGAACCGGTACCCACATTGAGGAGATCGACACGAGAGAGGAGACCAACCAAGATATTTGATCCATTAGCTAGTTTTATTCACGTGCATGTTCTGTACACGAATTCAGGGAAGCCAGAGACTCATGAGGAGGCTTTGAGGGATGAGGCTCAAATTCAGTGGGAGTTAGCCATGAAGGATGAGATGAGCTCCTTGGAACAGAACCAAACTTGGGAGTTAACCAAGTTACCCGCAGAGAAGCGTGTCTTATGAACAAATGGATTTTTAGAGTCAAAGATGAGGCAGATGGCAGTAAGAGGTACAAGGCAAGGCTTGTTGTGAAAGGATTCTCTCAAAGAGAATGTGTTGATTATAGTAAGATCTTTGCACCGATTATAAAGATAGCTTCTATTAGGGTTCTGCTCAGTATTGTGACAGTTAAAGACTTGCACTTAGAGCAGTTGGATGTGAAGACAGCATTTCTCCATGGTGATGTTGAAGAAGAGCTGTACATGAGACAACCTACAGGTTTTGAAGCTAAAGGAAGGGAAGATATGGTGTGTCGATTGAAGAAGAGTTTTTATGGGCTCAAACAAGCACCGCGACAATGGTACTTGAAGTTTGATTGCTTCATGAGTGGAAAAGGTTTCGATAGGTGCGAAACAGATCTTTGTGTGTATGTTCATAGATATGAGGACAATGATATAGTTACCTTAGCGTTGTATGTGGACGACATGCTGTTAGCAGGTTCATGTATGGAGAAGATCAAGGAAGTGAAAAAGGCGCTAGCTTCGGAGTTTTCAATGAAGAACTTGGGTGAAGCAAAGCAAATCCTTGGCATAAAGATTAGTAGAGACAGGAGAAGCAAGAAGCTTTGGTTATCACAAGCGGACTATGTGAAAAAGGTGTTGAAAAGATTCAATATGGATGGCGCGAGGCCAGTTACTTGTCCCTTGGCTGCTTACTTCAAGTTATCAATGGACTTGTGTCCTAAGATGGAAGCGGAGATGGAAGAAATGACTGTTATTCCTTATGCCTCAGCCGTTGGGAGTTTGATGTATGCGATGGTGTCTACACAACCAGACATCGCACAAACAGTGGGATTTGTCAGCCGTTACATGAAGAATTCAACTAAACAGCATTGGGATGCAGTAAGGTGGATTCTTAGATATCTAGCAGGTACTTCAGATCACTCTTTTTTTTTTTGGAGATTCTTTACATATACATGGTTATGTGGATGTGGATTTTTAGGCAATCGTGATGGTTGTAGAAGTACTACAGGGAATGTAATTACAGTTGGAGGAACAACTGTTAGTTGGGCTTCACAGTTATAAAAGGTTGTAGCACGGTCAACCACAGAGTCGGATTATGTGGCACTTACAGAAGCGACCAAAGACATGTTGTGGATTTCGGAGCTTATGAAACAGTTGGGCAGGAAGCAACCCATAGGCGAACTATGGTGTGACAGTCAAAGTGCAGTTTTCTTGGCGAAAAACTCGGCATATCACTCTAGGACACGATACATTCAAATGAGGTATCATTTTATCAGAATGACGGTTGAGAAGAAATAGTTGAAGCTAACTAAAATTCTTGGCACTAAGAATCTGGCGGACATGCTCACTAAGGTGGTGGATAGCAAGAAACATCAGTTTTGCTATATCGCTATCGGATTGTCTCTAGGTTAATTGTTGAGGAGACTCGCAGAGGCACAGGCCTAGACTAGGCCAATGGAAGAATGAAGAACAGGTTATTGACTTCGTGTATATGTCTCCAAGTGGGAGATTGTTGGGGTTTGTAGATCCAATACACGATAATGGATTGAAGAAGATAGGCAAGAAGGAGAGTCAAAGTAGGAGCAAGAGGTCAAGAGTAGTTGGAGGCTACAGCAGAGTTACGGTCGACCGTGCGGTCGAACGCACCCCCGACCGCACCCAGGCAAGACGACCGGTCGACCGCACCGTCGACCGATCTGCTCTCTGTTGTAACTCGTGCAGTCGAAGAAGAAGACCTGTCGACCATCCTGATGTTGCGGTCGACCGTCCCGATGCTGATTGATGAACGGCTGAGATGGAAAGTTATGGAATCCTATATATATTGTATTGTGTACGATTTTAGGGTTAAGTGAAAAGAAAATAGAGATCTACCAACCGTCATTAAGATAGAGGGAGATAGAGAGAACCCTACACCTTGGTGGTAAGTTCTTGAGAGATTTGTAAACCTAATCTTCATATTTCTAGTGAAAATCGCATGAGTGCCTCTGCACGGGAAAATAGCCATTGTTTGGGTGAACCTCGAAAAAATCTTGTGTGTTATTGCGTATTGCTTTTGGTGGTTCTTTCTTCTCTTATTTTGATTCTATAGTTCTTGCATCTCGTCATCGTTGTTGAGTTTATTCCACAGTTAGAATTCAACATGATTCACTTGGTAATCCATCTAGCTGGTGAAGCAAGACTTGGGGGACCTGTACATTATCGGTGGATGTATCCAACTGAGAAGTACTTATGGCTATTTGTTAATTATCTACATCTCATTTGAATTATTCACATACCTTTTTTTAATCTAACTATTTACATTTATAGGTATCTATATCCGCTTAAGGGATATATTAGAAACAGAGTATATCTAGAAGGCTCAATAGCAAAAGGTTATCTCTCGGATGAGTGCTCCAATTTTTGTTCACGATACCTTCAGGGTGTGGAGACATGTCTTACTAGACCAAGGAGAAACTCAGTCCGTTCAAACCTTGGTGAGTCACATTATCTCTTCCAGACTACTGGAAATTCTTTTGGTAAAATTGATGAGTTTGAGTAGATAGTTTAACATGGGAACAAGCACATCGATATGTGCCAGATCATCATGCAACTATTGAGCCATTTCGAAAGTAAGTCAGAAATGTGTTGGTTTATTGTTAATTAAAACCGATTAGAACAATGTTAACCTAATTAAATTGTGATGTTTAAATATTTACATAAATTTTATCTGTGAAATGAAAAGAAATTCAAAAACAAGGAAATTGAGACCACGTGACCAAAATAAGACGATGAATGAAAAATTACATATGTGGCTTAAAGACTATGTAAGTGTCTTCCAAATGTGGTACGTTATTTTCCTAACTATATTCCTAACTTTCCTAGTACGATTTACCATCACATACTGTAGGTTCCGAAGTTGCATGATGATTTGGTATCAGCTGTAATCAAGATTCTTGCTAAAGGCCCCCATAAGATGGTTAAAAGATTCAGGATATATATATATATATATATATATATATATATATATATATATATATATATATATATATATATATAATGGTTTCAGATTTCATACTAAGGATCATGAACGGTATTTGAAGTCTCAAAATAGTGAAATTGTAGTGATGTCAAAGACACGAAGTTATGCTTCTAATAATGATACAAATCCAGTAGATGAGGATGTTGGCTATTATGGTATGCTCACTGATATCATCGAGTTGGACTATTACGGTCATTTTCGAGTGGTCTTATTTTGCGGGGACTGGTCTGGTATGGAAAAGAATTATCCCCAAAATAAGGATACATTAGGTTTCACAATTGTAAACTTTTCAAATTTGATTCATACTGGCACACAAATAAGTCATGAACCATTTGTATTTCCATCCCAAGTCCTCCAGGTATTCTATGTTGAAGATCCAGCTTCACCTAATTCTTACGTGGCACTTGCTATGCAACCAAGAGATGTATTTCAATTGGGAGAGACATCAGACGTTGACAATGAAGATGTCAGTAATAATTTTGTTGTTGCTGAATTTCCGAGATTCGATGTGAACATAACAGATGACAACAGAAGACCTAATTGGCCACGCACAGATGGAGACCAAGGGGATGTATTGGATATTGACAGTTAAATCCCGTACTTTCTTTTCTCCAAAATGCTCATATTCATAATATTGATACATCTTAATTTGTGTCTCATGAGGTTGCTTTGGGTTTATTGTTGAAGAAGTGATGTTTTTTCAACTGCTTGGTGCATTGAAATTGTTTTCAACGGGATTATTAGTTTGTAGACTTTTCAAGGCATATGAATAACATGGTTGAGCTGATTTATTATCTAATACAATCTCTGGTCATTACTAAATTCAACCCTAATTCCTAACAGAACATTTTTGCATAGAAGTATGTGCTTTTTAAAAGCATGTTCTTGCATGATTTCATGGTTATTAAGGATGAAGGATGAAATGGCCCAAGTCCAGCCTAGACTTCAACCTTTTGCCTATTTTCTATAACCAAATTCTACCTTAAATGCAGAAGGCTCCTTTTAATGCAATTTTTCATATAATGACAATAATTATTCACAATGAATCTCTTTTCTTCAATCACTTTGGACACAAATAATAGACATGTAGAAATGATAACATTTTGACTTGAAGGGAGCGGTCACAGTTGTTATATGAAAAGGTCGGTATGTTAGAACTTTAACCATCTCGATCTTTTTTTTATTTTAATCCTAAATAGATATGAATAAATAAAATTTTCTTCCGCACTAAGGCAGTAGGAGAGAATATGCAGGTTAAAATCTGATGTGAGACTTCATATGGGAACATGATACTGGCTGTATGAAAAAGGTAGGCTTGCTTTGATCCCTTTCGACATTATAATGCATTAAGAGGCTCATGAAAGCAGTTGGTCGTTTAGCAGAACTTGCTAAACGCTTTCTATTTTCTTTCGGTCATTTAGCAGAATGCATTAAAACAATTTTTTTCTTTTTTCTTTTTCTTTTGATCGTTTAGCAGAACGCTTTCTATTTAAATTTGGTGTATCGTATTGCATCGTTTTTGTGTTGCTATCTCTAATTAATTCTGGAATGAAGAGTTGCACCTTCGTTTCTATGACAAATTTTTCTTATGAAGTTTTGATAAGATAGATTGATGCCCCCAATTGGCTATTCAAGTAATTATTTATAGCCATTGTTTTTTCTACTATTACAACATGAACCTCTCCCTATGAGGATTAGAGATATATATTAAAATTTTGAGCTTCTGCTTTCTATGTTTAAGCAATAAACAAAGCATAGTCCTATGCTTCTTTTTCATAGAACCAAAAAGGAAGTCTTCAGTTGTAAGTATACATCTCGTTTTAGTATAAATTTGAATTTTACTGTATTGTATATACTTGTGTTTATTTCCATACAGTCAAAATACATAGGAGAGAGATAATTGAGATGTTGTGTTAGGTTCCAAATTATTCATGATCATAAGAATATTAGACCTTGCAACATTGAGTAGAAGAATAAATCATGGAGAAGTTACAAATTAACCAAACTATTGAGATTGACTAGATACGATATTGTGGCATGTATTGTCACAAGGATATGTTTATAGTGGTTGCATACATGCTTTTTTTATAGCATTTTTCATAAAATACTTTATTGGTGTTTTGATATTTTCCTACGTTCTCTAGTATGTAGGACGTGGAGCAAGGAGGTGGGGACCGGTACGGGGATTTGGATTTCTTCGACACTACCCACATGAACTCACAAGGCGGGTTTGCATCTTCAACGACTGTGACGATATTGGTAATTGTTAAATATCTTAAATGTACTTATTTGATTTGTAATTTGCCTAAAAAATGAATTACATATTACATATTTTTACAATCTATTTTTTACAGAGCACTGCTAGACAGAGATATGCCAAACTCTCATTCGCGGCTGTCAGTGACCCGCCCAAAGATATCGTTCATATAGTGCAACTTCAGCATCAAGCATTGGTCGAAAAATGGGCCTAGATTGCCATAGTCGTGTGCGTGGAAAGGGGTTAGGACCCACACCCTCTCTATCCCGTACTTCTTCATCTACGGCGCCCGATCCTAGGGATGAGAAGATACGTTTTCTGGAAGCGCAATTATCAAAACTTCAGGAAAAAGTTGCACATCTATTTAGGAAAACAAATGTAGAAGATCCCGATGCAATACCGATAGGTTAGAATTTATATAGAGTTGCCACTTGAATATTTTTGATAAAGCTAATGTATATTTTTTTTTGCTTTATACAACAAGGCAATAGAGTCCCTACAGGATCCAGAGGAATGAAAAGGGAGCCGGCGAACGTGATCCCACCAACAACCAAATCACTAGACATACACTATAGGCAGGCGGGACTGGGTATTAAAATCTTATTATATCATCCCTTGTCTTACAGGCAACCAGAATTAGATGAAGTGTTTAGGAATTAGTTTGAGAATTAGATGAAGTATATGTCCTTAAGTGATAATAGATTGACAAGGATAACGTAAAATGTGATAGTTATTTGCAAATTTACCAAAATGTTTATCTAACAAAAAAATGCACAAACAATTTTGGGAAAAATTTTGCAGTAGATTTTTTTGTTTTTGATGAGGTGTTTAAGTAGAGAGAAATTTTTTAATAAAAAAAACTTTCACGAAATTCTGGCACTATGTGATAAAATTAAGTCATACCTATATCGTTTTCTCACTCTTCACGGAATTATCAGGGCTACTTGGTTTGGTCATGTCACAAGAATATTTGTGAGATCGATTTTTGTGGACATTCAAGAAGTAAGTCTTCTTGCATGCAATTGATTATAGAATGGTATCATAATCATTATAAGACATTTCTGATTAATGAAACACAGTGAATTCGAATTCTGGTTGGCTCATTTTTCTTCTCGAGAAATTATAGATGCTGGAGGTCGGACAGCCAGAGTTCGGCGATGACAACAACGAGGAGAATGAATTGATTGCAGAGAGAGAAAGAAGAGGAAGAGAATTGATCTCTTTTTTGGAATAGATCGTTGAGAGAAATTTTAGAGATGTAACAAGGAGGGTATGCTAGAAATGGGAGGGAAGGGCACTCAGGTGGACAAAGTTCCGAAGTATTCGTTAATTTGTTTATAATTAGCTTTTTTACTATTTTGGGGCTAATAATTAACTGGATTTTATTTTGATTAGCATTTTGTTCAAGTTAATAAATAGATTACCAATATCTCCCGCCAGCTCCAAAGGAAGGTGGGAAAGACTTGGTCTTCTCATGACTTAGTTACACAAATTATACACTTGGGGCTTCTTGCCATTCAGAGATTGTATGTGTTTCATGTCGTGTATAACGTTGAGCAAACACATGTTTTTCATAATCGGAGGGCAGATGTGAAACTATATTGCAGGCATTGATGATACTTTGTCGACATATGAAAAAAAAATTTAATTGTTAAACGGTGGATTGAATACCCCGCATTTCATTAAAAAAAATTTAACAAAACATGCAACCAAAAATAAGGCTTATGAAATTCAGATTCCAACATGCTGGATCCTGGAACTCATACACCTCAACCAACAAACAAAAATACAATGAAATCTAATCCTACTGATCGGCTGACCTCGTCCAAGTCAATTTCTCGTACCAATTTGAGCTCATTCTCTCTCTCAGTCCCTTACTTGTACACTGTTTATCCGCTCCGTCGCTCGCACAGACACCTCCGTCGCCCCCATCAATGACTCTTACGTCTACTTCAAGCACCATATGAGAGACCGCAGGCACTCCACCAATCTGACAACTCCCTATACAGATTGAGTCCTGATTCTCATCCCCTCGCTTGACCTCGTTAACTCTCACTGGCACCTCGCAACGAACGATGTCCTCTCCCCTGACTGCTCGCACAAACCCTAGCCGCCGCCCCCCAAGAGTAGATCTAGGTTTTTTTTTGAGTTTTTTTTTTGGAAGAGCTTCTCTCTCTAGAATTTCTAGAGACAGAAACTCCATCGATGTCTGTTTTGGTCTACCTATGAAAATTGAATTGCAGCATTTCATGTTTGCTTTTCTTTTTTCTTTTCTTCCAGTGTCATAGTCAGACATTTGAGTATGTGCTTTCCTAGTAGGCGGCCCGGTATTTAAGAAGAAGATACGAATAACGAACAAGGACAAGGATGAGAAAAACAAACCTCTATGCGTTTGATTAAAAAGCTTTTAACAAAATAAAATACAGATGACGAATGTTCCTGTACCATCTCGGCAACACTATCACAAAAACTAAAGAGCACCACATTTGTTTAACTAGTCGGAACAAGATTGTCCAATGTACAGTTTAAGCAAATAGAAGAACATATTCCTGCATTGCATGTGTACCCAAACCAATTGGAGAATAATATCAAGTCTCATCTCTTTTTGATATGGGATATTGTTGTTTCCGGCATCAAGGAGGGAAAGAAAGAGTGGGCGGAGTTCACTTATTCTGTATCTGTTATGCCTTCTGATAAGGCTTCAAAAGCATCTTTTCTAACAATTGAACGACGAACAAAGATACACAAATTATTATTTATTAGTATGCAAATGAAGAACATGAATTATACACACATGTACTGTATTTGTGCCTAGTGGCCATCAGAGCTCCTTTTTATAGCCTTTCAGATGCTTGCCTTTCAGATGCTTGCCAATCATTCTTTTATTTTATCTTAGTCTGATGCATGTATATATGCACTTGATATTTACACGTTTAATTAAGAAAAGCATGGTTATATGCAGGAGTCAAAGGCTTTTGCTATAGATCAACTAAAGAAGAGGGTGGTGTTGGGGCTTGGGATTGGGATGACTTGAATTGAGCTTATAAGGGGTTGCTTGAATTGAGCTTGTAAGGCACCTGGAATGACTTGATTTTCTTTTGGATTGACTTGAATTCCAACGGGAATGACTTGAGTTTATAAGTGTTTGCTTTCTTTTGGATTTTTGGATTGTACACTTTCTCCATCTACTTTGATCTATTGTTAAAAAATATTAACTTGATGTTGTTTAAATGTGATTGTGCATTAATGTAGATTGACTGCAAAAGTTTTCTGAATGGCTTGTGAAATGAAATATATTGTACTGAACATTATTATGCATCGTGTACAGGTTTTTGGGTTATTTTACAAATATTATATTTTTTTTTGAATTTTAAAATTAAAAAATTAAAAAATAAAATACATACCCCGGCATTTTGGAAATGCCGGGGAAGATATAAAGCGAAATAAAAGTTAAAACCAACCCCAGCGGTATATAAATGTCGGGGACAATAAAATGTAAAAAAAAAAAAATTGAATGGCTTGCGAAAAGCGTCGAGGAAGGTAGACGAGACTGCTGGGGATTTATTAAAATAACCCGACGTTTTAAAGAGCCGGGGCTGCTCGCAACAAACCCCGGTAGTGGCAACGACGACGTTTGCGGCGGTGGTTTTTGAAGTGCCAGGTGGTTAAACCCCGGCGCTTTAAAACGCTGGGATATGGCTAAATAAACGTCGGGGTTTCTGTTATTATTTGTAGTGATGAGTCTTAAATATTAAATAGAGTGGTTTAAAATTATGAGTATCCTAACTTAACTTTGTTCCAAAAAATATAGACTTACCACTAACCAAAAGTCTAAAATTGTGGTAGGGTTGATGGTTCGGTGTATATTAATTTTAGCACGCCCACCACAGTTTGAGAACACAGTCCTGAAGTTGTGGCAAAGGAACACAGAAACACCTATAAAATATAATAAACAATACCTCTGATCAGATTTGAGATCTCAGATTCAGGTCACAAGGGACAATGCAGTCATCATAGCCAGTCTTATCTAGCACTGTCACATTTACCCGATACCCGGATCCGACCCAAACCCGACCCGGACCCAGCATTTGATCGGAACTGGCCCGATATACAGGTCCGGGTCCAGGTCCTAAAATAAGATACGATGCACTTTTGGGTCCGGGTCCAGGTCCACTCAAAATTGAACCGACCTGGACCCGGACCTGGACCCGGACCCGTTAAAAAATACTCCCAAACATATAGAATTTGAATAATAGGGTTATAGGAATATACTTATAAAAGTAACTGTCGAAGATAGATATGTAAATATAATATTAATTCATGTACTTAAGTGCAAAAATTGTTAGAATCGTAGGATATCGGGTGCAAAATTACTTAAGTGCAAATATTTATTCTCTACTACCGGACCTGACGAGTAATTTTTTTTTAACTAGGACCCGGTTCTTGCAAGTACGGATCTGGGTCCAATTTTGGACCCGTGAGGTACCGAGTCCGGGTTCGGATAGTGGAGGACCCGACCCGATAGAACCCGATACCAGCTCTAGTCTTAACGTCCTCCGCAGGTAACCTCATGCCATGGCTGCTATAATGAACAAAGAGATAGTCGCTAGGCTCGACAGAGATCAGATCTGTAATGGCTTGGCGCACGTTAGCGCCGGTGGGATGAATGTAGGATGGGTCGGTGTCAATGAGGTGTTCCACCTCGACCTCCGACAGCGTGGTTGGACGCAGTGGGTTATCTTCTCACCATCGACTAACAAACACTAGTTTGAGCTCAAGATGTGAAAAGGAAGAAGATGAATAGTAGACGAATTGCCTTAATTTCCATTCATAACCCAAATGGGTTTACTGAGTACATTTGTATACAATAACAAACACATGCATAGCACGGGAAATGAAAACAAACTCCTAACAGATTTGGTTAAGAGTGGGACCCATTCTCTAACTGCCCACCAATAACCTTCTTACAGTTGCTACTACGTGCGATGCGCACTATTATGTACAGGGGTTCAAATGAAAGATACGCGACAAATATACAAACTAGCCATCCAGAAACAAAATATTGCACTCAATCAGATACCACTAATACTCTCCCTCTGCAGCTTCAACCTGCGCAAGCTCAACCATCTGCAACCCAATCTGCAGCTTCAACTCAGGCGAGATTCAAGCTCATGCGCTTGGATCATTCCTTCCCCCATCTAAAGGAGGTTCCAAGGAGCTTCTAAAAGCAGGAAACCTCTAGTAAATATCCCAATAACTCTCCCATGTCACCGCAGTTGCAAGCCCCCTTCCCACTGCACCAGAATCTTTGATATTGCAATACCCCTTCTAGGAACCATCCTCCTATCCAACAACTTAAAGGGTTTGGGAGCTGCGTCAACATAGTATGCTGGAATAGAAGTAGTGTGAGTGACTGAGGGTCTAATATGTCCTTTCAATTGAGAAACATGAAACACATTATGGATTTTAGCCTCATCAGGTAACATAGCTTATATGCAACTGTGCCTACTCTCTCCAATATTTTGTAAGGCCCATTGAACAAAGATGAGAGCTTGTGCACCCTGTGACCCCCAACAGAGACTTGTCTGTAAGGTTGAAACTTCAAAAATACCCAATCACCCACTGCATATTCCTTTTCAATACGATGGGCATCAGCATTGAACTTCATCTTCCCCTGTGCCTTAAGCAAGTTATCCTTTAGTAGCTACAAAGCCACATCCCTATTTATAAGTGCTTCTTCAACTGCTTGAACCCTTGCAGATTGAGGTACATAGGACAATACTGTAGGGGGAGCTCTACCATACAGAGCTTGATAAGGATTGAGCTTAGTTGAGCTTTGAACATGGATATTATAGGAAAATTTCGCCCATGGTAACCATCTCAGCCATTCTTGAGGATTGTAAGCAACAAAGCATCGAAGATAAATTTCTAAAACTTTATTAAGGACCTCAGTTTGCCCATCAGATTGGGGGTGAAAAGCAGTGCTCAAACCGGCCTTTGTTCCTTGTTCATTCAAAAGTTCTCTCCAAAAATTACTAGTAAAGATAGTATCTCTATCACTTACAATGCTTTTTGGCAGACCATAGAGCTTGAAGACTTGTGCAAACACAACTTCAGCCACTGACTTGGTAGTATATGGGTGGCTTAAAGGCAGGAAGTGACCATATTGGCTCAACCTGT
The DNA here is from genome assembly GCA_017893485.1 of Hemerocallis citrina. Lineage (NCBI taxonomy): Eukaryota > Viridiplantae > Streptophyta > Magnoliopsida > Asparagales > Asphodelaceae > Hemerocallis > Hemerocallis citrina. The sequence continues at coordinate 110,550,187 of CM030366.1, read as the reverse complement.
CAACCACCACCAAAATAATGGTACAACCATGGCTTTTCGGCATTCCTTCAATAAAATACATGCTAATGTCCTCCCAAACATGATCAGGTAAAGGTAAGGGTTTTAAAAAATAGCTGGACTTGTGCTCAAATACTTATTTCTTTTGCAAACATCACAGGATTTGATGTAATCCTTCATTTCCCTCTTCATTCCCTTCAAGTACACCACTTTCTTAAGTGAGGCCCAAATTTTATCAACTCCAACATGGCCACCTTGAGGGGTTAAATGGAAATCGTGTAAAAACCATTGCCTATGGAATCTGAGGTGAGCAAAACACTCCCTCTATAAAAATACACACCATTCACCAACCCATAATCAGTATTTCCAGCTTCCATTTTGAGTTGGATATCTTGATTAAAAGGGTTAAAGATAACCTCCTGCTGTACCAGATTCAACCACTTAGGTTGGACAACTATATGGGCAAATAGGGAACCTCCCAAATCCTCATATTGCCTTGAGAGTCCATCGGCAACCCAGTTATCCCTTCCTTTCTTATACTCTACAACATATTGATAACCATGCAACTTTATCGTCCATTCATGTTGAGCTTCCGTATACAACCTCTGCTCAAGCAAGTGTTTGAGTGGTTTATGATCAATTTTTATGATGAATTCCCTTCCCAATAGGTACTGCCTCCACTTTTGGACTGCCAACAGTATTGCCATCATTTCTTTCTCATAAGTAGACAAGAGCCTCTTCTTTCCCTTTAGCTCTTGACTTAGAAATGCAATTGGATGATCCTCTTGCATTAGAACAGCTCCCAAGCCTGTGCCACAAGCATCACACTTAAGGACAAAAGGTAGGAAAAATTTTGCCAACTGCAATGCTGGTGGTGAAGTTAAAACTTCCATCACTTTCTCAAATGCCTCTTGAGCTTCACCTAGCCATAGAAAGGCTCCCTTCTTTGTGAGCTTCACCAAAGGCCATGTTAAAGGGCTGTAATGAGCTATAAACTTCCTATAGTAACCATTCAATCCCAAAAATCCCCTCAAATCCTTAAGGGTTTTAGGTATAGGACAATTCTGGATAGCCACAACCTTGCTTGGATCCACTGCCACACCTTTAGAGGAGACTACATGCCCAATATATTCTACTTGCTCAACCCCAAAGGAACACTTACTAGCTTTGGCAAATAACTGGTTGTCTTGCAAAATCTTGAGTACACTTTTCAAATGCTGACAATGAGTGATCAAATCTGGGCAATAAACTAGTATATCATCAGAAAAACCCAACACAAACCTCCTAAGATAGGGTCTAAAGAGGTCATTCATCAATGATTGGAAGGTGGCAGTGGCATTTGTCAAGTCAAAAGGCATAATCAACAATTCATAGTGTCCTTCATGTGTTCTAAATGCAGTTTTATGTATTTCTTCTTCCCTCATCCTAATTTGATGATAACCACTCCTCAAATCTAGTTTACTAAATACTGTTGACCCTTGCAACTCATCCAAGAGTTCATCAATGATAGGGATTGTATATTTATCTTTCACAGTGATATCATTTAAACCCCTATAATCAACACACATTTGCCAACTGCCATCAGCTATTTTAACCATGACCACAGGTGAGGAATATGAGTTATGACTAGGCCTGATGATTCTACTACTTAACATCTCTTTCACAAGCCTCTCTATCTCATTCTTTTGGTGCCAAGGGTGCTTATATGGTCTTTGGCTGATGGTTTTAGATCAAGGGATGAGAGGTATTCAATGGTCACAAGATCTGAGAGGAGGGAGGCCAATATCATCTTTAAAAATCAGACAAAATTGCTATAATACCTGCTGAATCTCTGGTTGGACTACTAGTGAAGTAGGCTTAGACTTGGGCAACTCATCAGCTGAAACATCATGAGTGGCACCTGACATTTGATGTAACCAACCTCCTTGCATAACGTTGAGGCCTTTTGTAACCCCTGTTTCCTGTATTTGTATTTTCTGCTATATTTCATTTCCATGTACTCTTTTATCAATCCAAGATCTGTATTTTTGTCCCAGCTCTAATAAAAATCATATCTTTTGTTCGACTCAATTTTTGGTGCCCAATCTATTTCAATTGCATTGTTCTTATCAGCTCTGATTTTCTATTCTTCATGGAGAATTGACTGATTCAATTCACCTAATTCATATAGCCTAATTATATTGATTTTTTACTCAATCTCCTTTTGGATCCTACTCAAATCCGTTAACCTATAACCCTAAACCCAATAACCCTATATATAAATAACCTAATTAACCCCTAACCTATTAACCCTAACCCGACTATTCTACCCCATATACTGTAGCCGCCAACCGCCACCTTCCTGTTCATCTTCCCCACCTTTCACCACCTCCCACCTCTTCTAATTTCCTAGTGATGTGAATTTTTGCAAGTGTACAAAATCGCACAAGTAATATCAATAGGTGAGTAGAGTGTCGAACCCACAGGGACTAGATATTTTACTGAGTACCGATATCGCTAGATTAATCACTATTTGGAAGATCGAATTTAATTAAGGATAAAACAACTAAATCTAATTAAATCTAACTAAATTGGTGAAGACGGAGAGGGCTGTGAAACTATGAAGCTCTTGTACTTTGTTTAATGGTAAAATTAGTTCTAGGGCTCTTGGTTCACCTCGTTTATCACACACACAAATTATAATTCTTTACAAATAAAAATATTATCTTTCCCAATTGTAGACCAAAATCCTAAAGATATTAACCACTCTATCAACGTAGTCTAAAAATTATTCTCAATTAATCATTCGCCTATCCATCAAATTATTAATTGAAAAATTAGATTTCTTAACGGTCACGTCCTCCAATATACGGTGTTAATTTTTATTAATCACAAATAACCTGTTCGGTCTCTTTATGATTTGAAAAATCATACAAATGTCTATCCACCATGTTGTACGCATAAATAATAAAAATTAAAACACAACTAGGAAAAATAGGGTAATAATAAGGAATCAAAATTTGTGTTCTACAAAACTCGGCTACATCTTAGCCTATAGACAATAATATCAGTTCAAGTTCAATTTGCAATTAATAAAAATGTTTGGATTGCATCTAAAAATATAGAGAACAAAAGGTAAAAAAGAAATACAAAAATTAATTCAAACCAGTCCTTTCTCTCTTCTCTGACTCAAAAACCGAAGCCAACAGATCGCCACGCGTTTGTCTCGAATCCAGCGCCGAGGTCAGAACGCGTCGTTATCGAGCCATCTGGAACAGCAACTGTCGCCAGGTCCACGTCAGCACTGGGTGGATGCTGTCGCTGTCGCCCCTGGTGCGTGGGTCCCGCCTGCAGCTTTTGGTTCTCTCTCTCTCCCTTTGTTTCTTAGTTTTGCACGCAAAAGAGAGAGGACGAAGGAGTCGCCAGGTCAAAGAAGCTCGCTGGGTGCACTTCGAAAACCGCGCCAAAGAAGACAGCAGCCCTACTACCCACACGTGCTGTTTTGCCTTGGAACTCGCACATGCCTTCTCTCTCTCTCTCTTACTTTCTTCTCTTATTTTTTTTCTTTGTATTTGGTAGCCGTCACCTCTTGAATTGTACTCTCTCCCTTTGGTTTGTATTTATAGATACGGGAAGATAGTTAGGGTTTGCACTTTTTGTCCTTCTTCTTTTGTTTATTTCCTTCCTTATTTGATCTGAAATTTATTTCTTTCTCTTTTCTCCTTTTATTTCTTTTTCTTTCAACCACGTGCTTCTGCATACACAAAATAATAGCAGAGATTAGGATTTTTAAATAAAATAAAATTAATTAGTTTAAAATTAATTAAACTAACTACAAATTATATTAGCTTATAAAAATCCGTTTAAAATTATTTGTCGCACTTTTAACTCAACAAAATAATAAAAATTGATAAATCCATTATTTTACTTTGTTTGTTGATTTTTTCCACAAATCTTTACTTTTTGCATCAAAAATATTATTTCTTCAAAAATAATTAATTAAATGAAATCCTATAGAAATAAGATGAATTATAGACAATATCAACGAAAACAAGCACTTTTAATTGGTAAATGAGTACAAATATTTGTATATAATTTAGACACATCACCTAGCCTCCGTCATCCTCCTCAACCTCGTCGCTGCCTCACCATCATCTTCTTCACCGCTACACATCCTTCGTCTTCTTCATCCTCGACATTGCCGCACCTCGACCGAAGAACCCATCTTCCACATCCATATCACCATTGCCAAACCCATTACCCTCGCCTCATCCTCTTCATCGCCTCACTGTCGCAACCTCCTGTCGTCATCATCTGTCGCCCACAACAGCCAGCAGCGCCCTCGCCTCCTTTGTTTTCCCACCCAAACAGAACACCCACCGGCGCCATCCTCTTCATCCTCCGCCGTCAACCACCTTCTGCCATTGAACCTCACACATAGCCGCAGTCGAAGTCGCCTCGTGCAGCCACAGTCGCCGTCGAAGCTTCCGCCGTCACTGTTGATCAGAGAAGGAGAGAAGGAAAAAGATTGACTATTTGAATCTGGGCCATCCGATCTCATCAAGATTGTGACCACGATCTGATCCGATCTGATCTGATCCATCATCTTGATCATCAGATCTGATCTGAGCCATCGATCTTGATCGCCATCAAATCCACACCGACCCGATCCATCCAATCTCGATCGTCGATCAACGCCATCATCCAATCAGGGCAAGTATCTTCTTGTACAATTTATTGTTCTAGTACAAGCATTTAATTAAAAATACTGCAAGTAGGTTATAGTTGTGACTCCCTTTGGCTTATCAGTTGATAATCTCATTCTACGCCTTATCAATTACATGATCTAAGAGTCACAACCTCTCGTTGATACACTCGTTCACAACTAGTATAATTATGATACATTTCATACAAAATGTGTCTTTATTGGTTTATGTCCTATCTTTGCTTGCTGTTTCGACCCCGGTAACATCAGAATTTGGACTTGAGTCATGAATATGAAACTTAGCCCCAGATGTCTAGTCTAATACCCTTTTGATAGAATTGAATTTCGAGTTATGGTTTGTGAGTTATCACAATTTTACTGCTGCTGTGTCTGTAATCGCAGATTCATAAAAAAATGCTGCATTACTTTGTTTTACAATTAACTTAACTATGCTACCTGTAAGATAATGACTTGAAATTTTGCATGCTGATACTAGACACACTAGATAAAATTTCCTAATCTTCTTGGAATTAATTAATAAAGTTTCAAACCTGTTTCATATGTATAAACACAGTTTTACAAATTCTGGCTGAATACAAATCCTGTGTAGTTTGCTATTTTGACACCTGATGCTACAACTTTTATGTATCTTATTTATATGCATTGGAACCGGGAAGGAGTCTAGTTTCTAGACCTTCTAACGGATCCATATTTGCTATCTTGTAGCAACGGGAACCGCAGTTTTGGTGCAGCAACGTCATGCTGTCCAGAATTGGAATTCTCGTAGTTCTTGATAATAATTTGTGTTGACCCTCGAATATGATTTCTAATTATCTTAAACTTGTTCCATGTCATTGATCATGTTTACTTGCCCTGTTTCACACACTTCCATACTTTTTTTATGATAATAATAAATAATAAACTGGGGTTTAAAGAAAAGACCATAGTAGTGGACAATATAGGTAAGTGTACTCGAAAGTGGGCCGTGTTTTCCACTTGATACATGCTTCATAAAATAGTCATATTATTATTCGATTCATGAACTAGTTACTATTGATTCATGAACTAGTATATGATTATTCGATTCATGGACTTGTTATTACTTGATTCATGAACTAATATATTATCGTTTGATTCATGACTTGTCATGTTATTACTTGACACATGAACTAGTTATATGATTACCCAATTCATGAACATGATTGCTTGATGCTTGATGCCTGAGTACACCGCCTTATAAAATCCACCACTAGGCCTAAACGAAATTTGTTTGTGAGTAGCAACCATGTGATAAATCATGGGCGCATAAAATGTTACCTAGATAGAATCAAATATTAAACTTAAGAATAACTTGTCACGTGTACACACTTGATACCTTACTTGATACTCATTACTTGATACTTGTCACTTGATATTTGGCACCAACTACATGCTCACTTGTTACTTGATCCTACTACTAGTACTGGTTACCTAATCATGTTACTTGAGTCATCTTACTTGCTAGCTAGTCTCTTAAACTCCACTACTTGTTGCATCCCTATCATATCATGTTATACATTCTTGATTCCAAATCTTATTTCATATTTTCTTGCACTTATTTTCATACCCTTACTTGTACTACTTGCGGCCTTAGCTTGCACTATGGGCGTTTGTCTTTGTTTTTCCATTTCTCCTTTTTATATATATACAGACTTTGGAGACGAATTGCCTGCTGGAATTGGTGAGCAGATATTCTAGGCTTCGTTTGGAAAAAAACTTGCTTTAATTATTTTGTATTTGAGTTATTTATTTCTGTTGCTACTTGAAACTTGTAACGGGCTTGTAGTTCCAAAGTTTTATTTTTGATCCAGATCTAAAAATTATTTGGGATATTTATATTTTGTTTCAATTATTTTCTGTTGATTAATAAATTATTCATGTATGCATGGTTGAGTATATTCTTGTTATATTTCTTGTTATGATGCTGAGTTGATTCTACAGCTTATGAATGATGAAAATCATTCGCTTGGCTTTGTCACATACTCGTATTCTGTATTTCTTTTGAGAAGCGGGGTGTGACACATTTTTAGTGGTATCAGAGCCAGGTTTGGCTAATGTGTTAGTTTGACTAATATATTAGACAGGCTTGACTCAGTCAGGATTAACTCAACTATTAACAGGCCATGTAATTGCATGAAAAATTGATTATCAACTTGATCTGGATACTTATTATTTTTTGTTTGTGCAGGCTATGGCTCGTAGGAATGCTTCATCCTCCCAAATTGGGGGCGATCAGTCGGAGGAGCCCATTATTGTGCAGGTGTTGCAAATGCAGCATGAACAGAATGAGCTGCTGATGCAACAAATGATGCAGATGTAGCGGGAACATGGTGAACTGATGAAGGTAGCTGTGGAAGCTGCCAACAGAGAGCCCATTGTACCTAAGCCCGGGGTGCTGCCATCGAGACCTGGCAATGTGGAGGACTTCATAAGGCTACACCTTGACAAATTCTTGGGTACTGAAGGTCCGCTGGAAGCCGAGCAATGGCTTATCAGGACTGAGCAGCTATTAATTCCAGCATGGATAGAAGATGTTGATCGCGTGGATGTCGTAAGCATCCAGCTTGTTGACCTCGCTCACATCTGGTGGCAAGCTGAGATGGAACGGTTAGAGTGCCCCATCGCCCGGGCCATCTTAGAGAGTATTCTCATGAAGTTCTTTCCTGATGTCACCAGAAATAAAATGGAGCGGCAATTTTTCGCGCTCACTCAGGTTCCTCCGATAGTGTTTATTATGAAATTTTTGTTGTTAATTCATGATATATCAATGTTTAACTAAGACACTATCTTGAACCATGAGAGTCGGATCGTAGACGAGTATGCTGCGGAATTCACCCGACTGAGTCGCTTTGCTACTTCCATGGTGGCGAATGATGAAGATAAGGGTCGTCGTTTCTTATTGGGCTTGAACATTGAGATCCAGGATCGCCTAGCTGCCTTACAACTCCGATCCTATACTGACATTCTGGAGGCTGTCAGAAGCCAGGAACAGACTAGTAGGTGGAAGCGCGCCATCCAGTGGTCTGCTCCGCATTCTGTTGTTGCTAGGCCCACTGGAGGGCCGATTAGGAGGCCAATTCCAGCCCACCCTGCTAAGGCAGCTCCCTACCCTTCTACTGCTTCACGGAGGGGAGGTTTCTGTGACTTCTGCCAGATACCGAGACACTTGTGCAGGGATTGCTGGCGAGCCAACCGCCGATATTTTGGGTGTGGTGCTAGTGACCACACAGTTCAGGACTGTCCCGGGGGCAGGCTAGGCCAGCCTGCAGTCGCGTCGGCTCGTGATCAGGTTAGGCTGCCACTTCCTCCTCAGCATCAGACCGTTAGTCAGAGGACCGCTACCCTGAGGAAAGGTCAGGCCTTCAACCAGACTATAGAGGAAGCCGAGACCACAGAGGAGGTCATTGCAGGTATATTTGTGTTTTGTTGTTTTATTATTCGTTCCCTGCTTTATTTGTTTATCTTTGTATCATTCATTTGTGTGGTCTTTCTTTTTAACATCAGTATTCCTTATTCCTTATTATCTTGCACTATTCATCCTTTCCCAAGTTTTTGATTCTATCATAGGTATCATTCTAGTTCATTCTTTTCCTGCCCATGTCCTATTTGATTTCGGGGCGACCCATTCCTTCGTCTCTTCCCACTTCGTGGATCAGCATCAGTTGGAGTGCAGTATTATGCCGGCAGCTTAGAACATCACCACAGGTGGCGGTGTTGTCATTTGTTCTAAGGAGTGCAAGCAGAGCCCTATGGTAATCGGGGGCGCAATTTCAAGGCCGATTTGATAGTGGTCGGGAATTTCTGGTTTGATGTGATTCTCGGCATGGATTGGTTGGGGGAGTCTCATGCTGTTATTGATTGCCAAGCAAAGAAGGTTGTATTCAGGATTCCGGGCCATGCAGAGTTTGAGTTTCATGCTGGGGAGACACCACTTGGGCGTGGTAAGAAGGTGGTAGATAAGGAAGGTTGTGCAATAGAGTTACACACGGGCTGTAAGGCTGCACCTCTAATAGTGCGGGAATTCCTGGATGTGTTCCCAGAGGAATTGCCCAGTTTACCTCCAGATCGTGAGGTGGATTTCGGCATTGAGGTTCAGTCGGGGATGATGCCGATATTGAAGAGCTCGTACATGATGGCACCGATTGAGCTAGTAGAGCTAAAGGTGCAAATTCAGGGTTTGTTGGATTTGGGTTTCATCAGGCCCAGTGTTTTGCCATGGGGAGCTCCTGTTCTGTTCGTCAATAAGAAGGATGGGAGCCGCAGACTTTGCATTAATTACCAAGAGCTGAACAGTATCACTGTGAAGAATCGGTATCCACTACCCACGATCGATGACTTCTTTGATCAGTTGGGCGGTGCTGCAGTATTTTTCGAGGTTGGACCTTCGCTCGGGTATCATCAGGTGAAGGTGTAGGCAGCAGATGTGCAGAAGACTGTGTTTAGGACCAGGTACGGGCATTATGAGTTCTTAGTGATGCCCTTCGGAGTCACGAATGCCACAGCAGTATTTATAAGCCTGATGAACAGAGTTTTCTCCCCGATCCTGGACAGATTTGTGTTGGTCGTCATAGATGACATCTTGGTGTATTCTTGAAACCGGGAAGAGCATGATGAGCATCTGAGGTTAGTCTTGTAGACTCTGAGGGAGAATCAGCTCTTTGGAAAGCTCAGCAAGTGTGAATTCTGGCTTGACCGGGTCACGTTCTTGGGGCATATTATCTCGGGCGAGGGAATCTCTGTTGAACAGTCCAAGATTGCTGTAGTGAAAGATTGGCCAGTGCCTAAATCAGTTTCAAAGGTGAGAAGTTTTCTCGGGCTAGCAGGGTATCATCGGAAGTTTGTCCAAGACTTCTCGAAGATTGCTGGGCGGTTGACCAAACTAACAGGAAAGGATCAGAAGTTTGCTTGGGATAGGGCATGTAGTTAAGCTTTTGTAGAGTTGATGAGCAGGTTGACGTCAGTGCCAGTGTTGATTATACCAAATGGTTCGGATCATTTCGTGATTCACTGTGATGCTTCAGGTAAAAGTCTAGGTACAGTGTTGATGCAGAAGGAACGAGTTGTTGCTTATGCATCCAAGCAGTTGAGGCCGCACGAGAAGAACTACCCTACTCATGATTTGGAGTTGGCAGCGGTGATCTTTGCTTTGAAGCTGTGGAGACACTATTTACTTGGAGACCGAGTGAAAATCTTTATTGACCACAAAAGTCTCAAGTATGTCTTCACCCAAAAGGAGTTGAACATGAGACAGAGGCGCTGGTTGGAGTTGATGGCCGACTATGACATCAGTTTGCAGTATCACCCCGGTGAGGTGAACTTGGTGCTAGATGCGTTGAGCAGGAGGCCAGTCGCCATGTTCTTGACTCAGCAGGAGGAGCTTGTTGAGTAGATGAGAAGGTTGGACTTGAATGTGATTTTGCCGGGCGCCAATCGGAGTTGTATGATGCTTCAGTTGCAGTCATCTCTGGTAGAGCAGATTAAAGAAGCACAGATGGGTGATGAGCAGCTACAGGGATTCATAGCTGAAGTTGAGGCAAGTACAAGGACCGATATTATCATTCACTCAGATGGATCACTCCGCTTTGGGGCTAGGTTGTGTGTCCCAAAGGGTGAAGTCAGGCAGAAACTGCTCAAGGAAGCCCACCAGTTGGCATACTCTATTCATCCCGGTGGTACTAAGATGTATCGGGATTTGAAGCTTCACTTCTGGTGGCATGGTATGAAGAGGGTCGTAGCCAGATTTGTGTCCCAGTGCTTGATCTGCCAGCAGGTGAAGGCAAAACATCAGAGGACCGCCAGACTTCTTCAACCTCTTCCCATTCCGGAGTGGAAGTGGGAGCATATCACCATGAATTTTGTGACATCCTTGCTAAGTAGTCCTAAGGGTCACAACGCCATTTGGGTGATTGTCGACAGACTGACGAAGAGTGCTCACTTTATCTCTTTCAAAGTTGGTCAGTCTACTGAAAGTCTCGCAGAGAGGTACATGCAAGAGATTGACAGGCTTCGTGGGGTTCCGGTCGGCATTATATCCGACAGGGATACCAGGTTCAGATTTCAATTTTGGGAGAGCCTTCAGAGCAGTCTAGGGAGCAAGTTGAAGTACAGTACAGCTTTCCATCCTCAGACAGACGAGCAGTCAGAAATGACCATTCAGACATTAAAGGACATTTTTAGGTCTTGTGTGCTTCAGTTTGGAGGGTTTTGGGAGGATCACCTGCACTTGGTAGAGTTCCCGTACAACAACAGCTATCAGGCCAGTCTTAAAGCTACACCGTACGAGGCAGTGTATGGTCGAAAGTGTAGGTCACCATTGTGCTGAGATGACATTGGTGAGAGAAAGTTGTTGGGGTCAGAGTTGATCACCAGGACTGTCGATGCAGCGGCTCAGATCAGGAAGCACCTTCTGGCAGTACAGGACAGACAGAGGAATGGGCAAATGTCCATTGAAGACCCTTGGAGTTTGAGGTGGGAGATCATGTGTTCCTGATAAGTTAGAATTTATCTAGTTTTTAACTTGTTTTAAATAGGTTTTATTAGTGGTTTATTTCTATTTATGTTTTATTTTTATTACCTTTTGGTTTATATTTTAATTTGTAGAAAAAGGAGTTGAAGAGTTGCTGATTGTGATGCAAACAGAATGGATTACGGCCTCCCAGTGTTGAAGAACATAGCCATAATTCGTGGGAAACAGTTGGAAGGACAATTGAAGAGACAGAGACAATTATGACCCCCCAGTGTTTACCAACATGGCCGTAATTCGTCCAGAATCCACTAAAGAGTCACAGTTTGAAGATTATGACCCCCCAGTGTTGCGCGTTATGGTCATATTTATGGCAGAATTCTGTAACAGCTCCTAATAATGGCTGAATCGGTTACTTTTTCTTTATGGGTCTTAAAGGGATTGTAATGGCACTTGATTAGGGGGGAAACTAGGCTATAAATATAGGATTTCAGATCCTCAAAGGAGACACACTCATACACACTCTCTCTCTCACTCTCTCTTCCTCTCCATTGTTTCTTGGAGCAATACTTATGTTCTTTGGTATTATGTTCAAACAACTTTTCTTTGGCTTAAGCTTTGAGTAGTTTCTTTTATCTTGGGATTGTGGCGAATCCAATGATGAATTACTGATAGTTTTGATTTTCCCTTTTGTTGTGAGTTGTTGTTTCTTTTTAATTCAATCTTAGTATTATAATTGCTTGCAAGTATAAGGTTTATGTTTGCATAATTCTAGATATCAAGTGAAGTACTGAAAGGTGAAGTTTGATATTAGAACTATAAGATTGAACAAGGGAATCGAATCATGAAAATAGATTTTATTCTCTTGAGGTTGTGAAAAATATCTGCTCTTAATGGGTTTTTGCTAATACTTCTACCATGAAAATAGGTCATTTATTAGCTTAAATACGTTGTTGTTCTTTGAAAGAAGCCAACAATTACATTAGCTTATTTGCCTTTAAAAAATCCAGCACTCATAGCATTAGGAAAAATTGATTTTATTGATAATTGTCATTGTGAAGAACCATAATCCCAAGAGTTTATTTTCTCTGTTATTGAAATTTAATCATTACTCATTTTTCCAACAACTTGTCATTTTAAATACGATTCAGTTTAGCTAATCATCATTGTGAGAAGAGACTGGTAATCAATACAAAGTCCCTGTGGGAACGATCTTTTTATTACGCGATACAACCGTGCACTTGCGGGTCTATCAGTTCCTTAAGGTATCTCGAACACTTGGAGATCTTCGAAAACTTCCACTCACCTCGGAATCATACCCACTACCTTATAAATGCCACTCAGGCTGTGATCGACGTGAGGCGTGTCGCCCCCTTGAATCCTCAAGAAATCTCTCAGTCGCCTTCTCAATCCGATCGATCCTTGCTTCAAAGCTGGATTGCTTGTGAGCAGCATCGCCATCTCTAGCAGCCACTCGCGCAATCTGATCCCTGTCTGCAGAACCAGATGGAGGTCCAGTTCCAGTTCTATAGGATTCTCAGCCTCCTGGATTTGTTCTAGATCTAGTTCCTGATCGATCGCAGTTTCCAGATCGTGATCTGGCTCTGATGCCATTGTTCCACCTCGACCTCCGGCGGCGTGATTGGATGCAGCGGGTCGTCTTCTCACCATCGACCTGCAAACCCTAGTTTGAGCTCAAGATGTGAGAAGGAAGAAGATGAACAGTGGACGAATTGTCTTAATTTCCATTCATAACCCAAATGGGTTTACTGAGTACATTTATATACAATATCAAACACGTGCATAGCACGGGAAATGAAAACAGACTCCTAACAGATTCGGTTAAGAGTGAGACACATTCTCTAATTGCCCACCAATAACCTTCTTACAACTGCTACTACGTGCGATGTGCACTATTATTTACAGGGGTTCTAATGCGGTTTGTTTTTAGGAGGCGTGTGGTTGCACCAGGTGTGAGTTCTTACTCGATTTGTATTGGTGGAGGAAGCTCCGGTGCGGACAACCCTCAGCCGGGCGAACGGTACGGAAGTAGGCGGTAGTGAGGTGGAGGCTGGATGCTCGGCTCGGATCAGGAGGCTCGAATCCGAGGACTCGTCTACCTGCAGACGGTCTCGGAATACCGGGGTTGGTCCCGGTGGCAGACCCTCCGACGATCTAGTCAGCTACTGAGAGAGAGTAACAGTAACTAGGGTTTTGAGTGGGAAAAGATCGATTACCTGGATAAAGGGTAGGGGTCTGGTATTTATAGGAGAAGCCAACCAGGTCTGGACCCGTTTGGGGCTGGGTCTGGACCCGGTTGCCCGTGGGGCTGAAACGGTGGAAACCCGGACGGTATAGGGCTGACGTGGCAGAGGCCCGGACGGTTCTCCGACACTGACGTGGCGGATCCGGATGATCCGGATGTGCACGTTTCCTGAGGAGATCCTGTGGCCCAGGAGGGACCACGTCATCCGACCCATATCAGGTTACTAACTAGCCTTTCAGAAACAAAATATTGCACTCGATTAGATATCACTAATGCTCTCTCTGCAGCTTCAACCTTTGCAAGCTCAACCATCTGCAACCCATTCTGCAGCTTCAACTCAGGCGAGATCCAAGCTCAGGCGCTTGGATCATGAGGACGGTGATGTCGGAATCGAGGAAGCCAAAGCCGTTGATGAGGCAGCAGTGGATGCGGTTGACGTCGTTGATGCAGCCCTTGAGCTCGGCCTTGGTGTTTGGGTAGTTGCAGACCATTTGGCTTCTTCTTGTTCTTGGACTTTTTGGTCACTTTGATGGTCATTTTGACCAATGGGGGAATTGCAGATGAAGAGAACTTGGACTGTACGGTATTAAAGAATGGGGTATTTTTATTTGCACAGATGTTTCGAGTAATGTTAGGCACACCCCTTCAGTCGTTCTGTTATGTTTTTATAACTTTGGTTAGACTTTCTGATGCAATCGATGCGGTCGAACCGGAGTTCATGCAGTGTATGGAAGAAGCAAAGGAAGGTGCAACTGAAGCTTAGAAGAGGGAAATTAATAGTTTGCTTATCAGTCCTAAAGTGTACATATCAGTCCTCGGCGATTATTTTTCTTTGGTGGACTTATTGGTAGAAGTGTTTGTAATTCTTTCTTTTGAGTCCAACAACCTGTAACCAACTGTCCAAATACATGCGATGATGCACGTGCTCTCCTCTCTTCTTTCCTCTATAAATACTCTTTGTTGTAAACATTCCAATTATGCAAATAGAATCTCGATTTCTACTATCCGTCTTCGATTTCTTCTATCGTCTTCTTCCTCTGTCATTGCCATTGCAGGTTGCCAAAGCGATGTTGAAGAAGAAAGCTCCAGCGATCACCGCCGTTGGCGAACGAGCTGGAACACATTCAAGATAACCATTATTTGTGTCCCCATTTACTCTTAACCCCTATCTTCCGAAAGCAATGCCGCTTGTCCTAAGCTATAACATCATACATAGCTTGAATAGAGAAACGATGACCATGGAGAAATATGTACTCGTAATTATAGAGGGTAAAAAAATTTAAGGGTTTTTTCTGCGTAGGCCAGACACAAATTCGCTAATTCCAAATAAGTTATCCACAAACCTCTATTTCTATAAACATTATCCATAATGTTAGGCGATTTCAAAATTATCACTTGAATTATTTGCTATTAATTCTGGGGCTAAATTTTTAAAAAACCCACTGAACTTTAGGCAATTTTAAAAAAACCGCACTAAGTTTTTTTTAAGAAAAAAACAACACAAAATTATAGTTTAAAAAAAACGCATTGACGGAGTTAGGATTTGGGTTAGGGTTAGTTCAGTAGGATTTATTTAAACATCTGATTAATTAAGCGAAGTTTTTTTAAACACAAATAAAAGATGAAAGTGGTATTTTGACATAAAACTAATGGAAACCCAACTCCGTTAAAATAAATTTTTTTAAACTATAGTTTTGTGCAGTTTTTTTAAAATTAAAAAAAAAAACTTAATACGGTTTTTTTAAAATGGCCCAAAATTCAGTGGTTTTTTTTTTTTAAATTTAGCCTAGTTCTGAGAAGAAGTATCATTCCCAGTTGCCACTAGCAGAATCCGTAGGTAGCAAGAACCAATGTAACATTCAGCACTCAGCAGTAAAAGGACCATGCACTCGCTCTGACTGCATCGGCCGGGAAACAACACCAGTTAACTCATTACACGTCCATATTCAATCTCGCTCTTGTTGCAGCACAACTGAGAGAATCCCTGGCAAAGATTAACAAAAGAATTTGACTCCTTTCAGTTTGCAATTCCCAAATAACTTCCATCTGAATCAATCATGTATCGTGCATCACCTGGATTTAGCATTAGACACTTTCATCTGGTGTTAAGATTTAGCATTAAACTTTTGCATAAGCCCACTCCTATCATTTCATACCTTGTCAATGTACCAAGGCTTTCCCAAGACTCAGAACTAACTCCAGTTCTTCTCCAGGTGCGGAGTATTGCCGAATAAAACACCTAGCTTGTCTTCTTGGCCTTTGTTCAATGATTTGAATGGCAGCATAAATTGATAAAACATCCATGAGGACATGAAAAAACTTAAAATTGTGAACTGATACTTTTCAGGATATTTTAAAATAGCTTAAATAAATAAAATATTCATGAAAATTGTAATAAAGCTTAAATATCTGCCTGACCGCCATATTCATTGCTATTCTTTCTGCAGTAGATTATACAACAGATAGGTGGCTCACGAGGTAAAAAGTCATTTCTTATGAGCTCGAAAGATCTTCGTAGAATGTAACAAAACCCCACAGCTTAAAAAAATGGACATTTTGTAGTAGAAGACCATGGTGACCTTATTGCATTCAAATATAAGTTTTCAAGTAAATTACTGATTTGGATAATAATGGTTCCACCAAAATGCGCTTGAAATTTGAATTTACCATAACTAACCATATAAATTCAACCAAAATTAAAATTTGTAAGAAAACTAATATTAGTGAAGGCAGATCTCATATTGACGAGCCCACAATATGACTTTTACCAGTACGGTTATAAACATGCCTCAGAACAAAGAGAAGCTTTTATCCCAGACAATTGATTTCACAAACCAGTTTGTAAAATTCCAGGATCACGATCTATAACTTTTATTGGTAATAAACCATCAGAGATAAGTTACCTCAGACATACTCTCTTCACAACAATAATAGCATATTACTAGTATCCGTACTCCCTCAAAATGGATGACACCATATAACTAAATTTTCCTCTATGGACAGACAAAAGGAGCACCAACATGATCATCACTACAATAGAGACCTGGGCGCTGCGAAAACCCCTGTTTGGCCAGCATTTTTCGAGCTTTCAACACAAGCTCCTTA
Organism: Hemerocallis citrina; assembly: GCA_017893485.1. NCBI lineage: Eukaryota > Viridiplantae > Streptophyta > Magnoliopsida > Asparagales > Asphodelaceae > Hemerocallis > Hemerocallis citrina. Next base: position 110,533,633 of record CM030366.1, on the reverse strand, counting down.
TTACTAATTTCACCATCAGTTTCAGAAAGTATAATCTGAATAGCATTGCTAAGAGCTCCATAAGCTCCACCACCGGGAGGGTTTGCATCTGCAGAAGTCTGATCAGTCTGACAACCACTAATCAGTATTCCATTATCAGTAAGAGACCTATCACTAGCTCCAGCATAAACTTCCTGTTTACTATCAACTTTTGTTGCTAAAGCTGGTTTCACATAATCTTCGTCATTCTCTTCGAGCTTTTGCTTGAGAAATTGTTGTGCTAAACTTCCAACCATACTCATGAATCCCCCACCACCACTTTCACCACTGTCACCATGTTGGAGTTTGTCCAGGATGACCTTCATGAACTTCTTAATCTTCGGACTAGCATCATCGCCAAACATGTCAAACAATGTGGGTCGAATTTTACCCACGTCAATATCTTCTTTGCCTGTCTTTTGCTTCAAAATTTCTATCAGTGTGGACAGAGGGAGAGAGCGGTTCTTCATGTAGTCAGTCTCAAGATCCTCACCGGAATCATTATCATCAGCTTCCGGGCGGTGATGATGTGCCTCATGGGGAAGTTGAATGTCTCGTGAGTCAAACGCACTCTGAATTGCATGTTTCAAGAATGATTTGAAACCAGACCTGAAACCTAAGTGTTCTTCATCTTCCTCACGCTTGGTACTTTCACCGATCTGCTCCTTGGATTTATCAATGAGACCACCACTGTGGCAGGAATCTGAGACGATTGTAATTCGACAACCATTTGGCACGTCATCAACAAAATCTCTGAAATCATCATCTGCGGACACATAAGCATTCCGTGAATTGAAAATAAAAGGAAAAGGAAGAAGACATATCTTCTAAAATTGCATTTCATCAATAAATAAATATCCTTGGAGACTGTATAAGACAACAATCACACCATATATACATGGGAAAAGGAGCCTTATACCTTTCTCATATGTATATGGGGATAATTCCTCATATGGAGGGACTATAGTCCCTATGATGTTTACATGATGGATGATCCATATTGTTCATAATCTTTATTCCATAAAATGATTGTGTAGAAGAAAAAAACAAGTGGTTTGGGTACCACTTATCCAAAAGATGATCATGTAGAAAAACTAAGATGTTGCAAACGTTTAACATTGGAAAACCAATCTTTTATAACCACTTGGTGTGAATAAGGGGGTCCAAACCCAGTTAGTTTTTTTTAGACACGGACACGTTTTAGGCATGAACCCCACAGTTAACAGTATAACTGAGTGATTACAATCACACTAAACAGGGAATTTTCTTTTATAGATATGAAGCTTCTATAGAATGAATAAATTCTATTACGGGTTAACCAGCACTCACATTGACTAAATGGGGGCACCAGAATGTGTAAAACTAGTGTTAGGAATTGTGGCCTCAAATACACGTAGGCACTGAGTACTTGAAGTTGGAGAAGAAGAGGATGAGACAAAGAAGCACAAGAAGAACAACAGAAAGTAGAAGAATACAGTCTGGAGAGTTGCGGTTGACGCGGTCGACCGACCAGGGGGTGCGACCGACCGACCCAAATCTGCTAAGAGTTCTTCGAGTGTACAGGTCCAACAGAGGAGGGGACGGTTGACCGTGCGGTCGACCGGTAAGCTCTCGGGTCTGGACTTACACGTTGCAGTCGACCGACCTTGGGGGTGCGGTCGACCGACTTCAGCGCTGATTGTTTTTGGGCTTACGAGTTTAAGACCCAATTGCTGAATTTGTGTTTATCTTTTAGGGTTTACTTGAGAGCTATATATATGGTTGTAAACTCTATGGTTTAGATATCTGAAAAGATCCAAATAGAGAGATTTGGTGAGCCATTATCATTGTTCAACTTCAAGAGGGGATTGTGCCGAGTGTTTCAAAGGTGAAAGAGAGATTGAGAGTTGTAATCACTTTTGTAATCTTTGTATTCCTTGAGGAATAAGAAGTATTGGTTATCTCTGCATATTGATTGTGTTCTTGTGAGATCTTGCATATATTGTGGTGGCTTGTTTTTTGTTCATCTAAGTCTTGGAAGTTTTTATTACTTGTGGTGTGTTTCCGCTATTAGCACTACGAGTTGTGTGGTAGATTCTTCAACAAGTGGTATCAGAGCAGTTAGTTCGGGATGGCCGATAACAAGATGAAGATCGAGAGATTCGATGGGAGTGACTTCGCGATGTGGAAGATTCAGATGATAGCGTATCTTCGTCAGAAAGATCTTGATGGTCCGTTGTTTGATGAAACGCTGGTAGGTTCAGACAAGGATGCGAAGATCTTGGTGGATTGGTATCGTTTGGATCAGAAGGCACTGGGGCAGATTCAGTTGGGACTGAGTAGGAAGGCGTTATTTCATATCTCGAAGGCAAAGACCACAAAGGAGACTATGGAGATTCTCACGGATATGTATGAGAAACCGTTGGCATCTAATCAAATTCTTCATCTGAAGAAATTGGTTAATATGAAGTTGAAGGAAGGGGGTTCAGTAGCAGAGCATGTGAACAATACTGTATGGTTTACAACCAGATGGAAGCTGCAGATTTGAAGTTTTTAGAGAGGGGGCAGTCATTGTTACTTCTATCTATTTTACCCGATAGTTATGATACGGTGGAACAGACTATTACAAGTACTATGACAGATTCGACGACTCTACAGGATGTGATGAGTAGCATTCTGAACGAGGAGGTGAGAAGGGTGAGAAATAGGAGATATCCATCATCATCTTCTAGAGATTCTGCCATGTACGTTGAGAAGAGGCGTGGGAGATCTAAGAGCAGTCGAAGAAGAAAGGATCAAGGTAGTTCATCTGAGAGAGGGTCTGATGACAGCGATGGGGGACATAGGTCTAAGTGCTGCTATTATCACAAGAAGAGTCACATGATGCGCAGTTACAAGACTTATATGAAGAAGAAGCAGGAGAAACCATAGAGAGATACCCTAAAGGAAGCTCAAGTGGGGCTTGTCGAAGAGTTATGCTTATCAGCTCGAGAGGAGTTGGGCACTCAAGATTGGTGTATTGATTCGGGAGCTTCTTTTCATTGCACTCCGAGGAGAGAGGTGTTTGATGACTACGATGAGGGTTCTTCTGGAGATGTGATCGTGGGGAACGGTCACTGGTGTACTGTACGTGTGGTTGGTACTGTTCGCATGAAAGCCAATGATGATCAAAGTGTTGTCTTGCGGGGGACAGGGCATGTTACATACTTGAAGGAAAATTTTATCTCGATTGGAAGGCTAGACAAGGAATTTAGAGGGAGTTGTTGGCCATGGAAGTGATCCTAGAGGGCAAGACATTGTTGCGGTGAGGGTACTTTGCGATATGGCAGTTGATGCTTCAAGTCGCTCTTGTGTGATAGAGAGCACTGGTATCGATATGCACGGTGATGTCGATGAGGGTAACCAAATTGGGACTGTAAGGATTGAACAGTCTGCAGATATTGTGGAGGTGTCGTCCGCGGAGACTTCTAATGTAGATGGTGCATTGAAAGGTTTTGAACCATGTCCGGTGTTGATGGAGATTTTGCGAGTTGGGGAGTCTCATAACACAGAATCCAACACGGAAGGATATTTCTCCGGTATTCGTGCTCTATGCGATTGGTGAAGCACATCCTTCATGAGGCGATGAGGGGTGGTTGGTGCACTCCGCGTGGTGGGGTGTCGGATGTACTCTTCATGAGAATAAGGAGTACTTGAGTCTTCCATGAAAGTGGGAGATTGGCAGAGATAGTGCGAGGTAAAGATTGCAAGAACTTTGAAGCGTGATGTATTTGGTCCAAGTGGGAGATTGTTAGGAATTATGGCCTCAAATACAAGTAGGCACTAAGTACTTGAAGTTGGAGAAGAAGAGGATGAGACAAAGAAGCAAGAGAAGACAAACAACAAGTAGAAGAATGCAGTCTGGAGAGTTGCGGTCGACCGCGCGGTCGACCGACCCAAATCTGCTGAGTTCTTCGAGTACAGGTCCAACATAGGAGGGGACGGTCGACCGTGCGGTCGACCGGTCAGCTCTCAGGTCTGGACTTACACGTTGTGGTCGACCGACCTTGGGGGTGCGGTCGACCAACTTCGGCACTGATTGTTTTTAGGCTTACGAGATTAAGGCCCAATTGCTGGATTTGTGTTTATCTTTTAGGGTTTACTTGGGGGCTATATATATGGCTGTAAACTCTAGGGTTTAGATATATGAAAAGATCCAAATAGAGAGATTTGGTGAGCCGTTATCATTGTTCAACTTCATGAGGGAATTGTGCCGAGTGTTTCAAATGTGAGAGAGAGAGATTGAGAGTTATAATCTCTTTTGTAATCTTTGTATTTCTTGATAAATAAAAGGTATTGATGTAAAACGTAATCCTAAATAGAGAATTTCCAAGAATCTTAAAGGATTAATTTTACCAACATGTAGTGCGGATCAAAGTTAGAATTTTAAACAATTAATCGGTTTGATGGATTTTTAAGAATTGAATTAAGCTTAACTAACCCAATTAATAATTCAGTTCTAACAATCAATAATTAAATTCCTAAGCGTTCTTAGCAAGTAAAAGATGCAATATTAATTTGTACTCTAATTAGGCAAGTGGAACACTCAATCTCAATATTTGTGGACAACTGAATATCAAATAATATAATAGAGAGGATAAGGCAGTATATCACAAATATTTGAAAAGTGGAAAGAGTATACCGAGAGTTCGAAGAACAGTTGCGACAATCGAAGAGGAAGCTACTGTTGGAATGGCGGGTGGCTGGATCTGACGGTGGCTGACGGCACGTCAGGGGCGTCGAGCGGCGCGGCGACCTGAGGTCGGGTCTGCTGCTGTCACCGAAGGGAAAGGGGAAGCAGCGAGGGGGGCCTCGGGGTTGCTGGCGATGGTGGGAGGCAGGGCGAGCGTTGGGGCAGTTTAAGGGGTGGTAGTGGCGACGAGAGGGCGTGGGAGGCCAAGGAGGGGAGGAAGGGGACGACGGTGGTGGGGGGTCGATGATGGTGGTGGTGCGGGTGCAGGCAACAGCGAAGAGGAGGGACTTCGATGGTGGTCGATTGGAGAAGGGGAGGTGGCGGTTGAGGAGTAGGCATCGATGGGACTTGGTGGCGGCGGGAACGACGACGGGGAGACGGCGAGGGTGTTGGTCGACGATGGGTTCGACGGGATTAAAGAAGATGAAGAAGAGTTAGGGTTTTGGATTTGAGGATTAGGGTTTGAGTTTAATTGATTTGGGGGTAGTTTTAGAGTTCATCACAAACCCTAAAATTTTATTAGGATTTATCACAAATCCTAATAAGTTGGATGTCAATTGTATCACACAAAGGAGAGATGAAAAACAAAACTCAACACAATAATTTTTTTAATCAAGAATAACATACTTTCTCGTTACTTTCAAGGCCTATATATACGCTCAAAACAAATCTTGATACAAATCTCAAAATATTCTAAAATCTCAGAAATATTATAATGCATAAAAGAAAGATTACATATGGCTATAATTGCCAAAAATAAATATGGTGCTGAAATAAAATACTAGACTAAACAGAATAGATTTCCTCATCAAGTATTGGTTATCTCTGCATATTGATTGTGTTCTTGTGAGATCTTGCATATATTGTGGTGACTTGTTCTTGGTTCATCTAAGTCTTGGAAGTTTCTATTGCTTGTGGTGTATTTTCACTATTAGCACTACAAGTTGTGTGGTAGATTCTTCAACAACTAAGCAGCAAAGACACTCCCATCAAGGAAGCTAGACTAACAGACTAACACCTCCCCCATAGTAGAATTATCACAATTACCAAAGTACTTTTAATTTTAAATTTCTTACTTCATATACTTTGTGAGATGATCAATCTTAGAATAGTCTCTTTCAGTGTTCTTACCCGTGTTGTCATTCCTAAGTGAATAGGAATTTGAAGCAGGCTTGCTTGGGGAAGACTTGTTGGGGTACGGAGAAGAGGAGGGCTCAGGCCTAGAGGGCTCAATAGAGGTCATTCTAGAGGAATGATCTCTCGAATCGCTGGACTTGTAGGAGAAACTTACTGTAAGGGAATCCATATCGAGGACAATGCCATAAGCTGCTGCCAAGGAATCCACGTTTCTATGAATTAGCTCGTTCCTAAAATCGGCTCGTAATCCAACTCTGAACCTCGAGACAGTTTGTTCTTCGCTTTTTTTACCTAAGGCATTGCACCGAATAAGAAAGTCATCAAACTTATCAATATACTCTAGGGTGGTTTTACTTTCTTAATAGAGTTGGTTCCACGAACCTAGCAATTGGGTGTAGAACGATAATGGCACATATCTCTCAGTGAGCTTCTCTTTCATGACCTCCCAAGTGGCTATGGGTGCCAGGCCTCAGCCTCTTCGGACGTGTTCAAGATTGGTCCAATATTGTTGAGTTTTACCAGCCAATTTCATCGTAGCAAATTTAACCTTCAGGGCTTCGCTCATGTCAAACCACACGAAGTAATGGTCCATGGCACGGATCTAATCGAGATAAGCTTGGGGTTCTATACGGCCTACAAAGTAGGGAACGTCAGCCTTGACACTCTTCTTGTATTGTTCGTCATGGTCACGATCTTGTCGTCGGTCGTCACGATCATTTCCTTGAGGGATCTAACGATGAAGCTCAGGCAATATTTTGATTCAATTCCACTTTCTCAAGCCTCTGATTGATATTAGCAAAAGTTGCTTAAATGGCAGCGAGGGTAGTGGAAATATCAGAGTTGTCCATTTCAGTGCGAGGAGGGGCTCGCGGAATTTTAGGTTTCCTAATTGAGCGGTTTGGGAGGGACAAAAAATGTTCTTCGGAATTTGTGATGGTGCTGCGAAAACGCATTCAACAACGGTGAACAACTAAGGGTCGTGGTGACGTGTGTTTGCTAAAATTTAGGAAAACGTATCCTAAATGCACCTAAGGATTTTTTTTAATGAACTAGAAGTGCTGAATGCAAATAATTCCTAAATGAATGCAAACCTATAGCTAAATGATGCAAGAACTAGGTTTTTAAAAACCTTGCTCTGATACCAAAATGATGTAAAACTTAACCCTGATGAGAGAATTTCCAAGAATTTTAAAGAATTAAGTTTACCAACATGTCAAACTACTAATTGGTTTGATGGATTTTCAAGATAAGAAATAGTTTAACAAACCCAATTAAAATTGAAGTCTAACAATCAACAAATATACCTAAGCGTGATAAGTAAGATGTTCAATAACGAATCGTACGCTAATTGGCAAGTAGAAACACACTCTCGATATTTATGGACGACAGATAATTCAGATAATAATCTAGAGATGATAAGCAGTATCACAAATATTTGAGAAGCGGAAAGAGTTTACCGGGATGGAGAGGGAGGCAATGCGGGAACTGAGTCTGACCCAACAACTCAAACAACAAACAACAATAGGATCCAATAGAAAGCACTACGTCGGTTTGCGCTCGATTTGTGCTCGGGTAGAAGGCGGCAGAGGCAGGTGGGGTCGGGGCAACGATGTGTGGTGGAGTGGGAGACGTCGGTGGTCTGTGAGGACGCTGGCGACAGTGGCGGCGTCGGCGAGAGGGTCGATGTCGGTTGGAAAGGAAGGGGGTCAGGATGGTGATGGTGGAAGGGGTGACGACGGTGGGAGGTTTCGGTTGACGACGGTGGAGTGTGGTAGGGTGATTCGGTGTCGGGAAGAAGGGGAGAGAGGGGAGAGGAATGCAGCGATGGAGTTCATTGGTTAAGGTTGGATATGGCGGCGCTGGGGGGGGGGGGTTGTTGTCGATGGTGGTGGGTCGACGTGAAGGCTGGGAGGAAGGAGTTTGGAGTGGAGATTTAGGGATTAGGGTTTATTGTTTAGGGTTTGAATAAAATTAAGGATTTGGGGTGTAATTAGAGCTTCTCACAAACCCTGATACTTTATTAGGATTTCTCACAAACTATAATAATTCTCTTAATTGTCTCACACAAAAAAGATAAATGAAGAGCAATAACTCAACACAGTAATTTTTTTAAAATCAAGAATAGCATATCTTCTCCTTATTCTCAAGGCCTATATATAGACTCAAAACAAATTTAAAACAAATTTAAAACAAATATCTCAAACAAATCTCTCAAATAACTATATATGGCTAAATCTCAAAATAAAATAAAACAGATTTGATGTCCTCATCAATATCTTTACAATTTTTTAAACTTGGTCATGACCCATACCAGCAGTTGTATCCATACTTGTATCCATGCTTTCTAGTCTATCATAATTTGAAGCTTCTGAAAGGAAAACTAACCCAACATACTTTGGACTCAATTCCTTTAGTTGGCTTCATAAAATAAAAATTCAATGCTCAAGTAAACAATATCTCACTTTTGTCATGAATTTTCAAATTTTCTAAATTAAATTCTTTTAAGAGATATTTGTTAGGGGTCGTTCCATTTCTAGGAAAATAATGGATTTGCTTGTGCTACCTTGCCAAATTAGCGTACTTACCAAATTTATTTCTATATTTTAAAAATCATTGGTTTTTAATTTTGGTCATTTTTAAAAATCCTTTGTTTAAGATGAATGAAAATTTGGTTAGGCATACCAACTCAACAAAAATGGAAAACACAAATTCACCACAAAATATGGTGAATTGCTTAGTACCAAGCATGCTATGAAGCACAAATACTTCACAGAGGGTGTCGTCCCTATATCTGTACGTATCCGATACGGGATAAGGTCGAATACGTACAGGATACGGCTGAAACGTGTCATGCATTTTTCATTAAATGGATACGGTGGGAATACACGGCAGACACGGTAGGGGTACGTCGGATATGATGGGAATACGGCTCGGGATTAAAATTGTTATAATGAAATAATTTTTGGGTTTAAAACATTAAAAAAATCAAATTTAGGTGAGGAAATAAGAAAATATAATTTGAAGGAAATTGGTGATGACGATGATATTATCCAACTTGGATAGGCATGGAGTGATGGAGGAGCCTTTGCTATATTTTCAGACTTGTCCCACTATTTGATTTGTCTGCTTATGTTATATTGCTTATGAACTTGCTTTATGTACTTATTTATTGCTTATGCTTATGAAAAATTATTGTAATCTTTATGGATTATCTTATTTATGTTTAATGGATGATATTTACCATTTCCTTATTAACAAGATATATCATTTAGTTATGTGTAATTATATATATATATATATATATATATATATATATAGTCGTATCCCGTATCCTACTTTTTTGAAAATTGTCGTATCCCCCATACTCGTGTCCCCGTATGCGTATCGCCATACCCGTATCGGTGCTTCATAGCAAGCATGTGAAACTACACAGTTTGAGTTTATGAAAAACAGAACTGTGGAAGTGTTTCAAAATTGATTAATTGTTTAAAATGTGTCAAATTAGTATCCATAATAGTATTGATTCTAAAATCTAGGACACATCTGATCTATTTTTTAATGTGAAAGTGCCCTATTTTTACATATTTGCCGTGCCCCATACCTATATCTATGATTCCTACTCTACAATAACTTGTCTAAATGAAATATGACTTAACATAATTTGCATTCAATCCATTCCTTAGTCACCTTCAGACAATAGAATATTTTTAACCTTTAAGTAAAAAGTTTTCATTATTGCCTACCAATCTTCCATAATTTCTAAGCAAAAAAGAAAAAGAAGGTTCAATTTCAAAATAGAAATCTTTTGAGAGGCATTTGTTAGATAGTAACCATATGCAAAATTTTCATTTCTCTTCATAGGATATTCAATAATTTCATTTCAACACTACAACGAAAAGGAGAAAAATAGAAGACAAACAAATTTTAAACCACAATCATAACTATAAAAAGCCTGCTAAAGCTCCACTTTTGCTTATGTTTTCGAAACGCTTAAGCCCCAGCTTAAATTTACAATGAACACTTCTTCAGAATTGCTTTTCTAGTAACATTTTTGGATTTTTGGTTTTCATCCATAAAGGCCCTAACAAAATTCATGTTTTCCAAAACATCCCCCACATATTTATATTTGCATAAATGTCCCTAACAATATGGGCCAACTTGGAATAAGTACCAATGGTCTACTATCGTGATGGCTACCAATGATTGGCTAAAGTCCAAAATGGCCTCACTTAACCCCTTCAACACCTAGATCCAATGTTCTAAAAATCCCCCTAGGCGGCTGCCTACGCCCCACCTAGGCACTAGATCGTCCCCAGCCGACTCGCATAGGTATGGGGCTTTTTTAAAAATCGGTTTGGCTGCCTAGGCGGGTCTGGATCGGGTATCCAAACCTCCAAATTACATACAAAATTGCACTATAATTTAATGAATAATAACTAATACTAATCTAGCACAAGAATTGGATGAAAATCCAACAATGCAGTATTATTTTCTTACTGTTTAATCAACATACTATGGTGTATTTGGCTAATATCTCATCAAGTTACATATACAAAATAAACGGCCACGTATAGAACTATAAATACACATATACAAACACAAACATGCGTACGCACACACAAACAAAGCATAGATAGGTGTGTCCCCGTATCCTATCTTTTTGAGATTTCAGGTGTCTCCATGTCTTAGTCATGTCTCCATATTGATGCAACATAACCTCACATTTTCTCAATTATCACCCATTTTCATCTACCTTATGTTGGATAAATAGGTATAATCTAACGTATATATCCGAATACTATTTTATATATATTCCAAGGGGTAACACATGCTCTGCACATATTACTTAAATAGATATCGGTTTTGGGTTATTGGGCCCAAAGTCCAATATCCAAAGCAGTGTGTGTGTGTGTGTGTGTGTAGAGAGAGAGCGCTTTCTTCCATTGCAAACGGGTCTGTTTGCACAGACTCGTTGCAAACAGCGATCTGAGTCGTTGGAGTGCTCAAGATCAGATCCAACTGTTCAGATTCGCTCCGCCAAAATCCCCTCTTAGCCCGTCGTTGGCAACGACGGGCTAAGTTAATTTTTTTTTAATTGCTTTAACCCGTCGTTGACAATGACGGGTTAAGGCAAAAAAAAACAAAAACAAAAAAATAAATACATAAATAAACTCTGAGCCATTTGATCACTCAAGATCAGATCCAACGGCTTAGATTCACTCTGCCAAAATCCCCCCTCTCACTTAAGTTTCGAGGGGTATAATGGGTATTTCACCCCATTATACCCCTTCAACTCTTAACTCTCTTGCACTTTCTCTCCCTCATATCCCATTAACCTTTTTTTTGGGCCAAATGTTGCCTTAGCCCGTCGTTGGCAATGACGGGCTAAGTTTTTTTTTTTTTAAATTTAACTTAGCTCGTCATTGACAACGACGGGCTAAGGCAAACATTATTATTATTATTATTTTAAAACTTACCCTACTCTATCTTCTCTGTCTCACTCTCTTTTTTTTTGGAACAAATCCTAAAGAGATTAAAATTTTAAATTCATTTTTATTAAAAAAATTTAATCCCCATATTTTTAGGGTCATAATTTTCATTCGGTTTTAGATTCCAAAAACCTAAAGCACTAATAAAGAATTTAATTATTTGTAGAAATTTAATAAATATTTATAGATAAAACAATCTTTAAAAGAATATACTGTTAGGTTCTAACCCTAACTATAACTCTAACCCTCAATCCGTAACTCTAACCCTCTAACCCTACCCTAGCTCTAACCCTAGTTATAACCCTAACAATAACCATAACCCTAGCCCTAATCCTAACCCTTACCCTCTCTAACTTTTATACAAATATAAATTTTATATTTAATATTTAAAAACCTTTTTATTTAGGGTTTTCTATAATTTTTTAATTCCCACAATTTTAGAGTCATATTTTTTTTCAATTTTAAATCTTAAAAACGTAAAGCACTAATCAAAATTATTTATCAAAATTAATAAATATTTATAGATAAAAAACTAGAAAATAAATATATAATTAGGTTCTAACACTAAGTATAACTCTAACCCTCTATCCGTAACTCTAACCTTCTAACCCCTAGCTATAACCCTAGTCTTAGACTCTTAGCCACAACCCTAGCTATAACCCTAACCCTCTAACTCTTAAACCGAAATAAATTTTATATGGAGAATGATGACAAATTCCATGTAACTATTACACTATTCAAGAAATTTTATATGGAGAATTCAATATTTATGGAGATTTTACAGCTTTGTTTGAAAAAAAAAATTATGTGCAGGGTTATGTTGGATTAAAAAACCACAAAAAAAAATTAAAATAACAAATTCAAAAAATAATTTGAAAATTAATTTAAGTTAAAACTAATTATTTTATTGATAAAAAATTAAAAAGTTTAAAAAGTTTAAAAATTTTAAAATTTTAAAAATTCTGCCAAAATCTTCTAACTTAACCCGCTATGGCGATGACAGGTTAAACTCACTTAACCCGTAATCACCAATAACGAGTTAAGTTGAATGGTTTTACCAGAGTAATTCATTTTTTGGGATGAAAATGTATACAAATTTAACTTCTGAAGATTAAGTTGTGCCAAAATCTTAACCCATCATCGTCAACAAAGGGTGGCAGAGATGATTTTGGCACAATTTAATCTTCAGAAGTTGAATTTGTACACATTTTCATCCCAAAAAATGAATTACTCTGGTAAAAATGTTTAACTTAACCCGTTATTAGTGATTACGGGTTAAGTGAGCATAACCCATCATCGTCAATAACGGATTAAGTTGGACGATTTTGGCAGAATTTTTAAATTATTAAAACTTTTTAAATTTTTATCAATAAAAAAATTATTTTCAACTTAAACTAATTTTCAAATTAATTTTTAATTTGTTATTTTTTTAAAAAAATTGTGGTTTTTTTATCCAACATAACCCTACACATAAAAAAGGTTCAAAAAAAGCTATAAAATCTCCATAAATATTGAATTCTCCATATAAAATTTGAAAATTAATTTAAGTTGAAAATATTTTTTTACTGAAAAAAATTTAAAAAAGTTTAAAACATTTAAAAAGTTGAAAAAGTTTTAAAAAAATTAAAATTCTGCCAAAATCTTCCAACTTAACCTGCTATGATGATGACGGGTTAAGCTTACTTAACCCGTAATCATCAATAGCAGGTTAAGTTGAACAGTTTTATTAGAGTAATTCATTTTTTTGGGATGAAAATGTGTACAAATTCAACTTCTGAAGATTAAATTGTGCCAAAATCATCTATGCCTACCCCGTTGTTGACGATGACGGGTTAAGCTCACTTAACAATATTGTTGACGATGATTTTGGCACAACTTTTTAATCTTCAGAAATTCAATTTGTATACATTTTCATCCCAAAAAATGAATTACTCTGGTAAAACCGTTCAACTTAACCCGTTATTGGTGATTACGGGTTAAGTGAGATTAACCCGTCATCGCCATTAGTAGGTTAAGTTAGAAGATTTTGGCAGAATTTTAAAATTTAAAAAGTTTAAAATTTTTATCAATAAAATAATTAGTTTCAACTTAAATTAATTTTCAAATTATTTTTTGAATTTGTTATTTTTTTTTAAAAATTGTGATTTTTTGATCCAACATAACCCTGTACATAAAAAAAATTTCAAAAAAAAACTATAAAATCTCCATAAATATTGAATTCTTCATATAAAATTTCTTGAATAGTGTAATAGTTACATGAAATTTGTCATCATTCTCCATATAAAATTTATTTCGGTTTAAGAGTTAGAGGGTTAGGATTATAGCTAGGGTTATGGTTAAGACTAGGGTTATACCTAGGGTTAAAGTTAGGGGTAGGGTTAGAGGGTTAGAGTTACGGATGTAGGGTTAGAGTTATACTTAGTGTTAGAACCTAATTATATATTTATTTTCTAGTTTTTTATCTATAAATATTTATTAATTTTTGATAAATAATTTTAGTTTTTATTAGTGCTTTACGTTTTTAAGATTTAAAATTGAAAAAAAAAATATGACCCTAAAAATGTGGGGATTAAAAAATTCTAGAAAACCCTAAATAAAAAAGATTTTAAATATTAATCTCAATATAAAATTTATTTCTGTATAAAAGTTGAGAGGGTTAGGGTTAGGGCTAGGGTTATGGTTAATGTAAGGGTTATAACTATGGTTAGAGCTATGGGTAGGGTTAGAGGTTTAGAGTTACGGATTGAGGGTTAAAGTTATAGTTAGGATTAGAACCTAACAATATATTCTTTTAAAGATTGTTTTATCTATAAATATTTATTAAATTTCTAAAAATAATGAAATTCTTTATTAGTGCTTTAGGTTTTTGGAATTTAAAACCGAAAAAAAAAATATGACCCCAAAAATGTGGTGATTAAAAAAATCTAAAAAACCCTAAATAAAAATGATTTTAAATTTTAATCTCTATAGAATTTGTTCCAAAAAATAAATAAAAATTGAGAGAGAGAGAGAAAGAAGATATAGTAGGGTAAGTTTTAAAATAATTATAATAATAATGTTTGCCGTAGTTAATTTTTTTTTTTAAATTAACTTAGCCCGTCATTGCCAACGACGGGCTAAGGCAACATTTGGCCCAAAAAAAAGGTTCACGGAATACGAGGATGAGAAAGTGTGAGAGAGAGTTAAGGGTTGAAAAGGTATAATGGGGTGAAATACCCATTATGCCCCTCAAAACTTAAGTGATAGGGGGGATTTCAGCGTAGCGAATCTGAACCGTTGGATCTGATCTTAAGCGATCAAATGGCTCAGAGTTTAGATAAAAATAAAAATAAAAAATTTTGCCTTAACCCTTCATTGGCAACGACGGGTTAAGGCAAAAAAAATTTTAAAAATTAACTTAGCCCGTCGTTGCCGTCGTTGCCAACGACGAGCTAAGGGGAGATTTTGGCAGAGCGAATCTGAGCTGTTGGAGCTGATCTTGAGCAATCGAACGGCTCAGATCGCTATTTGCAACAGGTTTGTTTTGCAATAGAAGAAATCTCATATATATATATATATATAGAGAGAGAGAGAGAGAAATGTTTCGTTGTGCACTAGGCCTCAGTGTGCACTCGGCCTTTCCGCCTTCATATCAGCGATCCGAACCGCTCACATTGATCTACACATCTAAATTAATCTAAATATATAAAACCAAATCATTTGAAATTCATTTACCCATCCATCATGTGACTATAAAAACAACGATTTCCAACCATACAATTTTGTAACACTTCAATGGATGGGCAAATGAATTTCAAATGATTTGAATTTACATATTTAGACTAATTTAGATATGTAGATCAATCTGAACGGTTCGGATATATATTATATATTAAACAAACCTACAAACCCGATATATATATATATATATATATAGGTGGCCCTTCGGTTGAGAACTAATTTGGTGAGAACTCCGTGAGAACTCACGAAGTAGACCCCCATGAAAAATCCGAACCGACCATCTCGTTCTACATGCCTTAGATGGCATAACATAAAGAATTCAAATAATTTGAAGTTCTCACCAAATTAGTTCTCAACCGAAGGGCTCCCTATATATATATATATATATATATATATATATATATATATATATATATATATGAGTCCCCTTCGGTTGCACACTACTTTTGGTGAGCACTCTGTGAGCACTCACGAACTAGAGACCCTATGAAAAATCCGAACCGCTCATATTGTTCTATATGCCTTAGATAGGCTAACAATAAAAAATCAAGTAATTTGAAGTTCATTTGCCCATCCATCAAGCTGTTAGAATTTTCAGCCATTCAATTTTGTGATGATGTAAATCATGGGCAAATGAACTTCAAATTACTTGATTTTTTATTGTTAGGCTATCTAAGGCATATAGAACGATATGAGCGGTTCGGATTTTTCATAGGGTCTCTAGTTCGTGAGTGCTCACGGAGTGCTCACCAAAGTAGTGTGCAACCGAAGATTTCTCTCTCTATATATATATATCGGGTTTGTAGGTTTGTTTAATATATATTATATATATATATATAGAGAGAGAGAGAGAGAGAGAGAGGTAGTAGTCTAAGAATTCCAATCTGATGTCTGGGTATAATATCTTAAGCAAACCTACAAACCTGAAGTCTTCTTATTCCGTTTGATCTTATCATTTCTTTGTCAATACTCAAACCTTATAGGATTGTCTATGCATTATTGTCACTTTTCTCGTTATGCCCTTTCTTAAGATATTCTTCTTAGGATGACTTTTTTTTTCTGTTTTTCTTACATTTTACTCAAAAACTAATCTTTACAAACCACCCCCCCCCCCCCCCCCCCCAACACACAATATGCTAAATAAAACCCCAAAACAACCCAAAACCCTCAACATTGACCCAATATCAAATTTAACAAACAAAAAAAATAATGATCGAGATCAGAATCAATACCAGTAATTAAATTCATATCACACGGCACGATACATTCATCGTACCCCGTATCATCCTCCTCCCCCGTCTCCGCCGGTAACCTCGTCCCATGCCCACTGTAATGCACAAAAAGACAATCCCCAGCCCGCGCTGCTCCGATCAAATCCCTAATCGCCCGGCGCACGTTAGCGCCGGTGGGCTGGGTGTACGCCGGATCGGTGTCGATGAGGACGGTGATGTCGGAGTCGCTGAAGCCGAAGCGGTCGACAAGGGAGCGGCGGACACGGGTGACGTCGTTGATGCAGCCCTTGAGCTCCGCCTTGGTGTTCGGGTAGTTGCAGCCGATTAGTACGGCTCTCTTCTTCCCCATTTCTTGATTTTGTCGTTTTGCTGTTTTTTCTGTGTTTTTTAAACCGGCGGAGATTGGAGAGGGAAGGGGGTTTGACTTTGGAGTTGGGGGATGGAAATGTTTCTATGGGGGAGTGCGTATGGGGGACAGTGAGAGGAGTTAGGGGGATGTGCTTTAGGACGCGCGCTCAGGAGTCGGGACAAATCTAGGGTTGGGAGAAGGTCTTTGTAGGTACGGGCGCCCGTACAATGATTTATATTATTTTTAGGGCGGATTTCTCATTTTACACCTACTAGTATATTTTGATATCACTTGCACCAAAAAAATAAATTAATGTTTTTAATGACAAAATCTAGCAAAAATATCTTCTGTCCGATGTTATTTGTTGGAATTTATCTCCATTGAAAGTTTATGATACTGTTGTTGCTGCTAATTTCTGTGTGGGAGCAAAACGACAATTGTGAATTATTTTAGAGCTAATAAAAAATTAACTTTTTGGTTTTTGCCGGTATGGAAAGTTTTTTTTTTTTGAGGGGAAAGGTGGAATAAGGCCACCCTGTTTCATTAATAAGAATTTAACGAAACAAACCCAGAGTACTGGGCCCAAATACAAACTACAGACATAAAATAAAACATACATGAAGCAACATGACTACAAACAACAAGCCCCTCCAACAACCCTGGAGGGTGAGCCGACAAACCATCTCGGTCCAGCAAAATTGTGAGTACGTCAGTTTAGCTTCGTACAGTGCCTCCACGGCACGTGTACACCCACCTGAAACAAGTCTGGCAGGATTTTAACACCCGCCGCTCCTTGCATTCACCTCGCTGGGGGGACCCCATCTTTGGGCCCTAGCCCCGTAGATCGAAACTCGCAGCCTCCCACCAACTTCTCCACTCATCCTACAAACACGTCAGTCGCTTCTATAGCCGCTACCAAAGAAATAGCCGTGAAGAGGATACCTTAACCTCTCACACGATAGCGCTTTTCTCCTGCGATTTCTCACAAAGCAACTATCTCGCTCACCCCACCTAACACCATCCTCCAGGAGAGAGCCGTGTAGAGGATACCTTACCTCTCTCACGTTCCAGCTCTCTCCGGCGATTTCTCACCACACAGACTTATCTCACCTCAAAATTCCAATACGAGGGAAGAGGCGGCGCTGTCACGAGGCAGTGACCTAAGCTGGAGAAAGCTCAATAGCCAGATAATAGGCACTATAGAGACTGCACCGACGACATCGCAGGACACACCCGACCACACCCCAACCCCAACCCCAACCCCACACCCCCTCACCCCCAACATACCAACTTCACACATCACGGAGGGACCCCACAGATGTCAATCGCACAAAACTACAAGCTTCCCACCCGAGTCCCAGCAAAAGCATCAACACCCTCAACCACAGCAATCAGATCGAGGGTGGAGTGGGGACACCCAAACCGCAACCACAGCAACAGATGGGGGGTGGGGGGGGGCACCCACAACAATCGCGTGGGCACCCACGGAAATTGCGGGCCCCCCAAACCGCAACCACAACAGATTGGGTGGGGGGGGGGGGGGGCAAACCCAAACCGACACTAACAGATGCACTAACAGCAACATAACGCGGGGGGGGGGGGGGGGGGGGGGGGGGGGGGGCGACTGCCAGGCCCCAAACAGGATAGGGGCGCAGTTGCCTGGCCCCAACGGCGATCCACCTCACCGACCGCTGGACGCGCCGCCCTGCTGCCAGATTCGCCTGAGCTGCGATGGAGAGCGACAGGCAGCACGCGCGCTGGCCCCGTCACGCGTTGGAGGGCGCTGAAGCCGCGCGGAAGAGTGGATGACTGGACGCCGTGGAAACCTCCCTTCGTCGCCGTACTGGAAGGGAGGGAGGAGACGCGTTGATGGAGCTGTAGGGGGAGACGACGGGGAGGGGGGCGGCGACGCTGATGGTAAGCCGCCACCGCCCCAAGAGTATAGAACTAGGGTTTTGGAGTTTTTTTGGGTTCGGGGTAGGTAGGAGAGAAAGGTAGGAGAGAAAGTTTTTAAGTGTTCATGCCGGTATGGAAAGTTTCCAACTGATGTTGACTCTTGATTTCTGACTTGAGCGTCAGAGGGTTCATCGCCGGGGCCAACTCCGATGTTTCAAACTTTTTGCAGATCAATCGGAGCAAATTAACAGATAATTGTGAATTCTTTTAGAACTAATAAAAATCTGACATTTTTTACGTTTGTCGGTATTGACCGTTTCCAACTGATGTTGACTCATGAATCTGACTTGTTTGCACCGTTGGACCTGATCTGGATGGTAACGATTGCTCCGACTGATCTGCAAAAAATTCTAAAACACCAGGGGTTGACCCCGGCAACAGACCCTCCAACGTTCAAGTCATAAAATCAAGAAGATTATGATGGAGCTTTTTGTGAAAAATATATTGATTACTTGGTTCTTATGGAGGTAGGGAGTCTTTATGACTGCTTTGGGGGTTAATTTCAAGATAATCATTTATCTCTACTTCTCATTGTTTTTTGATTGAATTTATTATCTCTTCTTCATGAAAAGATAAGAGTGGTTGGAGAGATTGAATTTAAATAGTCCTCATGAAAAGAGAGATAGTTTCTGAACCATCTTTTGTGGATAATTATGAGTTTAAATCATATTTAAATAATATGGACTCATTTATATAAGGATGTTATGACAACCCAATAAAACAGATCCGTTTTGGGTTATTGGGCTTGAGAGACGCCCAATTTTCGTTCATGGACCCGTTTCTAATGAAATCTATCGTTTTACCCTTGAGAGCTTTAAGATTTGTGCCGATTTGAATGGTCCCGATTTGGTTCTATTTTTACCAATATCATAAGCCCCCCACTCCTGAAGACTGAGTTTCACAACCTTTGAGGAGTAGTTCGGCCGTTTTTAAGGGTTTACAGAACTTATCGGAGTTTTTGGGGATGTTTGAATCTTGCTTGAGGTGTAATGGTGTTATTCTGAGTTTGTAAAATACCCAAAATTATATTAAGAATTTTCTCGACTTTTGTGAATATTCCATATTTTTCCAATTTTTAATCATTTTTGGAATTATTTATTAAATTTTCGAATTTTAATAATTAATTATCGAAATTTTTAATTAATTATTCTAAATAAATAATTATTTTAGTGGAAAAATATTTTTAAATAATTTTCTGAATTAATAATTAATTTTAGACTTATTAATTAATTATTTTTAATTTTTAATTTTTTTCTGAATTTTTGAATAATTAATTCGATTTAATAGTTAAATAAAATAATTAATTAAATACCTGATGACGTGGTGAAATCTGGAGCGTTGATCATAACTGGAGCGAAATTCACGGAGATCAAAAGGTAGAAAAGATGCGTTGACCGTTGACCAGCTGACGACATTTTGCGCTCATTTCGATAGGGGACTCGTTTGTTTAGCGCGCGCCACCGATCGATTGTGATACTTTTGCTAATTGACACGTGGTGTTGACCGGTCAAAGTGTACCATTACTCGGTCTTTTTTTATCGAATCTCAGCCGTTGATTAAAGATCAGGCACGAATAAGGAGGAAAACTTTTTTGTGACATTCAGTTCGGGGTAGCATTTGTTCGGCGTAGCATGTGCAGTACATGTGCTTTTTGGGAAGACGGTGACGTGGCAAAATCTTGAGCGTCGATCGTGTTGGTGGGGATCATGAGGAGATCAGGACCGTTATTTCTAGTGCTTGGGTCGATAGAGCGTTTGCTCAGTTTGTGATCGAACAGGAGCGTCTCCGAACTTACGTGGTGCGCTATGGTGACAACACATGGTGTTAACCGTTGACCCGAGACCCACTAAGCCCATTTTTTTGGCTGCTTCTTTTCTTGGTTTTTTTAGCACGTGCGGCGCACGTGCAATAGTTAGTTCGACTGCAAAATAAACCACAAAGGAAGGGGGTTGTTCAAAATCGAACATACACACATGGAGGTGGGGGATGAGCAACCTAACCACTTGACCAACATGCTTCCTCGAAGAAGTTAGCTGTCACACTTTATTTAACTTGGAAGTGCTTTTTTTGAGATATATGCATGATGTTGCGGTGTAATGAACATTTCCAGTGCTACAGAAGTCTGATTGGAGCATGTGACCCCTCGTTTCGAAGGTAACTCGAAGATATACAGTTTCCCTTCAGAAATCAGCTGAAGAACCACCCTTCTTTAGGGTCAAAACCGGCCCACAATATCTTTGCCTCCGTGAGGTTGAGAAAAGCTTCGGTGTTCGGAATCTACGAAGAGGTGCTTCTTTCCCATGGGCTAAGAAGAAGTGCTTCACCGTGGAGGAGCTATGAAGAAGATCTTCGTAAGACCCGTGGGAAGAGTTGTTCGGTAGGCGAGTTTGGGGAGCACCGCTAGAGGTGAGTTAAACTCCGAACTCATTGTGGAATAAGATCGCTCGATGGCGAGCGAAATGAAGAGCATTATCGGGCTCTTGGAGACCGTTATGGAGGCGAGCGGGTTGAAGAGCATTGTCGGGCTCGACGAGAGTCGTTCGGGAGGCGAATTGGGGGAGCAACTCTAGGGGTGAATTGAGCTCCAAACTCGATGTGGAAGAAGGCTGCTCGGCGGCGAGCGGGATGAAGAGCGTTACCCGGCTCTAGGAGAGTCATTTGGGAAGAAAGTTTGAGGAGCAACTTTAGGGTGAGTTGAGCTCTGAACTCGTTGCGGAAGAAAGGCGCTTGGGAGGTGAGTGGGATGAAAAGCATCACCAGGCTCTACGAGAGAGCCGTTTGGGAGGCGAGTTTGAGTAGCAACTCTATGGGTAACTTGAGCTCTGAACTTGTTTGGAAGAAGGCCTCTTGGGAGGTGAGCAGGATGAAGAGCATCACCAAGATCTAGGAAATAGTCGTTCGAGAGGTGAGATTGAAGAGCTAATTTAGGGGTGAGTTGAGATCCGAACTCGTATGGAAGAAGGCTGCTCGGGAGGTGAGCGGGATGAAAAGCATCACCAGGCTCTAGGAGATAGCCGTTTGGAAAGCAACTTTAGGAAGAAAAACTGTAGGGGTGAGTTGAGTTCCGAACTCGTTCAGAAGAAGGCCGCTCGGGAGGCAAGCAGGATGAAGAGTATCACCAGGCTCTAGAAGAGAGCCATTTGGGAGGCGAGTTTGAGGAGCAACTCTAAGGGTGAGTTGAGATCCGAACTCGTTTGGAAGAAGGCCGCTCGGGAGGCGCGCAGGATGAAGAGCATCACCAGACTCTAGGAGAGAGCCGTTCAGAAGGCGACTTTAGGAAGAAAAACTCTATGGGTGAGTTGTGCTCCGTACTCGTTCGGAAGAAGGCTGCTCGGGAGGCGAGCAGGATGTAAAGTATCACTAGGCTCTAGGAGAGAGTCGTTCGTGAGGCGAGTTTGGGAAGCAACTCTAGGGGTGAGTTAAGCTCCGAACTCGTTGTGGAAAAAGGCCGCTCAGGAGGCGAGCTGGATGAAGAGCATCACCAGGCTCTAAGAGAGATTCGTTCGGGAGGCAAGTTTTGGGAGCAACTCTAGGGATGAGTTGAGCCTCGAACTCGTTGTGGAAGAGGGTCGCTCGGGAGGCAAGTTTAGTAGAGGATTATATCTCTTTTCTCTTATTGTGACCGGTTGTAGGAGTGCTTGAATGGCGAGCCGTGCCCCACATACTTGCTCAGGTGCAAGTAGCTAGAGTGGCTCTATGAACCATGAATGAACTCCGAACAATGTGACGTCGAGTGTTGAGAGCCCTCGAATGCGTGTCATGCCCAACACATTTGCTCGGGGGCAAGTAGCTAGAACGACCCTATGAACCATGAATGTACTGTACACTTGTCCAGGGTTATTTTGGGAGCACTTGAATGACGAGTCGTGTCCCGCATACTTGCTTGAGTGCAAGTGGCTAGAACGACTCTATAAAACATGAATGGAATCTGAACAAGGTGACGACCAGTTTTGGAGCAATCAAATGGCGAGTCGTGCCCCGCACACTTGCTCAGGGGCAAGGGGCTAGAGCGGCCCTATGAACCATGAATGGAATCCACACTTGTCCATGCTTGTTTTGGAAGCACTCGAATGGCGAGTCATGCCCCGCATACTTGCTTAGGTGCAAGTTTCGGGCGCCGGCTCTAGGAACCATGAGTGGACTCCGAACAAGGTGACGACGAGTTTGGGAGCACTTCGAATGGCGAGGCGTGCTTCGCACACTTGCTCGGAGGCAAGTGGTTAGAGCGGCTTTAAGAACCATGAGTGGACTCCGCACTCATCCGTTAGGGTGCTTAGTGAGTGGATGGTGTTGCACAGAGCGAACCATGTGTCTAACTCATTGTTTGCATCTGATGGAATTGAACAAGAATTTGCGAAGAAAAAGACTGAAAATTTATTTAAGAATAAAAATAAGTAGTTGCCTTGATGCTAGCCTTTATTACATATTGTGACTGTTATAAGTGTCGGCATTTATTACATATTTGAAGCTAATTACTAGGGGAGGAAGTTAAGCGCCATCATTGTACTTCATCGAGTGCTTGGCGTTCCAAGTGAAGAGATCTCGGTTCTCCTTAATGCAAGTGATGAGTTGCCTCTTAACTTGATGGAGGAGTGTCTTTGTAATACCCCGATTTTTCGAATATATATATATAAAGATTATTTAATTTTACATATGGTATGCATGTGTAATATTTTTCTTAAGCCCAAATGTTTTTCTACAAGATAATTAGTTTGGCCCAATTAATTTTAGCCCATGGATTTTAAAACCCCTTCTATTGTATTTTTATAACCGGTATGGGTGACATCTTTTCTTCTTTTGGCCGGGTGTTTGATGTGCTATTTGTA
The DNA here is from genome assembly GCA_017893485.1 of Hemerocallis citrina. Lineage (NCBI taxonomy): Eukaryota > Viridiplantae > Streptophyta > Magnoliopsida > Asparagales > Asphodelaceae > Hemerocallis > Hemerocallis citrina. The sequence continues at coordinate 110,510,195 of CM030366.1, read as the reverse complement.
GGGTGTGGGTGTGCAAGCACGTGCATTTCGCATACACGTGCTTTGAGCATCTTTTCTTGGCCGGCTTGTGGAGAGTGGCTCGGATCATGGGCGGTTATGTGTGAGTTGTGGGTGGTTTTCTCAACTCCCGATTTGATCTCAGCCTTTGATTCTCCAACTTCCCAACAAATCTCATCCCTCTATTTCACCTATATTCTAGTATAAATACCCCCTCCTATTCCCTATCTCTTTTACACTAAAATTTCCTAAGATTTCAAGAGAGTATCTGTAAGTTGTGTGGGAGCTTTTCTGTGGAGTCGAGCAGCATTCTGAGGAGCTCGGTGTGGAACAAAGGAGCAAGGAGTGCAGTACGGTGTTGAAGGACTTTGCGGGATTTCGTTATTTCTCCATATAAGGTGGGTGTTTCTCAGGACTTCTAATGTAGGAATGATATTGCAATTGTTATGATTGATACTATGTTATAAAAAGTGAATTGAATACGGTAGAAAATTGCTTGAACATGCTAGTAATATTGAGACGAGACTGTCGGTACAGTCGACTGCTATGTGAGCCAGCCGACTGGTACAAGACACTACTTTTCATAATGTGCTGATAAAATGTGTGCAATAGACATGATGGTGTGATTATTAGATGTACATTTTCCCTATGACACATATGATGGAGGGAAGGTAAATAAATGAAAAGAACTAATAGTGATAAATATCTGAAGTTGTCGGCGCAGTCGACTGACTTGGTGTTAAGTCGACTGGTGCTTCATTCTGAATATGACTGTTTGAAAGTCCCCTGAATAAAGATATTCTATTTACGTAGACCCATTGATGACTTGAGATTTGTACCTTCATTATTGTAAGAAAGTAGGGCAATACGAATACATGTTTAGAGTAGTTTTCTCTAAAGGAGCATGTTAATAACTGGGAAAATTATGCTGTGAATGCTACTGAACAAGAAGAAACTCTGTTTATGAAACATGAATTGATGTATACTGTTAATTGATATCATGATGCAAGTACACGTAAGAACTGTAAATAAATTCCCTAATTGAAATGGATCTGTCCAGTCGACCGAATGCGTGTAGCAAGTCGACTGATCTGGACTTGGAAATTATGTGTTGGAATCCCCAGGACAGACGACTGATTAATGAACAGTCGACTGTTATGTGGATAATATTGTGAATATGGAAGGTTGCGGGACAGGCGACTGGTTGAGTGCAACAGTCGACTATCCCGAGTTTTATGAGGAACCTGTATGTGACTGTATAAGTCGACTGGTATTCTTCCAAGTCGACTGTACAGAGTGGACTTTTGATAATTTGATTCATGTTATTTACTGTGGTTAATGATGAACTTTATGCTTTTATCGATGGATTCTGGTTATGGCTGTATGAATTATGTGAATGGAATCATAAATGAGAATTGAGAATTAAATGAATAATTATGAAAGGCTAAATCATGATGAGAAAGTCTGTGGGACTCAAAAATAAAATCATGAGCTGATGGCGCTCAATTGGATATTGTGAATTTGAAATTGAACGAAGGAGTAGCTAAGTCTCCCCGGCAGTGAAATGAAATGATAATGAGAAATAGACCAGGTTGGTCAAGTGAAATGAAATGATAAGTCCGGTTGATGGAGAGGCTAACTCTAGAGCTTGATTTTTATTCATGATTCTAATGTAACTTTAATACATAGTGTGGAGGTGATGAAGGTGAGAGAAAAATATGAGTATGAGAGCTAGGGTACGGTGCGGGTGTGTGAGCCGCAGAATGCATGCTTGATGCGTCAAGTCATGGTGCGGGCACAACTCAGTAATGATCGGACTCTAGTCACGCTTGTGGGATGTTTTGGTGACTGCAAGAGGAGTGTGTTCAGGGAGGAGGCTGAATTGTCGCAGAATGCATGCTTGACGAGTCAAGACATGGCGCGAAATTCTACTCCAGGGGCCAGGATACATGCTTGTACTCATAGAATCATCTAGGATACTCACTGGAATTACAGAAGTAGAGTAAGTCATGGCGGGGGATTGAACCCTACAAAAATGAAGAACGATTAAGAGGCTTGCCCTCGAACCTATGTAGTATGGGATGCATAGAATTCGAACAAGTGTGCATTAGTGTCATGTGAAAATTAAATAAATTGCATTAAGGATTAAGTGCACAAGCACGACACGACATCTCTAAAAGTTCCCCTTTGATTTTTACATGCTTATTATGAACAAGATTGTTGATTTGTTAAGAAATGAGATTCATTATACTGTTTCTGGCATAGAGAGGATGGCCATGTATAATTATCGTCAGTTGAATAAACTGACGTACCCACAATTTTGTATGCAGGATAAATTACATGTAAAGAGGAATAGATGCATAAAGATCTCATTATGTTGTTGTTCATTTATGTAAATGTTGTATATTTTGCTTCCGCTGTGTAAATTTAAATGTGAGATGTTGTAACTCTGATGTAAAAAGAAAAGTTTGAACTTCCTTGTAAAATTGTACTCGAGAAAAGCGAAAAGATCCTGAAGAACATCTCGAACTCAGCAATTTTGGGGTTCGGGGCGTTACAGTCTTGCTCACCCGAAAACACTTAGCTTGATCCTCTTGGGATAAAGAGATTTTTGCTAGTTCTTCTAAAAGTTCAAAGCTGGTATGTCCCCTCTCTTTGGGGAGTTTCATAGCATCGAGGGGGAGAACCGAGTCCCTCATTGTGGCGGTAACACGCCTGAGTGGCTTCTTGACTTCTTTTGTCTTTCCCTAACCCTGCTGTTGTAGGGAACTCCATCTTCATGTGGTAGGATGAGGCAAATGTGTGAAAGGCTACTAGCCCTCGGCAACCAAAAATGACATTGTAGGCGGACTTCATGTCGACAACCATGAAATTGAGGGCTTCCATGCGGGTAGTTGGAGCTTTCCCCACCGTCATGTCGAGGGTGACTATACCCTCGATTAGAACCGAGGCTCTGGAGAATCCATGGAAAGTGTACCCGACGGGCTTGAGGTGGTCTTGCGTGAGCTTGAGGCCCTCGAATACATTCAGGAAGAGGAATTTACCGAGCTGTCGTTATCTACCGGGACACGACGCACCTCATGATTTGCCATACATATGGTGATTACGAGCACGTCACAGTGAGGTGTTCGAACACCTTCAAGGTCTCAGTCTGAGAATGTGACTGGAACCCCTGAGCTCTTGGGGAGGGAGGGATGTTATGCACTTTGTTCACTTCATGAACAAATGCTTTCCTGGAGGAGTTAGATGATCCCCATATAAGTCCCTCATGGATTGAGTGGAATATCTCCATGTGCCCCAAGCCTTGGGACTCGGCTGGTTTCTCTGGTCGCTTATTGGCTCCTCTTGGAGGAGGGGGTTCAATGTCATTTCCTTGAGAAAACTTGGCGATGCACCCACATCGGATTAGCCCTTCAAGTTCATCCCTGAAGGTTCGGCAGTCATCTGTGAGATGCTCGTGATCTTTGTAAAACTCGCACCACTTGTTCCCATCCATTCTTCTACTTGGGGCGTTCATCTTGGAGGGTGGTCGAAGGAGTCCCTCCTTGCCAACTTCCATGAGGATTGTAGAGATGTTGGCATTAAGTGGGGTGTACTTATTATAATGAGTATTAGCGGTGGACGACACTGGCATGTGGCACCCTTCTGAGACTTACTGGGTTCGTCTTCGTAGGTGCTCTTCTGTTTGTTCCCGGATGAAATCATCTTGTGTTCCTGAGGTCGAATAGCATCATCCATTCGGATGTACTTCTCGACTCTTTAAAGGAGGTCGGAGAAGTATCGATGAGGTTTTTTGATAAGAGAGGTTTTAAGGTAGTCATGATTTACCTTGTGCCTGAAGACAGTCGTGGTTAGAGTTGAGTAAGGGGATGGATCGGGACTCGGTTGTGATGCACCGAGCATAACTCTTGAGGGACTCCCCATCTTTTTACTTCAGGTCAAGTAGTGAGGCACTTGTCTTCTCTATCTTGCGGTTGTTGATGAAGTGCGTGAGGAAGAGCTCTCCAAGTTGGTCAAAGAAGAAGATGGACCCCGGAGAGATACGAGAGAACCACTCCCGTGCAGATCCCTTCACGGTTGCTGGAAAAGTCTTGCAAATGAGGGAGTTGGAGGCTTGGTGGATCATCATGAGGGTTTTAAAACTCCTGATGTGGTTTACCAAGTCAGACTTCCCATTGTACAGCTCAAATGTTGGAATCTTAAAGTTAACGGGGACATGAGCCTTGTAATACCCCGATTTTCAAATTAATGGAAAAATTATTTATTTTTGTACGTAGTGTGCACGTGTAATATTTTGGCTATTATTTTCATCAGGAAGAGTAAGAATATTATTTTCTATAAAGCCTTTTTCCTCAAGCCCAAAAGTTAATTTACTTATTTTTCTTTTAAAATAATTATCTTGGCCCAATCAATTTATGCCCAGAAATTAATTCCATTTTTTTTACAACTTGTAATATGTAACACTTTTAAAGACTTTTTATTTGTGTACAAGTTGGGGTGACTAATGCATGCACGTGCAATTCACACACGTGCAAGAGCACACCTTTTCTTGGCCGGTTTGGGCTAGGAGTGGTTTTGTTGTCATGGGTGGTTATTGGAGTGTGGGTAGTTATTACAACTCCCTAGTGCATCCTAGCCCTTGATCCTATAACTATCTACTAAATCCTAGCCCTCCATCTCACCCAAATTGGTGTATAAATACCCCCCTCTCATTCATTGTTTCTTTTACACTAAGATCATATTGTAAGAGAGATATATCGTGAGAGAGTTGTGTGTGGAGGCCGGGTATTCACTTCTGAAGGTTTCGGTGTGGAGCAAGGAGCAAGGAGCAAGGAGTCGTGCATTGCATTAAGGAGCTTTTTTCTGGATTTCGGTAATTTCGTCAATAAGGTGGGTGTTTCTCAGGACTTCTATGTAGAAATTATGTTATGGCAATAATGATTGTTACCATGCTTGTGAAAAGTAAGTTTGACTATATTAGAATACTCTGTGTATGCTTATGATGAAAGTTGTGAAGGACTAATAATGAAGTAATGACACTGTAAATAAGACCGAAATAGGTCTGCACAATCGACTGTCACGTGTAGAAGTCGACTGGTACGAGGCGAATATTTTCATGGTTTAATAATGTACAAGTATGCAAAGCTGAGGTGATAGAATGATTGCTAGATTTATCTCCCCATATTTTACATGACTGGGGAGACATGAACGTATGAAAAAGAACTAGTGATGATTAGAAAAACTGGGAATAACCCGTACAGTCGACTGTTGATGTAAACAGCCGACCGGTATGGAATTAAAATTAAGAATAGTCCCGAAATTTCATGGAATGAAGTATTTTTTTTATTGTAATATTCTAGTGTGCTAAATTGAGATTCAGTGTTCATTTCTGCAAGTATATGATGAGTAAAAGAAAATGCATGTTTAACATTCCCTTGAGGAAAGAGAACATTAGTATGAGGAATTATATGTTGTATGTCAGTGAACAGCTAAGAATATTACATGTTTATGTAGTATGAATATATTGTAATGAGACACAATGATGCTTGTGAATGGTAGAACAGATGGAAAGATAATTCCTAATTTGAAATGTGAACCTGTTCAGTCGACTCAATGCGAGTAGCAAGTCGACTGGGCTGAGAATGAAAATGTACAGTTAAAACCCCAGAACAGACGACTGATGGAATGACAGTCGACTGTCACGTGAATGATATTTTGAACATAGAAAGTTGCGGAGCAGCCGACTGGCCATGTGCAGCAGTCGACTCTCTCGAGTGGTTATGAAGAACTTGAATTGACTGAACAAGTCGACTGGACTTCTCCAAGTCGACTGTCCAGAGTATTTTGATGTGTTAGAGAACCTTATTCTGTTTATGTTGAAGATTGTGAATTTGTGGTTGATGTTGGTAAACTCTATTTATTGCTGCATGAATTTACGTGAAATGAATCATCGATTTGAATTGAGAATTAAACGAATATGAAAGCTAAGATCATGATAAAGAAAGTCTGCAAGACTATTAAATGAATTCATGAGTTGAAATGCTCAAATTGGAAATTGTGAATTGGAAATTGAAACAAAAGAGTAGCTAAGTCTCCCCCGGCATTGGAAATGAAATGAAATGAAATTTGAAAAGAAAGGCCAAGGTTGGTCGTGTTGAATGAATGAATAAGTCCGGTTTAGTGGAGAGGCTAACTCTAGAGCTTTGATTTTTGTTCATGATTCTAATAAAAACTAAGGATTAGTGCATAGTGGAGATGTGATGAAAGTGAGAAAAAAACAAGAGTATGAGAACTAGGGGTTTACGGTGCGGGTGTGAGAGCCACAGAATGCATGCTTGATGAGTCAAGACATGGCGTGGGCACAACTCAGAATGATCGGACTCTAGTCACGCTTGTGGGATGTTTGGTGACTGCAAGAGGATCGTGTGCCATGAAGGAGGCTGAATTGCCACAGAATGCATGCTTGATGAGTCAAGACATGGCGTGGGGTTCCCCTCCAGGTTTTCTGTACACGAGTTTGTACTCATAGATCATCTAGGATACTCACCATAGTTACAGTAGTAGATTAAGTCATGGCGAGGGATTGAACCCTACAAAGATGAAGAACGAATAAGAGGCTTGCCCTCGGACCTATGTAGTATGGGATGCATAGAATCCGAACAAGTGCGCATTAGTGTCATCTAATATAAACAATTGCATTAAGGATTAAGTGCACAATCACGACACGACATCATTAAGATTTTTCCTTTTACTTTATTTTTGCTATGTGAACAAGTTTGTGATCTGTTAAGAAATGAGAATCGTTATACTGTTTCTGGCATAGAGAGGATGGCCATGTATAATTAAAATCGGTTGAATAAACTGACGTGCCCACAGTGTTGTATGCAGGATCAATGGCATGAAAAAGATTAAAGAGGAACAAATGCTTAAAGATTTCTCAATGTTGTTGTACATTTGTTTCATTGTTGTAAATTTTACTTCCGTTGTGCAATGTAAATGTAATATTGATGTAAACTCTGATGTAAAGAGTAAAGTTTGAATTTCCTTGTAAAATTATACTAAGAGAAGTGAAAAGATCCTGTAGAACATCTCGAATTCAGTGTATTTGGGATTCGGGGCGTTACAGAGTGGTATCAGAGCCACGCTTTTCTACGCTTTCCATATTGGTACAAATTTATAAGGAACGACACCCTAGAAGTGGACATTAGAGTGTGTGTCTGAGTTTAGAGGTTTAAATGTAAGTGACTTACATTTGTGTTGCTCTATGACTTATGCTTCTTCCTCCCTACTTTCTAAGATGGCTGATCACTTCGATTTGAATGGTCCCGATTTTGTTCTATTTTTATCCATATTAGATAGTATGATGTGTAATATTGTGTTTTTGGAACAATATCGAAAAGGAAATTGGAGGAGGTGATATGGAAAACATAACTTAATACTTAAAGAGAGCGTTTTGATATAAATAATTTAGAGGGTGGGTAGTTGTTACTTTAAACCTGGACTTGTCCAGGATAGATCACCAGTTCGTGTCTTACCTAATATTTGTAAATTTCATTTTTGAGGATTTGTAGTACCTGCTTCTTTTTATTTACTTCGAACATGAATTTGGCATGTATAACATAGGGTTGGCATTCGAGTCGACCGTGCCGGATCGGGTCAGATTCGCCCGAGTTGAAGCTTAACTTGGGTAGGTTCGGGACGGGTCAGGGTGGCAACCAGGCCGGGTTTGAAATGGGAAATGTCGACTCGGTCAACCCGCGAACCTATTAGGGTTGAACCCGTTTCGGGTCGGGCCAGGTTGCGGGTTGGCCCGTTTGATTTTTTTTTTTTTCAACTTCACTTCACTTAAAAATAAATTACAACAAGTTTAACTTGTATAAAAGTGAAAAAATGCATATATTATTGATTATTTATTTCAACTATTATGAATTTTTTACAAGTTTTTTTACATACAAATTACAAATACAAGTTCCCCCCCCCCCCCCTAAATAAATAAATAAATAAATAAATAAAATGTACAATAAGTATAAGAGATTAAGAATTAAACAAAATTGTATATATTTATTTAGTTCAACTTCTATGAAATTTTTACAACTTTGTACATACAAATACTGTTAAAAAAATATAAAAATTCTTTAAATTACATGTTTAAGAGGACAATCTAGAGTTCAAGATAGTCTAGAGTTAGATTGAAGAGAGGGTATTGAAATACTATCGTGCACCTCTACTTAACCTAAACCTAGGATCTTATCGTCCTAATTTCCCTAATCTTGTTGTTGGACTTCAGGGGAGTTGCTTCCACTTGTTGATGTAGATACTGCTTTTCCTTGAGTCTTGTATTCTGCCTTCATCCAATCTTCAGTGCACACGAGCATTTCCAACGAATCCGACTTCAAGCAATTCTTGTAATCTGTTAAAACTTTGCCACTTGAAGAAAAAGCACTTTCGGAAGAAACTGTGGAGACAGGAGGAGTTAGTAGATCTCTAGCCATAAGTGAAAGAATAGGAAAAAAAATTCATGTTCTTTCCACCATTATAGCACTTCAATCTTAGTACTAGAACTCTCACTATATTGTTAATTATACCAATTTAATTCATTAGGTGCATTAGTCCTAGGTTTTTTTGATTGAATACGAGCAAATAAATTAAAAGTGGCATCTTCTAATGTACTCTTACCCTTACCTCTAGAAGTAGAAGAAGAAGTAACTATACTAGTTGTACTACTAGATGCAAAAGTTCTATCATAATAATCATACAAGTTATTCAATGTCGATTCAAATCAAGCTAAAAATGTGCCACAATCAATTTCAGATTCATCTCCAAGTAAAGTAAAATACATTTCAATCAAACTCCTCGTACCCGCTAATTTGATACGAGGATCCATATCAGTAACAATACTATACAACATAGGAGGAGGATTAAATACTTCAAAAACAATTATAATCGGGAAGAAAAATATAGCCAATGTATTCGTCCGAAATCATTTCTTGAAAAGTTTGCATCATGGTAATGATTCAAATAAAAATATTACTAGAAGTAGAATCACAAGATGTAGAAAACTTCAAAGTTGCGATTTTAAAAGGTTCCAAAAATCGTAATAAAGATTCCGTAAAATACCATAATTGGAGAGTCATTTGAAAATTTTCTATTTTTTTGCAAGACAAAAATTGTTTATCATATCTTTGTATTGAATAACAATATTTAGTAAATCGAAAGTAGAGTTCCATCGGTGTTTAACATCTTTAGAAAAAATTCTAAAATGTATTCGCCTAGCTTTACACCATACTTTAAATTCTTGAAGCATAGGACCACTCAAAGCAATAAAATATATACAATTTCTAATTGCAATTATATATAATCGGCTACTTTCAATGCATCTTGTACACATAAATTTAAAATATGACACGCACGTCTAACATGAAAAATTTCCTTACATAGAGGATCTAATTGTGTTTCTACTAATCGAAGCATTGTTGTTAGATGCATTATTAAACTAATAATAATTTATTTATCACGAATATAATATAAATCACAAACTTCTAAAATATGTGTTGCAATAACTAGTCCACTATGAGGATATGGCAAAGCTGCAAGTGAGATGATTCTCTTTTGAATCATCTAATCACTATCTAACCAATGACAAGTTAAGCCCATCATTGGAATATCGTTACAATCGTTCCAACAATCGGAAGTTAACGATACTCTACAAGTTAAAGAATACAAGACTGCAATTAAAGCGTCTCTCATTTCGTTGTAAAGTTTAAAATAATCGGACTTTAGTGTGTTTCTAGAAATTCTTCTAAAATGTGGATTTAGTGCATTTTGGTTGAATGACTCGACATTCCTACTCTCGGAATAGGAAAAAGGTAACTCATCCTTAATAACTAATCGAGCCATTTCCCAACGAACAAGTTCAGAATCATAGGGTTGGTTATCTATTTGTTCGGTCCTAGGGTTGACTTTTTATTGGCCTTGTTGGTTTTGTACTAAATTTTTGTGTACATTTAAAATGTGTCGTTTAATTATATCCATTCCCTCACCCTTCTTCCATTTGTAACTCTTGTTACAATGTTTACAAATCTTATGTCCTACACCCGGATTATTCTTATCGGGGATATAGTCATAATATTTGTACCAATCACTTGTTTCTTCCCTAATTTTTCTACTACTAGTGGGTTCGATTTGTTGTGTTTGTGTGTCAACATCATGCATTTCGTCTTCTATTTCGTGTGTAGGGATATCGTGAGTTCCTATCATAAGATTATGTATAAATTCGGGTTCATTTTGTGGGACTATTAGAGGCCGACGTGAAGTACCGGTGGAATCTTGTCCACTTTGGCTACCGCCGCTACCTCGTGATCTAGACATGGTAATGGTGTATGTGAAAAAAAATTCTGGTATTTTACTAGTGTATGTGAAATAATAGAAAACAATTTAGGATGTGTATGTTAAAAAAATAATCTAAAAAACAATAGGAGGGTTGAGAGAGAGATTAACGATAAACAAACAAACAAGTATGATACAAAAAAATTAGAACTACAACAAAATTCAAAACAATAGAAGGGTTGTGAAATTTTGATTCCGTAATTCGTGGATAATCGAATATACAAATGAGAGAGAAAATAAAATTAGAGAGTAGTCGGTAATCCGGTAGTCGTTGAAACTTGAAAGAGAGAGAGAGCTTCTTTGTTGGAGGAGTTGAAGTAGGCGTAGTTGAGAGTTGAATCAACATAATTCGATACGGTCGAAAATTTTTACTTCTTTGTTGCTTGCTTATTCGTTAAAAAACTTGATTGAATTGAGATTGAATTGAGCAGTAGTAGTAGAGAGAGTAAAAGAGTAAGGTGTGTAAATTTTTAGATTGAATTAAGGGGGGGTATTTATAGGGGGAAATAAATATTAAAAAATCAAAACAAACAAAAATACAGTCAGCAGCCCGGTTCCGGACCGTTCGACCCGCGGGTCAAACGTTTGACCCGTTCGGGTTTAACGGATCCAAACCCGCGAGTCAACCCGCGGGTTGGCGGACGGGTTTGACTAGGTCAACGGGTCGGGCGGGCCGGGTCCAGCGGGTTTAATTTGCGAATTTTACTACCCGGGTTGACCCGCGGGTTCGACCCAGACCCGAACTGCATTGTAGCGGGCCAGGTTCGTGTGCACGGGTTGCGAGCGGGTCGCGGGTCAACCCGACCGGTTGCCATCCCTAGTATAGCCTATATATTATCTAGCAAGAATCTAAATTTGTTGGTTGTATATGTTCAGTTTTAAGCTCATAGTTTCAGAGTCATCCTCAATCTTTTTCTAATGCTTATGGTAGACAGATATTTACTGTATACAAAGAGAAATACTTAACAAAACTGTATAGAAAAAATAAAGACTGGGTATAACAATTCCTGATTCCTCCAATCCGCCCTGTGATCGATGTGTATCTTGGATAAGTCACTCTCGTATCTCTAGATATGTAAAAACTATTTCATATCTTGTTTATAACAAAAATATACAGATCATACTATTTCTTTCTCACTGATTTCTCCTATTCTTTTATTGAGATTCCCCAGGCACCCTCTCTAAATAAAAACTCCTACATATTACAAATGAAGTATATGGCGTGCATGTGGTAGGATATTCATCACCAATTTAACATACATACATATATCCTTCCATTGCAAAAAATTCCAAATTCAAACAAATCAAACTAGATCAACAAATTTAAAATTGAATTTATCAAATGTATGTGAAACGTCTTTCATCTCTTTTAGCGTTGCTCGTGTCTGGAACAGAGTGGACAGACTCCACCTTTTCTTCAAAAAACAGAAAAAAAAAACATTGCTGGTGTCTTGATGTTTTCATCTTATATGTAAGGTTGGGGGACAATTCTTAGTTCACCATTTTTTGAAGGTAGTTTATTAAATTATTAGTGAAAAAAATACGTTACTATCGAGAGGGAGAAAAACAAAGGTGGAATATATATAGTTTTATTATAGGGTAAAAGGGATATGAGCAACTTGCTCATTTAGTAAATGAGCAATTGATTATGTGGCATGCATGTGATACATTGGACAACTAACCTTTTTAATGATTTTCCAATCACATGTATGTCACATCATCAATTGCTTATTTACTAAATGAGCAAGTTGCTCATACCCCCTTTTCCCTTTATTATATTATTTTATGAATATTATTTTATGAATCAGAAACTATCTGCATTAAAGCAATATATATAAAAGAAAAGGGAGGCATTTCTGCGCGATCCTGGTGGCATTTCTTGGGGCATTTTTTAGGGTCTGTTTGGTTGGAGGGGAATGGAGAGAAGGGGAGGGGAGGGAAGGGGTTTTTTAATACTTTTCTTGTTTGGTTCAATTTTTAGGAGGGGAGGGGAGGGAAATAGGGGGTGCAACACCCCTCCTGAGTCAATTTTGGCTCCCCTCCAAAAGTGGGGGGATTTGGAGGGAAGAGAAAATAGGGCAAATTTTTTAAAGTGGCTAGACTAAATTGCCCTTTAAAATCTAAATCATAATATAATAAAAAACCTCTATTTCTCCCTACCGACTGTTTCTCTCCCGCTCTCTCTTTCTCCCTATCCTGGTCGCCGTCGACTCCGCCGTCCGCCGTTCGCACTCCGCCGTCCGCACTCCTGGCAAAGAATTCTACATTGAAACTCAAGATTCTCAATCAACACTGCATCTCAACCTAGCTGATTCAAGAATGACGATTAACAATTGGTTGTGGTTAAAAATCTTTCTGTGTGTGTACTGAAAAGTACACATATTGATATTGACATGTATGCTGGACTTTTATATCTGGTTGTTTCTATCTCCTATCACTAGTACAAAAGCTCATTAAGATTATAGCTTTGTTTTTTAGGCCGTACGGGTCTGAATTTAAGTGAAATTTCTCTTGGATACTCATGTAGTGTCATTATAAGGATGAGTTTTATTCACATTCTGTAAAATGGTGGATTTTTGTTATTTTTCTTATTATCATTTATTTATTTATGGTGTTTAGGCTCTGAAAATAAATATAAATCTGACTTCGTTGATTTCATAATAGGTGCAAGCAAAGGTGCAAGAAGTCCATAACATTATTAATCGATGCTTAGCAGTTCATGATAAGTTGGAGGCATCGTTACATGATCTCTCTAGGACAGGACATGTTCAGCATTGCAAAATTGCTCGTAAAAATGCAGATGGGTTACTAAAAGAGAAAAGATAATGTTGTGGGATATTCAAAAGCTCCATATTATGCTTGTATAATTTGCATTTGATTTGAAGTTCTATAAATCAAATTAGTTTTTTTTTGTCTTAGTCGCTAACAAAATTACATGTGCTCACACTTCCATAATGCATTACAAAATTTCCCAGAATTCAATTGCTGCATTCGTCAACATCTTGTAGTTTCTTGCTTGTTACTGTATGTACTAAAATGATACCCTCCTAAAGATTGAATGATGAACTAGAAAAAGAAGAAAAAAATTTCTCTAATTCGTTGTTGTTTCAATTCTTATTGTACGAAGTGGTTGTATGAATTTCTTATTATATGCAAAAGGGTATAAAAGTAATTTTATTATAAAATCTATTCCCTCCCCTTGTGAACCAAACAAGAAAATTACTATTTTCCCTCCCCTCCCCTCCTTTGAACCAAACAGGGTTTTAATTAAATCCCTTTCCTCCTTTTCCCTCCCCTTCCCTCCCCTCCATTAAAATCCCTCCCCTCCCCTCCCCTCCCCTCCTTTGAACCAAACAGTTAGGCGATTCTTGAGGCTATTCTCACTTCATTATCCCTTAGTTTTGGGTGAGATCTTTCCTCTCTTCCTCTTCTATTAATTGAATTTATTCTCCTATGATTTGATTTGATCTTCTCTTCTGTTGATTACTTCATTTATGCTTTGATCTGATTCATCTTCTTTACATTGTCAGATTTTCTTGTTCTTGTAGTTGATTCTTTTACTTTTGTTGCCGCTAAATTCGGTGTGGGGGCAAGCAGATGAATTTGTGAGTTCTTGGGAAAACCTGAATAGCAAACACCTAACCTGTTCCGCCGGAGCTTGACCGTTGACTCCCGTCGTCCACCTGCAAGGAAGTGCGAGACACCGGGGTTGATCCCGGCGACGCACCCTCCGACGCTCAAGTCAGTAACCAGAAAAGATTATGAGAGAGCGTTTAACTAGAGAAAGATTGATTACATCTTAATGGAGATGGGTGTGGGGTATTTATAGTCGCCGTTAGGATCAGATAAGGAATGTGATTCCTGTGATCTGATAAGGAATAAAATCCTCGTAATCAGATTAGGAATGTAATCCCTTAATTCCCGGTGAAAAGATAGATGTGAATCAGAGCCGTTGATTAGGATTAATCAGAAACCCTAATTCTATCTTTTCTGGACTGGGTGTGTTTCGGGTTGGGACCCGTACCCAGTTGTGGTGGATCCGTTCACGGGTTATTGGATCTGTGAGAAGGAGACCCAGTACCCGCTTCGGACCCATTTGCACGTGAAATTACCGTTTTACCCCTGAGCTTTAAGATTCGCGTCCGATATGAACGGTCCCGATTTAATCCTATTTTTAGCCATATCACGAGCCCCCCACTCCCGAAGACTGAGTTTGATCAGCCTTTGAGGAGTAGTTTTACTGTTTCAATGGCGTACGGGATTTTATCGGTGTTCTCAAGGGAGTTTGGAATCTTGCTCGGGGTGTAACAGTGTTATTATGGGCTTGTAAAATGCCCAAAAATATTCTCAGAATTTTCTGGATTTTTGGTGATTTTTCCAGATTTTTCTGAATTTTTTCTCATTTTCCGAATTAAATAATTAATTATCTAAAATATTAATTAATTATTCTAATTTATTAATTATTTTTTCAGAATTTAAAAACAATTTGTTCTGAATTAATAATTATTTTTAGAATTTTTAATTAATTTTTTCGATTTTTAAATATTTTTTTCGGATTTTTCTAAATAAAAAAACAATTAAATAAATAAATAAATAATTTAAATATTACCTGGACACGTGGCAGATTTCTGGCCGTCCATCATGACCAGATGAGCACGCATCGTGAGGCAGATCGCGATCTTGACACGTGGCACGTTTCTGGCCGTCCATCATGATCAGATCTGCACGCATCGTGATGCAGATCACGATCGGGACACGTGGCGTGTTCCTGAGCGTCGATCGTGTCGCGATGCGAATTTTGAGACGATCGGACGGATCGTGTTGGTCGGTCACTTTTTTTCTCCATTTGCAGCATCGGCACTTCGGCGCTTCGGCGAAGGCACCCCGGCTCGTTGAGATGTTGCCACGTGGACCGCCACGTGGCAATTTCTATTATTATTTTTTTTTCTTCTCTGCTCTGCTTCTCTCTTCTCCTCTGCTTCTTTCTTCGTTTTTGCTCTTCTTCGCTACTTCGTCTCCTCCCTACGGCGCACCCCCAACGACGAGGTGAGCTCGACGTTTCGGCGAAGCTTCGTCGGCGGTGTGAGCTCGGTGACGAACGGAGCCCGTGAAGGAGGCCTCGGAGCTCGCTCGGGGAGAGCTCGGAGCTCGCCTCTCCGAGGGGAGTTGGACGCGGCATTGTGGAGAGCGCGGTGAGCGGCGAGGTCGCCGATGGGGCTGTGGTCGACCTCGGCGAGGGGAGCTCGTGAAGGTGAGCTCGAGGGCAGTGGCGCTGTCATGGAGCTCGGAGGTGAAGGGGGAGCTCGTCGAAGGTGGTCGACGAGTGGGTTCTTCGGTGACTCGTCGAGGATGGAAGCTGGGTTCGATGAGTTCAGTGAGAGGCGAGGTCGAGCTCCAATGAGCTTGCAGTCGAAGGGACTCGACTGTAGGGGGAGCTCGAGGTGACGGAGCTCTGTAATGGCGTGGAGTTCGGAGCTTCGGTTCGATGGGTTCGACGAGGGGCATGAAGGGGAGAGCTTCGGCATAGCGATTGTGCCGCTCGGCGAGGAGGGGTTTGAGCTCGGCCATGGAGCTTGCGAGAGCTTGAGGTGTGTTCGGCGTCTGAGTGCAGCTCGGTTGAGGTTGACGAAGAAGTGGCTCGTGCGTAGGGGTCGACCGAGGAGCTATGGTCGATCTCGGCGAGGGGAGCCCATGAAGGAGTGGAGAGGAGCTCGTCGGAGGCAGCGCGTAACAGGGTGAGGAGCTTCGGTGGTGAGCTCAGCACAGTAGCTCGGCATTGAAGTTCGGTAGTAGCTGTGAGATTCTCGAAGCGGCAGCGAGCTCGACCATGAAGTAGAGGTCGGAGGTGAGCTCGTCGGAAGTAGCGTGTAACTGGCGAGGATCTTTGGCACAGTAGGTCGGCACCGAAGCTCGGCAATAATGGCGAAGCAGTGAGTTCTCCATGCAGTGGCGAGCTCGGTCATGAAGTGGAGGTCGGAGATGAGCTCGTCGGAGGCAGCGCGTAACTGGCGAGGGGCTTCGGCACAGTGAAGAGGAGTTTGGGTTTTTCTTCTGTTGGTTTTTGCTGTTGGAGAAGAAGGTGACGTGGAGTGGGGAGTTCGGGTTTGGATCCTAACGGGTCCGAACCCACACTGTTTGTTTTTTTTTTTTTTTTTTTTTTTTTGCTGCTCGGCCAATGAATCTGATTCGGCAGATCCGAGCACGGATTTTGAGGAGAATTTTTTCCCACTTAGCGGTTCGGTAGTTCGGTAGCTCGGATTTGAGATCCGAGCTACGTGGCTCAATCTGGACGGTTGATCACGATCGTGGCGCGAATCACGAGACAAGATGCACGAGTTTCAAGAAAACGTTATCTTGTCGTTTTGTGGTGACGTGGCGAGATCTGATCCGTCCATCACGCTTGAGTGTGAATTTTGAGATGATCCAACGGTTAGATGGGGTCGGCCGAATTTTTCTCCATAAACGAGGGTCGGTACGGCAGCACTTCGGATCGGCAGCACTTCTGAGGAGAAAGGGGAAGGGGAGGAGAGGCATTTGGGTTCTCTCCTTTGCCTTGTTCTTCCGCACAGTGGAGAAGAGGCAATTGGGTTCTCTCCTCTGCCTTGTTCTCCCGCACGGTGAAGAAGAGGAGAAGAGGAAGGGGAGGAGAGGCAGTTGGGTTCTCTCCTCTGCCTTGTTCTTCCGCACGGTGGAGAAGAGGCAATTGGGTTCTCTCCTCTGCCTTGTTCTTCCGCACGGTGAAGAAGAGGAGAAGAGGAAAGGGAGGAGAGGCAGTTGGGTTCTCTCCTCTGCCTTGTTCTTCCGCACGGTGGAGAAGAGGAGAAGAGGAAGGGGAGAAGAGGCACTTGGGTTCTCTCCTCTGCCTCGTTCTTCCGCACAGTGGAGAAGGGGAGATGTGTTGGGGAAGAAGGAGAAGAATGAAGAAGCTAAGATGGGTATGGGTCGGACCGTGGGTATCGGATCCGACCCCGACCGTTAGCCTCTTTTTCTTTCTTCCTCTTCATCTGCTTGCTTTGTTCGGCAAATCCGAGCACGGATTTTGAGGCACATTTTCGCCGCTCCGCAGGTTGGTAGATTGGCAGATCCAGGCTACGCAGCTTGATCTGGACGGTTGATCACGATCGTAGCGCGAATCACGAGACAAGAGGCACGAGTTTCGAGAAAACATTATCTTGTCGTTTTGTGGTGACATGGCGCGATCTGATCCGTCCATCACGCTTGAGTGCGAATTTGGAGATGATCTAACGGTGAGATCGCCTCGGGACGATTTTTTGCCATATACGAGGGTCGGTACCCAGGTACCTCGGCTCGAAGACTCAGTGCTGTTGGCCGAGGCGCTGAGGCGTTTTGGAGGAAGTGTTCCTTGAAGATTCCGCCCCTCCGTGCTCGGTGGCTCGGCCGTCCGGATGGCTCGAGCGCGAGGAGAAGCTTATTGAGTTGATGAAGGGGATAGGTCGATGGAGCTCTGCTCCTCGGCTCGGGAGGATGGGTCAGCATATGGGAGAGGTGAGGGGCTCTTAAGTTGTCTCTATTCTGTTTGGTTTTGGAGATTTTTGAAGAGGAGCTCCACTCCTAGGAGAAGAGGTGCTGGGAAGACCCATTCTCCGAAGTGAGTGCAAGGAGCAACTCCAGGGGAGGGTTGTGAGCTCCGAACTCGTTGGGAAGAGCTCCGCTTTGGAGGCGAGCGGAGTGAAGAGCTTGGCCTTGAGAAGAAAGAGGAAGGGGAGGAGAGGCATTCGGGTTCTCTCCCCTGCCTCGTTCTTTCGCACAGTGAAGAAGAGCAGAAGTGTTGGGTACCTTTGGCGGGAAGACTGAAGAAGGAGAAAAATGAAGGAGCTAAGAAGGGTATGGGTCGGACCGAGGGTATTGGATCCGACCCTGACCCGTTAGCCTCTTTTTCTTCGTGCTCTTCATCTGCTTAGCTGCTCGGTAGATGCATCTTGTTCGGCAGATCCGAGCACGGATTTTGGGGCACATTTTCCGCCACTTTGCTTCTCGGTAGATGGGTAACTCAGCTCGGATGGTCGTGGGGGCAGTTCGGAATGGCTATCTTCCTCCGGCCCGTTTAAGGATGAGCCGGTGAAGTAAAGTCGAGCCATAGGACCCCGACCATCGTGAGGTTAGTTTGAGGGATGCAGGAGCAGTTTCGAATGGCGAGCTACTTCTAGTCCGCTTAGGAGCGAACTTGCGAAGTAGAATCGAGCCAAGTGTTGGACTCCGATCCATTCAACGGCTGCAGGAGCAATTTCGAACGGCGATCTACTCCTGGCTCGTCTGAGGACGAGCCGGGGAAGAAGAGTCGAGCCGAGTGCTGGACTCCGAACCATTGTGAGGTTGTTCAACGGCTGTGGGAGCAATTCCGAATGGCGAACCACTTCTAACCCGCTTAAGAGCGAGTTATTCGAAGCAGAATCGAACCAAGTGTTGGACTCCGGAACCATCGTTTAAGTTGTTCAACGGCTGTGGGAGCAATTCCGAATGGCGAACCACTTCTAACCCGCTTAAGAGCGAGTTATTCGAAGCAGAATCGAACCAAGTGTTGGACTCCGGAACCATCGTTTAAGTTGTTCAACGGCTGTGGGAGCAATTCCGAATGGCGAACCACTTCTAACCCGCTTAAGAGCGAGTTATTCGAAGCAGAATCGAACCAAGTGTTGGACTTCGGAGCCATCGTTAGAGTTTAGTGAGTTGCGGGAGGAGCCATGTAGAAGAAGCTGGACTCCGAACCCACCGTTTAAGAGAGTCGTGACTCGGAGAGATAGAGGAGCAAGAGCAATAATTTTCAATGAAAAGATGTAAAGTTTTATTGAAATAAACTAAGTGGCTGCTCCAATAGGGCGAGCCATTATTACATGCTGTTGGCCGAGTTACAAGCATCGGCCTTATTGAAAATCAGAATCCTACTTCTACAATAAGGTGAGGACCTCTTGGGAGGAGCTGAGTCTTGAAGCTCGGCGGGCCTTTCTGTTCGTTTGGAAGGGGTGATGATCAGGTGAGGAGCTCGGCCCCCTCTTTTTGGACGAACTGGATCAGGTGCCCCCGCTGTATGAGTTCTTCGATCTCCTCTTTGAGAGCCCGACAATCATCCGTGTCGTGGCCGTGGTCCCTGTGAAAGCGGCACCACTTATCCTTATTCCTCTTCTTGCCAGGTGTATTCATTCTCGGGGGAGCGCGGAGTAGCCCTTCGTTGTCCACCTCCATAAGGACTTCTGATATGTTGGCAATGAGGGGGGTGAACTTCTCAAACCGAGGAGTCGGGCGACGCTGTCCATTGCTGTCCTTCTGGGATTTTTGGGAGCCCTCATCTTCTTCGGTCAGCTTTCGTTTCGTCCCTGAGGCAGACCCTCCGAAGCTTGGAGGGTAGGCGGCCTCTTCGGCACGAATGTACTTGTCACACCTGAGAAGGAGGTCGGCAAAGTTCTGTGGAGGCTTCTTAGCAAGAGAGGAGCGGAGGCTGGAATTGAAGACGTTGGATTGGAAGGCGGCTGTTGCGACGGATTGGTCGAGGGAGGCTATAGTCCTGGCTTCAGCTGTGAACCTCTTCACATAGTCTCTTAACTTCTCACCTTTCTCTTGCCTAAGCTGGAGGAGTGAAATGCTGGTCTTCTCCGTGCGCCTGCTACTCACGAAGTGGGTGATGAAGAGTGTCTCGAACTGCTCGAAGGAGAATATGGAAGACGGTGCGAGGCGGGAGTACCACTCTCGAGCTGGGCCCTTCAGTGTCGCGGGGAAGGTTTTGCAGAGGAGGGCATCGGAAGCTTGATGGAGGAGCATCAAAGTCTTAAAGCTTTCGATGTGATCGACTGGATCGGTCTCCCCGGTGTAAGTCTCAAATTGGGGAGGTTTGAAGCCGAACGGGACAGGTGCATCCACTATGGTTCGGGAGAAAGGGGGTTGGCTAGGACGTAGGGTCCTCCCCCTAAGCTCCTCTTCTCGGTTTATCTGACCCAGGCGCCTCTCTACTTCATGAAGACGACGGTACATGGCGTCATCTCTCCGACAGTAATCTGCCAAGCCCCTAGACTCGTCTTCGTATGAGGGAGTGAGAGGGCTATGGCGACGGTGACTTTGGGAGCGACGAGGACTTCGAGTACGTCTGGAGTTGGAAGGAGCAGGACGAGGAGAGGGGGACCGTTGACGAGGGCTTCGGACCGGGGGAGGAGATGGAGCCTTGGGTGCGTTGGTGTTGGGACGGTTGTTGAGAGCTTGTAGGATGGTCGCTTGGAACTGCTGGAACTCGGCACGGGTGATTGGTGCCTCCTCGTTCTTAGGCTGTTGCCGACCCACGGGGGAGCGTGGCCTTCTTCTGCGATGCTCGGGGGATTCCCTTCGCCCCCTACGGTTAGGAGACCTTCTGTAATCCCGGTGACGGGGAGATCGTTCACCCGGACGATAGTGGCGGGAGGTTCCCTCTCGGGCCCGTTTTTCGTCCAGACGGTGACGAAGATCCACGTCCTTCTTCTGCCGATTCTGAGGATTGTGTGAAGCCATGGAATCCGTAGAGGCATTGTGTATGGAGATGCGGTCTTGGTGGAGAGGTTGCTTTCCGCGGGAGCCCCCCGCACCAGCATTCTGAGGTCCGGTCGGACCCTTGGGGGGTTGCTGATTCTGAAGGGGCTGATCTTGCTGAAGGGGGTCTTCCGTCTGAAGCGGAGGTCGTTCCTGCTGCAGAACGGGTTGGTCAGGGACTGGCTCCTGCTGATCGGCGGAATTGGGCCCACGGTTGGACCCCCTAGATTTGGCTTTTCTCGGAGGCATGGCTGGAGAAGATCTAGTCGACGGAAAGAGGAGGGGCTGCTATTCGTATGTTTCCCACAGACGGCGCCAATCTGTTGCCGCTAAATTCGGTGTGGGGGCAAGCAGATGAATTTGTGAGTTCTTGGGAAAACCTGAATAGCAAACACCTAACCTGTTCCGCCGGAGCTTGACCGTTGACTCCCGCCGTCCACCTGCAAGGAAGTGCGAGACACCGGGGTTGATCCCGGCGACGCACCCTCCGACGCTCAAGTCAGTAACCAGAAAAGATTATGAGAGAGCGTTTAACTAGAGAAAGATTGATTACCTCTTAATGGAGATGGGTGTGGGGTATTTATAGTCGCCGTTAGGATCAGATAAGGAATGTGATTCCTGTGATCTGATAAGGAATAAAATCCTCGTAATCAGATTAGGAATGTAATCCCTTAATTCCCGGTGAAAAGATAGATGTGAATCAGAGCCGTTGATTAGGATTAATCAGAAACCCTAATTCTATCTTTTCTGGACTGGGTGTGTTTCGGGTTGGGACCCATACCCAGTTGTGGTGGATCCGTTCACGGGTTATTGGATCTGTGAGAAGGAGACCCAGTACCCGCTTCGGACCCATTTGCACGTGAAATTACCGTTTTACCCCTGAGCTTTAAGATTCGCGTCCGATATGAACGGTCCCGATTTAATCCTATTTTTAGCCATATCAACTTTGTTGTTAGATTTTCTTCTGTGATTATTTGATTTTCATCTTATTGTGATTGATCTCCTTCATCTCCTACATCTGTTGTTTGATTTTCTTCACTTTATCAACTGTTTTTCTTCTTCTGTTGATTTACTTTCCATTTTTGGTGTTCGATCTTCATTTTTTGTTGATTAATTCTTTCCTTCTGTGTTGAAGTTTTCTTTTCATCTTGTTTCTGATTTTGAGATTGATTCTTCAATTCTTTCGTAGTTTATCGACCTATTTTCCAGTTCCATCCTCCTCTTTTGTACTTATTTCTTTTTTTATTTGTTTTCTCACCATTTTTTTTTCTTTGATCTTTTGTTCTTTCTAGTTAGATTTTCTATTGTGTTTTTTGATTTGGGGCTTTCTTGTGGGCCGTGAGTTTTTCTTTTGTTGGTATGGCTGAACTTTGGACTGAGGTGGTTAGGAAGAAAAAGAAACCTAAGCCCATTAGGGTTTCCTATTCTGAGAAGTCTAACCGTCCACCCCCTTTAATAATCTCTCTTTCTCTTTTTCCCTTATATCAGCCCCTTCATCTTCTTCTACATTAAAACCTAATCCTTTTCCTGTTCATTCTAAATCTGATTCTTCCTTAATTTGTTTTCGGTGTCTGCAACCTGGGCACTTCAAAATCAATTGTATCAGCAAGATGAAGTGTTTATTTTGCGAGAAAACTAGGCACTCCCGTAATCGTTGTTTCTCTCTCCAATATCTTTTAGGGTTTCCAACTGGGATCCCGATCTCTGAGCAGGTGATAAATGTTCTTGACTTCTCTTCTCTTAAAGTTAAACTTGAAGAGATGAATGCTAAATCTATTGCTAAGGTGGAGGTCCCTCCTGTGAATAGTTCTTCCCCTGCCTTACTCCCGTTACCATCTCCTATTTCTACTCCCACTGCCTCTTATGTTAATAAGATCTCCAAAAAATATGGTTTGCTGCGATTTCACTCCTGACCTTGCTCAGAAAAAAGTTCTCTCATCCTTTGGGGCAATGTCTATGATTGGTGGTTCTATTAGTAACATTACTCTTGACAACTTTCTTGGGCATACTTGCGGTATTAGAGATTGGTCTTGGGGGATTAACTCTTGTTCTAATGGTGATGTTGTTATCAAGTGTCCTTCTGCCCAGGTTCTCTCTGTTGGGATTGGGGCGTCAACCAACGCCCGTTGTCGCAGCGGAAAGCAATGAGGAAGTCGAAGTAGATGAGACGAATCAATTGAACAAGCAAGTCGATCCACCAATCTAACACAAACACACCGATGACTTATCCCGGTTAGCTTTTGCTTAATCCAGGGAGAAATATGGGGAGATCTGATATTCAACTAGAAGAGATTATAAGGAGTTATTGATTCACTCAATACAAGGAATAAAACTCACTCACCAAGAACTATCTCTCTCTCAAGCATCTCTTTGCAATGGAGAAAATAATCTATGAAGTACTCTCTCTCATATTAAAGAAGTTTACAATATATATAGAAGAATAGAGAGAAACCTAGGTCTAATCTTGATTCTCAGTCGTCTAATATAACCTGGAAAAGAAGTAACTGAATGGGAGTCGTACGATATAACTTGGAGTTGAAGATTGGGCAGAAACGACCTAACAAATCGAAGCCTAAAAAACGAACACAGCGCCACGGGTGGTCAACCATCCAATAAGACCGGTCGACCGTCCACCTCTCGGCCAAACCCAGTGCAACTGCGGTCAGGGGGTGCGATCGACCGCAACATAGGACAGTTGATCGCAACATAACCTGCACCTTGTTGCTGCTGTTTTGTTCTACTCTCTTCGATGCTTCGACCTCCGTGCTTCATCTTACCTTCTTCTAATCTGAACAACGAGTATTCAAGACACAATCCTAACAAATTCCACCTTGGATTGCATACGAGTGCTATCACATGATGTAATTATTTATCTCCAAACTTCAATGAATTCTACTTGCAAAAAAGGACTTAGAACAATAGCTTCTTCTTCTAGTTGAAATGATCTCTACCCAATCTCATCGGATCCAGTATATCCTTTCAAGGGTACACCTCCGTAGATGTACTATGAAGTTGCCGAACTCCACACGAACTCCACCTACCCTTAGGCTTTCTCCACCCCTCGACGATATTCGAACATCGTGGTCTCGTCTCGATGAATCTAGTTACGGCAAACTAGCTGAGCTTGTGGGAATGACGGGAAAAGAAGCAATACTTGTGCAAGTATTTCGGATTCCCCAAAGCTTGTAGAGATTATTTTGGCTTGGCCCAACCACTCTTATACCTCTAATCACCTTACGACGACCCTGAAAAGCAGACAGAAATCTACCTTGAGCTGTGTACCTACAACCCTGTGCATCAAGAGTTTCCAAGGAAATCAGATTTCGTTTCAATAGAGGAATATGCAAAACATTCCTTAAAGTGAACATGTTTAGACCTGGAATCTTCAACTCAACTGTCCCCTTACCTACTACTTCACAAATCTCCCCAGTTCTTGTTGTCACACAACGCCCCGTAGTAGACTTATAAATAGAAAACAACTTCCTCTCGGAGCAAATATGAGAACTCCTTGAGTCAAGAAACCAACTAGAATCCACTTCTAAAGAATTTGAAACAAGAAGATACGAATCACCTGAATCAAAGGCACTAACCACATTAGCGGCTCAATTCTCATTCTTTGCGCTCTCCTAATTCTGCAATTTCCAGCAGTCTTTCTTAATATGCCCTGACCTCTTGCAATATCGGCAACGGATCGAATCCTTTTGCAAAGCACTTTGTCTTCTCCCTGAAGGACCATCCACTGCTATACAACTTGTGGGAATATACAGTGATTTTTGAGTCTCCTTCGTAAGTTGATTTTCCTTCAATGCTTTGATTATACCATCTACCCAAATACTCTCCTTGACAGATCTAACGTGTAGCATGGTAGTGATCAAAGGCTCGTACGAATCCGGCAGTGAATATATCAGGTTTAAAGCTTTATCTTCCTCACACACATCTGCGTTGATCGCCTTAAGTTCAGATAATACCTTATTGAACTCTGTAATGTGGTCTTAGAGATCAGTACCTTCCTTCATAAATAAACAAAATAACTTTCTCTTCCAATGCATCCGATCTAATAACGACGAACCAGAGTAGTCAGCTATGAGTTTTTCCCCCAAACTCGTCGCATCAGTTTCTTCAAGAAATTTGCACTTGACCTCGTCCGTCAAGGATGGTCGGATCAGACTTATGGCTCTTTCACGAATATCTTCCCAACTGTCATCCTTCATATCAGTTGGCTTTTATTTCTTCTTAACGGCTAACTGCAAATGTTCTTGAACAAGGACATCATACATGTCAGTTTTCCAAAGATTGAAATTGATCTTTCCATCGAACTGCTTGATCTTCAAAATACTGTGGCATGTCATCTTAACCAAGGGACTCAGCAACCTGAAGCTCTGATACTATTTGTTGGGATTGGGGCTTCAACCTACGTCCGTTTTTGTAGCGGAACTAAATAGAGCAATGAGGAAGTCGAAGTAGATGAGACAAATCAATTGAACAAGCAAGTAGATCCACCAATCTAACACAAACACGCTAATGACTTATCCCGTTAGCTTTTACTTAATCCGGAGGAAAATATAGGGAGATCTGATATTCAACTAGAAGAGATTACAAGGAGTTATTAATTCACTCAATACAAGGAATTAAACTCACTCACTAAGAACTATCTCTCTATCGAGCCTCTCTTTGCAATGGAGAAAATAATCTATGAATTACTCTCTTTCTCATATTGGAGGAGTTCAAAATATATATAGAAGAATAGAGAGAAACCTAGGTCTAATCTTGATTCTCAGTCGTCCGATATAACCTGGAAAATAAGTAACTGAATGGGAGTCGTACGATATAACTTGGAGTTGAAGATTGGGCTGAAATGACCTAACAAATCGAAGCCCAAAAATGAACACAGCGCCGCGGGCGGTCGACCGTCCACCTCTCGGCCAAACCCAGTGCAACTACGATCGGGGGGTGCAGTCGACCGCAACATAGGACAGTCGACCGCAACATAGCCTGCACCTTGTTGCTGCTATTTTCTTCTACTCTCTTCGACGCTTCGACCTCCGTGCTTCATCTTACCTTCTTCTAATCTGAATAACGAGTATTCAAGACACAATCCTAACACTCTCTGACTTAGTTGCTAAAAATTCTTTTCAAATTGGGTCAGTAAAAATTGTCATTCGAAAATGGGCATGTTTTGGTATTGAACTTCCTCTTTCTAATTTTGAAAATGTCAAAGTTACCATCATTGGTCTTCCTCCATACTGTGATAATCCTAGATTTGTGGCTGCTATGACCAAGTGTATTGGTGAGCTTATTAGCACTTAATCTACCTCTGGTTATTTACAAGTGGATGTTGACTTTATGTGTGATAAACATTCGGACAAAATCTCAACTTATGACCTTCGTCTGGGTGATTATTTGTTTCCAATCTTTGTTTCCTATCCTGCTATTGGTGCCTCATCAACTCCTATTTCCTTATCTTTAACTGACCATGTTGGTTCGTCTCAAGAGATTCCTAAGTTTCATGAGGGTAGTTCCACTACTACTCGAGGTGGTTATTACAAAAAATTTGCTGGGAATCATTCTTTTAACAAAAGAGGTAATTCCACTTTTAGGAATGATTCTAGAGGCGGCTTTAGAGGGCGTAGAAATTTTGCTTATAAGAGAAATGATCATTGTCCATCTCCCTTTCCTACTGAGTTGTCTAAGCCTCCGAATTTGGTTTTGAAAACTTCATCTACTACTTCTTCTAATAAAGGGTATGTGGTTTCTAATACCCATATTTTTGAGAAAGTTAATGATATTGTCACTGGTATTAATGTTTTATCTGATAAGCATATTACTTCTGAAGAGATTAGTGCTAAGTCTCCTCCTCCTCCTCCTCCTTATGTTGATACTGAGGTTCATGAGATTGATTATTCTTTATTAGTTGTTGCTGGCACTACTTTGTTGCCTAGTGCTGATTCTATTGATGGAAAGCCTTCCCTCTCTTCTAATTGGGATTCTGTGATTTCAATTGCTGTATCTTCTAATCTGCCCCATGCTAGCAACAAATGGCCGGCATGGAAAGTGAATTCTGATTTTGCCACAGCTTGGACTAATTATAAAAGTTGCATTCAGGTTTCCCTTTCTATTGTTGTTAACATTTCTGATAAGCTGTCTATCTCATTGTCTAATTCAAAGTTCAAAAGTTGTGACTGGATTCATAAGGATGATCTTCTGTCTGTGGAAGATGGTGAAATTGGCATTTCAACTATTTCTCAGAAGGTAGTTAAACTTATCATTTCTGTTGACTGTTTTTCCTTCAATTTTATTTCTTCTTTTAATATGAGTTACTCTTTTACTCTACCTGTTTATAATCAATTATGTAATTATTATGTTTCTCTTTCTAATTTCTGTCAATTCTATATTCAAGATTCATCACAGCTTAATGATAATCCTATTTCTTCTGGCTTTTATAACAATTCTTCTGATTCCCAATTTGCTAATGAGTGTCACTCTCCTAATTTTATTGATTCTTTATATCCTGACACTGATTCTTTGACTATTATTCCATATGAAGGCATTTCTGATTTGTCTAAATATAATAATCTGATGACTCTTTTGCTGAGATCCCTCCTACTCCTTCTGAAAGGAAATATACTAAGAGGAAGTATAATACTACTCATGTTAGAGCTAGTGCTCACATTAAAGCTAAGCATTCTTCTTCTCAGTCTGTTCCTTCTAAAGCATCTCTAGCTGCTCAAGTTAGAAAATTGGAGATTCCTCCTATCCATGAGGATTATTCTCAAGGTCCCCCCTTGAATCTATATACCAAGTTCATTTTGATTCTTTATACAATACTGATATCATGAGTCTTGCCTCTGACATGGGTTTGTTAATTGATAATTCTTTCAATTCTCATATTGATTCTATTAAACTTCTTGAAATGTCTAGAGCTAAGGTGAATAATTATTTTAATGATTAGTGTTTTTTGGAATATTAGAGGTGTTGGTAGCTTATACAAAAAAGAAGCTATATTGGATCTTATTTCCTCTCTTAAATGTGATATTATTTCAATTCAAGAATCGAACATTTCTTCTCTATCTCCATATATTAAAAGAGAGTTGGGTGGGTCTTTGATCATTGAATTGATTAGTTTAGATGATATTGATTCTTGTGCTGGTATTCCTTTTGGTTTAAAAGACACTTTATTCAAACTTGTTTCTGTTATTAAATTGAAATATTTTCTTGTTGTGGTTCTCGATTGGTTTGAATTCAATTGTTCCTTAACTGTAGTTTTTTATGGCCCATCAACTTGTAATTTTAGAAATGAATTTTAGGAGGAATTTTTGTCTTTCTTTAGTCTTATTAATGGTTTCTGGATCTTTTTTTGGTGACTTTAATGTCACTAGACTTTTACATGAAAGGAGAGGAAATTTTGCTCGTATCAATGATTCTCTTAAATTCAATGATTATATTAGAATTCTGGATCTTATTGATATTCCTATTAATGGTAGATTATTTACTTTGTCTAATAATCGTCTTGATCATTCTATGGCCAAACTTGATAGATTTTTAGTTTCTTCTGATTGGATTTCCTTTTTCCATAATTCTTTTGTTCAAGCTCTTCCTAACCCTACTTCTGATCATGTTCCTCTCAGTCTTCACACTAGTTTTAATTTTTCTAATCCTTTTAAATCCATATTTGAGAAATTTTGGCTTGATAACAAAATTTTTGTCAATCATATTATTTATTGTCTTTCTTCTATTACTCACTCTCATGGTTTAACTAGAATTCTTTTCAAATTGCAATCTGTTAAAACCGGTTAGAAATTTTGAAAAAAAGAAAGATTTAGTAATTCTACTATCCTTAAACAGAATCATCTATCTACTATTAATCATATTGATCCACTTGAAGAATTGTGTCCTATCACAATTGAAGATAGAAATAAACGAATTGAGAGTAAGAATGAATATTTATCTCTTCTTCATTCTGATCATTTTAAATGGGCTCAAAGAGTTAAAACCAAATAGTTAAAAGATGGTGACTGAACACTTCTTATTTTCATAATTTCGCCTCTCATATGCAAAGAATTAATAGAATTACTTCTATTACTGACAATGATGTGGAATTTTCTTCTATTTCTGATTTTCATTCTATTTTTCTTAACTTCCTCTCATTCTCCATCTCTTAAGTTAGAGTGGAATTCTCTTCATGGAAATGATAATCATGATCTCTCTTGCCTTGATATTCCTTTTTTTGTGGAGGAAATTAAATCTGCGGTGTTTTCTATGAATGATGATTCTTCTCCCAATCCTGATGGTTTCCATTGTTTCTTCTTTCAAAAAATTTGGAATTTGTTGAAAGATGATTTATTTGATATGTTTATTGATCTTTATGGTGGTAGGTTTTCTTTTGGTAGAATTAATTATGCGCATATTGTCTTAATTCCTAAATGCATTGGTGCTAATAGTGTGTCTTCATTTAGACCTATTAGTCTTCTTAATGTACTTTTTAAAATTGTTATGAAAGTTCTAGCTAATATATTAAGTTTTGTTATTTCTTCATTTCCTATTACTTATTTAGGAATCCCTTTGAGATGGGGGAAACTCCATAAGATTGGTTACCCATGATTGACAAAGTTGAATCTCGTTTAAATTCGTGGGCCGGTCGTCAACTATTTAGTGGTGGTAGACTTGCTTTAGTTCTATCTATTCTTTCTTCTATTCCTCTTTATATGATGTCATACTTTTATGTTCCTTCTTGGGTTATTAAACGTATTGATAAGTTTAGAAGGAACTTTTCTGGTCTGGTTCTACTTCGACCTCCATTGGTAAACATCTTTGTAAAGTGGACATTCTTTGTAAATCCAAGAAAGAAGGTGGTTTTGGTATTCTTAATCTTAGGAATCAAAATTGTGCTCTTCTTGGTAAATGGATTTGGAAAGTTCTAAAAATATGATGATATATTTGAGTTGGATTAGACTTGTTAAAAATAAATATCATAGAAATAAAAAAGTCTGGATTTACACGCTAAACTTGCTATTAATGCATCTGCTTTATGGAAAGGTATTTGGAAAGCTACGGAACCCTTCAAGTGTGAGCTCCAGAAAATTTGTGGTGATGGCTCTACTGTGAGATTTTGGATAGATTTTTTGATTAGCAATAATAAGCTTTGTGTTTTATTTCCAAATTTGTATTCTATTGCTACTTATCCTATGCTACTGCCTCTTCTTTATTTGATATTATTAATAATCAAAGAGAATGGAATATTACTTTTAATAGAAATGTGTCTTTTGATCTAAATCTTGATTATATTCGTCTCCTTGTGCTTCTGAATGGTTACCAATGACAAGCTAGAGATGATATTAGATGGAGATGGTCAAACACTGGTACTTATAGTGTCAAATTCTTTTATACTTTTCTAGACTGTGGTGGTGTCATCTTTCCTTTTATAAACATATTTGTCAAAATATTGCCCCTCTGAAAGTTAGGATTTTAGTTTGGTTAGCCGTTCATAATAAATTACTTACTGTTGAGAACTTGAATAAAAGAAATCTAGCTATTTGTTAAAAATGTATCTTTTGTAATTCTCATGAAGAAACTGCTAGTCATATTTTTATTCATTGCCCCTTCATCCAACCTATTTGGTATATTTTTAAATGTGCTTGGAAAGTCATTGGTAAACCTGGTTATATGATTTCTTGGTGGAGCACTTGGAGAAAAAGAAGAATTAAAAAGAAATTTAGATTATCTTGGGATTTATCTATGAAGGCCATGATTTGGATTATTTGGTCTGAACGCAATAATAGAATTTTTGTGAAAAAATGCAAGTCCATTGATAAACTGAATGAAGATTTTCTTTACTTCATAAATCATTAATTGGTCGAATATTGTTTTTGTTAATAAACAGGATGAACTCAAGCTTTCTAAGTTATTTGCTGTGGTTGCATCTTTGATACAACCAAATTTTTTTAATTGATTTTATCAGCTTGCTGTTCTAATTATTCTTTAATTTCTTGTTTTGTGCAGAGTTGATTATTATCGACGACTGAAGCTTCTTTGGATGTACTGTTTGTGGTTTGAATATCTACACTTCTTTTCTTTCTGAGGCTGTACTATTTTTGTTGCTGAATCTTTGGGTATGTGTTGGTGGCTGATTGTCTGGATGTCACTGCCTCATCTTCAGTTGTTGTATTGTTTGTGGTTTGAAGATCTTCTCTTTTTTCTTCCGGAAGCTGGACTATTTTGTTTGCTGAATCGTTTGGCTATGTGCTAGTAGTTGATTGTCTGGATGTCATTGCCTCATCTTCAGTTGTTGTCTTTGGTGTTTCCTTTTTGCTGCTATGGTGGTTTTGCTGGTTAAGCTTTTATTTCTGTCTGGAGTTTATTCTCTTAGATTCTGGTTGTTGTATTCCTACTTCTTGGTTATTTTTCTACAGTTGGAACTGTTTTGATGGTGGTGGTTTACTAGTGTGTCAGTTGTTGTAAGAGCATCCACTATTGTCTCTGCTATATTTTAACTATATGCAAATTTGGTTTTAGCACAGATGCTTTTCTGTCACTATGGTGAGAGCTATAATTTGCAAAAAAAAAAAATAGTAAAATATATAGACGGAAAAAGATCCTCCGTCTGCTCTCCTTATTATAATTTTGTTTTAAAAAAAAATCCAGCCGGAAGAAGATCTTCCGTCTGGATTTTTTAAATTTTTTAAAATTTTTTTTGAACACATCAGCCGGAAGTTCAACTTCCGTTTGGGATTTTTTTGATTTTTTTTGTCTTTTAGGAAAAGGACAAAAAAAGAAAAGGACAAAAAAAAAAGAAAAAATTAAATAAATGAAAGGGACGGAAGATCTGTTTCAATTTTTTTAAAAAAAAATTAAAAAAATTACGAACACAGAGGAACATCTTCCGTTTGATAAATTTTTTTTAAAAAAAAATTATAAATTCGATAGACGGAAGATCTTCTTCCGTCTATACAATTTTGACCGGTCAAATTGTGTAGACGGAAGATCTTCTTCCGTCTATTCGAATTTTTAATTCCAAAGAAATCAAAATTTTTGATAGACGGATGATCGTTTACCGTCTTCTATAATTTCCAAATGCTATTCTACCCTGCTATATATGGCCGACTCCTGTTCACTACTCTGCTATAAACTAGGTTTATAGCAGACGATAGTGGCGTAAAATTTCCCAAAATTTCCATTTTTTAAATAAATAGCCGACGATAGTGGATGCTCTAAGGCACCTAGTATATTTTGGGATGTTGTTATATATATATATATATAGAGAGTTAGTCTATTATGAGATGGTGAGCGGGGCTCCTTATCTTGAGCGGGAGCTACCAGCCATCCGATCTAGTTTGATTCAGATCGAATGGCTGAGATCAGATCCCGTTCTCCATCTGTTTTGTTGAGGGTAAAATGGTCATTTGACATCCTCATCTTATCTTTTGGCATGCTGGTTCACAACTCAAATCCCGCTCTCTTCTCGATCGTAAGAAACCCTAGCCGCGCTCTCCTTCGAATTACTCCCGCGCTCTCCTTCTTCGATGAAACCCTAATCGATCTGAGAGAAACCCCCATTCTCCTTCTACGATTTCTACTTTCTTGGATTCGGTCACTCTCTTCGACGAGAAACCCTAGCCCATCTCATCCGCTGGTCGAATGGCTGTCTCTTTCTCTCTCTCTGCGATCGTAGATCCAAATCACCATTAGGGTTGCGAGGCGGTCTCTCTCTCTTCGACGTCAAACCCAGCTTCCGATCAGGGTTTCGATTCATCATCGATTCGAATAGAAACCCTAGCAGCCCCCAATCATTCTTACCAGGTATTCTCAGTTTCAAATTACATTTCGTTTTCTTCTTTCAAGTTTCACTATGAAAAATTGAGTCAATATGGCCTCTACTGTTGCCAAGTGTTGTTCTGAGCCTACACATTTCTACATTTCGACTCAATTTTTGATAAGGCCGCATTTTCTATGAGATGTCAAATTACTCAGCTCCAATTTTTATGTATCTTTGGTAAACTAAGCTTTTTTTAAATGCTGTATATGAGCTGCTCAATTTCTTTGTTTCTGGAGCTTTGATGGGTTCGAACTGTATTGATTAATGCTTTGATGGGTTTGTACTTTTGGGGTTGAAACTAGATCTGGGTATGTTTAGATTTTTCGGTGTTTGAGATGTTGGGTTGTTATGGGTATGTTTAGATCTATTGAATATGATGTGTTTTTTAGTAGTTTATGTCTGTGAATTTTGTAGGTAAGCGTCTTACATGATTATAAATATTTTTTTTGCCATATCTGTAATTATTGTTCTTTAATTCCAAATATGTTCATATGTTAAATTAATCGTTATGTCTTGACTGTTTGCAGGCAAATTGATGATGGATATAACAGACATGCATGATTTTTCGCCATCTTCGAAAAGTTGGTAAAATGATTTTTGTTTATACAAATAATACCAAGTTAGTAGGCAGTGATGAAAAGTTTATGAATGATTTTGTTTATGCATGATTTTGTTTAATCATGAGTTTTCTCTATTGGAGTGTGTAGGCAGTGATGAAAACTTTATACAAGACAAGTAAAATGATTTTCATAATTTTGCACCCTCCTACCAAGTTAGTGCGCAACTGAAAGTCACCCAAGAACATGAATTTTGTTTACTATGTTTATGAGTTGGTCTATTATGAGATGGTGAGATGGGCTCCTTATCGTGAGCGGGAGTTATCAGATCTCCGATCTCGTTTGCTGGCGAGAGAACGAGTCCGATTTGATCCCGTTCTCTCAGCTCTTTTGTTGAGGGTAAATTGGTCATTTATGTCTCCTTTTCTTTTGGCATTATCGCTCTCAGCTCTCAACCAAACTTTATGCTTTACTGTGTTTTGTCAAGCATTTTCCTGTGTATATTGAGTTCTGTTGTGCACTCATTTGGTGTTAAAGTGATTGACTTGGAAGAGATGGAGACGCAAAACAACAATTTGGTTGGAACTAGTAGGTATGGCTTAGTTTAGCAGCCCTAGTGACAAACTCAATTTTTTGCATTTGACTCACTTATACTTGATTTATTGGAAATATTTCCAGCACTTGTGTAGGGTCCTACAAGTTATTGTTGTTCTGAGCTTACACATTTTTTTGGTGGTGATATTGTTCTGAGCCTACACATTATTTTTTTTTGCTGTTGTTGTTCTAAGCCTTCAAGTTTTGTTGTTGTTGTTGTTGTTGTTGTTCTGAGCCTACAAATTTCTACATTCTTACTCACAATTTTTGTTAAGTTGGCATTTTCTATGAGAAGTCAAATTACTCAGAGTACAAGTAGGCATGAAGTTCCCTTGAACTGCGATATTATCAAGACTACTCAGAGTACAAGTAGGCATGAAGTGGTCTTTTTCCTCTTCCTAATTTAATTTTCTTTCTTTTTTTACAAAATGCATTTTGACTTTTGAATTATTGTTAATGAGATGAATATGTATTAGTCATATGTAGTTGATGCGATGAAGAAGACATCTTTTGGATGGAAATGTGGAGAGAAGCTTTAGAATGTAGTTTGTCGGAATTAGTGGACTTAAACACTTTAACAAAGCCATATGGAACGCACTCCTTATCAGAAGGTAGTTTGTCTTTAGAATGTAGTTTGTCTTTAGAACTTATACACAATTGTGTTCTGAGCCTACAACTAATTCAATTCATGAATTTGATGATCTTACTACTTTCTTGATGCATCAAATGAATCAAATTAATTCTAACAATACTAAATCTATCTTTCGGTTGTTTACATGCAGTCACAATTATTGAATTATTGAGATATGTTTGGCACAATTAAAGGATATGAAGACCCGCAAAAGGTTGTTGAAGCGGTCTTTTTGCATGATCAGCTGTATGTGCTTAAAAGGTTTTCCCGACCTCAATCAGTTTATTGCCACTGTTATATCCTGATACTTTGGCTTTCCTTGTACAGTCAGTATCACTGCTCATTTCCTTGGCGCTGACTTGTACCTTAATTAGTGTTCTTATCCATAATGATCAAGGAATATATTCAAGTGATATTTGTATGTGAAAATAGCTGTAAATTTGGTCTTGGGTTTGTGCTTTTCTTGTATTACTGATCAAAATATAAATATTAAAATGCAGGGGTCTTTTGCCCCCCTTCAGCATTTGATAGCAATGTCCAAACAAAAGCTCAAATATGGGATGAGAGAGACAATTTTTTTATGTAAAAATGTATAATCAGATTCTCCAAGCATTGAAAGAAAGCTTCTGCGTTCAAATATTTTTTTGGTATTGATTTGGTTTCTGCCAGTAGCAAAAACAGCTAAATGAGCTAGCGAGGCAATGGAAAAATGTTGTAGTTTGTGTTGGTTTTTGTTGTCCCTCAAGATGATAGAAAGATTTCAACAAATGTGTTGTCTTCTGTGTCTAAAGTTGTGTTTTGTTTGCCATCGGATTACCTATATGTCTTAACTGAACACATTGAAAATGGTGATGAGCATCAACGAAGACCAATTTATTGAACTTCAAATCATCAACATACATGAAAGGCTTCCTGAAACTTTTGTAAGTTGCAATGATCTAGTGATTCAATTTGAGATTTAAATAAATTCATAAATGTTCTAACAATATGGATAAATTTTGAGTTTATGAATTTGTAAATACCATTGTCACTATTGTTTCAACTCCTCATTCATTATTTGTAATCCAGATCCCCAACTTTAGTAATATCTTGAGAGATAACATAGCAGCTCCTACCATCTTAAAAAATCTAAAATATGGGTGAAAAATTACCGAATTAAGATCAATAATCTCATATTATGATATATAGAACTGATAGAAATAAAAGTGTCCGAGATCATATATACTTGGACTATCACAGTATTCAGTACAACGTAGATTTAAACATTTAATTTGCCAGGCACAGGAATAGTTTGATGTGGTTAATTTCTAAATTAAAACTTGTAAACTTTATATATCAGTATACTGATACAGCAAAAGATCAAATGTCCTTTACTTCATAGTTGCTGCCACTTCTGAACGAAAGAATCAGAAAATCATAATGAGGACAGTGAGTTTTTCATAATATGTAAATCTACAAAATGGGTATTCAGTTAACACTTAACGCTGCAGGCAAAGATAAATTGCAAATAATGTGGCAAAAATAAGTTACAAAAAAAATTACAATCATATCAGCATGGTTAGTGCTCAAATAAATTTTCCTAAGTAAATGTAAAATTGTAAGACTGCCGAAACAACTTCACTGCAGTAACATATTGATTGCTCCTTGAAACAATACTCGTATACTTGGCCCTGGTGCTCCTTTCCTTGTAAAGCTGCGAAGTGAGCAAAATTCTCACAATTCAACTTCAGCTTAACACCAATACTCAACACATGGTATTCAATCTCTGAGTCTTCAGCGAGTAAAGAAAATCTTTCAAAGAGAAGCTAAGTTCTGACAGAGGATGTAACTAAGAACTTGACGCAGAAGAATAGAGCTCATACTGTACTTAACATCGCAAATGCATTTTGTACTCTGCACAATATAGAATCCTGTTCCATAGTTACAGAAAATCATATTAACAATAATTCAAAAGTCAAAATGCATTTTGTAAAAAAAGAAAGAAAATTAAATTGGGAAGAGGAAAAAGGCCACTTTATGCCTACTTGTACTCTGAGTAGTCTTGATAATATCACAGTTCAAGGGAACTTCATGCCTACTTGTACTCTGAGTAATTTGACTTCTCATAGAAAATGCCAACTTAACAAAAATTGTGAGTCAGAATGTAGAAATTTGTAGGCTCAGAACAACAACAACAACAACAACAAAACTTGAAGGCTTAGAACAACAACAGCAAAAAAAAATAATGTGTAGGCTCAGAACAATATCACCACCAAAAAAATGTGTAAGCTCAGAACAACAATAACTTGTAGGACCCTACACAAGTGCTGGAAATATTTCCAATAAATCAAGTATAAGTGAGTCAAAAAATTGAGTTTGTCACTAGGGCTGCTAAATTAAGCCATGCCTACTAGTTCCAACCAAATTGTTGTTTTGCGTCTCCATCTCTTCCAAGTCAATCACTTTAACACCAAATGAGTGCACAACAGAACTCAATAAACACAGGAAAATGCTTGACAAAACACAGTAAAGCATAAAGTTTGGTTGAGAGCTGAGAGCGATAATGCCAAAAGAAAAGGAGACATAAATGACCAATTTACCCTCAACAAAAGAGCTGAGAGAACGGGATCAAATCGGACTCGTTCTCTCGCCAGCAAACGAGATCGGAGATCTGATAACTCCCGCTCACGATAAGGAGCCCATCTCACCATCTCATAATAGACTAACTCATAAACATAGTAAACAAAATTCATGTTCTTGGGTGACTTTCAGTTGCGCACTAACTTGGTAGGAGGGTGCAAAATTATGAAAATCATTTTACTTGTCTTGTATAAAGTTTTCATCACTGCCTACACACTCCAATAGAGAAAACTCATGATTAAACAAAATCATTCATAAACTTTTCATCACTGCCTACTAACTTGGTATTATTTGTATAAACAAAAATCATTTTACCAACTTTTCGAAGATGGCGAAAAATCATGCATGTCTGTTATATCCATCATCAATTTGCCTGCAAACAGTCAAGACATAACGATTAATTTAACATATGAACATATTTGGAATTAAAGAACAATAATTACAGATATGGCAAAAAAAATATTTATAATCATGTAAGACGCTTACCTATAAAATTCACAGACATAAACTACTAAAAAACACATCATATTCAATAGATCTAAACATACCCATAACAACCCAACATCTCAAACACCGAAAAATCTAAACATACCTAGATCTAGTTTCAACCCCAAAAGTACAAACCCATCAAAGCATTAATCAATACAGTTCGAACCCATCAAAGCTCCAGAAACAAAGAAATTGAGCAGCTCATATACAGCATTTAAAAAAAGCTTAGTTTACCAAAGATACATAAAAATTGGAGCTGAGTAATTTGACATCTCATAGAAAATGCGGCCTTATCAAAAATTGAGTCGAAATGTAGAAATGTGTAGGCTCAGAACAACACTTGGCAACAGTAGAGGCCATATTGACTCAATTTTTCATAGTGAAACTTGAAAGAAGAAAACGAAATGTAATTTGAAACTGAGAATACCTGGTAAGAATGATTGGGGGCTGCTAGGGTTTCTATTCGAATCGATGATGAATCGAAACCCTGATCGGAAGCTGGGTTTGACGTCGAAGAGAGAGAGACCGCCTCGCAACCCTAATGGTGATTTGGATCTACGATCGCAGAGAGAGAGAAAGAGACAGCCATTCGACCAGCGGATGAGATGGGCTAGGGTTTCTCGTCGAAGAGAGTGACCGAATCCAAGAAAGTAGAAATCGTAGAAGGAGAATGGGGGTTTCTCTCAGATCGATTAGGGTTTCATCGAAGAAGGAGAGCGCGGGAGTAATTCGAAGGAGAGCGCGGCTAGGGTTTCTTACGATCGAGAAGAGAGCGGGATTTGAGTTGGGAACCAGCATGCCAAAAGATAAGATGAGGATGTCAAATGACCATTTTACCCTCAACAAAACAGATGGAGAGCGGGATCTGATCTCAGCCATTCGATCTGAATCAAACTAGATCGGATGGCTGGTAGCTCCCGCTCAAGATAAGGAGCCCCGCTCACCATCTCATAATAGACTAACTCTATATATATATATAGGGAAAAAGGGGTATGAGCAACTTGCTCATTTAGTAAATAAGCAATTGATGATGTGGCATGCATGTATATATATATATATATATATATATAGACACACACACCCTAGAGCTTTATGCTCAATTCTTATTATCAAAAAAAAAAATTGCTTATCATCAACAAAAAAAAAAATTTGCTTTGTAGCTAGCGTGTTAAATACTTATACCCATTTATGTTTCAGAACTATGACAATTTTAACAAAATAGGTAGGTATACTCGTACATGTCACATTGTGATGTTGAAAAACTTAAACTACATCAAGAGATGATCAAATCACATGTGAATAAGACCTGCGCCATCTCATCAGCAAGGTGTCTTCTGGCTTCCTCAAATCAAATTGTTGAGGATTAGAATTCATTCTTTCAAAAGAGACAAATTTTCGAAAGTCAAACTCAAAAGGAAGAAAAAAAAAGGGAAAGATATTCCTCTCTTCAGACACGACATATATAGTTATACTTAGATCATTCCTAATCGTTCCCATCCCCATCCCCATTTTAAGGTTCCATTTTAACATATTTCTTAGAATATGCTATTTTGGTTTGGGGTTTCAAATGGGGTACTCCAATCAATCTCATTTTGGTGTTCCAAATGTTTTGTTTGTAATTATTTTTGCACAATTTTTTTTTTTTTTGAATGCAAAAAGATAATACGAATAATTAAAATTTAAAGAAACAAATAAACAAATATCCTTTTCCATTAATCTCCACAAATTGGGGGGGGGGGGGGGGGGGGGGGGGAGGAATGATTGGAGCCCACAATATGCGCCAACAACTTCTTTCTTTACTTTTCTTTCATAAATTATGAAAATGTCATTCATTATTTACGAAAATGTCATTTTTTCAATTTTTTTCAAATGATAAACGGATCATCATCTTCCGTCTAATTTTCTTAATTCTTTTTTATCCTCCAAATTTAGCATCAACGGCTGCAATGCTCATCCACTGTTTTTTTTTTTTGAGGAAAAGGTGGGATAATGCCACCCTGTTTCATTAATAAGAGATTAATAAACAACCCCGAAGTCTCGGGACAACAAAAGTACAATGCAGGAAATAAAACATAGCCCCCAACAAAACCCTGGGGGGTGGGTTACATCGTCCAGACAGAAGGCAACCAGAACAACAATACAAAATACAAAGGCCAGCTACAAAATATGATGGCAATCAAAAGACTAGGGCCAGATACAAAATACAACAGTAGAAAGGTAAATGTCCACTCATCAATCCAGAGTCGGCCCAATCTCTATCTCCTCGTCGTCAAAGTCATCCACCTGGAACACCCTTGCAATTCTTCCTCTAGCTCCTGAAGCAGCCGCTGCAGCCCAAAAGGATATTAGATGCATGATATGAGAAAGATTACTAAAAATAGATTTACATGAAGCACGGAAGTAAAAGTTGTTCCTATCTAGCCATAACACCCAAGTGGTTGCTGCAATAGCAATAAACCAGGCCTCTTTCATATCGTGACGGGCCGACGCAAATCTGGAGCCGACCCACAGTTCCTTATAGTTACTTGGATAGTCATTTGTTCCTAGTGCTCTCAACACCTCAATCATGATGAACTTACTTCTGGTGCAGTGAAGAAACAGATGATTCAAATCTTCCACATGACCGTTGCAGAACCCACAATTGGTCGCAACGTTAGGTTGCCTCTTGGCTAGGTTCTCCCTAGTGAGAATGGCATTGTTGAGAACAAGCCAGAGGAAGACTCTAATTTTCAGAGGTGCTTTAGTCTTCCAAAGCACTGCAGCCCAATTGGGACTGCATCCTCGGTAGTGAATCCGTTGATAAAGTGACCTAACCGAGAACCCACCCTTGTTCTCAAGATTCCACCGCATGTAATCTGGGCCTTGAGCACATATCACCCCAGATTGTACAATGCGCATCTGTAGATCGTGCAGTTGCTGTAACATCCTTGGGGGCAGATTTCCCTGGAGCGGCGGTCTCCAAGTCCCCCTTTTCCAAGCCTCCGCCACCGTGATATTCGGTCGATTCGCCATAGCAAACAGCTCAGGGAAGTCTTCTTTAAGCGAGTGGTGACCACACCACTTGTCCCACCAAAATCTGGTGGTTCGACCATTCCCGATCAGAGCAGAAGTTGCTGAGTTGAAAGGACCGCTGGCTTTAGCAACTCCTTTCCAAAAGCGAGAGACTTTGGCTCCTACTCGAAAGCCTAAGCTTCTGGTCCCCTTCCCTCGGAGGTAAGGCTGGATAAAGTCCTGCCATCCTTCCCCGCCGGGATGAAACACCTTCCACCACCACTTTCCAAGGAGTGCCAGATTCATATCCCTGAGGTCGACGATGCCTAGCCCACCGTGCCTCTTTTTCATGCAAGCGATCTTCCACTTAATAAGGTGGTAGCCACCCTTATTAGGGTCCGCCCCTTTCCAAAGGAATCTTTTCCTGATACGGTCGATCCGTTGGATCACCCACTTTGGAAGTTCAAAAAAGGACATGTAATAAATGGGCAGATTGGATAACACAGAGTTGATGAGAACCACTCTGCCCCCCAGCGACAGTGATTTGCCTTTCCACCCAGACAGCCTGTCCTCCACCCTGTCTATAATAGGCAACCAGTCGGCTTTAGTGAGCCTCCCTGGACGGAGCGGAAGCCCAAGATATTTGATCGGAAATTCTTCAATCGCACAATTGAGAATGGTGGCATGCTCTCGACTTTCAGCTCCTGACAGAGAAATAGGAACCAACGCACTCTTGTGGAAATTAATTCTAAGGCCTGACCAGGCTTCAAAGCAGTAAAGGACCCCTTTAAAACAAATAGTTTCCGCTCTCGATCCATTACCAAACATGAGGGTGTCGTCAGCATATTGAAGGATCATGCATCCCTGATTATCAGCGCTGCAGGCCACAGGCGATACCCACCCTTTTTTCCGACAATTATCGAGCATACCTCTGAGCACATCCGCTACAATGGTGAATAAAAGCGGGGACAGTGGGTCCCCCTGGCGGAGTCCCTTCTTGCACGGGAACGACGGGCCGGTTCTCCCAT
This sequence comes from Hemerocallis citrina, assembly GCA_017893485.1. Lineage (NCBI taxonomy): Eukaryota > Viridiplantae > Streptophyta > Magnoliopsida > Asparagales > Asphodelaceae > Hemerocallis > Hemerocallis citrina. The sequence goes on along the minus strand of CM030366.1, from coordinate 110,468,585 downwards.
TCACTGAAATTGCCGTTTTGCTCGATAATAAACATTGTTTGATCCATCTAATCCACTTGTCTCCAAAACCTCTTCCCCTGAGAGCCTCCAGTAAACACTCCCAGTCCACTGAGTCGTAAGCCTTCTCAAAGTCCAGTTTGAGAAGGAAGCTCTTGGAGTTGCTCTTGTGACAGTGGTGGATAACTTGCTCAGCAGTGGCCACGCAGTCAAGGATACATCTGCCCTTAATGAACCCCGTCTGTGTTCTGCTGATAAGGCTGTCCATAATGGCGCCCAGTCGGATAGATAGAACCTTAGTGATGATCTTAGCCGAACAGTTAATCAGGCTAATAGGTCGAAAATCCCCCACGCCTTTAGAGTCCTCCCTTTTAGGGATCAGCACCACTTCTGAAAATTTGAACATCCCCAGCCTCAGGTTATTGTGGAAGAATTCCATCATAACATCCATAAATTCTCCCTTAATCTCTTCCCAGAACACTTGGTAGAACAGCATAGGAAAGCCATCTGGTCCAGGCGACTTGTCAGCTCCCATCTGGTCAATGGCTGTTTTGACCTCTAGCTCCGTAAAAGGTACCTCCAAGGAAGAGGCATTAAGGCCTGGGGCATCATGATACTCTTGCCAGAAGTCCTCACCCATAGGGATCCTAAAGTCATTCTTCTTCCCAAAGATGCCCTTATAGAAAGACTGGAATGTCGACGAGATCACCTTCTCATCCTGCGACGTTCCTGTATCTGTCTGAATAGATAGAATAATGTTGGCTCTCCTTCTTGCACTGGCAACCCGATGGAAGTAGGCCGTATTCGCGTCTCCCTCTTTGAGCCACGAAATCCTGGACCTCTGTTGCCATTTGATCTCTTCTAGCCTATACAGATTGGCAATGTTGTCACGAAGTTGTAATAGCCTGTTTCGCTCTTCCTGCGAAAGGATTCTAGATTCTTCCACCCTCTCAAGTTCATCAATTTCTTCCAGGAAAGTCTCTTTATCGCGCCAAATGTTGGAGAACCTCGACCGATTCCATCTACATAGTCTCTTTCTAAGCCTACGAATCTTCCCACACCACCGAGAGGCCGCGTCCCTGCCGACCAAAGGAATAGCCCAGTTCTCCATAACCATGTGATGGAATCCCTGAATCTCCAGCCAGGCCTTTTCAAATCTAAATTTCCTAGGCTTTCGGGCTGCCCGATTCCCCACATCGAGGAGGATCGGGGTGTGGTCGGAGGTTGGTCTCGGGATCGTTTTGGCTGACGCGAGAGGGAATAAAGCTTCCCAATCCATAGAGACTAGAATTCTGTCCAGCTTGGCCATAACCGGATCCGCTTGCAAATTAGACCAAGTAAATAGTCTATCATTGATTGGGATATCGATCAGTTCAAGTTCCGTGATAACTCTATTGAATACCTCCCGGTGCCTGTCGCTAGCGCCTCTCCCCTTGTGCTCGAAAGCAAATCTAGTGATATTGAAATCCCCACCCACAATCCAAGGCCCCGACCACCTCTGACGGATGTCGGACAGTTCTTGCCAAAAGGCTTCTCTGTCAGTAGCCACGTTCGGACCGTATACAACAGTCACTGTCTGTATCCAGTCATCAGACCGTCGTTTAAGTCGGGCGGACAAGGAGAACGTGCCACAATGCTCCTCTTCGCAGGAGAGAAGATCCGAGTTAAACCCTATAGCAATCCCCCCTGAGGCGCCGACAGACGGGCGAATCAACCACTCCTTAATCCTGTTCCCACCAACTCGTTTGAGTTTGTGTCTGTGCTGGAGTTTAGTCTCCTGCAGTCCAACAACTTCCGCCCTGGAATTGCTAATGACATCCCGCACCATACCCCTCTTACCCCTATTCCCCATCCCCCTAACATTCCAGAATAGTGTATTCATTGGGGGGAACTGTCAAGGGAGATCGTAGTGGAGGGTGTAGGGCCGGCTACATCCTCAAGAATGCTAGTCGACCCCGTGCCGACTCCAGAAGCGAGATTGTCAGAAGAACTAACTCTATGAGTTTCCCAACCCCGAATCTTATTGAGAAGTAAGGCAATACGCTCAGTGTCCCACACTTTTAACCCACAAGTGATAGCTAGAGCTAAAACATCAGAATCTGACATATAATTTAAAATAGAAGCTAAAAAACAATTCGTACCTCCCTTGTCGAGCTTAGCTGCCTTGGCAGCAGCGGCGACTTCCAGATAGTCATCCAAGGACTCCACATGAGCCCTCTTGGGGGAATGCCGAACCCTGAAACCCACTGCTCTCCGGGACTGTCCCGAACAAAATCCCGGGGCTGACCCTGGAATTGAGGACCGGACCAGGTCTGGAGAGATCTCCCTCTGAGTGTTAGCAATGACCTCCGTATCCTCTGAGTCCTCCTCAGAGATAGAGAACTCTACATCGAGATTCAATCGTTCCTCTGGATCCTCATCACTGTCTGTGAGAGTGGGCTCCACAATAAGGCTGGGAGCGTTCACCACGGACCCCTCATTGGGCCCGTCGCTAGCAGACCCAACCAAAATACTAGACTCGGCAATAGCGGTCCCCTCTTTGGGCCCGCTCTCACTAATCATGTGCTCCAATACGGGCTCTACATTGGGCCCAATAACAGAAAGACAAACAGACCGAACTTTAATAGGCTCGATGGACCCCTCAGTGGGCCCATGACCACCTGAAGCTCGAGCACTAATCTGCTCACACTTAGAGTGATCCACCACATAAGCAAAAGAGTTTCCGCGGGATAGCACACCCCCTGCTTCGAAACTCCCGCCCTCCCCATCTTTGTTCAGAGCGGTGAGCTTACCGCTCCGGACACGTGTCAACACCAGGTTGGAGGGTCCATCGGTGGGGGTTTTAACCGCTGGGTGCTCAGAGCTGCTGTTGACGTTTGGGCTGCCCAATGCAGCAGCACGTGGCAGCTCCACACCAAGCGGCGACTCTGTGGACATACACGCGGAATGAAGCGCTTCAAGGGCGATCTTATCTCTCCCCATACCGCAAATGGGAATTTCAACTTCTGAGCCTTCATCTTTCTCCTCATCCCTAATACTACTTTCAGCTCTCCTCAAAAGAGAGTTCTTTTCGCCTACTCCTTCGCCACCAGTGCTCTTCTCGCACTGAGCAAGCCCACCAACCCCCGTCGTTTTCCCCAATATGGCTTCTGCTCCTATCCCTAGCTCAACAGCTGCCTCTAGACCCCCTTGCTCCACAGAGACCCCAGCAGCTTTAGCAGATGGGAACCATCTTTTGGTAACCCACTCTTTGGTAGAGAGAGGGCGCTCGCTTGTCTTTTTTCCCGAAGTGGCCAAATCCACCACCAACTCTTCTCTGGGCGTTTGCATGCAGCGACCAAAAGCAGCTTTGCCATTAAAGGGCGGAGCCAACCCCATTCCACCCCTCTGAGCCACCCCAGACCCCTTCTCCGAGACACGCAGGGTTTGACCCACGAAATGTGCCGCTCTTTTGTCGCTACTAGCGCCCTCGGGCTCTGTGCTTTCCAAATCAAGGGGGGTAAACTGGTTCACCGTTGGATCTCGCGAGATGAGGGCTCTTGGAGGCTCTTGACCGCTAGATCGATCGGGACGAACCATGCCACTACCAGTCTTGCTCGGAGAAGCCAGCGACCCTGCCGCTTGCGCCGCCCTGATGATCTCTCTATGCGCTCTCTCAATTTCGTGAGCCCCGTCGATGGTTGTCTCCTTGCTCGGCGACACCACCTGTCTGTAGGACCTTTTAGCACTGTTGCTCATCCACTGTTGCTAAATGCTAAATGCTATATATGGAACTTTTAGCACAAACGATAGTGGATGCTCTTATGATCCACTTTGTAATTAAATTTCTATGATACATTTCTTATAATATTTTCTATAGGATGTGTGACATTTTATTAAATTCTAAAAGTTTTTTGGTTTTAGGATAGTTTCTATTTTTAATATTAAATCTTTAGTTTCTTATTCTACATGTTATAAATTAGTGTTTAATTTATGAAAAATTGTAGAAATTAAGTAAAAATTACTTAATCTGAACTGACTCTGATACCACCAACTAGATGCGAAGCGTGAAATAGTTGTACCTGCAAAGAAAAACAAAAAGAGTATAAAAAAACTTCAAAGATGGTACCCTTCAGTAAAATAATATTCTTAAAATAACATGCATTATCAATCTCAAAAAATATTAAAGTAATAAGGCATAACTTCATAATTTCTCATAGCGTCTGATAATTCACTATCATACGGTGGTTCTTCGGGTTCTTTCATATGTTCATTTCATTCCTCAATATGTTCGTTTTCTTCCTCTATATATTCTTTTTTTTTCTAGAATTTTCCTATATGCTGTTGTAGGACTCCAGATATAACTACTAAATTCTCCATTTTGAGAAAATAATAAAGATCTTTCGTAAAAAGTTAAGTCATCAATTATTTGAACACTTATATTACTAGAATCTCCAGGATTAATTTGATTAATTGTAATAATTATTACTCACTATACGCTAAAGAAAAATAATTTAAACTCATAAAAATCATACATGCTTGTTACTCTTTGAGGATAAATATCAAATACCCACATTCTATTACTTTCTTGATAGTTAATCATTAATTCATAATGTATTTCTAGCTAAATTCATAATTCAATGTATGGGCCTTAGTGTCTTTCTGATTTTCTCACTTATTTTTTTCCATTTTTGGACTTATTATTCTTTCTGTTTTCAATGAAATTATAGTTTTTTCTTGAACTTGTTCAATGTCTATATGCTGTTCATTATTAGCGATTATTATGATATTTCTTTTTCTTTCAAATATTGAAAGTTTAAATATCTCTTTTGGGTTTCTATCTAGTTTGGTTGCTCTTATTTTATCATATTTTTATATGTCAAAACTCATTCTTTCTCTTACTTCTTCATTATTTTTTCTCTTTCCAACGGTTATCCAAATCTGTTATTTCTGTTATCACAATTATTTATTGTTCTTCTATTTTATCCTCACTACTTCCACTATCTTCCTTCATTACCATTATTTCATCATCTTCACTTATTTTCTGACCAATCTTCTTCATATTCTATGAGTTTATAGTTTATGTTATACATTTCTTAAATTTATTCTACATATTTTATATTTTCTTTTTTCATTCTTTTAGGACAGTTTAGTGATATATGTCCTACTTCTCAACATATATAACAATTATATTTTCTTTGGGTTTTTGGGTATTGTTTGTTTTTATTTATTCTTTTGAAGTATATTTTATAGGGTTTTTTTTATATCTCTTAAAAGTTCTTCTGTATTTTGGTTTATATTTTTGAATTTGTGTTTACATATTTTTATATATTTATTGCTATTATTACATCCCCACTTATTTGGTCTTGTTTTTTCATAACAAGTTCTCTATTTATATGTTCTATAGTATTTTATAGTTGTTCTAGCTTCTTGGCGCACTTTATCTCTATAATCCTTCCCAAATTGTGTTCTATATCCTAAAGTATCTGTTTCTGGTTTTACCTTCTCATTTATATATGCACTGTATATATTTATACTCCATGGATTATGTAGTTTTGGAAAAAATGAGTCTAAGATTGGACTATTTTCTTCGTTTGTATAATTACTATCTTGAAAATATTCTCGGAATTCGCAAGTGTAGTTGTCAAAATAACACATATCACATATTTCTAAATTTCTTAACCTCCATCTTGCTTAATTCTTTTTATATATGTTATGTTTTTCTGTTTTTTCGTAGACAGTAAATTATGTTCTTATTGCGATCTAATAAATTGTAATAATTTCTTTTAATCCTAAGTTTCTTTGTGTTGAATTTTCTTCCGGTCCTTTGTCATCAATTGGCCTGGTTTTTCTGATATTATTTATTTCTTCTTCTGTTAGTCCATTCCACCATTTTGCTATTACTTCTATAAATTTCTCGAATGTATTTCCAGAGAGGTTTTGCCTAAATCCTACTACTAAGGATGCTTTTACCCATTCTTCTATTGTCCTATCTACATCTTTCACACAGTCTGGACCTAGCCATTCTCCATTTCTTGCTATTCCTTTTTCATAGTGATCCGTGGGTTCATATTTTGGGGTTTCTTTTACCTTTTCTTTTCCTAACTTACTTTTTTCTCTACTTTGCCATTTCCATAGTAGGTTATAAGGTTTTTTATTAGGTAGTGGTCTAAAGTATTCATACATATTAGTTAAAAAATCTGTAGGTTTTGTTATAATCTTGTCTTTTTCTTGAAACATTTTTATTTCTTCACTTGTTATATCTAGATTTTTTCAGGCTTCCTCCACTTCTGCTGAATTAAGATTTGCCATTAAATCTTCTATTTCTAAAATATTTATATTAAAAAAATTTATGACTTCTAACTCCTTCATTCCTTCTTTTGTTATGCCAAATTCTTTGTCTGTGCCTTCTGTTATATATCTACTCAATTCTTTTATGTTCTTATTTATGATTTTTAAATTTTTTCTTATTGTTATATAAATTTTGGACCATTGTAATTTTCATCCAACTCTTGAATGTTTATCATATAAATTTATGAATGTATTGATGATTTTATTTTTGTAATATTATCCATCCTAACTTAATTCTTGTAGTTTAATATTTTTTGTGATAGTAGGTGTTGGTAATAATAACTTGCTTCTTCGTTTCTATAGTCTCAAACCTTGTATGATATTTCTTTTTGTATTTTCTTATGTAGATTTTTGGTTACTATACTAGTTATTAATAAATATTCTGTTGTTTCTTTATCAGTTATATGATTTCTTTCTATCAATCTTTTATGAACTTGCCGTATGTTAAATTTTGAAAGGTTTTTTTAATCTTAGTATCTTTATTTTTTTGTGAAGTATCCAGTTTTTATAAAGTTTAGAGGATTTTATAGTTTATGATTCCTAAAGTAGAGTTATATATATATATATAAAATTTTAGGTTTTTATACTCAACTAAGTTGGCTAGATAATTTTTTTTTAAAAAATGGGTCAAATACATATTGAAAGTGGGTCAGTTGCTTACATACACTTGCGAACGTGTTCTTTTGTGTGTGTGTGTGTGTGTTTTTTTTTTTTTTTTTTTGGGGGGGGGGGGGGGGGGGGGGGGCAACACCCCACAAAATTGAGCTATTACAATTTTTCCCTGCACGTATTGTACACGTTTATTTTGTACCGTCACGGATAATATCTGGAATATTATTGATGTAAATAGTTTTAGGTATTTTGTATTTCTATTTTATAAATATTTTTTCGATCTTTCAAATTCATTTTTATCTCTTATTTGAAACCAACCCAAACACTTTCCGATCCATTCTAAATTTCCTGATTTTTAATTTGAGTTTTAACTCTAATTAATCATAATCCTAATTAAATCCCTTAATCCTAATCCCTAACCCAGCCCCATTTAATTCCACCTCCATCTAAACCTACTCCCTATTATTTTACTATGCTCTTACCTCAACCCTCTCCTCCTTCTTACTCCACCGTACAATATACTCCTACCCTATTAGCCTACTCCCCTACCATCCATTATACTCTAACCTAATATACACTCCTCTTCTCATTCTACAACTCTCTCTCACTCCTATATATATATATATATATATTCCTACATTCATGCATACAACTCACTGACTATCTCTATCACTCTCATATATATATATATATATATATATATATATATATATATATATATATATATATATATATATATATATATATATATATATATATATATATATACTAGTAGTTTACACGTGCGATGCACGTTTTAATAAAAATAGTTTTTTAAAATAAAAAGTTAGACATAGTCTTGATTTGAACCTAGGACCTCCTTTATAATAGTTATGCACGTGCGTTGTACGGGTTGGTAGAATGACAAAACATTTACAAATGACACTATGGCCTTCTCCCATTATAATATTATATATATATATATATATATATATATATATATATATATATATATATATATATAATATAACACATTCAAAACCCCATCACTGTTCTTCTTCTCCTTCTTTTCTTCTCCGAAACCCATTTGCCCCACACACCCCTGACCTCCCCGCTACTCCTCATCCCCACCACCATCAACTCTGATCACCAACTCCTCCACCTCACCGTCAACCTCCGAACTCCACCTTCACCCTCACCCGAAGCTCCATCCTGACCTACTCGCCACTGCCTCCCACCACCACACTCCGCCACTGCCTCCCACCACCGCACTCCACCACCACCATCTCCATCTCACCCCTCCTCACTGCCGCTCGCCATTGCACCCCACCGCTACCTGAGCTCCACCTTCTCCACTTCCTCGCACCACCTTCGACCACCATCGACCAGCTCCACCATCGCCGCCACCCTCACTTCACTCCTTGCTGCTCCTACTCGAACATCAACACCACCACCAAGTCTCCATCGAAACCCACGGCCAAGTCCCCCACTGTCTCCCTCACTCCTCCCCATTGTCTCACCATCCCAACCACCGACAACACCAACTCCTCGCCATCATCCCGAGCTCTCACCCTCACCCACAACCCCCCCGACCACCCTCATCGCTAACCCCGACCACCCCTACCTCCATCCCTCCTCCTTGCTCCATGTTGCACAACCCCCGACTGTCTCCCTTCCTCGTTGACACCCCTCAGGGTGCGTTTGGCCTAGCTTTTTTTAGCTTTAAAGCTACTTCAGAAGGAGAAGTTAGAAAGTACAGCTTTGAAATTAAAAGCTGAAGCTGTTTGGATAGTCAGCTTTTTTTTAACTTTAAAGCTACTTTTAAGCTAGAAGTTGTTTGGAGATAGAGCATGAAGTGTCAAAATTTTTTTGATCATAATTTCTTCAAAATTATCCAATTACAAATCTGTAGAGTTAAGTCTACAAATTTATCGAAAATTTTCCAAACTTATTCTACACTAAAGTTTTCATCTTTTTTCTAATCAAACTTCAAACAAGCCCCTAGCATAGCTATCTTGGCTACCTCCTTTATCATTATCAGTAGGTGCTCGCCAAAAGCATGGAAGTATGCCAAGGTTTGTCAGTGGACATCCTTCCACCTGTAATTCATCCATCAAAAGCTTAGAAGCTTTCGGTAGACAGGTCAAGAGGAAACAGTAGTAAAATCATTACCTTCCAATTCTCTATTGTGCCAGTAAGAGTACTAATTCTGATCTTCCAAATTTTCTGCTTGCTAATTGTTATAATATCACCAATGCACTCACAGACAAGAGGAGTAGCGTTGAAGCTAATCACCTGCATGAATATTGACTTATTATATGCAAACTAAATATGCATCATTTAAGTATTTGACATAGGTCTGAAGAGAAAATACATGAGGTGCAGATTTTCTCTTGGCAGGCAAGGAGGGTTGAGATGAAGCAACAACGTGACCATCTTTTGCCCAGCGTGTTGAATGCTTAAGTTTTGCAGTTAGAGTTAAAAAAATCTCTGTCGCCGTACATGATTCCCATATAGAATGCCATGGTGATGATTCCAGTTTTAATTCATAACTATTTTGTGGTTCTATTAAGGGAAGGTCTAGAATCCCAGATCCATGACGGTGGCGAGGTTCGACAACGGCGGCTAACTTGGACGACGGCGGCGAGGTTCGACGACGGCGGCGGTGGTTCGACGGCGGCGGCGAGGTTCGGCGAGGGAATGGAGGAAGGGGAAGGGGAAGGGGAATTTTTTTGATCTTCGGTTTTGGGTTAAAAAAAGAAGAAAAGGAGAAAGCCAGAAGCCAGAAGTAGATCTGGAAGGCTTCTTTTGGAGCTCCTTTTCTTAATAAAAAAAGCTACTTCTACTTTTTTTGGGCTTTTCAAAATATGTGTTTGGCCCAGCTTCTCCTTCTAAAGGAGAAGCTAAGCTAATTTTAAGCTGGGCCAAACACTACCTTAGTGCACCCCCGAACACCCCAAAACTCTCCTCCGTGCTTCTCCTTGCAGCCTCTCCACCATCTCGCACCTGAAGCCCTCTCACTGTCTCTCTCTCACTTTGTCAATTCTCTTTGTATGTATATATATATATATATATATATATATATATATATATATACCTACATACAATCCTAATTTTATTACTCTTTCCGAACTCGGGGAACAAATACAGTCCGTAGTACCGTTATCGTCATCGTGGTTGCTGTCCGTGGTGTCATAGTCGTCATTCAACTCGAGCGTAGAAGCAACCGAAATTAGGAAACGAATAAGTAAGTAAAAACTTTAACCAATTCTATTTATTTTGTAGAATATGTGCATACTAGATAATTAGTATAGATTGAGTATTTATCGTTAGATTATGTATGTATTGGTGTTCGATTATAAGTGCTAATTTTAGTTAATTGATCGGGTGAGATTATGATATGATTATCTTAGAAACGCTATTATATTTCTGTTCGGAATTTGGTCTCACTTCAGAAAATCATTTCTATTCAAATACATGGATTATGAGGCTGAAACTTTTGTATGTGTATCATGTATGTGTGTACAACATCTCCTTAAAATTTCATAATTTTTGGATTTCGTTTGGTATTTTAATAAAATCCGAATACATTGCTAGTTTAGAAATGAAATAAAATTTAGTTCATAATTCTGGCTGAATATCATACTCATTTCCAAAAATCATTTCTCTCCAAATATATGGAATTATAAGCTGAAATTTATATATGTGAATCTAGTGTATGTCCAGTGTTTATTCACAAAAATTCATGAAATTTGGATATAGTTTATTATTTTTTAATAAATTCGAACTTATGATTGGTTGACAGTTTTCCTGAATTTTGGAAATTTATGCACCTTCTGGGGTTTGATCATTTTAACCCATTAAACGAAGTATTTTTTTGGGAAACTACAAACTGAGAATTTGAAGTAGACTCGTTAATCTTTTTTTTGAGTCTAAGAAATCCAATTTCCAAGAAGTGTAGGATTTTCTGTGATTTTTAAAAGTAGCAAGAGCTGCAGTTTCTGGATTCTGAACCTACTATCATACAAATGGTTTTAGACGGATTTATTGGGGTTAAATGTAGAGGTTCTTAACTACAATGTTGTAGTAGACTCATTGAGGTTTCATATGAGACTAAGAAATCAATTTTCTGATAAGTACTGGAATTTATATAATTATTGAAAGTTGTATTCACCTGTTAAGGACACACGTGCTGCATTGTCTTGGCTGTTAATATCTGGGATCTAGTGTTAAGAATGGGGTGCAGATGTATAGGCCGTAGACTTCTGTCGGAACTTAGGGGATGAACCCATAAGTGTCTATTGATGTTCTATGTTATCAAATATGAATGGGAAGCGAGAGTTTAACTCTGCGTCTCTAGGCAGAGCAGAAAATACCTACAGAGTCGTCTTATATTCGTAATAACGTTTAGTGAGGTCCGGAAGCGAAGAAAGACCACAGGATCCCGGTAGTACCGAGAAGTGGAGAGAGACCGCTGGGGTTCGGGCGGAGTAGAATATGTAAGACCGGGGAGTGGAGAGAGATCACCGAGGCTGAGCACCATTATGGATGCTCAGGAGTGGAGAAAGACCACAGGGTCCCGACATGACCACTACCGACTGCAGGGACGAAATTAGACCGAACAATTGCAACCTTACTAGACACTAGATAAATGTTAGAAATAGTGTAGAATACATGAGTATGTATTACATAACGATGGATTGAACCTTGTAATGCAAAAAAAACGCTAGTAGCTTGCATTTGGAAAATATGTTGTATAAGCAGTATATCGTTCTAAACAAGCGTGCAATAAAAGAGCATATTTGAATTGTGCATGTTTTCATGATAAAAATATTTGTTTAATGTTTCAATTAATTGTTTATACACACTCATATGACATCGTATATTTTACTATTTCCTGTTTTCATTTATTTTATTGATTCCAGTTTTATTTCTATTATGCTATGTATGTTGTTATATTTTTTTTGGAGTTAATTAAAGCTGTTGTGATTCTTACCGTCGGCCTCACAAGCTAACGAACCCACAGATTGTGTTGTGCGGGTAAGAGTGCATGAAGTTTAAGCATAGGTGTGTGACCCTGAAGTTTAAGCATAGATGTGTGATATCCTGAGCCCGTCATCTTACCAATCCAAGAGGTTTGGATTTATAGTAAGATTCCCGCATTTTTCTTGTATTATATTATGTTTATGTACTCAATTGAAGGAAAAGATTTCTGGGTATGCTACGATTTTTCTATGTAGGAAAGTCGGAGCGTTACGGAGAGGGGGGGGGGGGGGGGGGGGGGGGGGGGGTGGGATTAGCGAACTACTGGACTTGCTCTTATAGACCAACATGTCAGGGTTTCCACTATCGTTTTCTAAAAAGGCATAATATGCATATTTTGAGAAGAAATGGCCAATATCGTTCCCTAACAATTGCTAAATATGCATGTATAGGAATAGAAATGAATAGTGATCGCTATATTTAGCGATTGGCTTTAACAATTGCTAAATATAGCATCAGCCGTCTCTTATTTTTTATTATTTTTTAATACAACGGACGGGTGAAGATCAACTGTCCAACTTTTTTCAGAAACTTTTTTTTTTAAAATAACGGAAATGCCATTTTTCAAATAAAAAAAAAACACAAATAATGTTGGATGGATGATGATAAAAAAATCACAAATAATGTTGGACGGATGATCATCATCCGTCCGATAACTTCTTCCTTTTTTTCCCTTTCACATATTACATAAATCTCATTGATTTAATTGCGAAAATAACATTTTTTGAATTAAAAAAATTACAAAAAATGTCGGATGGGTGGATGATCATCATCCGTCCAATAACTTTGGGTTTTTTTTCCACATATTACAGAAATATCATTGATTTAATTACGAAAATGCTGTTTTGTGCAAATTTAGCAATTAACGATAGTGGGACTTTCCTTCTTTGTTATTTTCAATTACTAATAAATATGCATTTTTTTATAAAAACGATAGTGGATTCTTTCAGGATTCTCAGGATATTCAATGAAACTATAAACAAAATGATAAATATTTTAGCATGGACCCCAATGTCACGACCCAAGCATGACTCCATTTATCTTAGAAAATTAAACTAAGTGGCCCATTCCAAAGGCCTATATGATTTATTCAAACGCATTATTAACGTTTTTAATTCACAATTAATCCGACGCTAATTACTCGCCACCTCAGTTACGCTCGTTAGCGGCGCCGCCGCGCGTGTGTTTCAAGGCAAAATCAGGACCTCAACGGCTACCACTATTTCCATGATTTCATCCCTTGAACGCCGAAGCCTACATTTTTAAAACGTTAATTTTGTTTATAATTACTTTGAGAACTATTATACTATTATCCCCTCTTTGAACCCATCTTTTTTATTTCGATCCCTAAAGGCTAAATTTCGGAAACCCCCCCCTGAAAATTTTAATTCATAGTTTTGATTTCTTATTTATGAATGAACAAAAAACTTCCATCTAGCTTGAAGAAATTCAATTTATTCAATTCCAGCATGTCTAATCTTTTGCTTTTCCCTTACGCTCTTTAATCTATCATACAATTTTTTTGTAACACCACTAATTGTTATTTCTACGTCTGATGACCAAAGGCATTTGTGACAATTAAAGCTTGGATTTCTAAAATTTAGCTTACATTTGAGTATATTTCGCTTTATTGTAAACATACTAGGATTATTCAAACTACTTCGGTTCTAAAATTAAAATTCAAGATGTTTGCAAAAATAGAAAATAAGAAAGATTAATTGATTGTTTGGTGAATTGAAAGCTCGATTTTCAGAAATTTAACTTTTTTCAGTATAGAGCAATTTAAATATGCGTGTGGTGTGACATACGAAACCACAATTGAAGAGGGGTGCTTTCTTGAAACATACCTCTCAAACAAATGAATATATGAATAGTGAATACACACCATTTATGCAAACATTTAAAACAAAGAGTCAAAAGGCGGGAATTAATGCCCAAAAACCCAACGTGCCCCCCGCTCCCCCCTAAAATTATCAAAAAACCGTTACCGCTAAAACCTAGCTCCTCCATTCAATTTATAGCAAAACCTAGTCCAAAAACAAACCACACCTCCTAAAAATACACCCACCCCATCTTTGCTCCCCACATAAAAAAAAAAGAAGACAATCCAGATTCCCACTAAAAAGAAACCCATTTCCTCCCCCTATGTCCTCATCCGTGACCCGCATGCCCACCCTTGAGGTGGGCCCTCTCCCCTCCCCCGCCGCCTCCTCCACCTCCTCCTCCTCCATCCCTAAGGTCAACACCCGACGCAAATCCAAAACAACAACAACAACAACAACGGTCGATAGTGACACGGCTAATTCCAAAAGGCGAACACAGGTTCTGGACAGGTGGGCTGCGCAGCAAGCGCGCGAAATGACCACAACAACAATTGAGCGCAAGGCTCACAATGCGGAGCTCTCGGCATTGTCCACGACCACCACCCGACCCATTTCCGCACGTGCGGCTTCTTTCCTCTGCGAAACCTCGCCCTCCTTTTTGTCAGACACAATGTCACTCTCTTCAGTATCATCCTCCGTTACGTCGTCCTCCTCTTCTTCTTCTTCTTCTTCTTCTTCACAAACATTATTTTGTGGTAGGGGTGGTGGGGGTGACAAGGTGGATGTAAGGCCGAATGTTAGGGCGTCGTCGTTGATTCAGATGTGGAGAGAGTTGGAAGCGGAGGCGGGAGTGGGGACACAGCCACGCGATGCAGGGGGAGGCTGTGGAGGTGGTGGTGGTTTCGGATTTGGGAGTGAGCGAAAGACAGGTGGGAGTAATAACTGTGTGGGGAATAATAATTTGGTGAAGTTTAGGTGTCGGAGGGAAGTGCAAGATTTGGTGGAAAGGATGAGAGAGGATAGGGAGAGAGAGGTCGGAGCTGTTCAAGAGATGAAGAAGGTGGCCAAGTTCTCTCATCGAGGCCGGATTCAGGTAAAAAAATATTCTTTTAAGTCGTTAAATAATGATTTTTTTTTTTTTTTGGGATAAAAGATGACATTGTCATCGTTTCATTAATGAAAAGTTAACGAAACATAATCATAATATTACATATTACAAAATAACAATCTAAAAGTCTGAGTCCGATCAACAATAAAGACAACAACTACAGATTGTGAACTCTAGTGCATAAAGGAAGATACAGATACAGATACAATGAAGCTCTGGACCGTCAATAAGTAATTCCTAGGTATCCTGCACTGACCTACTCCTCCTCTTTCATTCGAAGTCTCTTCTTTGCTCCTGCCGGACCAGCCCACACACGAATAAAGGCAAAGATCTTATGCATCAAAAGTTGAAATCTATTATTAGCAATGCGAAAGCACAAACCGTTACGATCTAGCCACAAGCCCCACATTGTAGTTGCAGCTGAAATATTCCACGCTATATTATCCTTTTTTTTTATATATAAATTTATTCTACCCCCTTCCACTGTCCCCAGACCTGATAATACGAACTAGGACAATCTGAACATTCGAATCCTAGACACACAACTTCCCAAGAAAGCCTAGCTCTAGGATAGTGAAACAGAATATGATTTGTATCTTCAATGTCAGTGTTACATCTCGTACATCTAACGTCAATTTGCATATTTCGTTTCTGAAGGTTGGTTTTAGATAGAATCGCATCGTTGTTCACTAGCCAGAGGAAGACCTTAACCTTCGGCGGCGCATACATGCTCCAAATAGTTTCGGCCGCCTTCTTGTCCCTCCATCGTTGAGCCATTTGTAGATTGAGTTCACCGAAAAGTTGGAACTAGATTCTAAATTCTAGACTCTCTCGTCCTCCGTATTACTACTGTACGCACCTTCAATCCAAATGAAATTGTTCAAATTTTGCAATTGAGTCTTGCTCTCATGCGACAACCCCACTGCTACTTCGAGCTTCAATCTCTCATTGCACCAAACATCAGCCACAAGCGTATCGATATTTATAGTAGATGTGGTAGCTTCTGGAAAGAGACAAAGAAGGGTATTATTTTCGCACCATTTGTCCTTCCAAAATCTAGTATATTTTCCATTCCCAATCCTGCATTTGGTATTAGTGTGATAAATTTCTCCCACTTTGCCGACTCCCTTCCAGAGAAAGGAAGCCTTGCTGTGCTTACTTATTCTCCCATATCTAAATTTCTTCTTTGCTCGGTAAGCTGCAAAGGATTTACACCACCAATTGTTGTGTCGTCTTTTCATTTTCCACCACCACTCACTCAACAAAGCTTTGTTCATATCTCTTAGATCAAGAATACGAAGCCCCCTGTTTTCCTTCCTTTTACATATCCTCCCCCATTTGACAAGGTGAAATCCTTTGTTATTCTCATCCGCTCCTTTCCACAGAAATCTTCTTATGCATTTGTCAATTTTGTTCATCACCCAGCTTGGTAACTCGAAAATGGTCATCAGATATGTTAGAATACTACTAAGTACCGAGTTAAGTAAAGTGATTCTTCCCCCCAAGAATAGGAAATGACCCTTCCATCAGGCTAATCTCCTCTCAATCTTTTCTATTAGCGGCTGCCAATCATCTTTATGCATCGCTCCCGATCTGATGGGAGTACCAAGATAAATCAGTGGAAATTGACCAATGTCGCAGCCAATAATCCTTTTGATAGTCTCAATTGAAGTGGTCAGGTTATCACTGATAGGGATAACACAACTCTTGTTCAGGTTCACTTTCAACCCCGCCCAAGCCTCGAATCACTTCAGAACCATACCAACAGCGACGGTTTCCTCCTCCCTTGCTCTTCCAAACATTAGAGTGTCGTCTGCATATTGTAAAATTGAGATAACTTCAGGGATCCCCTTAATATCCAAGCCTTGGATAATGCGCTCTTCTCTACCTCTCTTAGTCATTTCTGCCGGGCCTTCCGCCACAATGGTAAAGAGCATGGAGGAGAGTGGATCCCCTTGTCTAAGGCCCCTACGACATGTAATTTCTTTTCCGCGATACGGATATAGATATTAATCAGATATAGCGAAGCAAATTACATCAACCATGAAAGAAAAAGTAAATACTCTTGATCTTGTCCCTTTATATATAGGAATGCTATTTTTTTTTTGTTTCATATAATTAAAATATGATGGTTTTGATTGGATATGTTATAAAAGGAATTGCAATTATAATACTAATAGAATGAAATTATAAGTTAGTTAGGATTTGAACTGATTTGGTAAGTTCTTGACTGAATTGAATGTGATTGCAGATTGAATGTAGGAGAAGCTTTGTTAATCTCTTTTTTGTATTATTTTTCATTGGGTTTTGGATTACTAAAAGTTACCGATTAATTTGTTTGTTTATTAAAATCTGGTACGCAAATTATGTCGAAAGTGTTAATTCATTCAATTGTGTCGAATGCTAGGCAATTTCGACATGGCTTAAATATGCAAATCTTGCTTCTGGTTTGTATACAATACATAGAAAAGGCACACGGTGCATGTCATGAATACTATCGAAATAAATGTTTTATTTATTACATTTCAGGCAGTGCTGAAGCTCAAGTTTCTACGAAAAGAATTACAGTTCCAAGAACAAGCACGATCACCTACATCAAGAAAAACTACTTCAAGGAGAACAGAACCAGATCGGTCTAAAAATGAACTTAATATTATACTCCTAAGGTACGTGCTTTTGTCTTCACTCTAATAACTTATCTAAATTTACTCGTTTTCCCCAAGAGAGAAGTCAAGACACCTCGTTTCATTAAAGAGTGTTTTTAACAATACAATCTCCAATATGAAAGGATACACATGTTCAGGAAGTCATAAATTTTAGATTTTTCAGTATAGATAAAGAACTGCAGCAAATTGCTAAATACTTCTAGCATGCCATCCATTTTTCTCCAAATACATCTAATCTCTAATTTTCCAACTTAAGTATCGAATAAGAGTAATCAATTCCCCCTGCAATTCATTTATGTATGGCTAATTTGAATTAGCAATTATTGAATCAGGGAAAGATTTGACCACCGAAACAAGAACAGTGATAATGGGGTCCCAATAAGGGAAAGATCAAGCTCAATCGACATTCCTCCCTCTAATAAGGATTCAAAAGAGTCAGGTTCTCCTCCCCATTCACTTGATCAAATTAACGTTGATAACAGCCAACCTCAGGAAGTAATATCCATAAGAGAACTAGGAAGCTCGCCACCTGGAGCAATCACACCGCTGTCTGCTACTTTAGGGCCAGATGACAGAAGCCAGATTACCGAATTCAGCTTACTGCATTCTGTAAGTGAAGAAGTCCAAGAAGGTTGCCAGGGTCTTGAACTCCATTCGCTGCATTGTGGAAGTGACTACCTGCGAGAAGGATCCCAGAGTCCTGAAGTCAGTTCACCCGATTCTGTAAACCCTGACCTCATTTCTATGAATTCCGTAACTGAGTTCCTACAAGAAGGATGCCTTAGCCCTGAGCCCAGTCCATCACAATTTATAATTGAAGACCCAAGCCAGAGTTCTAATGCTTCATGGGACGAAAGAACTTTGTGGGAGAGCAATCTCGATTGGCAAAGTAGTATGGTATCACAAAATTCACCTTGTTGGCAAAGTGAAAGAGAGGTTGCAAGAGAAGATCGCGAACCTTACAGTGAGGTCTTAAACACTAGCGATGCATGGATGAATGAATCTTACATATCATGGAGGAGTTGGGCGACTGGAGAAGAATATCACGATTTCATTGAGAACTTTTCAGACAACATGGAAATTCGTGAACTTCTAGCGAGGTATCTACAGAACCACTTCATGGGTTTAGACCAAAATTAGTTGTTGTCATGCTTGCATTAGTTAAGCAATGTTTCATATTGTTGAGAACGAAGAGGGATAAAAAAAATTTAGTTTATTTGAGATTTTTTATTGGGGGCAAATCACTTTTTTGAAAAGCTAAAAGTACCTGCTTAGGTGTAGTGAGGAAAATGGGTCTAGCCTTGTTTTTGATAGAGTACTAGGGCCCAAAACACTTCTCTTCAGTTTAAACACTATTTGGAGAGTGAAAGGGAGTTATCAGTCCAAAACGTGTTCTTCGGCTAACTAAATGCAATACCAATCATCGAGTAGTATTTGGGAGTCCTAATTACAAATGTGTGCTAAACTGTGATTCTCTGTTATCAACTTGAGTTGCCCTGTAATTTTGGGTTAAAATAGTTTTATCATCATCTAAAGTTTTATTTTTCTCTTAATTTTCGTACAGAAGGAAAGTCACAACTTCCCTTGAGAGTGATTTTTGCGTAAAGATGAATAGAATGATCATGTCAGTTTTACAAAAACAAGAACAACAATATGTTGATGAAGATTTTGCCATAGATTACGTGGAGCAACCTCCATGGAGACATAATTATGAATTAGACTTTCCTCAACAAAATAATTATGAATTAGAAAATGCTGGTGAACCTGCACTAGACTCTTCATTGGTACCTTCATCTTACAAATCTCACTACCCGGACTGCTCCCAACAATCTACACTCTCTCATCGCTCATCCCAGGATCAGCCAGTAAGATATATTGTTACTAGATCTTTTTTGATAAACAAGAAATATAGAAATGTTTTATTCCATATGCTAACAAATTTCCTATGTATAGGATTCTGAAACTGTGCATAGTTTGAGGAGTGAAATGGCACAGATGCAAGAAGAAATTAACCACTTAAGGAAGCTGGTGGAAAGTTGCATGGGGTGGCAGACGAAATTACAGGATTCAATCAAGGAGGAAATTTCTGCTTCTATTCGCCAATCAGGTAAGAATTGTGGATTTTTAATTATCTTAATAAGCTAAAATCATAGTATATTATCTGGCTAATTCCTCCACTATGTACCATTAAAAAATTGAAATGCTTCTCCTTAAGATGTGAAGAGAAAAAGAAAATACACCCAAGAAAATGAAGGCACCATTAGCATTATGGTGCAACGGTTGCGGACATGAAAATCAATTTTATGTCCAATTGCTAATGTATGTGTAAGACACAAAGCTGCCCCTAAAGCTTTAAGGAGAAGCATCTCAATCTTTTAAACTATTCTTCTTCGGCTATCGAAATTCAATTCTTAATTATTTACTATTCTTCCATTTAAGTATGTCCCTACTCTCTTGCCTTTTTCATTCAAAACCAATACCTTTAAAAATGACAATTACAAATGTCCTTTCTTATGATAACAGTTCTAGCTGCAACAACATCAGAGTTTTCTAAATGCACTTTGGTTCTGAAAAACAATTGCTGCATCTGCAATGAAATGCCGGTTGATTCATTACTTTACAGGTACTGTTTATAATGCATGCTATATTGCTATATACACTGTACAATTCCTGAATTATTACTTCATCATGAATGTTTTGTTTCTAATGACGAGCTGATTATACTCTACAGATGTGGACATATGTGCACATGTTTCGATTGTGCCCACGAGTTGCAGTGGAAGAATGGTGCTTGTCCAATCTGTAAGGCTCCAATAGCAGATGTTGTGCGAACACATCTGAACCCTTAATTGATGGTTTGATACGGACAGCAGATCCTCTTTGCTTCTATCAATCAGGTCATGGTATTAGTAAAAGAGATTTTACATCCTTGACGTTTTTTTTGTGTGGGGGGAATCTGGCCCTAGCCACGTCCTTGACGTATCAATACCATATTGGTAAACATTAATACATGTATGTCAATATTTTTAAGCGTTGTTGAAGAAGTGAAAAATTTTCCTTTTGCATTGGTCACTGTGATCAATGACTCACTGAGTTTTGTGGAAATTAGTAACAAAAGGTTACCTTCTTTCTACTAATTCAATGCTCCTTTTAGTTACTTGTTGAAGTTCTGTCAGATAGGAGCAGATTACCCGGCATGTACCTTTCCTTATTCTAAAATTCTACTTGTTACTACCAAGTAGGGATATGATTGTGATGTTGGTTCTTTACTTTATGGTAATGTTATATGGTTGAGTCTTCTGCATGCCAAGTTTATCTGGATAAATAGAAGTACCTCCTTCTTCTTTATCGTTACAATTGTATCAATTATATTTTGGAGAATGATTCAATTGTTTTGGTGGATAATACCAACGGCATAAATCAACTGGATGACAAGTCTATAAATTATACAAAATTTGATAAAATCAATTCTTCATTCATGTCATCAGTAAAACAATCAAGATAATAAATAACACCCAAGACAAATTTCTTCAGTCCAGTTTTAAAGAAAAAGTTCTATATAACCAACAGTACCAACCATTACTTGGAAATAAATCAGTTATGTCGAGCATTAACAAAATTGCAGTTGGTCCTAATCTCTCCTTTGTCATCACCAGTGAGAACCTGAGCATTTGCGAGGTTTACCATGGACACAGCAAACTGCTGGTAGAAGAGCATCGGCTGTGTGGTTAATGCTTCCACAATTGGAGCAGTTCTCGAGTCAGAGTAGAGTAACTGGTCAGTCGAAAGCAACCCCATCCTTTTCTGGAGGTTTATGTAGTACACTGAGTCAAACTTGGTTGCTGTCGTGGCATCCAATTCCACGTATTCGGATGCCCATCTGCACTTTCTCCTAAGGAAATTAAGATAGTGGCCATCAATTGTGGGATCAGGTTTCCCTGTGCCTTTAAAGTTGTAGAGCCTATCTTGAATCACACCACAATGGGTTCTCCCAATGGTGTGAGCTCCTGATCATAAAAATGAAATATGAGGGGTATATAACAGGTTATGTTGTGATCTTTTTTAAGGCATTGATACTGTGGGTTATTACATTCCATATACCAGTTGCAATTCATCTGGATGATTGAAAAAGCAATGTATACTGGTGTATCTTCAGACATAAGTCACTTGAAGATAGTTATCTCATTTGTGTTTGTCTGGATGCAACTAAGCCATTTTGCTTCTGAAATCTTGCCAATAACTTAGTTGCAGCTGTTTGGAAGAGTTGCAGGTGTAAAGGGATGCAACCCTTTCTGCAAGTGAATTGGTACAAGTGGGCTATGAAGCACAAACACTTGTATCTAGTAGCCGTGTCATAATATCAAACATGTATGTATCAGATACTTGTGTGTGTGTCAGACACAGGAATCTGACACGATACTTGCTATTATTTGTGTAGTTAAACTTGTGTCAGTCACAGGAATCCGACACGATACTTGCTATTATTTGTCTAGTTTGTCCAAATATTCTTTGTATTGCATCGTGTTCGTGTCGGCACATCTGTATTTGTGCTTCTTAGATCTGCATGCAATGCAGTTGCAACTGCAATCATCCAAGCACACCATTTATCATGTCATTGCCATACGATAATGTAATTATCAAGTAATACCTGAGAGGACAACCAAGTCAAGTAGATTCAAGCCTTTGGACTGGAAGAATTCAATGAGATGGGTTACATTCTCATGCCCCTTGGGTACAAGTTCAGCTTCCTTTGCCAATGACACCACTCCATCTTTCCTCCCATATTCTAACTCCCAAAATGGGCCTCCAATCTAATTTGAAAATCAACATCAATTATGATTATGCGATACAAGTAGGACAAAAAGAGAGTGTCGCAGATTTTGAAGTATATTGTCACCTTAACAGTGGCATCCCTAGCTACTGCTGTGAGTATATCAGCACAAGACACCTTCTTTGGGCATTTTCTCTCCAATTCCGCTTTGATATCATCTATCACTTCGAATCCTCTCAGGGTTTGGCTCACCTTTGCCGCCCTCTCACCCCCCGGATGTTTTAGTAGCACGGATGCATCACATCCCTTGAATAAATATATATATATATATAGCAAGAGAAAATATGTCAAGTTTTTAGTAGTCTTTTTTTTTTTTTTTTCGGAAAATCGATCATAGTTCCTGGTAGTTTTTTAATGCAATATAGCTAAAGATAGAGAGGTACCCTGATGGCACAATCATGAAAGTGGAGCCTGATGAGACTAGCAGCGAGCGTGTAGTCCTTGGCTATCCAATCCTTAACCTTTTTGTGAACAATTGCCTCAAAATTCGGGCAGATTCTCCCGTAATAATTGAAGGTCAGCTCTTCAACTTCTGCTATGAGATCAGGAACTCCCTTCTTAGGAAGAGGCAACCCTCCCATTGCCATAACGAAATGTGGAAGAAGGAAGATGAGGAGGTGGAAAGAAAGAGAGAGACCCATTTTTCAACAAGTGTAAGACTCGAGAGAGAGAGAGAGAGAGAGGCTAACAAGTTTGATTGCTGTGACAAAATCTGGAGGCAACTCTCTTTATAGGATTGTAAGTAGGGAAAACCATGATCTTCATTTGATTGTTTAATCAAATTGATTAGTGGCTACGTGGGTAGCATAAATGACAACATGCTGGTACATAAGCTACAGTTTGTTGAAGTGCCAGAGGTGTTGCTCATTCTCATTTCAGTAGTTCCTTATCAAATGTTAGGTACAATGTAAATGGCTTATTCTGATACTTAATAATGGGATGGCATAAGATGTGGTCAAATAGGGGAAATAACTAAAATCTGCAAATCTGACCAGGGCAAGAGGTTCGAGACTTGTATATTACGCAAATTTAAATTTTTTTTTTAATACAATATGCGAGGATATATACAAATATACAATATGACGAAAAATGACAATTCAAGCGAGGGAATGAATTTCCTACCCGTTTACTGTCACAACAAATACATCACCTGCCTCCAAAATTCAAAACAAGCAACATTATGCCCCGAAGAAGCCTATGGTAAACATCTACAAGATAAAAGAAAAAGACGCAATTGACGCTGATCTACGCCTGACGTCTGAGGTCCCCCCCTCTCTGAACTCTGACCCTTACCTTCTCCTGACTCCAATAAGACCAATGTAGTCATGACTGGATAAACGAGAATAGTTATGAATCATGGCAGATAGACAAGAATTACACTATTAAAGCAGAAAAAGATTTTCTCATTTACAGTATACTACATGCCAAATGAATCTTCTCTGCAAACTTACTTGGCCATCCCTAAACTTGACAGTGATACATACATATTCCAATCAAAAAGACAATTTCTTTAGTTTTACAATAATACCATAAATAAGGAAGCAATACAATGCAATGCAAACAAACTTAATATACCTTAATTCTGTTTCATTTGAACTTCATATAGTATATACAGAAACATTATGAATTACAAGTAATCAGTCCCAAAATCAGGAAAAAACTATAACGATAATTGTGCAAACTTTTTTCAGGAATCATTAAAAATTAGCAAAGAGTTATATGCTACAAGTGTAAGTTCATATATAGTTGACAAACTTTCCTAGCGTATCTAACAAGTTTAAAGACAGAGAAAAGCAATTTACCAATGAAGTGAACATCCAACAAAATTTGAAGAACTTGATGAGCAGAAAAGGATAAACTTGCCTAACATTTAATTTCGCAGATCAACAATATGATTCTCTAATGGGCACAAAAGAAAACAATAACAGGAATATGCTCAAAGCAAAAAAGATAACTTACAATCTTACATACTTATTAAAGCATCAGTAAATATTACATTTTAAAGCAAAAACTCTGAAATTTTGCTTTAAACAAAACGGCCCCCTGACAAATTTGATCCTTTTTGTGTAACTAACACTCTTGCTTGAGCAAACTTCAGCCTATACACTATCCGACTTTCCAAGCAAAAGTGCTGCCACCCCAAAGAAATCAATCATTCATTAACGCATTCAGCAGAAAAAAGGGAATGCTTTCAACACACAGCAAAAATCAGCTTGGTGAGCCTCGCTCATGCTCCTTCAGCTCCGCTCAACATCACTATCCTCCCATTAACCGCAAATGGGGGTGTGCCAAGAATCAATAAAGAATGATTGTAGTGCAGAAATCCATGTATTCAGTTAGTCTGCAGGTTCTCCAACTGAACTACCAGTAAATCATTCCATGTATCTGTCAAACCAGGCAAACACCAGTGCATACAATCCTCGTGCTTCTTCCCACCTGTGATCGAAGGATGGGCATCTGATCTATACTCGCTCATAGGAGTGATGTCAAGCATCCGGAAACTTGAACCCTCCAGAGCTTTGTACAGGTGCTGATTCACCAATCGTACCTCTACATTTGTCCCATTGTTCTTCAGGGAGAAAAAATCTTCAACCTAATGCAAGAAACAAGTAAAAAAAATTCAATAAATGATAAGATTCTAAATCAAGGTGCAGCTGTATTCTAATGAACCAAAAAGGATAGGCAGTGAGAAATGAGATAATTGGCGCCGAGGTTGAATACTAGTTACTAAATTACCTATTTTAAATATTGTGGAAAACAGATAGTAGAGTGAAGGGGAAAGGCAAGGCTTATGCTTTTAGGTCTTCAGTGGTAAAAAAGCACAATGTCATACTGTTAAAGAATTAGAATTAAAAATACAAATTAAAAAAATATAAATACATTGTAATAAGATAACTTACGAAAAAAGTATATCCGTAACGAGTTAACGCACAAAATTAAGATTAAAAATCCAAAATGTACTTATAAAAAAAAATTCGTGAATAGTATTTACTAATTAACATAAATCTTAAAACAGCTCTAAAATGCTCTAAAAAGCTGAAGAGGAAGGGGAAATTTGCTGGCTTTTTACATCATTGCCTATTTTTAATGATTGTAATAAACAACCAAACTAATCAGGGGCGTATCTGAGTTTCAGGGGGCCCTAAGCAAGTTTTCAAATAGGGCTTTTTGCAAGTTTACAAAATAAAAATGATAATTACTTAAATGCAAACAAATTGGGAGCCTCGGAGGACAAACTATTTAAATGAAAACAAATTGATATATATGCTTCAAAAAATATATATGATAACGTACGCATTTTACATGAAATGCCTCGTGGCAAAAAAAACTCAGATAAATTCTAACAATAAAAACGAAATATGTCACCTCAACTATTTTAAAAAGTCCTGCTACATTTAAATCTTTAACATCGCATACACAATCCATGTTCTCCAAAAATACTAAATTAATAATTAAATAATTTTGAGATAGTAAAAATTGTACTTTACTAATCACCTACACTTAGACACTTATTATTTTACTAACAAACGGGCCAAACTCAACATAATCTCAAATACCCAATTACAGTTCAAATTATTCAGCGAATGAGCAGTAAGCAACACAATACAAATTTTTTTGAATGTTTGATTTGGGACACAACACATTACAAATTATTTGACCAACTACAGGACAAATTTTTTGATGTTCTCAAGTACTAATTTTTGCAAATACACAAGTAATTTTTTAAATATTTTTTTAATGTTCCCAGCAACACAATAGCTCAAAAGTCAAAACCCACCAAATGGGTCAGCACTCAGCACCAAAATGGTTTTTTTTAAAATCTAGAAGAAGAACCCAAAAATTTAAAAGAATTACTTTTGGATGACTGGATCAGTCATCAGTGGATGTGGGATCGGGATGCCATCCTCTGATCCTCGTTAT
Organism: Hemerocallis citrina; assembly: GCA_017893485.1. Taxonomy (NCBI): domain Eukaryota; kingdom Viridiplantae; phylum Streptophyta; class Magnoliopsida; order Asparagales; family Asphodelaceae; genus Hemerocallis; species Hemerocallis citrina. The sequence goes on along the minus strand of CM030366.1, from coordinate 110,442,275 downwards.
CCTCGTTGGTGAGGCCGTGAGGAGGGGGATGGTGTCGGCGATGGGCAACGGTGAAGAAGGGGGCGCGGGCACCGATTGCAGCCTCACTTTCTAGGTTTGGTTTCAGAGATATAGCTTAGCTTTACTGCTTAAGTATTTGATTTAGGAGAAAGTTGATTAAGAAGAACCCAAAAGGCAAAAGTTGGGATATAGAGAGAGAGAGAGAGAGAGAGAGAGAGAGAGAGAGAGAGGAGGAAGAGGACTGGAGGAGAGGGATCAAAAGCCTAGATCTCGTTCACTGTGAGAGCTAGAAATGAATGCATGAATGCGAATCATTCACGATCAAAGAGAGGTATCGTTTTTGTTTTTTTATTTTATTATTTTTTTTGTTTTTTTGTCCTCATTGTATATAATTAAAAAAAAATGGGGCCCAATACAATTTGGGGGCCCAAAGCGGCTGCTTGGGCCCAGATCCACCTGTGAAACTAATAAAATGCCAGGAACATTGACGAAATGTAGAGAGGCACAGCCCTATTCCTGTATTGCCGAGAGGCTATCTTCAGTTAGAAACTCGATGTAATGAACCAATCATTAATGATAAACCAATGTTATCACTGATTGACTCTTGGGTAGTGCTTTTTTTGGTGACTCTTGGGAAGTGTTGGCTGCATTAGGGGAAGGCAAACAAACCAAAAATAGAAAAGATTTGCATGGATGAACAAGTACTATATCACTAGTACTTTTTTATGTATAATTACATCAGCCATCTGAAGTAAAATTACAAAATAAGAACATACTTCTTTGGATGATAATGGTTGAGAACTTCGACATGAACCTCCCTGGTACCAGTCACCTCCTTCAAAATGCCTAGGAGATTGTGTACGGAAGAACTTGATTGCATTAGGTTTCATATTCTTGTCAACATAAGATATCTGATCCAAATATATAGTTAAAATTGGATCAGTGAAACAATAATGAAAAGAGAATGAGAAATAATAAGTTGCAGTTTGTACGAACAGTTAAATATACTCTCTGAATAGGAGCACACATGAATTACATTTATGACTTTATAGTTTAAATTGTCGAAAAGAATATAGCAGCAATAGTCCTAAAACTGATCCATCACAGTTAACTCATGCAGCAATTATCTACAATACAATTCAGAGGGTATATATCATCCTACCATATTCTTTAGTGTCATATCCAGACCAATTTCCGGAGATATTGGAGGAAGCACGGGATTTCCTCTCTCAAAAAAGAGCATAGGTGACTCAACTGGATCAAACTTGGAAGGAGCCCACCACCTGATATTTAAGAAATAAAGGAAAGGAGAATGTCAGGAAAAAGAATAACATGAAGTAGGAACAAGTGCTTATATATTCAGATATGTCAAAACAATAAAAATCTGAACCTATACTTGATTAAAATGTATTAGAATATAATTACAAGAATAAAGTATAAAATCATACAAAGAATTGTAATATATTTGACCTTTTCAAAAATACATAATTATCAAAATTAATTAATGTATACGTGGCCTAATTTGTGATCAAAATTATCTACAGATTTAAACAAAAACCAATTTCCTAAAGAAATTCATTTCAAAAAAATCCTGATAAAAAATGCTTGAGTTGCATGAGAGCTTCAGAAAAGATAGAATGATTATTACTAGTTTACACCAAACTGAAGTTATTGGCTAATGCTAGGAACATAGAAACTATATATAGGAGAAATGATGGCAGGTCATTTGAACGAAAATTATCTGTACTTATACTATATCTATAGGGATTCATGTTTTGGAAGAATAAATGAGTCTTCTGGTCAGTGTAGTCGAAGGCGCGCCTGATGCGCAAGGCGCAAGGGCCTAGACTATCTGCGCCTCATCCCTGCAAGGCGCAGTGAGGCGCGAGCCTCCTTGAGAATGTGAGAGGTCTTAGGTTCAAGTTATGCTCCCCACTTTTGATAGGAGCATTCTTCCAATGATTACAGAAAGATATAATTACTGCACATAATATTATAGAATATATTTAAAAATGACCTTATATATGAGAAAATTCTCTCATTTAAATTGATTATTATCGCTTGGCCACTTAATGTGCCATCCATGTTATCATGATATATAATCTTATTTATAAATTTTAAAAACCCACAAAAAGTAATAGTGCGTCCTGGTTAAGTGAAACTTGCGCCTCAAATTGTGCCTTGTGCCTCATGCTTTTTACGGGGTAATGAAGTTGTTTTGCACCTTTCGCCTTCGACTACACTGCCTCCAATGATGGTAATTATCATGCTTTGAGAAAACAAGTGAGAACATGCATTAACAAACATTGATTGAATTAGGAGAAAAGCAAAGTTGTGCAAAGTGAATAGGAGAGCAAAGCATGAAAACATAGCTTAGGTTTTAACAGTAAAAATGTGCTAAGACTATAAACAGAAAATTCCCTTAAAAAAAGACTAAACAGAAAAGCAATTAAATATACGAGGGGAAAAAATCAGGCTATGTAAAAAAAAATAAGGAAGTGCGAAAGTGCATATCTAATCAAGCAATTTTGAAAATACAGTTTTGAAATCTAAATTAAACCAATAGGAATGAATACAAGAAAACCGATATGGTTCCATGATTAACTAGATAAAGCAACCCCTAGAAAGTTGAAAGTGGGGCTTAATGAATAGGGTTTACAAATATGATTCCCAAAGTATATTCAGCCATTCCTTGATTCTACAAGAACTAAAAAAGAAATTCAGCAAAAAATTCCAATACCAGGGCCCTACTTCTCTTTTTCAAGAGGAACAAGCGCTAGAATTTAGTGGCATAACAATTAATATTCTTAATTATATTTAAAGTGAGTATACAAAAATGTGGTCCATATAACAATTTAAGATCACTTGCTAGGTGGATCCAGCTAAGAATAGTAGCAAGTATGCAAACCAACCCTTTTGAAATCTCATTTAGAATTCATAAACACAGAAATATGTGCATAAAGCCGTCCAAATGGACATTAAGAATCATAGACATCTTTCAGCATATAATCTATTTTTGTTTTCTTTAGTGGTAAATCAACGCTTCAAAGATTAATTGGACTTCTAAAAGAACAAAGCATCCAGCTGATTATCAAAAGGAGACAAAGCAAGGGCGCAAAACAAGCCCATCAATAGCTTGGAATTGACGCACTCAAAAAGTTTTGAATTTTACAAAGTCAAACAAGCCAGTTGATGATTAATGAAGGCTGAGAGTAAATCCATAAATGTTCAAAATGGTTGTTAAGGTCCTAAACTAAATGAAGCATACAATAAGTGCCAGTCGTGCACGAGTTGTACAATTCATAAACTCGGATACCAGTAAAGTATTAGCAAATTTTTATGAACAAAATGCACTCTTCGCAAATAAGTATATGATATTATTAGTTGGAAGCTATGCTGATGGGAAGGTGAGGCTCCATTAACACATGGATTGTTTGGAGTCTTAGTAGTTAATTACATGGGATTTGTTTCCTTCAACCAACAATCTTTGTTATTAGAGTAATTTAACCCAACATGGTCTGCCCAAATGGTTAGGATTACATGGTTTCAGAACTCGGTTTTGGTGTCGGGTATCGGCTGCCATTTACTTGGTAATATCGGATATGTGACATGTCTAGAGTATCCCCAAGGCAATTTCCAATACGAGTTGGTCAATGCATCTTGGTATCTGCTAAGCTTTGATAAAATGGATTTTATCCGCCTTTATCACAGATAACATGTAATTCCTAACAATTTCCTACAGGGTCCTTGTGGATTAACCGATGGCGATATGGTTGGTGTTTCTTACTAATATAAACTACAACTACTGTCATCTCAACTCCATCTTAACATCACTTCTCTACGGATGAACGTGTAATTGGTTTTTACCAAAGAATGGATGCTTACAAACAGTTTCACCATAAGTGTGTCACAAGGTGTCAAGAACAAGTATAGTTTCAATTTCCTACATGAGAAAAATAACGTGCACTATTTTAGAAGACCAAAGTTTAAAGTATGAACATGACAGAATCAATCATAAAGTTATTAGTACCAGTGTCCTGTATTAAAAATGAGGATATCGTGAAAGCTTGGTGTCTTTGCCCATGTGCTTTCTGGAACATCAACATCTACACGATAACCTTGTTTATATCCCAGGGATTCTAGATCACCTCCATTGGTGCTTGCTGACCACCTACATACAATGAAAGTACAGTCTTAAAACATATGCGATGTTGGATATCATACAAGATTAATTGCCCATGTAAATTCAATCAGATTCAGAACTAGAACACACAAAAAAAGATAAGTCATGGCCTTTTATATCAAGTGACTGCAACATAATCATGAATCAATAAACCAAGCCCATCCATATAGTCTTCTTGTTTATGGTGAAAACAATGCTAATATGTCTCAAGAACCAGTATGCTAGACAAAACCAAAATTGATATGATGCTTTAACTACTATAACAATCAGAATGAGCGAGATAAGGTGTGCAACGGTACAAGTGTGCTATTGATGTGGGGAGTGATATGGCGAAAAATAGGATTAAATCGGGACCGTTCAAATCGGGCACGAATCTTAAAGCTCTCAAGGGTAAAACGGTAATTTCACCAACAAACGGGTCCGAATTGAGAACTGGGTCTTTTTCCGAAGCCCAATAACCCAAAAACGGATTTGTCCTATTGGGTATGGGTAGCAACCCATTACAAACCAATTCAGAAATTTAAGGAGTAATTAAAATTCATGGTTATCTCTAAGAGACGGATTAAACCAAATCTCTTATCATGAAACGAGTTTAAACTCTACATCTTACCCAAAAACATCGGGACATAGAGATAAATGATTATCTCCAAACGGTCTCTTAAGGCGACTATAAATATCCCTTTCCCCCCACCATAACAAGGTAATCAATCTTTTTCCACATAAACGCTCTTTCATAATCTTCCTGATTATTGACTAAAGCGTCAGAGGGTTCAATGCCAGGATCCATCCCGGTGTATTGAACTTTTTTGCAGATCAACGGCAGCGGCAAGAAACCAGTCAAACGCCGGTGAAAGTCAACATGTTTGCCATATTCATTTTCTAAAAGAATCCACAAATTCATCTGTTAGCTCCCACACCAAAATCAGTAGCAACAGATTGGCGCCATCTGTGGGAAACGAAAAGCAATCCAACCTTATTGCACCGGTGAAGTTGTTTCCCAAGCTAAGCCTCCGAAGAAGGGAAAGGCACCGGCCTCAAACCGCAGAGCCACTCCCGTTCCTTCTCCTCCGCCCCTTCATGATGTTCTCTCTCAACCCGTCCAGCAAGTCCAGCAATCGTAGCCTGGACAGCCTCTCCCTCAACCTGTCTAGCAACCACAGCCTGGATAGCCTCTTCCTCAACAACCTCACCCCCATCAGGCCCCTCAAGGGCCTCAAAGGGCTGCCCCGGGGGGCTCCCGTCGAAGTCGACAAAGGCAACCTCCTCTCCACGACCATGTTTCAGTACATAACCCCTCCTCCGACTCCATAGCCTCTCACAGTCCCCCAGCGCCAAAGGATCTCCGACACGTTATTGTCAATAGGCAACATGGGATAGATCTCCGGACCCGTTTGAATGAGAGGCGGACCCATGACGGAATCCCTCGCCATGAACATCAAAGGGATCTTGCGATTCGGTCCCCTAAAGCCCGATCCCCCCATAGACCAGACCGCAGAAGATCGAACTCTCCCAGGAGGCAGAGGGAATCACCCCCGCGCCGTTAGAGGAGGAGCCGCACCCCGATTGGTCGATCCGCCCCGAGGGACCACCGAGATCGGGAGGCACCGTCACAAGGGCGGAATTCCAGGATTTTCAAGAAGCCGTTCTGCAAGCCCTCAATGTTGCTCCTAGACATGACCAACGGGCGCCTAGTCCTCAACCTGCCCCAAGCCATCACCATCGCACTCCCAGTCCTCTTCCGCGAGAGGATGAGTCCTGGGGAACAACAAGATATGACCGGAGGGAGGACTCGGTCTACCGCCTTCTCCATGAGATGGAGAGGCGCCTTGGCAGACTTGACAGAGAAGAGGAACATGGGCGAGGAATTTCCGCCCAAGCAGGCCTTCGTTCTCCCGAACTATCATGGAAGCTCCGATCCCGGAAAACTTCAAACCCCCTCACTTTGAGTCATATAACGGGGAGTCAGACCCCGCTGACCACATCGAGAGTTTTAAAACTCTCATGATGATCCACCAGGCTTCGGATGCGCTTCTTCGCAAAACTTTTCCGGCCACGCTGAAGGGGCCTGCGAGAGAAAGGTATTCCCGACTCGCCCCTGCCTCCATCTTCTCCTTCGATCAGTTCGAAGGGCTCTTCCTTACCCATTTTGTGAGTAGCCGTCGTACCGAAAAGACAAGCACATCCTTGATGACACTCAATCAAAGGAAGGGTGAGCGATAAAGAGACTATGTCAAGCGTTTCACCGCAGAGGCCCGGTCAATCGCCTTCCTAGACCAGTCGGTAGCCTCTGCTGCTTTCCGGCACAATATCAACCACGCTGACTTGAAGGCATCTCTCGCTAAGAAGCCGCCTCTTGACTTCTCAGAACTCCTGCTGAGGAGCAAAAAATATATTAGGTCAGAGGAGGCCCTCCTCCCGCCTGATCAGAAAGAGCCCCTGTCCGGAAACAAACGGAAGGGCGCCGAAGATGAAGGGACTAAGAAGCTCTAGAAAAACAATGGCGGTCAGCGCCACCCTCCTCCCTATTTTGAGAAGTTTACTCCACTTAATGCTAGTGTCTCAGCCATCCTGATGGAGGTCGGAAAAGAAGGTCTGCTCCCACCACCTTCGAAGATGAATACACCAAGCAAGAAGAGAAACAGAGACAAATGGTGCCGCTTCCAAAGGGATCACGGCCACGACACGGATAATTATCGAGCCCTCAAAGACGAGACTGAAGCCCTCATTTAGAGGGGACAACTTTCTAGGTTCGTACGGAAGGACAGAGTAGATCCTCCTCCGCCTCCCAGAAGGGCTAATAAGGGAACTGAGCGACACGTCGAGACCCCGAATTCCGAAGCAGAAGTTGTCCTACATCTCATTCACGGAGGCCCAATGGGGGGAGATTCGAACTCCTCCCGAAAAGCCTTCGTCCGAGAGGTGAACTCCGTGCAGAACCATCCTCCCCCAAGGGCCTTGGGGTCCCTGTTACCTTCTCAGACAAGGATTTGGAAGGCATCCGGATGCCCCATTATGATGCCCTTGTAATAAACCTCCATATGGCCAACTTTGATGTACGCCGAGTCCTGGTCGACAACGGCAGTTCGGTCAACATCCTTTTTCTAGAAGCCTTCCAGAGTCTTAAGTTGCCCAGGGATCGATTCAAGCCCGCTGGCTACACTCTCCAGGGGTTCTCCGGGGTGCCAGTGACGATCGAGGGAGTGATAACTCTCGATGTAACCGCTGGCAAAACCCCGATCACCCGAACCGAGCCGATGGATTTCATGGTGGTGGATGTGAAGGCCGCTTACAATGTCATTCTAGGCCGACCCGGCCTAGCTGCTCTCCAGGCTGTACCCTCAGCCTACCACATGAAGATGAAGTTCCCCACCGCAGCAGAGGTGAGGGAAGTGAGAGGGAGCCAGGAGACGGCTCGCAAATATTACATGACTTCAGTAGGAGGGTCGGTCCTCTCTCTTGCAGCCCTCGAGCTCCCATAGGGGAGTAGCCAAGCCATCTCAGAGCCGGTCGACGAGATGGAAGAAATAGCCTTCTCAAAAGGAGATCCGACCAGGACATTCCAAGTTAGTAAGGTCTTTCCCCTTCCCGTCAAAACCGACATTATCCAATGTATAAGGGAAAATCGCAATCTAGAACGGCGACCGACATGTCCGGAATCTCCGAAGAACTTCTCATGAATCACCTTAGCGTTGCTCCTGGAGCCAAACCTGTCCAGCAGAAGCGACGCAAGTTCGCTCCCGAAAGTCAGCAGGCAATCAAAAAGGAAGTGAAGAAACTCTTGAATGCCAGGTTCATACAGGAAGTCAACTATCCCGAATGGCTGTCCAACGTTGTGATGGTCAAAAAGGCCAACGGGAGCTGGAGAATCTGCATTGATCTCACGGATCTGAACAAAGCTTGTCCGAAGGATCCGTTCCCGCTCCCGAGCATTGATGCCCTGATTGATGCAACCTCGGGACACGAACTCCTAAGTTTCATGGATGCCTTTTTCGGGTACAACCAGATCAGAATGTTCCCTCCCGATATTCCAAAGACTTTGTTTGTAACCGACCAAGGTCTATACTGCTACTGGGTCATGCCCTTCGGGCTAAAGAACGCCGGTGCAACTTAACAATGCCTTGTCAACAAGATCTTCAGAGAACAGATCGGCCGGAACATTGAGGTCTACGTAGACGACATGTTGGTAAAAAGCATCAGCAAATTGAATCATGTTTCCGATCTTCAAGAGGCGTTGATGTGTTGATGAGACACAACATGAGACTAAACCCAAACAAGTGTGCCTTCGGGGTCTCATCCGGCAAATTCCTTGAGTTCATGATTAGCCAAAGAGGCATAGAAGCGAACCCGAAAAAGATTCAGCCCATACTGAACATGGCTCCCCCTTCCATTGTAAAAGACGTAAGAGACTCACAGGACGCCTCGCGCCATAGGGCATTTTATCTCCAAGTCAGGAGAAAAATGTCTCCCGTTCTTCAAGGCCCTTAGAGGGACGAAAGGATTTGAGTGGGGGTAATAGCAGCATGAGTCATTCGATCAACTTAAAACCTATCTAGTCAATCCCCCACTCTTGAGCAAGCCAAAGCCTGGGAAAGTCCTCCATATATATCTCGCTACCTCAGAACAGACTCTCAGCGTTGTCCTGGTAAGAGAAGAAGATAAGATTCAAAAGCCAATCTACTACGTGAGTAAGGTCCTCAGGGATGCCGAACTCTGTTATCCAAAGGTAGAAAAGATGGCCTATGCGTTAGTCATGGCAGCTCGAAAGCTCCGCCCCTACTTTCAGTCTCACTCGGTGGTCTTTCTTACCCACCAGCCACTCAAGCAAGTTCTCTACAAGTCCGAAACTTTGGGGCACCTTATGAAGTTGTCTATAGAGCTGAGTCAACATGATATCAACTATCAGCCCCGAACCGCTATCAAGGCACAAGCCCTGACGAAATTTATAGTACAAAGCACTATCCCCGATCCCAGCAAGGCAATAGAGGAACCCCCGATCTGGATCGTCTATGTTGATGGGTCCTCATGCGCCGACGGGAGTGGGGCTGGGGTCATCTTGACTGGTCCCGATGACTTCGCTCTTTAATACTCACTCCGCATTAATTTTCGGGCATCAAACAACGAGGCTGAATATGAGGCTCTCATAGTCGGTCTGTGTATGGCAAGTAAGGCCGGGGCCCGGGGCGTTAAAATATTCAGTGACTCACAACTGGTAGTGAACCAGGTATCGGGGGAGTATGAGGCAAGAGATGGTCGCATGGCGGCCAAGGTCAAAAGGCTGCTGGCCTCTTTCGAAGATGCACAGCTCCAGCGAATCCCCCGATAGGAGAATGCATAGGCAGATGCCCTGTCGAAGCTCGCCTCTTCTTCCCTCCAGGGGTTAGAACAGATCGTCTTGATAGAAGTCCTCTTGAGACCTAGCATCGAGGAAGAAGGTCCCGAACTGATGGAGACGCTGCCCCTGGCACTCGGGGAGAATTGGATGAGGCCCTTGCTCGAATTTCTCAAAGATGGAATCCTCCCTCCAGAGCCGAGCGATACATGCTCATCGAGGGGGTCATGTACAAGCGGCAAGCGCTCTTACACTCAAGTGGACGGCAGATCCTACTTGAGATGTCTCACCCCCGAGGAGGCCCAGTATGCTCTAAAGGAGACCCATGAAGGGAGGTGTGACGCTCATTTGGGAGCAAGGTCCGTCGCCCGCAAAATCTTAAATTATGGATACTTCTGGCCCACTCCTTAGCGACGCCGAACAGTACGTCTGCCAATGCGCCCCGTGCCAAAAGTTCTCAACAATTCGGCGCTTACCACAAACCAAGCTCTCCTCCTTATCCAGTCTGACCCCTTTCGCAATGTGGGGGATGAACTTGCTTGGGCCGTTCCCTCCAACGGCGGGCCAGCTGAAGTTCCTTGTCGTTGCAATCGACTACTCCAAATGGATCAAAGCCGAGCCTTTAGCGACGATCACTGAGAACAGAGTCCAGCGTTTCTTTTGGAAGAACGTTGTCTGCCGATTCGGTGTACCTTGAATCTTGGTAACGGATAATGGGAACCAATTTACAGGGGCGGCCTTTCGCAATTTTTGTACGGACCTCGGTATCCAGCAACGATTCTCCTCGATATCCCACCCGCAATCCAACGATCAAGCAGGGAACGCCAATCGGCAAATTCTCTACGACCTGAAAAAGAGACTGGACAAATCTGCTAAGGGATTATGGGTGCTCAGGAATTTTGCACTACTAAGAGGACCCCCACAAAAGAATCTCCCTTCAACCTCACTTACGGCTCCGAAGCTGTCATCCCACTCGAAGTTGGCCTACCTTTGCCCCGCTTGATTGCCTATAATGAAGAGCAAAGTTCGAACCAGCTTCGTGGCAACACGGACCTCATCGACGAGATATGAGAAAGATCCTCCATCCGTCAGGAGATTTATCGACGTAGGATTGAGCAGTCCTACAATAGGAGAGTCCGCCCTACTAATATCAAAGAAGGAGATTTGGTGCTTAGAAAGCTATCAATTTCTTTTCCAAGCAAGAAAGGCAAGCTATCACCTAACTGGGAAGGGTCGTATAGGATCTCCAAAGTTGTCTGCCCTGACGCTTATCAACTTGAAGACCCGGAGGGCAAGAGAGTACCAAGAACATGGAATGCGAAGCACTTATTGAAGTACCAAGAGGGTGTTTAAACACCGCTCCAAGCAACTTCTAATCCTAGAGAATTTCTAAGTTTGTTTCCTCTTATTTAGTTGATTTTTTCAAATGTAATAATGGCTTGCAACTCAGAAGCTGCCACTTAGTCATTTTTAATAAAAGCAGCTTACTTTCTTAGAAAACCTAGTCTAAATGTTCTGTTCGTCTCGCCCCGAAGTGTACACTCAAAATGTGTAACTCTCTTAACGATAAGTTCGGAGTTCAACACTTGGTTCGATGCTACTTTAGCTACTTGCGAACAAGCAATTGCGAAGTAGCTCACCATTCAGAATTGCTCCCACAACTGTTGAAACTCTCTTAACGACAAGTTCGGACTCCAACACTTGGTTCGATGCTACTTTAGCTACTTGCGAACAAGCAATTGCGAAGTAGCTCACCATTCGGAATTGCTCCCACAACTATTGAAACTCTCTTAACAACAAGTTCGGAGTCCAACACATGGTTCGATGCTACTTTAGCTATTTGCGAACAAACAAGTACGAGGTAGCTCACCATTCGAAATTGCTCCCACAACTGTTGAAACTCTCATAACAACAAGTTCGAAGTCCAACACTTGGTTCGATATTACTTTAGCTACTTGCGAACAAGCAAGTACGAGGTAGCTCACCATTCGAAATTGCTCCTACAACTGTTGAAACTCTCTTCACAACAAGTTCGGAGTCCAACACTTAATTCGATGCTACTTTAGCTACTTGTGAACAAGCAAGTATGAAGTAGCTCGCCTTTCGAAATTGCTCTAACAACTGTTGAAACTCTATTAATAACAAGTTCGGAGTCCAACACTTGGTTCAATGCTACTTTAGCTACTTGCGAACAAGCAAGTACGAAGCAGCTCACCATTCGAAATTGCTCCCACAACTGTTGAAACTCTCTTAAAACAAGTTTGGAGTCCAACACTTGGTTCGATGCTACTTTAGCTACTTGCAAACAAGTAAATACGAAGTAGCTCACCATTCGAAAGTGCTCCTACAACTATTGAAACTCTCTTAAAACAAGTTCAGAGTCCAATACTTGGTTCGATGCTACTTTAGCTACTTGCGAACAAGCAAATATGAAGTAGCTCACCATTCGACAGTGCTCCCACAACAGTTGAAATTCTCTTGCGAAAGTTAGCAAAACATTTACACTATCGAAAGATGCGATATATTATTCCATCAAGATTGGGGATACAAGTTTTATTCAAGACCAAAAACTCATACAAGACAAACTACAAGATTACAAAATTTCGCACTAGCTCCTTCTAGGGAGGGGGACGCTCCTATTAAGCGATACACGGGGATGGTGAGCGCCGTGTTGCTTTCTTCTCGTCTCCACGAAAGTCTCTAGGCCAGCGAGCCGAGTCGAGCCATCGACACCCAAGGGCCTGACTGTCGCCCCGACAGACGCCCCGCTCCGCCACGCCGCTTTGCGCGTCCCCAGGATTCCGTAGGGCAGGGGGCGTGCGGAGTGCTAACTCATGGAACGATCTTCCCTGTGTGTACTTCCCCCCTGGGCAAGAGGTGCTCCTCACATTACTCCTTTCGGAGAGTCGCTTCAAACGAAGATTCTCCGCCTCTAATTCAACAAGTCGCTCCTTGAGAGAGCCATCTGTGACTGAGTTTCAAGCGTGGTACCCCGCTCGTACTCCTCCCCTGAGATGGCTCTAAGATGGTCCTTCGCAGATGAGCCGCTTTAAAACTCTTCTCGAGCACCACATTCTTCAGCTCGTCCCTCTCCAACCTCACTTTGAACAACGAGTTCTTTAGCTCGTCCCTTTCCGCCCTTACTCTGGACAACGAACTCTTCAGCTCGTCCTTTTCAGTCCTTGCCTCGTGTAGAGAATGTCAAAGGAACTTTAGTCTAGAAGCCTTGCCGGCAGCCATCGAGGGGCCGACCTCTCCTCCCTCGGGGGGTACCTCCTGAAGAATCTCCTCGAGATGCCTCATCTCAATATTTCGGCGAGACAAAAGCCAATCTCACTTGGCAGAGCTCCAACTCCACCTTGGAGAGCTTCTCTCGAGATTCCACGAGTCCCAACCTAGTCACACCGAGTTGCCCGCGAAGACGCGGTGCCTCGCCAATCTGGGAAAGTCGACCAAAAAGAAAGCGTAAATTACTAAGTCTAAGAAGCCACATGATGGTGCTACGACTGAACGAAGCTACTATGAGACGATTCAAAAGCAAAACAAGCCCACAATTGTTTCGAAACTTCACAACACTTGTCAAAAAAAAATATCATTCAACTTCAACAAAAAGTACAAGAAGTGGTGGTCAGTCCGCTATTAGGCTTCAGTACAAAACGTCTTGACTAGAATAGAGATGAAAGTACTATAAAGTCAGAAGCCGACCTATTTCGAGTGATCCCCGCTCACAAGGGGCTCGGCTCCTTGAGTTTCGGCAACAACTGCTAGGGGCATGGCCCCCGAGGCTGCCTCTGCCCCTGCCTTGTTGGCCCCCAACTCGCCCTTCTCCACTTCCTCGTCTTCTTCACCCTCCTCGGAGACGTCGTCGAACCCAGGAACCGGGTCGGGGAACAAACGCCATCCGACATAGTTGACATCTAGGAATGTCTCCCTCACTTGGTCGATAGCACGGGCGTAGGCCTTTGCCATGTTCACGTAAAGGCATGGTTTTAAATCTCGAATTTCGGACTCGTCTCAGCAAGGAGTGTTTCGTCTCGAATCGGAGATATCGGAGGAGATCTCGGAAAAATGTGATCATATCGGATGTTCATTTCCTATACACAATAAATATATTTTTTTGTTACTAAATAAGATATTATATGTGCTACATGTCATTTATCATATAAAATACTGTATAATGTAACTAATGACATGAATCAATTACGATAAATCTTCGCATAATTTAACAATAATATAGAAGAGAATGTAATATAAGTATATAACTAAATTGAATTTGCATTGATTAGAAAAAATGTATTAGTTTATAAACTTACTTGACTTTGCATATATACAAACAATAGCGATACGAAATCCTCACATTATTTTAGCTTAAGGTTCTATATTGAAAGACATGCAAAAAGTAAAACAAATTTTTTTAATATATTCACAAAAATATTTGTCTATTTCGGCTGATATTTTGCCAATTTCGTCAATATTTCGACCGATATTTCAGTAATTTTGGCTGAAATCGACACATTTCGGTCTAAAACGATGTAGAGTATAAAATATGTGATTTCGTATCGGCAAGCTAGCCGAAACGAAATATCGGCCGAAATTTCGGCCGTATCGGAGGAGATTAAAAACAGTGCGTAAATGAACCCTTTGGCCTTCTCCATCGCTTGGTCTTCGGCCTCCTTTGCCATGGCTATCTTCGCAGCGGCGATAACGTCCTCCTTGTCCTTCGCGGCGAGCTCTTTCTCCTTGAGCAACCTCCGCCTCAAGCTTAGCAACAACAGCCTCGAGGTGTACCAATTTCGAAACCTTCATCTCAGCATCAACCCTCGATTGCTCGAGGTATTTGGCGATCCTAGCCTTTTCTAACCGAGCTCTATCATCCTCGAGCCTCAAATCTCTCTCTTGCTCGGTCATCTTCTCTATCAGATGTCCGAAGTGGCAAGTTATCTACAAGAAAAGCAGAACCCCATCATTCAAAGATGAAAAAAGAAACCAACGCTTCGCAAAAAGGAGAACCTCGGAGTCGATACGAGACTTACCGACACGGCAGCTCGAGCAATTTCGAGCGCGTCGTCGTCAATAGACCCCGCCTCCAGTGAAGCCTTATGGCTACTCTCAAGTTACAAAGAAACCTTTGTGGCCACTCTCTTCCTCTTCCTAGGGACTTTGCTGCCTAGAATCCCATACCCCGCCAACATCTCGTCGAAATCCATCGATTCTGCAAAAGTATAAAGATGTCGAGGTTAAGGGCAAATAAAACTCGACAGTCAAAAAGAAAAAAGGGAGAGTTGCGCCGGACTAAAAGCAAAAAACATACTAGGGTTTATACGGCTGCGACCCCCCTGAAGAGCGCCTCTTCAGTTAAGTCCTTCCAATCAAACTTCGATCGGTTGAGGAGTGTCTAGACCATCTCATCTTCCTCAGGGCTGAGAACCAGACTTTCCTTCACCCTCTTCGAAACTTCCTCGACCCAAGCCGTCGGAATGACCCGGGGTTCTCGACCTCAGATAAGGAAGTACTTATCCCTCCAATTTTTGATCGAGTCAGGATAGCTGACGTGCCTTACACCATGCCTCGGGGCCAAGTAGAACCTAAACTCCGACTTGTGCTGCTGGTGAACCCGGTAGATAGTTCGCAGCACACTCAACCGAGGCTCGAAACCTGCGGCTTGGCAGTGAAGGATGAACCCATTGATTAGCCTCCACACGTTTGGCATAAACTAAATCGGGCTGATCCTGTACCATTGCAGCACCTCAACGACAAAGGGATGAAGAGGCAATCGAACACCGGCCAAGAAGGCTGGTATCGGCGAGTTGGCCCTCACCCTGTGTCCAAGTAACATTAAGTCATATTCTGTCGGGATCTGAAAACATTCCCGAATAGACGTCAGGTCCGCTTCATTGAGAATAGAGACTGTCTCGTTAGCCTCCGAAGTCTCGCGAGCCGCATTCTCCTCAAAGCTCCGCCCCATACTGTAATGATACGTTCGGCCAGGTTATCCGGAAGATCCCGAACCCTGTGAAATCCGCTCAACGGCCCAGGCAACCTGCCGAACTCTCCCATTCTTCGCTCGCTCTCAAAAATGGTCTCCACCACGGCCGAAGCAGACTACTACAGCCTTACCCTTGTCGATGGTAGGAACTTGACTAGAGGTCAACTCAAGGCCGAGGATAGGGGAGGTCTCCTGCCTCGGGGGAACGCTAGACATTCTCTAAAAAAATAAGCTAAGTTATCTAAAATTACCTTGATTTGATGACAATGGCCAGAATAGATTACCGAAGATAGAATAATCCACTGGAAGCTCCCGTTAGACAGTAAGAAATCGCTGAGTAAAAATTTAGAGAATGAGCAAATGAAGAGCGGGGGTGGAGATTTATAGGGAAAAGTCGTTAGCACATTCACCAAGGTTAAAAGGCCCCCATAAGCACAAAGGCTAGGCCCATTTACCGCAAGACGACAAGAAAAGCAGGAAAAACCAAGAAGTTGACTGGTCAATGGTCAACTTCTTGCCAGTTGCCACCGATGTCCAAATGCGAGAAAGTCCGTTGACTGGTCAACGGTCAACGGTCAACGACGCCACGTGTCGCCCTCCTGGACTTCGGCAACAAGTGCCGAACATTCTTGCCACCGACGTTCAAATGCGAGAAAGTGCGTTGACTGGTCAACGGTCAACGACGCCACGTGTCGCCCTCCTGGACTTGGTAACAAGTGCCAAGCATTCTTACCATCGACGTCCAAATGCGAGAAAGTGTGTTGACTGGACAACGACGCCACGTGTCGCCCTCCTGGACTTCGGCAACAAGTGCGTTCTTGGAAACAACAGGTTAAGGAAAAAAAAAATTAGCATTCTTGTCACTGATGTCAAAATGTGAGAAATAGCGTTGACTGGCCAACGGTTAACGATGCCACGTATCGCCCTCTTGAAGTCCTTCTCGACTTCGACAACATATGCCGAGCATTCTTGCCACCACCGTCAAAATGCGAGAAATGGTGTTGACTGGTCAACGGTCAACAATGCCACGTGTCGCTTCCTCGAAGTCCCAATGAACTTCAGCAGCTCTCGTCTAGCCTCTTCGACTTCGACTGCCACCATGACACATGTCAGTCTCTCGAAGTCATCCTGGACTTCGGCAACACATGCCGAGCGTTCTTGCCACCGACCCCCGCGTGAGGACAAAACACTTGCCTCACGATGCGCACCCACGATCATAATGCTCAGATCGAGCCACGTCAGCCTGCGCTAGATCAGCCATTTGATCATTTGGAAAATCACGCCAACGACATGATCGACGCTCCAGATTGTGCCATGTCGGTATTTTCTGATTAATTCTTTTATTTTTTATTATTAATTTGAATTAATTATTTAAAAATTGCAAAAAATGATTTAAAATTCAAGAAAATTAATTAAAATTTCTAAAAAATAATTATAAATTCGGAAAAATATTTTTGAACTCCTGGATAACTAATTATTAATTAGAACGATTAATTGATACTTCCTAAAAATATATTGTTACTTCGCAAAATTGGGTAACTAATTCGAAAAATAATTAAAAAATTGGAAAAATCCAGAAAATTCTAAAATTTCATTTTTGGGCATCTTACAAGCTCAGATTGATGCCGTTACACCTCAAGCAAGATCCAAACTCCCTCAAGAACTCCGATAAAATCTCGTATGCCATTAGAATAGTAAAACTACTCCTCAAAGGCTGTTGAACTCAGTCTTCGGGAGTAGGGGACTTGTCATATGGCTAAAAATAGGATTAAATCGGGACCGTTCAAATCAGGCGAGAATCTCAAAGCTCTCAAGGGTAAAACGGTAATTTTACCTACAAATGAGACCGAATTGGGAACTGGGTCTTTTTCTGAAGCCTAATAATCCAAAAACGGATCTGCCCTATTGGGCATGGGTAGCAACCCGTTACAAACCAATTCAGATATTTAAGAAGTAATTCAAATTCATGGTTCACTCTAAGAGACGGTTTAAACTAAATCTCTTATCATGAAACGAATTTAAACTCTACATCTTATCCAAAAATACCGGGACAAAGAGATAAATGATTATCTCTAAACTGTCTCTTAAAGCAACTATAAATACCCCTCTCCCCCCACCATAACAAGGTAATTAATCTTTTTCCACATCAACGCTCTTTCATAATCTTCCTGATTACTGACTAGAGCATCGGAGGGTTCGTCGTCGGAATCCATCCCGGTGTATCGAACTTTTTTGCAGGTCAACGGCAGCGGCAAGAAACCAGTCAAACGTCGGTGAAAGTCAACAGGTTTGCCTTATTCGTTTCCTAAAAGAATCCACAAATTCATCTGTTTACTCCCACACCAAAATCAGCAGCAACAGGGAGAATACATTTAAAGTGTTGCATCCAGAACTTTGTGAGTAAGGGACTATCGGTGTGATAGGGGTCAAAGATGGAGCTTTACGGGATGTTCGGTGCCGATCTCAGAAGCCTAGTGGAGTGGTTTGGCCAGAATTATGGCCATGAGGATGATGACCATCTCTAGGGAAGAGAGTGTAATAGAATATTCAAGGTGAAGGTGTATGGATATAAGTTGCTAAACATAGTCAGGCTTTCTAATGATTCACGTTAGGTGATTGGCTAAGTAGTTAAAATTCCCGATTATGCCCGATTAATCCCCGATTAATCGCTAATCGGATGCTAAGCAATTATTTTTTTAGCAATTTATAATATTTCAATAGTTAGCGATTTAATCGGGAATAATCGACCGATTAGTGATTAATCGGCCGATTTTAAGTGGCCGATTAACCGATTAAATTTCCTCTAATTTTCATTATCGTTTGCATTATTTGGGCTCAATCTGTCCCAAATTCAAAATTCAAACCCCTACTGGTCCTCGCGCGAACCCAAATCCGAAATATCGCCGCTCTCTTCTTCCTCTTGCAAACCCAAACCTAAACTGATTATCTTCAAACCCAAACCCAAACTGTTTCTCTTCTTCTTTCTCAAGCAAACCAAAACCCAACCCACCGTCGTCCCCTTGTACCATCACATACTTGACCCGGCCCGCATCTGCACCTCCTCCTCTTGTTGCTTGCACTACTCTTCCTCCCCGATTGTTTTTATTTGATGGAACCAACCAGCAAACCAAATCCAACCCACATTCAGAATCCAAACTCAGCTCAAACCAAGTACTCTCGTCTTTTTTTCTATAACTATATGTTTCTATTTGATAATCTCATAATAGTTTTATGTTAGGATTTAGGGTTGTTACATTATGAGGTTATATCTTTTTTTAATTATATATATAACGATTTTTTCCGATTAAATCCCCAATTATTTTCCGATTAACCGATTAATCACTAATCGCTCTTAAACTGATTAGTTTCAAAAACCGATTTTAACTGCCTAAGTGATTGGAAAGACCTTTATCCGAAAAAAGGTAAAGACTTTATCGTAGATAGTTTCACAGTAGCATAATTTTGGCCAGGGAAAATTTCTCCATGTGTAATCTCCTAATCGACAGGTCATGTTGTCTTTGTGGTATTTTTTGAGTCAACTAGTCCTATTTCCATTGAGTGCTTTATAGATCACACTTAGTTTGGGACGTTATGTGCGGGAGTTGTGGCATTGCACATTGCCAAATATTGCTATACAGACTTGTGGGTAGTGTGGAAAGGGAATAATCTTAGATAAGAAGATAGGATAACATAGGACATCTCAGTTACAGCTTCTCTATAGTCCATGTGACTACACAGAAGTGCATTATAAGATCATGATCCCGCTACTAGTATAGATTCTCTAATGCATCATGCATTTGCTTTTGTCTCTTCATGTACACACAATGTGGGTGCAAAGAAACATCTACACTCTGATGGTGAGTGGACCAATGGCCAACACTCTCTTTGTTTAATTATACTTTATTGTCTATCGTGTGACCGTAGGTGTGATGAGCACTCTCTCGCATTGCCCATATGTTTCAAGTGATGTAGTTGTGCATTTTTGTCTTTCATTCTCCAGTTGTTTTATTCAGCATTTGTCCTACTACTATATCGGTTTGAATGTTGTTTTATTTTGCTTCAATGACTACTCTTTTGCGATGTTCTTGTGCAACTGGACATAAATTAGCAGGAAACAATCACCATTTCTAAACCTAAGATCAACTGAACTCACGCAACGAATTACCATTAAATTTATTTAAAATTAACACATCTTACCTACCATAACGAGCCATCAGATTGGTCCGATGATAAGCCACCGTCAAATTAACCCCCACAAACGTAAACCCCCGATCCGCCCCGGCCGGCCTCCACTTCCTCACCTCCCCCACCGCCACTTGCCTCAACATGCAAACCATCGACACGAACATGTTCCTATTCAACGAGTCCCCCACAAACCCAATACTCCTACCCCTAAACCGATCAAGAAACCGTTCCGGGTCAAGACGAGGTAATGGGTTTTGACACCCATCGGATTTCCAGATCCAACGGCTGGGATTTGAAGTTTTGTTGCGGCAACTCCACCCTTTGAAGATTTCTTTGCAAGTGGGGGTGTAGCGGGCGGGGAGGGGGGTTGGGGATTGGATCCAGGAGCCGGAGGAGGAGGAGTAGTTGCAGGTTGGGGTGGAGGGGGGTGGTGGAGTACGATAAGAGGGGGAGAGGAAGAGGACGAAGAGGGAGAGGATGAGGACGGCGGCGAAGTAGGGGAAGGTGGTGGTGCGGCGTCTTATCGTGTCTCGCGGGGCCATCGAACGGGAAAGGGGCAATAGTGGTGTTGGTGTTAGATTTGTAATGCCATAGTTAACGATGATTACTTTTCTTGTCATTGTCATGTATAATACATGTATTCCCACTATTTGTCTATTAATTTTTTTATTAGTATTTGCAATTTTTTTCTTGAATAATTTTGAAAAATTGCATAATTATGAGCGGAGGTTACACGATATTATGATCATCAGTATAATATAATCTGTAGATTTTACCTATGTCAAATTTAGTATCAGGTCGGGTCGGGTCCTTCACTACCCAGATCCAGACCCGGTCCTCTACGGGTCCAAAAAATGAATCCGGACCCGGACCGGTGAGGATCGGGTCCAGTTCTAGGTCCGGGTCCAATTAAAATATTCCTACCCGTTCCGGTAGGAGCGAGAGTGTGAGCGGCGAGCGGAGACGGCGAGTTGAGGATTTAGAACAAATGAGAGAAGAAAAAAATATGAATTTTGAGTTTGAAGAGGAAAATTTAGAATTGAGGAGGAAGTAGGGGAGAGATGAGGATAGAATATTGAATTTTATGTTAATTTTTGGGTTTTCTTCAACGGGTCCGGGTCCGGATCCGGGTCCGGGTCGGATCTCTTTTGAGCGGATCTGGACCCGGACCTGAAAGTACATCGGGTCCCATTATAGGACCCGGACCCGGACCCGGATAGACCTGGTCGGTTCTGGTCCAATGCCGGGTCCGAATCAGTTCCGGATCGGATCCGATTTTCAGGTATTTATACCAATGCTATTTACTTCCTTTTATTTTACTTTCATATTACAAATTATTATGCAGCTGATAGTGTACCAGAGGGTTATTATGTGTGTTCTTTTTCTTTTGGGGTTTGAACATCTATATGACATGATACAAGTGAGAAGTTATTCACTTTTACTCACAATTAGTGGTCGACTAACTCATTATCCTTGCTTATCTGTCATCTAGATGATAGAATAACATTCATTTTGAACTGATGAAAGTTATGTCAAATTATAGAAATGCATGCATATTTTCCATCAAAAGCCCCTTAATCCCCATTGATTGGATCTGAATGGGTCGGATTGTGAATTTGTGATAAAAGTCAAACCAAAGATAGCATTTGTTAGAAATTTCATATGCTAAAAACAGATAGAAGGAAGGGAGCCTCATACTTGTGGTTTATCATCTTAAATAATTATTGTATGAGGAAAGGGAGCTTCATGCTTGTTGGAGGAAAACTTCATCATATAGAGTATCGGTACTCGTATGGTGGGACTTTATATGGACGATCAATATCATTTGTTAAATTTACTTGATTTGCTACGGCACGTGCCCACAACGATACATCATATGAAAAGCCTTGTAAACAGTAAATCAACAATTATGTGGCTCAAGTTTGAATAGTATGACAATAATTAGTTGTAAATAGAAGTCCATGTTTCCATATATATATATATATATATATATATATATATAAAAAATAAAACACAAAGAAAGCTATTAAGTGGCTCTCCTTCAATCCCCCAAAAATCAAAGGCTCAGATCTAACCTCAGAAAATACATTTTCCCTCAAAAAATTTCCCCCCAAAACTCAAATTCAAAACCCATCCAAAACAACTCCTTTATTTATTTAATTCTCTCTCTCTCTCTCTCTCTCTCTCTCTCTCTCTCTCTCTATATATATATATATATATATATATATATAAGATATGGTTCGGGTGAGAACCATGTCCTGGGGTGAGATCTTAAGGGCCTATCCCAGCCACTCATCTGCTTAATCTTAACGGTTAAGATTTTTTTTAATTAAACAATAAGATTAATTAATATTTGCATTAAGATGGGAATCCCTTTAATTAAGCGCTGTTGACCACGAAATAAAAGGAATGAAGATCACAGACCCATTATATATACAGCAACTACAATCTAATAAATATCAACAATTGCCACACATACATCATTATATACAATCAATAAAATTACTATTTAGCTGGTATATTATCATCAACACATAAACAACAACTAATTAAACTAAAACAGCAACAAGTTTACAATTCAATAACAACTATTTAATGCAAAAACCATCAATAACATAATACATAAACAGCAATTACATATTATATAAACAACAACTACAGTATACTAAATAGCAACTCTTTTTTAGCAAACAAAAAAATTACTGGAATTGAAAATATCAAATACTGAATAGCAAGATCCATAGATATAAACAGCAACAACAGTACAATTAAATAGCAACTTTTTTCTCCTCCCACGTTGCAATTAAATTATTGGGCTGAAGGAACGAATTGGTGAATGATTCTGCAGTTGCTATTAATTTGGGATACAAAATCTTCTCCAATATTTTACAGGAATAAATTATTTCTCTCTCCAGTTTGACCAAATTTTCCTTAACCGTCACACACACAAAAAAATCTGTACAGTATGATCTATTACCTTATTATGTACTTGCATAATCTCAGCCATACAAAATGATTTGATGAGTGGTTGGGAGAGGCCCTTAGGTTCTCACCCCAGGATTGGTTCTCACCCGAACCAACCCTTATATATATATATATATATATATATATATATATATATATATATATATATATATATATGGTAAAAGGGATATGTGCAACTTGCTCATTTAGTAAATGAGCAATTGATTATGTGGCATGCATGCGATACATTAGACAACTAACCCTTTTAAGGATTTTTCAATCACATGTATGCCACATCATCAATTGCTTATTTACTAAATGAGCAAGTTGCTCATAACCCTTTTTCCCATATATATATATATATATATATATATATATATATATATATATATATATATATATATATATACTAGGTTTGCCTGTTGACACGTGCCTACGACACGTCTTCGGAATAGTGCACCTGCTTTGATTATATAAAATAGTTATGAAGGTCCAGAAAATTAATTGAAGTAGCGAACATATTATATGAGGAAGCCGTATATCTACCTTTAAGCTCAACCATCGCCTTCTTGATCATTAACTTGAACTTACATGGAATGCATATAGTTTGTTAGAATTACTGCATAAAGTTTTTTTTAACTTCAACATCACTTTTAGATACTTGTAATAGTTATGCAAGGACATTATCATATAGGTTTTATAGAGCTTACTCTAATCCCATAACCATTATGAGCATGTCTAAATACAATGATAACGCAGGTGCAAGTGTGAAGGTATCTACAATACCAATAATCTGAACATTTGCTTGTCTGAGACTCAGTTTGCAACTGAAATACCTTTTATTATTATTTCAACCAAAATGAAATACATAAAGTTCTCAAAACACTAAACCGAGCTAATCATTTTTTTTATCTACACTTTGTCTCCACATTGCACCTTTATAAAAAAAAAATCAAAATAGATAATTAACAAATTTACTTTAGCTGTGTTTTTTGAGTGGAGAGTTTGCACCCTTCACTGGTAAACTCCAGCCATCCCAATCCTATATATCCAAACATATACTAAAAGTTCTTATATGTTATGTTATCCATGGTTTCTAATAACTAGTGAAGAGAACATTTCACGATAGTATTTTCTCTTATAATAAAGAAATTAATGTTGCATATTTACCAAGTTATTTTAGGTTACTGGTCAGCTTACGTGTCCTGCTATGGTTTGGAAGCCCAAATTAAGGTCACCAAATAATCCATATCTCACTTGCATATACCTTAAATTAAAACCAATAAAAAACTCATCAAATAAATCACCAAATTAAAATTTTTTAAACCCAAAAATAAAACAATTATACCTCTTTGAACTTAGATCCCATACATACACAAAATCTGAGTCAGCAAAAAACTGAGTAATCCTCTGCACACACAAAATTAAAAATTAAAATGAGAATTCGGTTAATGAGATAAAATTAGAGTCGTTGCATCGCATATAGAGGCGTTCGATTTGGTGGAGGGGAGTCGCTTGATATTCGCGCTCGATTTGGTGGAGGGTAGTCACCGATACGGAATCAGCAGCAGATCAGATATTGGCGACGACATCTTGATTGGGGTCCGACATTGGATTTGGATTTGGATTTGCTTTGAGATTTTTAAATTTTCAAAATTTCACATTTAAAATTTAAATTTTTTAAATTTTTAAAATTTTTTTAATTTGTAAAATTTGTAAAATTTTTAAAAACTTTATAATTTTGAAATTTTTAAAAATTTTCAAAATTATAAAAATTTCAAAAATTTAAATTTTTTAAACTTTTTTTAAATTTTTAGTTTTCTTGAATTTTTTGAATGTTTAAAAAAAATATAATTTTTATAAATTTTTTTTATTTTGAATTATTTTTAAAATTATTAAAGTTTTATTTTTTATTTTTTTAATTTTTTTTAAATTTCTCAAAATTTTTAAATTTTAAAAAAAATTAATTTAAATTTTTAAAAAATTTTAATTTAAATTTTAAAAAAAAATTAATTTAATTTTTTTAAAAAAATTTAATTTAATTTTTTTAAAAAAATTTAATTTAATTTTTTTTTTAAAATTAATTTAAATTTTTTAAAAATTTTAATTTAAAATTTTTTTAAAAAAATTAATTAATTTTTGTAAATTTTTTTACATTTTTTGAATAATTTTTTATAATTTTTGATTTTTTTTTTTGAATTATTTTTAAAGTTTTTAAAATTTTAATTTTTTTAATTTTTATTTTTTTAATGTTTTTTATTTTTAATTTTCTTAATTTTTTTTGAATGGGAGAGAGAGAGAGATAATTAAATAAATACAGGAGTTGTTTTGGGTGGGGAGAATTTGAATTGGAGTTTTGGGGGGAAACTTTTTTTTTTTTTGGGTTGGGGGGGGGGGGGGGGGGGGGGGATGTGTTTTGTGAGTTTAGATCTGGATCTTTGATTTTTTGGGGGAGCCACTTGATAGCTTTCTTTGTGATTTATTGAATAGGAGAAAAAGAGAGAGAGAGAGAGATAATTAAATAAATAAAGGAGTTGTTTTTTTTTTTGGGAGGGGGGGGGGAGCCACTTGATAGCTTTCTTTGTGATTTATTGAATAGGAGAAAAAGAGAGAGAGAGAGAGATAATTAAATAAATAAAGGAGTTGTTTTTTTTTTTTGGGGGGGGGGGGGGGGGGGGGGGGGGATTTGAATTTGAGTTATATATAATAAAACAAAAAAAAAGGCTATCAAGTGGCTCTCCTTCATTCCCCCAAAAATCAAAGATTCAGATCTAACCTCACAAAACACATTTCCCCCTCGAAAAGTTTTCCCCTAAAACTCAAATTCAAATCTCCCACCCAAAACAAATCCTATATTTATTTAATTTTTTTTCCCTCTCTCTCTCCCTCCCTCCCTCCCTCTTCTATTTAAAAAATTAAGAAAATAAAAATTTTAAAAATTTTAGAAAATTAAAAAATTGAAAATTTTAAAAATTTAAAAACTTATAAAAAAATTTTTAAAAATCAAAAAAAAATTCATATAATATGTTTTTTGCTCAATTTTGCTACTTCAATTAATTTGCTGGACCTCCAAAACTATTTTATATGATCAAACAATGTGCACCGTTCCGAAGACGTGTCGTAGGCACGTGTCAACGGGCAAACCTAGTATATATAATAAAACACAAAGAAAGCTATCAAGTGGCTATCATTAATTTAGAAAAAATTCAACGGTTTAGATTTTTGCTCCCAAAAGACATTTTTCCGCCCAAATGTTTCCCCCCAAAATTCAAAAAAATTTCTCCAAAACAAAACAACTCCTTTATTTATTACTCTCTCTCTCTCTTTTTCTCCACTTTTCTCCTTTTTCATAATTCTTTCTTTCTTTCTTCTTTCCCCTTTTTTTTACCTAGGTATGTTAAAAAAAAGGTGAATATTTTTTTTTGTTATGCAATTTCAAATTATGTTTTTTTATTTCGAATTTTTAATTATGTTTTTTTTTTCGGATTATGCTTTCATCTATATAATAAAACACAAAGAAAGCTATCAAGTGGCTCTCATTCATTTGGAAGAAAATCAACGGTTTAGATTTTTGCTCCTAAAAGATATTTTTCCTCCCAAATGTTTCCCCCCAAAATTCAAAAATTTTCCCCCAAAACAAAACAATTTCTTCATTTATTTCTCTCTCTCTCTCTCTCTCTTCCCCCTTTTTTCTCTTTTTTCATAATTCTTTCTTTCTTTCTTCTTTCTCTTTTTTTTAACCTAGGTATGTTAAAAATAAAAGGTGAATTTTTTTTTTGGTTATGCAATTTCGGATTATGTTTTTTTTATTTCAATTTTTTAATTATGTTTTTTTTTTCAGATTATGTTTTCACAACTCAATAACATTCACTTCCATTTAATTGCTTTTGAATTACCATATTTGATCTGATTGTATTATACTTCACTGAATAATTGTTTTAAATTAAGATACTTCACTGAGTTAATTTTGATTAGAATGTTTTTTTTATTATGCAATTTCGGAGTATGCTTTTTTTGAATATTTGGGCATTTGCTGTTTTGAAAGATCGTTGCAAATTCTTTAATTGACTCGCTTGATTGTGCTTTTATGGACAAATCCACACTTAGTCCCTGTATTTCGAGTTTTTGCAGCTGCAAAATTGTATCTTGATCTGCTTAATTGCAATTTCACTTCACGTATACATCACAACAAATTTTCTCTTTTAAATTCATACATGATTAACTATATAAAAAACAAATAATGGGGAATTAACTCATACAGTTTGAGGCGTTAACCGTAACTCATGCAGTTAGAAAGGGAATTACTACTTATGTTAGACTCCAAATAAAAAAAGAAATCTCTTATGCTCAAGTCACATATAGCAAAGAATTTCCGATTCACTACTATTGTAGATTCACAATACTATTTTTGAATCTCGAGCTGCTGACAAATAATTATGCAATATACAAACCAATAAACATCAAGGTCACTTCATAATTCTACTTCAAAGTACATCATTACATCAACGTCTACTAGCAAATAAACATCTATATAAATCATCTCTTACTGTTTACATGATTTTTTATATGTTGTATCGTTCTGAATACGTGCCGTAGGCACGTGCCCACGGGCATAAATAGTCAAATATACGTTGTCATATGAGTATATGTATAAACAATTTATTAAAAACAAAAAAACATATATTTATAAGGAAAAACATGCACAATCCAAATATACTCTTTTAATGCTCGCTTGTTTGAAACGATATAACGCCCATACAACATATTTTTCGAATGCAAGCTACTAGCGTTTCTTCTCATTATAGGGTTCAATCCCTCGTCATGCAATACATACTCATGTATTCTACACTGTTTCTGACATTTATCCAGTGACTAGTAAGGTTGCAGTTGTTCGGTCCAATTCCGTTATTGTAGTCGGTAGTGGTCATGCCGAAACCCTGTGGTATTTCTCCATTCCTGAGCATCTATAAGGGCATCTGTAGTCGTCTGCTAAATATGCATAATATGCATATTTTGTGAAAAAAATCGCTGCAGTCGTCTGCTAAATATGCATATTTTGCATATTTTGCTATAGTAGATTGCTATAAATGAGAGCGGATATAAGAATTATGCATATTATACAGGACGCAACTTCACATTGCGTCCCTTAAAAAAAATAACAGTAATAAAAAAACTACAAAAAAAAATTCTAAAAAATGTGAGACGCAACTTCATGTTGCATTTGACCATTTTTTGAAATTTTTTTAACTAAAAAAATTCCTAAAAAATGTCGGACGCAACTTTTGATTTGTTTTTTTTCTCTTCCGATGCAACATGAAGTTGCGTCTGTCTATTTTGGGTTTTTTTTTCGTCCGTCTGATCTGATATGATCTGATCTGAGATTTTTATTATTTTAAATTAAATTGGTAAAAAAATAGCATTTGATGATTGCAACACAATTGCCAAATGCTATATGCATTTATCCATATATGCATAATTTACACAAAGTCGACTGTGGATGCTCTAATGATGCACAGCCCTGGTGGTCTCTCTCTACTCCCGGTCTTACATATTCCACCTTGCCTGAACCCTAGCAGTCTTTCTCCACTCCTGAGCATCCATAATGGTGCCCAGCCCTGGTGGTCTCTCTTCGCTTCCGGACCTCACTAAAAGTTATCACGATTATAAGACGCTATGGCAGGCATTACCTGCTCTGCCTCATTCGTATTCGATAACATAGAACATCAACAGATACTTATGGGTCCATCCCCTAAGTTCCGACAGGAGTTTACGGCCTATATTTCCGCACCCCCGTTCTTAACACTAGATCTCAGAAATTAATAGTCGAGACAACGTCGCACGTGTTCCCTTGACAGGTTAATACAACTTCCAATAATTATATAAATTCCAATACTTGTTAGAAAATTGATTTCTTAGTCTCATATGAAACCTCAATGAGTCTACTACAATATTATAGTTAAGAACCTCTAGTTTCAACCCAAATTAAATCTGTCTAAAATCATTTATAAGATAGTAGGTTCAGATTCCAGAAATCACAGCTCTTGCTACTTTTAAAAATCACAGAAAATCTCACATTTCTTGGAAATTGGATTTCTTAGACTCAAAAGAAAATAAGTACGATATTCAGCCAGAATTATGAAATAAATCATGTTTCATTTCTAAACCACTAATGTATTCAAATTATATTAAAATACCCAACAACATCCAAAAATTATGAAATTTTGAGGAGATGTTGTACACACATACATGATACACGTACAAAAAGCTTCAGTTTCATAATCCATATATTTAAATAGAAAAAAAATTATGAAGAGAGATCAAATTCCGGACAGAATTATAATAACATTTCTAAGATAATTATATCATAATCTCACCAATTAATTAACAGCAATTAACACCCATAATCAAACAACATTCATACAAAATCTAAGCACGATTATTCAATTTATTAAATTATCTAGCATGCACACATCCTATAATATAAACTGAGTTGGTTAAAGTTGTTACCCACTTAATTGTTTCCAAATTTATCTAGCATGCACACATTCTTCAATAAAAATAGAATTGGTTAAAGTTGTTATCCACTTATTTGTTTATGAAATTATCAAGCATGCACACATTCTTCAATAAAAAATAGAATTGGTTAAAGTTGTTACCCACTTTTTATCGTTTCTGAATTTGATCGATTCTACGATCAATTTGAAGACGATAGCAACACGAACAAGTACAATGGCTCTACGGGCTGCAACAGTTCGTCGAATTCGAGAATCGAACAAAGTGAAAATTAATATTCGATAATACGATAAATCAACGGTCTTCTACTGAATCAAAACACGGCATGATAAGGAGACTGAATCAATTAAATCGGAAAATTTTAAATGGATCGGAAAATATTTGGATTGGGTTCAAATAAGAGATCAAAAATGAATTTGAAAGATCGGAAAAATATTTAGACAACAGAAATAAAAAATACGAAAAATATAATATTACGGATATTATCCGTAACGGTACAAAATATACGTGTATAACACGTGTGGGGCAAAATTGTCATAGTTCAATTTTGGGGGATGTTACACTTTGTAGTTCAGTTAACCCTTCTATCTTTATCAACTCTTCACCAACTAAACTCATTTTATCATCACTATCAGATTCATGTTTGAACTAGGCAGCCAAATTATCTATATCTAGCCTTATTAGCTTGTAAGACATTTAACTTTATGTATGTCTCATCTAGAGCTTCTAGACAATTCTATTGATAGAAAAAGAAAAAGTGTGTGGTATTAGCTTTTATTCCTTAAATAATAAAATAACCGTATCTAAATTTTTATCTTTGTAACATTATCTTGAACCATTTCCAACGCTCATCGGTGGAATTTTCAGGCACATGTTCAGGTTTCTTAAGTAAGACAGTGTGACTTATCAATACAGCATGAGACACCTTGTTGAATTGCATACTTATTGTCTAACCTGACCTCATAAATTGCCTTTTAATTACTCTATTTTTGACATCATGAGATAAAATGTGCAAAAATATTGTAACTTGCTCTTCTACACCCATGTGCTTAGTTGTTACAAGCATCCCAATAGTTTTCACTAACTCACACAACTTATGAAATGACCTTCTATCCATTCTAGTATTTTCAATACATGCTATATCATTAATATAAATTATCCTTTGAAAATTGACATCTCTCACCATAGCCCTGCTATAATAATCCCAAGTTACCATTTTCTTTCTTTGATGATCAACTAATAACACAAGCCACGTATTCATAAGAAAAAGAGCAAAATTATTTAACAACTCCATATAAATCATAAGTGTGCCAATGAGCCTTTTCTTCTTTGTAGACGACAACCGTGCCATAATCTAACATGAAAAAAATAACAAATATATGAATAGTGTCGTGTATTATTTTGAAACCTAAAATATTTAGATTATAATTATTGTATCATCTATTGTATTTGTTAAGGCAACTATCTACAGGTTGAGATTATGTTAATCTGATACTAAGTTCAGATTTATTGGTGATACTTTACCAACTATTGAATTTATTCCCTATAAAACTTAAGATTCAATCTGTTAATCAACTAATGATTGTAATTCATATAAGTGTACGCCCTTGCAGAATATATTTTTGTATCTTCCAATCTAAGTTCTCCGATCTCTTTGAATGTACAGTCACCAGCCATTGATTCAAATCTTCTAAATTGTGTCCGCTGACGTCTACACAACATCAATTCCTGTTCATGGACCTTCTTATCTTATGAGTTTATCTCATTTACATAAACATAAGGTTTGACTATTGCTTTAACTACTTTGTATGTTCTACATATGTTGATTCCAACTATTACTGCATAATAAATTTAAAAATATACACCAGAAGCAATAAACTATGATTCCTAGGACCTATATGTGAACTTTATTAGGGTTTCTGCAAAATACCACACTTGTAGAATCTGGGGGATTGACGATGCGAGAGATGGTCGGGGTGCTCGGGGATCGATGGTGACAAGTAGATCGACGACGGCGACTGGGTGCTCGATTTTTTGGGGGAGAAAGAGGGGATGGGTTTTTGGGGGAGAAAGATGGAAGAAATAGGAAGAGACAGGGGAGAGGGGTCTTTTTTTGGGGACATAATTGTATTTTCAAGAAGTAATATTTTTCCAAGCACTTTGAAATCTAAGAATCCCTCCCCCCCCCCCCCGGAAAATTTTTGCGGGAATTGTGGCAAAAAAAATTCCTACGAATATTAGTTTCCTGGGAATTTGAATTTAAAAATTAGCATACCGAACATGGGAAACTAAATTCCCAAGTTAAGATTCCCAGGAAAAAAAAACCTTGTATCGAACGCCCCCTTAGAATGAATCCATTCCACTTTTCTTGGCTTTAGAAGTTGTAATTATCTAACTTTAGAAATCTCTCCATCCTAAGACATTTTATTGCAATCTTTAGAGAATTTGGTTGGTGCTATATGGTCATCTAGGATTGTTGCTTGCTGGATGGCTTATCATTTTCATGACTAGGAGTTTGGTTCCACATACAACATAGGTGGTAAGGGTTGATATTCTGATGATTATTTATCTATTTACTTATTTATTATTGAATGAATTGTGTTTATGTTTCACAGTACTTACCATGAATCGGGCTATTAGAACAATATATGATATAACTTCTTTTTTCTTTTGCAGAATGTTTGTTACATCCTGCAAGCGTCTTCGTCTGATGAAAAGCTCAGAGGCCGTCAATCTAGGTGTGTAAGTATATGAATGAGGATCTTATGAGCTATTAGCCTATAACTATAACTGATCCTTGAATTCGTTAGTCCTTGAATTGTTAGGCTATTCTATAGTTCTATTCGTGTTAATATCTAACATAAATTTCCATCTGTTGCTAATTCAGTTATTCTTTCCTTGCAGAGATAGAAATATTATGCATATGATATCGTTTCCATCGGTGATTTTGACGTCAACATCATTCGAGTTTTTCCCTTGAGGTATGAACAGTTTTTCTTGCATGATGCAGAGTAGTACAACATTTATAGTTTTGTACTGCAATAGTTTGCAGTACAACAAATTCCCTCCTTTCCTGAATGCTTAAAGAGGCCCCAGCAGGGACCTCTCCTCTCCTGTGAGGATTCGTTTTGACCTGCAAACTATTTTGAAATGAATTTTGACTTGCAAACTATTTGTTTGATGCTGAAACATCACAGGTTCACAGAATCGGTCATAACAGTTATGATTAATAATGAACTATATATTGCCATGGTCTTCTCTGGTTCAAAATTTTGTTAGAAGAAGTCTGAACTATAAAATGCTCCTTCTCTTTGTTTTTTTTAATACAATTATTAGAAGTCTAATTTTGGGAATTTCAATTTTCAGATTTGTCAACTGATTTGAACGCAGAGTTGTCAGTTGAGAATTTTCGAATTGCAAGTCTACATTCATTATTCAGGTTCTATTGTTCTATATTTTTATGCTTTATTAATTTTATTTTAATTTCTAGATTAAAAGGAATGTTTCCTAAGAAACATGCCTCTGGGTATGCAAAAAGAAAAAGAAAGAAAAGAGAAGAAGATATTATAAAATCTCAAAGTGGTTATTTAGATAAATTTTTAAGGAAAACAAATGTTTCTTCAGAAACCAAGTTGAAAATGAGGTAAACGAAGTAGTTCAAGATTTAGATGAAACTGAAAATGAGGTAAACGAAGGAGTTCAAGATTTAGATCAAGATTTTGTTCAAAATGAAAATGAACAAACAAAAAATATGGAAGAAACAAAAAATGTTACTGAAAATGAGAACATTGAAAATAATATAGAAATAAACAATGTGCTTGAATGTTAAGAAGTTACAACATCTTTGAATATATATGATCATAGAGTTTGGGATAGTTTCCATGAGAAAATGAAAGATTTTCTTGTAGAAAAAGGCCTTATTAGATAAACCAATATTAATTTTTCCCGAGGATAAAAAAAACATGGGGTTTTCTTTTTATTTTCATTTTCGAAGCTTAACAAATGGGGAACTTTCTGATAGAAAATTGTTGGTTTACTCAAAAGATTTGGATAGAGTATTTTGTTTTTGTTGTAAAGTGGTGGGAAAAGTTCATTCTAGGAGTAAATTAGCATATGAAGGAATTAATGATTGGAAACATTTTGGGGATAAGCTTAAACAACATGAAAATAGTCATGAACACAAATCAAACAAGTGATAAAGAATTACAAGAGCAAATCAAGAAAGATACAAACCATTGGAAACAAGTTATGGTCAGAATAATTGTTGCTATAAAACGTCGTGCTATGAATAATTTGGCATTTCGTGGAACAAATGAAAAAATATATGAAGATTCTAATGAAAATTTCTTAGGCTTTCTTGAATCAATAGCAGAGTTTGATAAAGTAATGATGCAACATTTTTGACTAATTCAAGATAAAAATATTCATTATCATTATCTTAGTCATAAAATACAAAATGAATTCATAGCTATGTTAGCATCAAATGTCAAGAATGCAATTATAAAAAAATTAAAGTGGCCAAATATTTTTCCGTGATTCTTGATTGCACTCCTGATGCTAGTCACAAAGAATAAATGACTTTGATTATACGATGTGTCGATGTCGCAAGTTACCCAATAAAAATAGAAGAGTATTTTTTAGAGTTTTTAAATGTGGAAGATACATATGGATTGAGTCTTTTTAATTAATTACAAGCTGCTCTATACTCTCTTGATTTACATATTTATAATTGAGGGGACAATGTTATGATAATGGTTCTAATAAGGAAAACACTTAAGTTGTTCAGAAAAAGGTTACTTGACATAAATCTCAAAGCTTTTTATATGCCACGTGGTTGTCATTCTCTCAATTTAGTACTTTGTGATATGGAAAACTCTTGTTTAAAAGGAAAATATTTTTTGGGAGCATGTCAAGCCATTTACAATGTGTTTTCTAATTCAACAAAGCGATGAAACATTTTACTTGAATATGTAGATGAATTAACTTTGAAATCTTTATCAACTATTCGTTGGGAAAGTCACATTGAAAGTGTAAAAGCAATAAAAAGTCAAGCTCCCAAAATAAAACAAGCTTTAATTAAATTAGCAGAAATTTCTGATGATTCTAAAGTGAGTTTGGATGCTGAGAGATTAGCATCTTGTGAATTTTCAAGTTTTGATTTTATTGTAAGTTTGATTATTTAGAATGAAATTTGGTATAATATAAACTTAGTGAGTAAAAAGTTGCACACTGAAGATATACTTCTTGATGTTGCAATTAAAAACTTGGAAGGATTGGTTTCATTTTTAGAAAAATATAGAGAAAATGGATTTACTTCTGCTATGATTGAAGCTAAAGAAATTGCATCTGAAATGGAAATTGAGCCACTATTTCTTATAAAACGTAGGATTTTTAGAAAGAGACATTTTAATGAAATTCCTGATACGAATAAAGAACAACAATCTGCTCAAGAAAATTTTAGAACAAATTATTTTCTTGTTTTAGTTGATATGGCTCTTTCTCAGTTGAAGAGCGATTTGAACAAATGCAAATGTTTGAATCTATATTTGGCTTCTTATTTGATGCATCACAGTTAGTTTCATTGGATGATTATGAAATGAAAATTTGTTGTATGCAAAGCTTTGAAACATGGTGAGATGTCTGATATTGATGCAAATTATTTACTTTCAGAATTACAAATATTGCAAGAAAAGCTACTAAGTGAAGCATATGAAACAGATAAACTTTGACATTCAATTAAAATTATGGAGTTTGTAAAAAAAATGATATGTTTCCAAATATTTTGGTTGCTTATAGGATTTTGTTGACTGTACCTGTGACCGTGGCATCTGCGGAAAAAAAGCTTTTCAAAATTAAAATTATTAAAATCTTATTTGCGAACAACTATGACTCAAGATCGGTTAAATGGATTAGCAATTTTGAGTATTGAAAAGAATATGTTAAAAAATATTGAGGTTGAACATATAATTGATGATTTTGCTTCTAAAAATGCAAGAAGAAATCATTTTTGATGAGATGTGATTGATTTTTTTTTTTTTGGCAGGTGCAAGAGTCGTTGTCACTATCCTTAATGAAAAATATGGAGTATTTGATGTCTTAAAATAAAACAAAGGTAATCATTATTTTTCTGGATATTGTTTTTATATCCCCCGTCGTTATATTATATTTTATTAATATATATAAAAATACATGCGTGTCTATAAAAGGCCCAATTTTTTTTTCACCCAGGACCTCAAATACCTCAGGAGCGGCCTTGCTGCTCACCTTTTACAGTAATGGGACTGCAACTTAACAATATATATCATCTTTTGGTTATTGAGGAAGAAGAACATGCACTGTATAGTAACATAATTAACCTTCCCTTGTATTCATTCTTGAAGAATCTATCCCACAACTCGTAGTGCTAAAAGCAGAAACACACCACAAGCAATAGAAACTCCCAAGCCTTACTTTTGAAACACTCGGCACAATCCCCTCTTAAAGTTAAACAATGATAACGGCTCACCTCTTGATTTCACAAATTGATGGATTAGATCCACACAAACCCTAGAGTCTACAGCCATATATATAGCCCCCAAGTAAACCCTAAAAGATAAACACAAATCCAGCAATTGGGCTGTAACGCCCCGCACTCAGTCCGTACGCACACAATTAATTAAATTCTAGCCACGCCCACCACAGGCACCATCAAAAGGTGGGTATACCCGTTAGGTACCTTTATCATATGGTTTTTCCTATTATATCTTTCTTTCTCTCCTATTTCATAGCCGATGTGGGATTAATCCCTAAGTCCAATCCGGTCAAGCACCCAACCAAATCAGCATGCTTGATTCCTTCCCTTCATTTAATTCTTTCTATGGTCCATAGACCATCTTATGGACTCATCACACTCTCAAATCCCATAGGATCTCCTATAGGCCACAAGCAATAATTCCTTCCTTCTTTTCTTTTGTCTACACGTCACCATCATATCCAAACCAATCCATTCTTTTTCTTTTTATTCTTTCTTTCACATACTAGTATATATACTATATATATATACCTATTCCATATACTATTATACGGAAATACGGGGTCTCACATGGGCCTTAAACTCGTAAGCCCAAAAATGCACAGCGCCGAAGTCGGTCAACCGTACCCCCAAGGTCGGTCGACCGTAATGTGTAGATCCAAACCCGAGACACGACCGGTCGACAGCACGGTCGACCGTCCCCTCCTCTATTGGACCTGTACACTCGAAGAACACTCAGCAGATTGGGTCGGTTGACCGCAACTCTCCAGACTGCATTCTTCTACTTGCTATTTGTCTTCTCTTGCTTCTTTGTCTCATCATCTTCTTCTCCAACTTCAAGTACTCAGTGCCTACATGGATTTGAGGCCACAACCTATCAATCTCCCACTTGGACCAAATACACTACGCTTCAAAGTTATTGCAATCTTTACCTCGCATTATCTCTACCAATCTCCCACTTTCATGGAAGACCTAGGTACTCCCCACTCTCATGAAGAGCACCTCCGCCACTCTACCACGTGGAGTGCACCAACCACCCCTCATCGCCTCATGAAAGATGTGCTCCACCAATTGCATAGAGCACGGATACCGGAGAAACAACCTTTCGTGTCGGATTCCGTGTTATGAGACTCCCAAACTCGTAAAATCTCCATCAACACCGGACATGGTTCAAAACCTCTCAATGCACCATCTACATTAGAAGTCTCCGTGGACGACACCTCCACAATATCTGCAGACTGTTCAACCCATACAGTCCCAATTCGGTTACCTTCAATGACATCACCCTGCATATCGATACCAGTGCTCTCTATCACACAAAAGTGACTTGAAGCTTCAATTGCCAATTCACAAAGTACCCCCACCACAACAACTTCTTGCCCTCTAGAATCACTTCCATGGCCAGCAACTCCCACTAAATTAGTAACCTCCCCTCCACAACTGAAAGAACTCGGTTGCACCCCACACAACCTCCTACTCGATTCCGGCTGAGAGTCAACTACAGGAGAAATGCCCCCCACGTCTCTAAGAAAATACAGCGTTCCTTCATGCTTCCCTTTTGAAATCACCCTTGAACCTGCAGCTATACACCACTTTCTACTACCAACTGTAGTAGACAACCCCTCTTTGTCTAACCTTCCAATCAAGATAAGATTTTTCTTCAAGTCTGGAACATGCCTTGTCTCCCGCAAGATAACACTTTGATCAACACTAGTGTTCATGCGAAAAGTACCAACCCCACCTACACCGGTGACCATTACCCACGATCACATCTCCAAAAGAACCCTCCTCATAGTCATCAAATACCTCTCTCCTCTGAGTGCAATGAAAAGAAGCTCCCAAATCAATACACCAATCTTGAGAGCCCAACTCTTCTCGAGCTGATAAGCATAGATCCTCAACAAGCCCCACTTGAGCTTTCTTTGGAGTATCTCTCTTCAGTTTCTCATGCTTCTTCTTCATATAAGCCTTGCAACTGTGCATCATGTGACCCTTCTTGTGACAATATCAGCACTCAGGCCCATGTCCCCCATCGCTGTCATCAGACCCACTCTCAGATAAACTACTCTGATCCTTTCTTGTTCGATTGCTCTTAGATTACCCACGTCTCTTCTCAACGTACATGGCGGAATCTCTAGAAGATGATGATGGATATCCCCTGTTTCTCACCCTTTTCACCTCCTTATTCAGAATGCTACTCACCACATCCGGTAGAGTCGTCGAATCTGTCATAGTGCCTGTAATATTCTGTTCTACTGTACCATAACTATCGGGTAAAGTAGACATAAGTAACAATAAATGCCCCCTCTCTGAAAACTCCAAACTTGTAGCTTCCATCTGATTGTAAACCATACAGTAATTATTCACATGCTCTGCTACTGAACCCCCTTCCCTCATCTTCATATTAACGAATTTCTTCAGATGAAGAATTTGATTAGATATCGACGGTTTCTCATACATATTCGTGAGAATCTCCATAGCCTCCTTTGTGGTCTTTGCCTTCAAGATATGAAATAACGTCTTCCTACTTAGTCCTAACTGAATCTACCCCAGTGTCTTCTGATCCAAATGATTCCAATCTGCCAAGACCTTTGCATCCTTGTCTGCACCTATCGGCTTCTCATCAAACAACGGACCATTAAGATCTTTCTGACGAAGATACGCTATCATCTAAATCTTCCACATCGCGAAGTCACTCCCATCGAATCTCTCGATCTTCATCTTGTTATCGGCCATCTCGAACCAACCAGGCTCTGATACCACTTGTTGAAGAATCTACCCTACAACTCATAGTGCTAACAGCAACAACACACCACAAGCAATAGAAACTCCTAAGACTTAGATGAACCAAGAACAAGCCACCACAATATATACAAGATCTCACAAGAACACAATCAATATGCAGAGATAACCAATACTTCTTAATCCCTAAGAAATACAAACATTACAAAAGAGATTACGACTCTCAATCTCTCTCTCACCTTTGAAACACTCGGCACAATCCCTTCTTGAAGTTGAATAATGATAACGGCTCACCTCTTGATCGATTAGATCCATACAAACCCTAGAGTCTATGGCCATATATATAGCCTCCAAGTAAACCCTAAAAGATAAACACAAATCCAGCAATTGGACCTTAAACCGTAAGCCCAAAAATGCACAGCACCGAAGTCGGTCGACCGTACCCCCAAGGTCGGTCGACCGTACCCCCAAGGTCGGTCGACCGCAACGTGTAGAGCCAAACCCGAGATACGACCGGTCGACCGCACGGTTGACCGTCCCCTCATCTGTTGGACCTGTACACTCGAAGAACTCTCAGCAGCTTGGGTCGGTCGACCGCAACTCTCCAAACTGCATTCTTCTACTTGGTGTTTGTCTTCTCTTGCTTCTTTGTCTCATCCTCTTCTTCTCCAACTTCAAGTACTTACGTGTATTTGAGGCCACAACCCTAACAATCTCCCACTTTGATAATACACCACACTTCAAAATTATTGCAATCTTTACCTCGCATTATCTCTGCCAATCTCCCACTTTCATGGAAGACCTAGGTACTCCCCACTCTCATGAAGAGCACCTTCGCCACTCCACCACGTGGAGTGCACCAACCACCCCTCATCGCCTCATGAAGAATGTGCTTCACCAATCGCATAGAGCACGAATACCGGAAAAACAACTTCTCGTGTCAGATTTCGTGTTATGAGACTTTCCAACTCGCAGAATCTCCAACAACACTGGACATGGTTCAAAACCTCTCAATGCACCCTTTACATTAGAAGTCTCCGTGGACGGTACCTCCACAATATCCGCAGATTGTTCAACCCCTACAGTCCCAATTCGGTTACCCTCATCGACATCACCCTGCATATCGATATCAGTGCTCTCTATCACACAAGAGCGACTTGAAGCTTCAACTGCCAATTTGCAAAGTACCCTCACCACAGCAACGTCTTGCCCTCTAGGATCACTTCTATGACCAGCAACTCCCACTAAATTAGTAACCTCCCCTCTACTACTGAAAGAACTTGGTTGCACCCCACACAACCTACTACTCGATTCCTGCTGAGAGTCAACTACAGGAGAAACGTCACTCAGTCTCTAAGAAAATACAGCATTTCCTCACACTTTCCTTTTGCAATCACTCTTGAACCTGCAGCTATACACCACTCTCCACTACCAACTGTAGTAGACAATCCCTCTTTGTCTAGCCTTCCAATCGAGATAAAATTTTCTTTCAAGTCTGGAACATGCCTTGTCTCCAGCAAGTCAACACTTTGATCAACATTAGTGTTCACGCGAACAGTACCAACCCCATGTACAGGACACCAGTGACCATTCCCCACGATCACATCTCCAAAAGAACCCTCCTCGTAGTCATCAAATACTTCTTTCCTCGGAGTGCAATGAAAAGAAGCTCCCGAATAAATACACCAATCTTGAGTGCCCAACTCCTCCCGAGCTGATAAGCATAACTCTTCGACAAACCCCACTTAAGCTTCCTTTAGGGTATCTCTCTTCGGTTTCTCCTGCTTCTTCTTCATATAAGCCTTGCAACTGCACATCATGTGACCCTTCTTGTGACAATACCAGCACTCAGACCTATGTCCCCCATCGCTGTCATCAGACCCACTCTCAGATGAACTACTCTAATCCTTTCTTCTTCGACTGCTCTTAGATCTCTCACATCTCTTCTCAATGTACATTGCGGAATCTCTATAAGATGATGATGGATATCCTCTGTTTCTCACCATTTTCACATTCTCGTTCAGAATGCAACTCACCACATCCTGTAGAGTCATCGAATCTGTCATAGTATCTGTAATAGTCTGTTCTACCGTACCATAACTATCGGGTAAAGTAGATACAAGTAACAATGACTGCCCCCTCTATGCAAACTTCAAACCTGCAGCTTCCATCTGATTGTAAACCATACAGTAATTGTTCACATGCTCTACTACTGAACCCCCTTCTCTCAACTTCACATTAACCAATTTCTTCAGATGAAGAATTTGATTAGATGTCGACGGTTTCTCATACATATCCGTGAGAATCTCCATAGCCTCCTTTGTGGTCTTTACCTTCGAGATATGAAATAACGCCTTCCTACTTAGTCCTAACTGAATCTGCCCCAGTGCCTTCTGATCCAAATGATTCCAGTCCGCCAAGACCTTTGCATCCTTGTTTGCACCTATCGGCTTCTCATCAAACAACGGACCATCAAGATCTTTCTGACGAAGATACGCTATCATCTGAATCTTCCACATCGCGAAGTCACTCCCATTGAATCTCTTGATCTTCATCTTGTTATCGGCCATCTCGAACAAACAGGCTCTGATACCACTTGTTGAAGAATCTACCCTACAACTCGTAGTGCTAATAGCGAAAACACACCACAAGCAATAGAAAGTCCAAAGACTTAGATGAATCAAGAACAAGACACCACAAAATATGCAAGATCTCACAAGAACACAATCAATATGCATTGACAACCAATACTTCTTATTTCCTAAGAAATAAAAACATTACAAAAGAGAATACAACTCTCAATCTCTCTCTCTCACATTTGAAACACTTGGCACAATCCCCTCTTGATGTTGAACAATGATAACGGCTCACCTCTTGATTTCAAAAATTAATGGATTAGATCCATACAATCCCTAGAGTTTACGGCCATATATATAGCCCCCAAGTAAACCCTAAAAGATAAACAAAAATTCAGCAATTGGGCCTTAAACTCGTAAGACCAAAAATGCACAGCGCTGAAGTCGGTAGACCGCACCCCCAAGGTCAGTTGCCCGCAACGTGTAGAGCCGAACCCGAGACACGACTGGTCGACCGCACGGTCGATCGTCCCCTCCTCTGTTGGACCTGTACACTCGAAGAACTCTCAGCAGATTGGGTCGGTCGACTTCACCCCCCGGCCGGTCGACCGTGCGTTCGACCGCAACTCTTCAGACTGCATTCTTCTACTTGTTGTTTGTTTTCTCTTACTTCTTTGTCTCATTATCTTCTTCTTAAATTTCAAGTACTTAATATCTACGTATATTTAAGGCCACAATCCTAACATTCATTACAATACTTAAATATAAGCTTTTTTATTACAACAGTACTTAAGTAAACTAGTACTGATATGTACAGGCACCACGATTAATCCTCGCAACCTAAGTGCAAGGACATACACATATATGCATGATACTTGTCCACATATATGCATCATACTTGTCAAAAAATATGTATGGTGGATATATGCCATGCACTTTCGGTTGTGATGAGGATTTTGACTGTGATGATGCACATACATTTACATCATACATGAAAATACATGCAAAAATAATGTAGCGCTAGGGTACGTAGTAAAGCCGCACAATTGAATTTAGGGGTGGATAAGTTGTTTTTTTTTGATAAAATTGGATAAGTTGTAGCTGCATTTGATGACACCAATAGAATTGTTGACGGTCTCATTAACCGGGGGATGGCAGTTGTGATGACGTTTATCCGATCATGTACCCTTGCCCTTGCCCTTGCTTTTGCCCTTGTCCTTGGTATTAGATATTGTATTATATATTTAGTCCTATATCGAGTATGTATCAATTTTATATTTGGTTCCCTCCTATATATAAGAGACACTGTACTCAGTTATAATCAATCCAATAATATTTTCCAATCTCTCTGTTAACATTAACATGATATCAGAGCAGAACTGTACTCCCTAACCTTAATCCCAAATCCACTTAATCACAAATTTATAATCTACTCTCTTCCTTCCTAATCTCGTCGGCAACAAAGTTCACCCTCTTCCTACTCCCTCATACTCGACATCAACTCCAGCGACACCAAGTTCGTCGACCACCAACTCCTCCCAGCGTCTCTGAATTTCTAGCAAGATCAACTCTCCAAAGCACCACTCCAAAACTCCAAAACCTAACACCAATATTAGCAACAACAACGACAAGTCAACTCCCCCAACACCGTTGACTCACCCCTCGTCAACTCACCAACGCCAACAACAACAACAGCAAGCCAACGTCGACTCCCCCACTCCGAAACCCTACTCCATCGTCCTTCCAACGTCGACCCCCCTACACCTGAAACCCTAGCCGCCTCCATCTGGAGCTCTAACCCAAACCCTAAACCTAATTTTTTTTCTTTTCTTCCCCGTTCTAACACCCGACCCATATACCCTTTCCCCCCCAAAAAAAACCCCGAACCTGACCCAAATCCAACCCTAACCCACAACCCGATATCCCAATCCACATTACAATCCAACCCGATATCTGCCTGTTTTTTGCTGCCGCCGCCAACATCACTTTCCCGAAAAAAATCCAAAAAAAAAAAAAATGCAGGTACCTGTGTTTTCTCCATGGAACCCCAATTTTACCAGTATTTTTCCATCTCCACTGACTTCCCCCCTTTCATCTGCCAAAGATTGGACTGAGTGGGCTGCCTCTGTTGAGGCCACTCTGCTCGGACATTCCTTTTGGGGTCACATTGATGGCTCCAATCTTCGTCCCAAAGATCCCACCGACACCGCATTAGCAGCCGACAAGCAATCGATCCACACTTCCCATGCCACTTGGGATGACCATGATTTTCACATCATTTTCTTTATAATCTCCTCCATGTTAACCGATCTTTCCGTGCTGACCTACTTCATATTCATCCCGCCCAGGCTCTTTGGCTCTAGTTGAACACTCATTATGTTCAGGCTAGCAGAGCCTGTGAGTACCAGCTACTTGTTTAGTCATTCCTTGATTGTCAGGGTGATTGCAACATTCAGGATCATTACAAAACTATGCGTCAAATCTGGCGTGAATTGTAGCAATTAGAAGATAGTGATGTCCATGTTACTCGTGAACGGTGCCATTTTATGTTTTTTGTGATGAGTCTTCAATCAGATTACCAATCCCTTTATAGTCAGTTGATTCACTAAGACCCAGTTCCTCGTCTTGAAGCTGCTATAGCTGAACTTGTGGCTGAAGAAACTCGACTACACACTCTATCCACTCTAGCTTCTACCCCGTCCTCCGGCAGTGACAATGTTCTGGTTGTTGCCCCTTGCTCCGACCCCATGCCTCTTTCCTTTGACCATCGCAGTGTCCCTGATTGTCGTCTCCGTTTTTGTACCCACTGTCAGCGAAATGATCATATTCATCACAAGTGTTTCATCCTACACCCACA
The DNA here is from genome assembly GCA_017893485.1 of Hemerocallis citrina. Taxonomy (NCBI): domain Eukaryota; kingdom Viridiplantae; phylum Streptophyta; class Magnoliopsida; order Asparagales; family Asphodelaceae; genus Hemerocallis; species Hemerocallis citrina. The sequence goes on along the minus strand of CM030366.1, from coordinate 110,398,429 downwards.
ACTCTTGGTGCATGCACAGCAGCGCAAGAAGCAATATGATTTACCCCTCTCAGTATTCCTTCGCATACATCATGTGCAATGGTTGTTACTCCACCAATGACTTTTCCTACTCCTTATGATATTCCTCAACGACGTCTCGCTTACCTGGACCTTCAGAACTCGGGTTAGTCCATCAATACGTTTTCCTCTGCCCCCGCTTTTTCCCTTTACTCCTGGTATGAACTCTTCCTGACTTTTAGATTCTGGTGTCTCACATCATCTTACTAGCAATTATATACCCCTCACCACTAGCAATCCACTTAACACTCACTCACCGTCACTATACACTACCGATGGCTCACTATTCCAGACTATACACTTTGGATCTATTCACACTCCCACTCACATTGCCCTTCGTCCATTATGCTCCACATTATGAACCTTATTTCTATTAGTGCTTTATGCGATAGTGGTCTTACCGTTACTTTACTTCTTTGAGATGTACCATACATGATTCTAAGACTGGTCACACGATTGGACAAGCTAGAAGATGTGGACGTTCATATCATCTAGATTTTCTTCATGCTCATAATTCTACTTCTCATTTTGCTGGTGTCGTCAGTTCTGATGCTGACTTGTGGCATAGACGCTTATGTCATGTTAGTGAGTCTCGTTTAAAAAATTTAGTCTATAGTGGTGTTCTTGGGAATTTTACTTTCACTATGTTATCTGTTAGTCAATGTTGTAAGTTAGCAAAACACCTAGCCATTCCTTTTAGTAATATAAGTATTTTTTAGTCCATTCATGCTTTTCAACTTATTCACTCTGACATATGAGGACTGTCTCATACACCTTCTCACAAAGGTTATCTCTATTATGTTAATTTTATCGATGAATTTACTAGATACACATGGGTGTTTCTTGTGTGCCAATACTCTGAAATACCTGATTTACCAGTCATGAACATGGCTCACACTCAGTTTGGTGTGTGTATCAAAATCTTTCGCTCAGACGATGCTCGTGAGTACACTTATGCTGCTATAAGATCGATCCTTCAATCTCATGATACACTCTTTCAGCAATCATGCCCGCACACACATGAGCAGAATGGTGTAATTGAACGCAAGCCTCATCATGTTCATGAGACGGCTCATGCTCTTTTACTCTCCTCTTCTGTTCATCGTTCTTTTTGGGTTGAAGCTGTCTTGACATATGTCAGTCTCATTAACATCACTCCCTCGTATATCCTACATGGTATAATACCTTATGAGGCTCTTCATCACTCATCACTGGACTACAATATGCTTCGTACTTTTTGTTGCATCTGTTATGTCCTTCTCCCTCCCACTGAGCGCACAAAACTCACCGCTCGAGTTGCTAAGTGCATTTACCTAGGTCACAGTCCTTAGCATAAAGGATATCATTGTTTTGATCCCGTGGTAGGTCGTATTTGTATTTCCCGACATGTCACCTTTCTGGAAGACTCCATACTACTTGACATATCCTGAGGATACTAGTTTTCTCGACTCTCCAGTTGTTGGGCCTATTTCCCCAGTCATATCTTCATGCATTCCATTTCATCTCACTCCTTTGGCTACTTTCTCATCTCATACTGACGTTCCACATATTATTTCTCTTACGGAGACACCACCTGCATCCCCACAGCTGCATGCGCACACACAACCTATCTCACCCCACTACACTGTCCATCCGCCACCATTCTGTCAATCTATACGTTCTACCAAGGGCATCCTACCGGCTCGTTACACACCTGATGCCACCCTAGCCTCCTACTCACCACAGTTTCATGCGTATCTCACTGTTATACACTTTGCATGTGAGCCCAGAATCTATCAGGAAGCTATTCAATATCCCGAGTGACAGAAAGCAATTGTAGAGGAGTTCAGTGCATTTGAACAGACAGGCACTTGGGATGTTGTTCCATTGCCTGTGGGCATCCATCCTGTTAGCTGCAAATGGATTTTCAAGGTCAAATTTTGACCTGATGGCTCCATTGAGCGACACAAGGCTCGTCTAGTTGCTCGATGATTTACTCAGGAGCATGACATTGATTATGATAAGAATTTTACCCCGGTTGCACAAATGACTACAGTTCACACTCTTCTTATCGTTGCCGCCGTTTGTCAGTGGTCATTTTACCAGATGGACATGAAGGATGCTTTTCTACATGATACCTTATCTGGGGTTGTTTACATGCATCCTCCCCCTGGAATGCATCACGAGATCGAACGGTTATTTGGGTATTTATTATAGAATCATAATAATTAAGGAAGGAAGTTAAGTTGAATCACAAGGGTGTTTTGTCTTTTAATCTCTATTTTGATTAATTTGAAGTGATATCTAGAAATTGATTATACGATGATAAGTGATAACTATATATATCGAGAGATAAATGTGACTAATGGACATAACAATACGAGATAATAGCTAATGCCTCCAAAAGGAAAAGGGAAGGCGGAGGCTACTAGCCAAAAAGTCAACCCTCTTCCTTCACCTCCTTCTTATACGGAGGACCATTTCAACCTCCTCAACCAAATCAAATCCACAACCAGAACAACCCCCTCATCAGCAAACTCATCCTCCTTCCAAAGGGGCCGCACCGGGGGTTCCCGCAGAAGTCATCCCGAACAGCTCTCTATGCAACGCATGGTCAAAAATAGGGGTTCTGTCCGTATCTGACCCCATCTATAATGCCCTTTGTGGTGCCTTAGCCGCTGTAAGACCTCCTTCAGCTCATCATTAACCGACAACAGGGTCTAATCTCCGAGATCACCTGAATGAAAGGCGAGTCCATGATGAAGTCCCTTATCCAGAATGCCAGGGAAGCAAGAGGACCCCCTCTCCTCGATGATAGAGGTCCAGAAGAACCCCCTGTCTCAGGAGGCGAAGAAGATCTCCCTCTCCTAGAGAATGAAGAAGGTCTTCTCCCTCTTGGGAGCAAAGAAGGCATACTACAGAAAGTTGACCACTTCAGTGAGACAACATAGAAGAAGGGGTGCTCATCACTAATGTAGAATTTTAAGATTTTAAAAGGAGATCCTCCATGCCCTCAACGTCGCCCCCATCAGGGTCCGACAAACAAATAGTCACTGACTGACAACCATACATGAGGAAAATTCTTATTGGTAGATCAAATCCGACCAAAGAGAAGACCCAGTTCTTTGCCGCCTCCGAGAGATGGAGGATCGTCTCAATAGATACAACCGAGAGGAAGACTGTCAAGCCAGAAGCTTCCGCCTTAGCAAACTTTCCTTCTCCAAGTCAATCATGGAGGCCCACATTCCTGAGACCTTCACGCTGCTACACTTTGAGTCCTACATTAAAGAATCCGACCCGGCCGATCATAATGAGAGTTTCAAAACCATTATGATGATCCACCAAGCCTTGGACGCACTTCTCTGCAAGACGTTCTCTAAAGCAAGGTACTCCTGCATATCTCCAGGCTCCATCTTCTCCTTCGACCAATTTAAGGAATTCTTCCTTATCCACTTCGTAAGCAGCCACCAAACCGAGAACATAAGTGCCAATTTACTGGACATGAATCAAAGGAAAGGGGAACAACTTAGGGACTTTGTCTAGCACTTCATAGGTGATTTTCGGTCTATCGCCTCCCTCAACCTAGCAATAGCGACCACCACATTCAGACACAATGTCAATAATGCCAACCTCAAGGCGTCCCTTGCCAAGAAGTCTCTTCAGGACTTCTTGAAACTCCTGCTTAGGAGTGAGAAGTATATCTGAGCCGAAGAAGCACTCAAATCCCTCAGTCGAGAAGAGCCCTCATTCGGTAACAAACGGAAGAGTACAAGTGAAGAAGGACCGAAGAAGCTCCAGAAGGACGACAATGGTCAGCGCCGCCCTCCTCCTCATTTCAAGAAGTTTACGCCTCTTAATGCAAATATATCAGCAGTCCTCATGGAGGTAGACAAGGACGAGCTACTGCATCCTTCCCCTTAGAATGAAAAATTCAGGGAAGAGAAGAAACAAAGATAAGTGGTGTCATTTTCATAGAGACCACGACCACGACACAAATGATTGTCGGGCTCTCAAGAAAGAAATCAAAGAGCTTATCCAGTGAGGGCACCTATACAAATTCATTTAAAAGGATAGGCCCGATCCTCCACTAGATTGAGGGGCTAATAAGCGAGCAGAGAAGGAATTCGAGTCCCAAGACTCGGATCACGTGGCTGTCTTCCACTCCATCCATGGAGGGCCTATGGGTGGGGAATCAAACATCTCCAGAAAGGCATTCATCCGAAAGGTGAATTCGGAGGATAAATTCCCCCAGCAAAAAGTACGAGGGTTTCAGTGACATTCTCATATAAGAATTTAGAAGGCGTTCGAATGCCCCACTGCGATTCACTTGTAATCAGTCTCCACATGGCCAACCATGAGGTACGTCGCATCCTACTGGAAAACGACAGTTCTTTCAACATCTGCTTTCTTGTAGCCTTCAAAGGCCTCAAGCTCTCTCGGAACCGTCTCAAGTCCACCGGTTACACTCTCCACAAGTTTTTCGGGGTCCCGGTCCAAATCGAAGGATTAATCACCCTCGATGTGACTACATGAAAGACCCCAATAACTCGAATCGAGGCAATGTATTTCATGGTTGTTAACATGAAGGCCACTTGCAATGCCATCCTTAGCCAACCCAACCTAATAACACTTCATGTCGTGCCTTAAGCTTTTCATATGAAAATAAATTTTCCCACACCAGCAAGGGTAGGAGAAATCAAAGTGAGCTAAGAGACTACTCGGAGGTGCTATACTACTACAATGGGGGGCTCGGTCCTCCCACTTGATGCATTAGATCTCCCCCAATAGAATAGTCAAGTCCTTTCTGAGACAGTTGACAAATTCAAGGAGATCCTCCTCTTCCATGAAGATCCGAGGGGCAAAAGGATATCAAGAACCTGGAATACCGAGCATCTGATGAAGTACCTCTAGGGTACTTAACACCCTCTAGTAGAAGTAGGTTTTCAGTTTCCAATAAGGTCGATACTAGCAAACCAGCCCAAGAATGCAATAATGGCTAGCCACCATCAAGGCAGCCACTTAGTTTTTTATTTCAACAAAACTCAACATTTCTTATAAAGATCATTGTATTAAGCCTCTTAGCTATCACCCTGAGCCACATCTACGACTTGTTAAATAACAAGTTTGGAGTCCAGCTTGTCCCCAAGGGCTGCTATCATAACTTGCTAGAATCAAATAATGAGTTTGGAGTCCAAAACTTGGTTCGACGCCGCTTTAGTCCCTTGCAAGAGAGTAAGTGCGGAGCAGGGCTCACCTTTCATAATTTCTTATACAACTCGTTAACCCCTTGAAACAACAAGTTTGGAGTCTAACACTTGATTCGACGCTGCTTTAGTTGCTTGCAAGAGAGCAAGTGTGGAACAGGGCTCACCATTTAGAATTACTCTTAAAACTTGTTAACCCCTTCAAACAAAAAGCTTGGAGTCCAACACTTGGTTCGATGCCACTTTAGTCGCCCGCAAACAAGCAAGCGCAGAGCAGGGCTCACCATTGGGAATTGCTCCTACATCTCATTGAAATTTTCAAATGAAAAATTTGGAGTCTAACACTTGACTCGATGTTGCTTTAGCAGCTGGAAAGTAAGCAAGTTCGGAGTGGGGCACATCATTCAGTGTTACTCCTGCAACTCGTTAGAAATCTTGAAAACAGGTTCGAAGTTCATAATCATGGCTCGAAATTGCCCCCATCAACTTGCAAGAATGTGAGTTCGGGCTCGAAGCGACCATTCGAACTAAACCTGAACCTTGTTAAATTTCCAACAAGCAAGATCGGAGACTAAATTTTTTCCAGGGCTATCCCCAAAACTTGATTTAAACATACAGAATCTAGGGTCCAGCTTGCCTTTAAAGCTGCTCTTGCGACTTGATAACCCTCAACGATGAGTTCGGTGCTCAGCTCCTTTTCCGAGCTACATCAACAACTCACTATTTCTTACAACCAGTTAACTCGAACTAGTCTTACAACCAGCTAATTCCTTAAGCAAGCCCAGAGCACATCCCTCCCCTGGGGTTACTCCCACGACTTGCTCCAAACAATGAGTCGCACCACAAAGAAACCAAGAGTCAAGAGAAATACACTTGGAAGACCTTTGTGTCATATCAATTTCCTACTAAGAGATCGGGAGTACGCAACAAGTTCCTTATTCTTGGCACAAATCTAAAAGCAAAACATATTGACCCTCTCCACTCAGACACTCATGATGATAAGGAAGGGGGCCACCTCTGTTCAGAGACATGTTCCGCTTGAGACACTTCTTCACCATTGAAGAGCCACCTCGGCAGCCCGAGCTGCCCAAGAGTGGTTCCGACCCCACTGACCTAGTCCTAGCCTCATGACCATGAGCGCCCCCCGTCTTCTTTCCAAAAGTCATGCGTGAGGTCCCAACCACTCATTTTGGGCATCATTTTGGGCATCTTCAGGGATCCGTTTTCCTAAAGTCCTTTGCCCTGATACACAAGACATCTCGAACCATCAAGACGAGCCTTTCTTAGATGGGCGAACTCTAAATCTTTTCCACCAACACTGCCTTTAACCGAGCGAGCTCCAACTTCGTCACACAGTTTATTGCAAGGCAGAGCATACTTATCATCATGAGGGCCTCCCCCAGTACATACGATGATTTGTCAATAAAGACAGGAATGAAGCTAATGCAGCATTAGCAAACACTAAAGACTTTGATCCAATATTAAGAAGACTCAGAACACCAATAACTCATCAACTCAAGGTAACTAGTAATCTGCACGTGCTGTGCATGTTCTAATAAATATATATTTTAAAAGTAAATACTAAGATGTAATTTTGCCTCGAACCTGAGACCTACCTTTACTCTTCACATACTCTTTACAAATTACCTTTAGCAGTACCAACTTTTATTGTATATGAGTGACACTTTTATAAATAATTATGATTATTTCGTAAATAAATTTGAACTTTGAAGGTATTATGGTAATTAACAACAATTGAGTAAATGAATGATTAATATAATTCTCACTTATAAATGAACCAGTCGCAACCTCATACACACCAATTCCTCTACCACATCAAGAACTACGAAAGTCGAAAACAAATGCTAATAAGATTACAATAGATATTATAGAATTAGCATTGTTTAACTAAAAAAACTAATTAGATTGACCTCTTGGTATTTATGTAATCTGTTAGGTGTATGTTAGGTGTATGAACCTATATGTTGTTCTAATTAAATTTCTAATATTGTTCTAGGGGGTCTTCAAAACCCTCAGGCCACAATCCCCAATTCCTTCAACAAACACCAAACCCTCATAAAATACTAAATTTTATAATGAGATTATTATTTTTAATTATTAATCAGTAAGGTAACCACATCCAATTTGTCTATGTACTAGATTTGCCAGTGGGCAGGTGCCTACAACACGTCTTCGGAACGATACAGCATACGAAAAGTCATGTAAATAGTAAAACAACAATTATGTAGCTCAAGTTTGAATAGAATGACAATAATTAGTTATAAATAAAAATCCATGTTTCCATTAGTATATGTTGAAAAATAATTATAAATGAGGGTGTAAAATCAAACTTCTTAGAACTTTGAGGGTAGAAAATGATTAAATTTAACTGTTAAGGAGATATTTGCTATTTTCAATGTAACATAAGCAATAAAAAAAGCATAAAAAATCTGAAAATTTACACCTGAAATCTGAAAATTTGAATTTTTAAATAAATAAATAGAGAGAGAGAGAGAGAGAGAGAGAGAGAGAGAGAGAGAAATATGAAAAAATGAAGAGAGAAGAGAGAGAGTAATAAAGTAATGAGTTCTTTTAGTTTTGGGAGGAAATTTTTTAATTTTGGGGGGGAAAATTTTTGAAGGGAAATTTTTTTGGGAGGGTGAATTTCAGCCGTTGATTTGGTTTCAATTGAAGGAGAGCCACATGATAGCTTTTCTTTGTGTTTTATTATATAGATAACATCAATTCTTTTTGTTCGCATTTGATTCATGGCACAATTTTTTCTTTTCTATCTTAAATTTGATGACTTTGTATTCATACCGACTTCCACTACCCTACAATAGAAATTAATCTTTTTGATGCAACGGATAGAACCTTACGGCTCCAGCCTCAAAAATATATTGCACTAAAAAAATGTAGAATACAAAGATCCATTTTACAAGAAGTAAAACAAGGAAATAGTACAAACAGAGGTCAAACAAACAAACCGAATAGATCAGTATGCAAACAACGAAGAAAACAAATAAGACAAAATTACAAGCAAAAAGATCCGACGCAGACATGATCCCAGGCAAAACCGAGCAACACAGCCTCCCCTCAAGTCGGCTAAAAAGAGAACAACCTGCAACACAACCTCCCTCCATCGCGCTGGCAGAGGAGCAGGCCGCCGAAAGCAACAACCATGCAAGGCCGCAACCGCGAAGGGGAGGGCCTACCAAACGTGCACGGCCGTGGAGGGGAGAGCCAACCAACATGCACGGCCGTGGAGGGGGGAGCCAAAAATGCCAAAACAAAAGAATCGGCATCCAGAAAATAGCACTCACCACCCTAAGTAGCACCCACAAAAGAATCGGCGATCAGCGCAGGGCCAAACCCCACACTCGAACGAGGAGAAGGAAGAACCATAGAGGAAGCCCATGAAGTCTGCTATCTCAAAGAATAGCAGTAAAAACCAAAGCAAGACCGCGCAAATTCACCCGCACTCACTGCAGTGTAAAAACGCAAGAGGGGCCCACGGAAAGGAAAGTAAGAGTCCAAAATTAACAGACTATAAATCAGCTCAGAATTGAGCAAACAAATAGCGAGGAACACAATCCACGAAATGCCTAATCCGATAAAAAACAACCATAGACACGAGATAACTAAACACTAAAAATAAAAGCATGGTAAAATACGCATCCCAGGCTGGGGGGAAACCCAACCTAAAACGAGACAGAACAACCTGAAAAATCCACACCAGCGAAAGAGTAGAAGAGGATCAGCATACGAGCAAGCCTCGATTCACCATCCAGGGAGGGCTCCCCAAAGTACATCAAATAAAAGCACCAGGGTGCCCCCAAACCACCACCAAAAACCCAGATGAACCTAAACACTGCAAAACAAGAAGAAAAGCCAAGCACTCAGGCCAAAGGCTCGGCCACCCACGAAGAGCCCGACCACCAAATCAAGGCCAAGAAAATACCAACTAGCCCAATAACCTACTGGCACAAACCAAAGAGAACCCAAACAGTATGAAACCAAACAAAAGAACAAAACAACTTCAAGAACATAACAACAAAGACATTATTTTCCTATACATTCCCGTGTACATACAGGGTGAAGGCCAAAAACAACACAAATACCCTCCTGACAAAGGCTAGCCAAGGAGTACCCGTACGATCCATCACACTGACCACTGAGACCAAAGAGAGGAGGCAACAAGACAATCTAAAAAACAGACCGTGCTGAACAGAAACAACAAAACAAGAAGGATAGCAAGAACACAAACCGAGCTTAACGACCTGCTTCAAAATTGAAACAACAGGCCCTCCCAGAGGAAGCCCCCAGGCCCAAACCACTATCTCAGATCTGTAAAGAAAAGGGAACATCAATTAATATAAAGGTACAAAAGAAAAGCACGATTAAGAAGTATTAGAACGACAAAAACTAAACGCCTCATCGAGACGATTTAAATGCAACGCAGCCACTTCATCCAAAGTTAAACTGTAGGGCCAAAATTTGGAATAGAATAAGAACTCATCGATAATGCTATCAATCATAGAAGTGGACTGAGAGAAAATCCGTTTGTTCTGTTCCAACCAAATAACCCAAATAATCGCCATAACAGAAAGAACCCACGATTTACGAAATTCTTTCCGGAGGGATTGAAACATCTAGCAAGAAGAGAATTCAGAGGGGAAACACGGCACTTGCCAGGCGATGACTGCAATCATCCAAAGAGGTTGAATAAAAGCACACTTAAGGAAGAGATGATCGACGTCCTCATGGTGAGTTGAGCAAAAAACACACAACTGGCCAACCGTCAGGTTCATCTTGTTAAGCACATCAATAGTAAGAAGCTTATTATTCAGCACTAGCCAAGTAAGAATTTTAGATTTGAGAGGAGCACAACTACTCCATAAAGGCTTAGCACTCGGGGAGACAATCCCACCAAATTCAGAAAGTTGTAAAAGAATTTAACCGAGTAGTTACCAGAGCTGGTCCATCTCCATTTGAAGTCTTCAATTGGGTGCCAGGAATAAAGGTTAATACCATCAAAAAGCTCTTGAAGTTCAGTTTCAAGAGGCGGGGAAAGAACGTCCGAGAATGGAATAGAACAGAACTTTTGGTTATTGATAATAATAACATAATCAGCCACCATGGCAGAGGGGTTGGTCGCCTTTTGGTAAAGTTTAGGGAATGCAAGAGTGAGTTGATGTTGCCAAACCATAAATCGAGCCAGAATCTAGTCTTGGCGCCATTAGGGCACTGATGAACTAACCCACATTGAAATGGGCTGGCTACTTTCCAGACACCTCTCCAGAATGAAGAGGATTTACGAGGGAGGGAAGGGGAAAATCCCACATATTGGTATGGGAAAAACAATTGGAAGAGATCATGCGCACCCAAGGCAGCTGCTCCTTTTTAGAAATCTCCATAACCATTTGCCTAAGAGGGCCAAATTTTGGTGTCTGAGATTAAAAACACCTAAACCCCCAGCTGCCTTAGAAGTGCAGATAAGATTTTAGTTGCAAAGGTGAGTACCAGCTTTATACGAATCCAAACCTGACCAGAAAAAATTTCTTCTGATACGATCAATCCTCTTAATAACCCACGTCAGTAGGTAATAGAAAGACATCATATATAGAGGGATGGAGGAGAGAACAGAGTTAACGAGGATGAGTCTGCCCCCGCGAGATAGGTGTTTACCAGACCACCATTTGAGTTTCGATTCAACCTTTTTAATCATCGGTAACCAATCAGCTTTATGAAGCTTCTCCCATCGCAAGGGGATACCCAGATAAGTGATAGGGAAGGAGGCTGAGACACAATTAAAGAATTGCGTAATTTCTGTTTGCCGGTTTTGGGAACTACCAAGCCAGAGAACAGAATACTTTTGAAAGTTAATGGCCAATCCTGAAGCACTTTCAAAGACATAGAGAAGTAACTTCAGGTTACTTAAAGTGTACCCGTTAGGTTTCGCAAAGATAATGGTATCATAGCATATTGGAGGTTCAATACTCCACGGAAACTACGAGAACTACCAAGACCTTCAATAACACCAGCAACCCATGCGTTACGAAGCAGCTTACTAAACACATCTGTAACAAGAGCGAATAGCAGGAAGGAAATAGGATCACCCTGACGAAGACCCCGCTTACACTTGAACTTGTTCCCTTCCGTCCCATTGATAATAATGGACGAAGTGCCAGCAAAAAGACTGGATTTGATCCAAGCGATCCATTTCGGACCAAAACCACGGTGAAAAAGAGTTTCAAAAAGAAAGTCTCAGCTTATGTTATCATAAGCTTTTTGAAAGTCTAATTTCAACAGGATACCTTCCAAATTCGATCTATGGCAGTCAGAAATGATTTCATGGGCCAAGGCCACACTATCAAGGATAAAGCAGTCTTTAATGAATCCGGATTGCATGGGAACAATTAAAGGAGAGATCATGGCACTAAGACGAAAGGAGAGCACTTTCATGATGATCTTGAAGGTTGAGTTAAGGAGGCTAATCGGCCTAAAGTTAGAGACCAAGTTGGCACCCAAAAATTTGGGGATGAAGACGATGTGCGCATAATTGATCCTATCGAAGGAAAAATTCCCTTGATGAAGATCAGAGAACATTTTAAAGAGATCAACTTTGAGGTAATCCCAAAACTTTTGAAAAAAGAAGACTGGAAAGCCATCTGGTCTTGGGGCGGAATCACTTTTCAAAGAGAACACCGCCCGCTTGATTTCTTCTAAGGAGAAAGGAGCTTCCAAGCTAGATAGATCGTGCGACTGCTGACCATACAATTGCTGTCAGTCTAGATTGATAGAACGCTGTTTATTAAATCCGAACAGATCTTTAAAGAACCGAAGGAAAGAAGCATGGATATCGGATGCCGAAGATAATTCATTGTCATTATCAAGGATAGAAGAAATACGATTGCATCGCTGCCGGTGCGACGCAAAATTGTGGAAGAAAGAGGTGTTGTCGTCACCCTCCTTAAGCCAGCGAAACTTGGCTCTTTGCTACCGGTACAATAGAAATTAATCTTGATTGTCCCTCGTAGCTTTTTTCTCTGTTAATTCTTTTTTAAGGAGTTTCCAACAATTTTTTTTACCAGTCTCAACCTCATACACACCAATTCCTCTACGACATCAAGAACTACGAAAGTTAGAAACCTTATCAAGTTCAACATCAAGAACTACGAAAGTCAAAAACCACATAAAGTTCAAATCTTTTTACCTCTAGAAGCGGTGATGGGGGCAAGGTAGGCCTGCTCGAACTCGGCTGTGAGTCTCGGGTCATTCGTCAACACGCAGTATCTTTGAGTCTCGGGTCATCTCCTCATTGAAGATGATGAGATCAAATATGATGAGATTTTTGGGGAGGGAGAGACGTTCGCGAGTGGGGAAGGGAAGGGTAGTATTGGGAGAGAGATAGAAAGGGGGCGCCGCCGTCGAAAATCGATCTGAGTTTTTTTGGGGAGAGAGATAGAGAGGAAGGTGGGTTTTTTTTATTTATTTAAATAATTAATTGAAGTTTAATTAGGTTGGGGTGAGATTAGGATGTGTGGTTTAGATTTAGTTAGGTTAGGGTTAAATCTAATTGCGTGGTATAGATTTAATTGAGAGATTTAGTTAGGTTAGGGTTAGATCTAATCTAATTGTGTGGTATAGATTTAATTGAGGTTGAATGCATAAAAATCACAGGTTTTCTACAAATGACAACTCTCCCATTATAATATTATAGATGAGTTCGACGCTACGCTCCTTTCTTGAGCTCTTCCAACAGTTCATGGACTCCATATAATAAGTTACGTGCTCAAATCGCTACACAAGCTACTCTATCAACTGACTTGATCCCTACAATGAGTTTGGAGTCCCACTTTTTCTAGAGTTGCTCCCTCTAACTCCCTGACTCAATTTACCGGATGACAACGCAAAGAAGGCAAGAGTCGAGATGAAAACACTTGGGAAATCCTTGTCAACCTTCCAGTACAGGCGCTTAGCGCTTCACGATAGAGAAATGAGGTTTTTGTGTGTGCCAAGTTCCTATTTTATTTGCCAAGTATTCTCTGTCTCTTGGTAGAGAAAGGAGGTAAAAACATTGGTGCAATTAGAAGTTATTTGACAAATTTTTGATTAAGTGTTTCTACCGAGCTTTAGGCTTCAACATCGGTTAATCATGTTTTCTCTTTTGTGATCATTGAGTTCTATTTTCCTCAGCTTAATTACCAGATTGGTTTCCATCAAAGAGAAATAATGAATTAGAAAGGTTTTGTTGGAAGATAATGTGAAATACTGTGCCGACGGTTTAGTTAAGAGATAACAATGTCACCAAGCAAAACTTGTAAAACATCCTGTAAAGTGCATCAGGATAGATGTATCGCAAACCATAAGGAAAAGGAGCGACCTTTATCACACACAAAACATTTCTCTACTACTCAAATCTAATACAATTTTCTTTATATGGTTCAGATCAGATCATCAGAAGATCTTACTCAGTTACGAAATTGAAGAGTAAGTGAATAACTTAAGTAACACTGTTTATACTCCCGGGTTCTGTTCCGATCACTCCTAATAGTAGCTTGGGTGAATGTTTTCGTGTTAAGAGTATGATACAAGGAGGCATTTCAAAGCATCCACTACATACTGTTCAAATGTTCACCTTGATTTTCTTTGAGATATACAGGTAGCTTTGGATACGCTCATGTTGCATCAAAGGGTTATGAAATGTAAATTTCTAGAAAATTAATCTTATAAACCAACATGTAGAGTTCATTTCAAAAGACCGGGCTTTTGAAATGCCCTCTACATATATTATTTGAACAGATTGGGCTTTTGAAATGCCCTCTACATGTTGGTTTATAAGATTAATTTTCTAGAAATTTACATTTCATAACCCTTGGATGCAACATGAGCGTATCCAAAGCTGCCAGTAGATCTCAAAGAAAATAAAGGTGAACATTATAACATGCCCTTGGATGCACATATATTACTTGAACAGAGTGGGCTTTTGAAATGTCCTTTCTCCTTCCCTCTCCCATCGATGAAATCCCCAAGGAGAGTTCAGCAGAAAGTTGAGAAAACTCGGTTGGTTGGCCAGCCACCACTGCGTCCTCCTGGTCCCTTGCGCTTTCATAGCGAGGCAACCAAGGTGGCGCCACAGTCGTCCAATGAATACTATAGAGAGAGTTCCTTCAAGGTTCACGCTAGAGATAATTTCGAGAGTCGGGTACGACGTACTTGCACCATTTTTAGTGAGAATTCCCGCCCTCTAATGGCGTTGGGCACCGATGGATGTGTTCAGGCGATCGATGTAGCCGTCAAAAGCCTTTCGTCCTCTGAGATGGATAGTTCGCCGTCCCTTCCTCTCCCTAAGAGTGAGTCCAAAGTGAGGGGTAAATTGGTTTTTTTTTAGAAATACGGGTGGAAAACCCAAACTAGAGTCCCTAGCCCCAAATCCAAGGATCCTAAGAATCATTTGGTCTCGAAAGGATTCAAACGTTTGGAGAACGGCATTCTCGAACCTCTTTGCTACAACTGTGGTAAATGGGGACATTGGAAGAGCAATTGCAAAGAAGCGAAAAAATGTTTTTATTGTAAGAGAAGGGGCCATGTTTCCATAGAGTGCAGGCATCGGAGTTCTCTGAGTGACGACGATGTTTCAATGGGCAGCAGTACAGGCCCTGACAAAACCTCCCTCAATCAGGCGAAGCATTCCATTGAAGTAGCAGAGCGTAAGCCTAGAGCTTGGGCTGAGAGGGGTACCTTGGTGCCTGAGATGAAGCTTGGGGTGAGCAGTTCCATCGATAAGTCTACAGCAGGGACACAGGAAGTAGGGAGGGCGGTCATTACACCCACGGTTGAGATGGAGGAGCTCGGGAATCGACTACGCTTTAGCATGGTTGCGTCGATTGCTTTTGGACATCCCATCGAAGGAGTCATCAAGAAGGAGTTCTCATCGAGGTGGCCCAAGACTTATGATTGGGATTGGACCATTAAACATTTTAGAGACGATGCATTTATCATCCCCTATTCGACGGAAGCTAGAGTGCAGATGGTGCTTAGCAAGAAATCTTTCTCAGGGGAGGGCTTCACCGTTGTTCTATCGCGATGGAGTTTGGACTTCGGAGCTTTCAGAAGGGATCAATTAGAGTTGAGATGGTTGTTAATTTCCAACCTTCCTTCCGAGTGTTGGAATAAAGAAGGCTTCCAGTCGTTGGTGCAACCATTCGGATGGGTCTTAGAGTTAGATCAGGCGACCAAATTTCTTAACAAATTTGATATCGCTCGAATTAGGGTTAGCTCACTTCATGGAACGTTAATTCCATCATCCATCTTCACTAGCTACAAAGGCCTGACCTATAAGGTGGATATCACAGCTGAGGTGAAGAGATTTGTGTCGGGCCACTCGTCAGTCGATAAAGAAGAGAAATATAATTTGAAGGGTGCAAAGGCATCTGGTTTGCAATTGTGCGAGAGGCGAGAGAGGCGTTCGGAGGTTGAAGACGACGTACAACCATCGGATGCTCCTAATCCAATGGTGGATACTGAGGCTAGGGATTTTTTGAAATTAAACATGAGCGGTGACGTGGAGGTAGTGGCATGCAATTTTAGAGGTCCGCACAGTGTAGCAGCTAAGGTACTGTGCAAGGGGCCCACATCATGCCCCTCCCACAGTACCAAAGCCGCTGTGTTGCCTCAGGGAGTGGTCGTAGCGTCGGTCGGTTCAGCTTTCGTTTCGAAGGAGTCAGCGTACAAGGAGCGAGGGGTTACATCTGTCAAAGGGCTTACATCTGCCAGGGGTATAGGGCAAGTTGATGGGACTGCTATCTCAATATCTGAGGCTTTGCAATCTTCTATGCAAACTTGTAACCCCTGTTTTCCATTTTGTGTATTTTTGAGTGTATTTTTCTTTTTGGTGTATTTCTCTCTTTGTATTCTTCTTGTATCTCTTTGGACCGTATATTGGATTTTTATTTTCAATATATTTGTTTTTATTATTTTTGCCTTCTTTTATTGTGTTATTGATCTTATTGCCTCATTTTGTTCCGTCTCTGTTTGATCGAGCTTTTGTTTTGATCCCCATTATTTTTATTTGTTAATATCCTATTCTATTATTCCATAGGGTGCCCGTCTCATTATTTTTGGATCTCCATATTTCTTTTATCCTATTCTCAACCTAAAAACCCAATGGATCCTATAAGTCCCATTATACAATCCTCTAATAGTCAAATACCCAATTAACCCATTATGCATAGCTCTTTATTTTACTTAAGCCATTTTAAACCCATCAGTCCAACCTTTAATCTACTGTAAACTACCCGAAACCCCCACACACACCCAACCCGTTAATTTCCCAATACCCGTTAGCACCTAAATACCCAAACCCGATATACCCATCCCCTGTTAACTAAAACCTAACTCCACCCTGCGCACATTGCCCTGTTTGCCTATTCCGAAATGCTGCACCTGAGCACCCTAACCGCCATCTCTCCCGATCTCTCCTAACTTCTTCCCCGACCTCCTAGCCCTAACCGCTTTCCCCTAATCGCCCTGTGTTTCCCTTTCCACCTTCAACCCTCCCGATGCAGCCTGTCTTCCCCTGCATCGAACTCAATAGCAGGCCAGTGAGGCCCTCAGCCAGTTCCTGCTCCTCCCGACGCACTGCACACCGCTGGTCCCCCTCCCTGACGTCCGACAGCAGAACCCTTCAGCAACAGCAACAACATCTTCCTGTGTCACTGTCCGCGCGTGTTAGTTCGAGTTGTGTTCGTGAGTGTCGATCATTCGGTTGAGTTCATGCTGGGATTTGTTCCCGTTATTCTTGCTTGGTGCCGTTTCCGTCGTCAATTGAGACAAATAACTTGTATTCTTTTCTTAGTGTAATACAAGTACTAAATATCGCATGTAGTGTAGTTGGGTTCTAGAGACAATTTGTGTGTGAATTCTCTGTTATCTATTGTCTCTATTGTGATGATTTGACCATAGTTGCCTCACGACATATATGATATAAATTAACCTAGGGTTGACCACTTTTGATGTATATATTCATGCTACTTTGAGATATCTGTGCTTGATGTATTATGCGTGATATACTTGTCGAATACTTGCAAAATACCATATACCATGTTGTCTGGACATCTAGTACACTATATTTCATGTTTGGGTTGATTTGGATGAATTTCGTGTGATCTATGATGATTTGTGTATGAAGAACAAATCTGTATTTTCTGTTACCTTAATGTTGTTGGGTATTTTAGACCCTATTAAGGTCAGTATATGAATTTTATTTGTGAACATGAACTGTAGCGAATTCTGTCTATTTTTAAACCCTTTTGACAGATCTCAGTTTTGATTTACAGTATGGGAGTTATGTCTATTTTACTACTGAGGTGTAGAAAGATTTCCAGGTTATGGTTTTTATAAATTCTGAAGAGTAATCTATTTTTATCGTGATGTTAAAAGTATTATTTTGATACAATATTTTGCACAATACAACTATACTTGATTGGGATTAACCCTGAATTTTTGTGGATTTATTTGATGAGTTTTACCAACCGTTCTATGTTTCCAAACAATTACTATACTAGTAAATTTTTCATACTGTTCAGTAAAGAACCTGATTTTGACCTAATTCTATTTGCTGTTTGTAAAATATTTCTGAATATGAAAGTTATCTTTCTGTATCTATTTTATCACCCTTTTGGCAGATTTCGATTTCGATTTATGGTTTGTGAGATATTACTGCTTTTGTAATGCAGTGTTTATAACTCCAGATTTACAAAACTACTGGATCTTGATGTTTTCTGATTTTTGTTGACTAAATTATTTATATTGAAAAATTATGATACTTTATATTATGATGTTACTCATATAGGGGAATACCTCAGATTTTTCATGGATTTAATTAATGAGGCTTCATGCTGTTTTCCTAACTTTGAATACAAACTTCTGATTTCTGACTAAACGTGTTTTCTGGATTCAAACCTGTTTTGAGTTATGTTTTTTGTGAAATACTATATGAATTATATATATTTGCTGGATTCGGTCAGGAGTCTATTTTCTAGATTCTTTGACGGATCCAGATTTGCATATTTGTAGCAAGGGAAATCCCTGTTTTAGTGCATTACTGTCATGCTGTCCTGAACTAGAATTTTCGTTGTACTATTCTTTTATGTGTTATCTTTAGACTGTATATGTTTATTTTTTACCCTGAACCTGTTAATTGTTTATACCATGCTATTCTCACTCTGTTTCTGCGCATACATGTCTGTCTGATAATAATAATAAAATAACCAAGCCGGGGTTAAGGGAAAGATCTAGTAGTGGAAAATATAGAAATGTGTACTATGAAGAGGGCCCGTGTTTCCTATCTTTTACGTGTTCATGACTACATGATACACAACTTTGTTTATCTGAACCCTGACTACATTACTTTCCTATAGGTAGGTGTACTCAGAAGAGAACCCGTAGGTTCTATCTGTCTGTCTGATTTGTATCTGATATCTGTCTGTCTGATCCCTGAGGACACGACCCTATGGACTCCACTACGAAATCTAAACGTAACTTGTTTGAATGTAGCAATCATGTAGTAAAAACCAAGATGCATGAAGTGCTACCTAGATAGTAATCACACAAGACTTATAAGAACATAACATTTGTTATCTGTTATCTGTATCTGTTATCTGACATCTGTAATCTGATTATTTGTTATCTGTCTGCCTATCATCTGACACTATCATTTGTATATTTGTCTGCATACCATCTGACACCTGACACTTAACACATGTTCCTTGTACCTGTTAGTATACCATGTTATCTGATTTGTTTCCTAATTCATGTTAGATATTATATTTCTGTTAACATGCTTATACCATGCTATGTTTGTTCTGCTGTTATTTTGTATTTGTTATTCTTTTCCCATATACTTGTATTCTGCATTACAAGTGGCCCGTAACTTGCATTGACGGGAGTTTGTTTTCTCTTTTCCTTTTTCCTACAATTTATTAATTACAGATCAGGATGACCAGTTGCCAAATGGAGTTGGCGACATGAGATATTAGTGCTGGAGTTTTATTATTATTTCTGTTGCTTATTTGGATATTGTATCTGTAATTGGATTTATTTGTATTTGGGCACTGTGACCCAGGATATTAACTTATTCAGATCTGATTTATTTGAGATTATTATATTTTGGTTTCAAGTAAATTTTCGTTGGTATATTTGATTTGATTATGCATACTTGGTTGACTTTTCTTGCTTCCGACCCTGATTATTTCTGTGAGATGCTGTAAAGATTCTGATCAGTTCATGGTTGATGAAAGTCATTCGCTGGGCTTAGTCACGTATCAGTATTCCGTATTCTATTTTGGGAAGCGGGGAAGTGAAAAAACTGCTTTTGTACAATTTTTGAGAGGTGATGTGAGTTCCTTGTCCAAAGATCAATTGGACTCTTGGGGTAGTCTTCTTAGAGCCTATTCTCAAGGTCCGCCCAAGCCCATTCTTGACCACAAGATTGATAGTGCAGTTAATTCGAGAGAGTTAGAGAAGAGCTTGGCATCTTATGAGCCTGCTTTATCAGAATCAGTTTGAAAGGCTAATCTTGGAGAGTTTCTACCGTCTGGTTCCAGAAAAAGATTTTATGAGAGGGAAGAGGAAGTAGAATCTAGTCGAGTGTCCGAGGAAAGCCGATCCTAGCTAAATATAACTCTCCTAATGATGATGACCTAGTTGATGCATTGAAAAACATTGATGAAGATTCACTGCTTGTGACTGCGGCTCACGTTTGGGACATAGAGAGGGAGGTTAGAGTTGAGGATTCTCCTCCGTTGAGGTGCAATATTATTGATAAGGGAAAAGGGAAGGAGTTGGCTATAGAGGATCTCGGGTGCAGTTCCAGGCAGAGGGAAAAGCATAGGGATTGCCCAATATCCACAGATGAGCTCATTGCTTCTGTAGCTAAAAAGAAAGTTCCCGTCTCAGCCTTGGCAGGTGAGTCTATTTATAATTATGCAATTATAGATTTTATTCCTGATGCATTGTTAATTAGTTTAGCAAAGGTGTGTCGAGTGGAGTTGAGTTGTGAGGGATTTACACAAGTAGAAAGTGCTAAGAGGTTTCAAGAGTGGGTCAAGTGTTCCAACAGTCTTTGATCGACTTTGTATCTTAGAGTTTCCCTTATTGTTTCCCAATGGTGTACGCTTTTTGGAATGTTAGAGGGTAGAATTGTAGTAAGAAACGTAGGAAAGTGACGAATACATTGTCCTATCATCTTTTGTGTATTATAGGACTTTGTGAGACTAAGTTGGTGAATCTGTCATCGGGTTTGCTTGATAAACTGATTCCCAGAGTGAAGTGGGAGTGGTGCTCTAAACCTTCAGTTGGTCAGTCCGGTGGTATCAATGTTGGTTACAATGTAGATCTTTTCCAATGCATAGATGTCATGATTGGAGACTTTTCGGTTTCGGTGAGACTTAGATCCAAGATTGATGAACTTTGTCAAGTCTTTTCTATGGTTTAGGGACCGAATGAGGCTAGTGAGCAGTCTAGGTTCTGGGAAGAGATTATCGATATTCATTCCAAGTGGGATGATGCTTGGATTATTGGAGGTACTTCAATATTACACGTTTCGCTGACGAACACCTAGGTAGGGGGTGCAGCATGAATGAGAGATCTAACTTTAACGAATTTATCAACTACTTAGAGCTTCGGGAAATTCAATTTTCCGATCGGAAATTCACCTGGTCTAATATGCAAGACTATCCCATTCTTGCAAAATTGGATCGTATTTTTGTCTCAGAGGTTTGGGAACATCATCTCCCTCTTGCTATGGCCCGATCTGCCCATCCGGATACTTCTGATCACGTTCCTTTGATTCTTATTCCTAGTAGGACGTCTGGTTACAGAATCAGATCTTTTCGTTTTGAAAAAGCTTGGCTTAGGAAAGTTTCTTTGAGACCTTTAGTTTCCTTTTCCTGGAATACGCCTCTTCAAAGGAGGGAAGGTATTCATAGGGATGTTGTGTCTACTTGGAATGCTAAGATCCGCAGAATTCGAGGAGTTCTCAGACGTTGGGCAGGGGAAGAGAGAAGACTAGCTAAAGTGGCTAAGGAACGACATGTGGACCAAATTCAATCTCTAGAGATTATTCAAGAGAATAGAGATCTTGATAGAGATGAATTAGTCGAACTACAAAATGCCGGAGACGATTTGGATATTATCTTCCAAGCTGAAGATGATTATTGGCGTCAAAGGTCGCGCGACAATTGGCTCCTAGATGGGGACACTAACACAGCATATTTCATAGGATTGCTAATGGACGGCGAGATCCAACTTCATCTCAGGTCTTCAGATTGGGGATAGGTGGGTTTCTGAGGCTCAGCCCGTTCATGTTCACATTGAGAATCATTTTGGAGGCCTCTTAGGAGTGTCCAGAGATTAGTTTTTTCTCTTAATGACTCCTTCTAGTCTCGGCCGAATATGCTGGGCTTAGAAGCTCTTGAGTCTCCTTTTTTGATTAGTGAAATTTTGAGTACCGTCAAAGATCTTGGATAGGACAAAGCTCCAGGTTCGGATGGGTTCCCTATCTTTTTTTCACAGCTTTCTGGGATGTCATTAATGTGGACCTTCTCCGCATCTTCGAGGAGATGTTTAAGAACCGAGTATAGATAAATCGTCTAAATTATGCGACTATCGTATTAATACCCAAATCTGAGGTCGTTAAAGAGGTTGGAAATCTCAGGCCCATTAGCCTCTTAAACTCATCCATCAAAATCATTACTAAGGTCTTGGCTAACAGATTGAACCCGTGGATGAATTACATCATTCATTCAGCCCAAAGTGGTTTTATTCCTGGGAGGTATATCTTAGATAGTATCGTTAGCGCCCACGAGACCATCTTTCAGTGTGATAGAGACAGAGAAGAGGGGTTTATGCTTAAACTCAACTTTGAAAAAGCATATGACATTGTGGAATGAGATAGTGTTACAGAGGTCCTTCATTCTAGAGGTTTCGGGGCCAGATGGATTGGGTGGATCAACTTGTGCATTAGGAGCGGTAAATCTGCCGTGTTGATTAACGGGGTTCCAAGTAATCTCATTCTGTGCAAAAGAGGGCTCAGGCAGGGTGATCCGTTATCTCCCTTGTTATTTACCCTGGTCGCTGATGTATTGTCGGAAATGATTTTGCACTGTACTAATCAGCATCTTCTGCGTGGTATTGGATGCTTGGACGACATTCGTGGTATTCCTATTCTGCATTATGCTGACGACACGCTCCTCTTTGGGAGGAACGAGACTAACGAAGTTCTCATTTTTAAAGGTATATTATTGTTCTATGAAGCTTAGAGCGGACTGAGAGTTAATTTTGATAAAAGCAATCTCATTGGTATTGGGAGATGTGATGAGATTTCATCAGCTCTTTTGGCTAATGTTTTGGATTGCAAAGTCGGTAAATTTTCCATTAAATATTTGGGAGTTTCGTTGCATCCTTAGACACTCACTCGGAATGATTGGAACCCCCTCTTTGAGCATATTGAGAAACAACTCCCTGGCTGGAAGAAAAATCATTTGTCGCTAGGTGGTAGAATTACCCTGATTAATGCAGTTCTTTATAATGTACCTATTTATTGGATGTTGATTTATGAGTTTCCTTACTGGGTTATCAACAAAATTGATAAAATTCGTAGTGATTTCTTATGGAAAGAGAGTGGAGAGGATGGCAGGGGTCTTCCTTTAGTAAAATGGAGTTTGGTTTGTAGAAGAAAAGATTTCGGGGGTGTTGGGAATCCTTAACCTATGAGAGATGAACCGAGCCTTACTATGTAAATGGTGGTAGAAAATTCATTCTCGCTACTCTATCGATCAAGGCTTTGTTTGGGCTCATTACCGAGGGCGTATACATTTTAGGTTTGGGGGGGGGGACAACATCGTTGAGTTCTTTCTCCAGTTTGGAAAGGGATTGACAAAATGAGAGATCTCTTTCATGTTAATGCTCTAAGCAGGGTGGGGACTGGAGTCAATACTTGAGTCTGGATAGATTCTTGGGTTGGTCCCAATACTCTGGCTTCTCTCTTCCCGAAAATTTTTGTTCTTGCCCGCAAAAAAAATTGCCTTAGTAGCCGACTATTGGGTCAATTCATCGTGGCAAATAAATTTGTCTGCTCCCAGTGAAGTTAATGTTCAGAGTCTGTGTGGCCCCTTACTTACACTTTTAGAGGCTAAGAGTTCTTCCATCTTGAACTTTCAAGACAAGAGGTGTTGGAGACTGGCTTCCAACGGACAATTCTCAGTTAATTCCATGTATCGAGCTCTCTGTGATGGGGGTATGAGAAGCACGGAGAATCAAGTAATTTGGAGTTCGAGTACACCGCATAAAGTTCAGGCTTTCTTGTGGTTAGTTCTCGAAGAAGCAATTTTAACTAGAGTGAATTTATTTAAGAAAGGTATGATCCCGTTGGCTTTGTGTCCTAGATGTAGCCTCCAAGATGAATCTATTTGTCATCTTTTTTTGGACTGTGTAGTCAGTAAACGTATTTGGGATTTCATCCTCCTTGGTTTTGGCTGCAGTAGTTTTCCTGTTACTGTATCCCAATTATGGGGAGATTTTAGAGGTTCTGAGGTAGCGCTGGACAAGTGGAGGAAATGAGATTGTGTTGTTGCAGCATCTTTATAGGTCATTTGGCTAGATAGAAATGACTTGTGCTTCCGAAATCATTCTTCTAATTTCGTGCAATTGATTTATCAAAATTTTTTCTCTTACTACTTCTTGGCTTCAAATTCCAGGTATTAGGAAAAAAGCTCGAGCATGCCCTCTGTTCTCTAGAGATGGTGTCAATAACTGATCAGGCGTGGTTTTTCGGTGGTAGGCATGCAGTAGCTTTCAGGTTTTGGACGGTTTTGTATAGATACCATTTTTTTGTACCGAAATCTTTTGTATTTTGAGATTACTTGTACCTTCAGTTCTTAAGTTCGCTGTGGTATTTTGGATGTAACTGTTGATGTATTTTGGATGTAACTCTTGATGATATATATATATATATATATATATATATATATATATATATATATATATATATATATATATATATATAGTCCCCTTCGGTTGCACACTACTTTTGGTGAGCACTCCGTGAACACTCACGAAATAGAGCACATATGAAAAATCCGAACCGCTCATATTGTTCTATATGCCTAAGATAGCCTAACAATAAAAAATCAAGTAATTTGAAGTTCATTTGCCCATCCATCATGCTGTTAGAATTTTCAGCCATACAATTTTGTGATGATGTAAATCATGGGCAAATGAACTTCAAATTAATTGATTTTTTATTGTTAGGCTATCTTAGGCATATAGAACAATATGAACGGTTCGGATTTTTCATAGGTGCTCTATTTCGTGAGTGTTCACGGAGTGCTCACCAAAGTAGTGTCCAACCGAAGATCTCTCTCTCTCTCTCTCTTTACATATATATATGGAATAAAAGATGGCATAAGAAGTGCCATCCGACTCATATATATATATATATATATATATATATATATATATATATATATATATATATATATATATATATATTGTTAGTCTATTATGAGATGGTGAGATGGGCTTCTTATCGTAAGTGGGAGTTCTCAGTCGTCCGATCGTGTTTGATTGCGATCGAACGGCTCAGATTTGATCCCGCTTATCTTCAGAATGTTGAGGGGTAAAAGGGGAAAAACCAAAAACCCCTATCTCTTCTCTTTTTCTTTCTCATGATCTGAATAGTCTCCTCTCCCTCCCGCTTCCTTCGTCGAGCAAAACCCTACTTCAACCCCTCTCCCTCCTGCTCTGTCTCCGACTCTTCGTCGAAACCACTCTCTCCTCGACGACAAACCCAGCTCAGCCTCTCTTCGGCTGGAGAAACCGAAATCGATGTTAGGGTTTCGATTTCTACTCTTATCGGGATGTCTCTCTGCAACGAAAAACCCAAATCACGGTTAGGGTTTCGTTTTCTACTCTTATCGGGATCGTTCTCTCTCTCTTTGACGACCCAAATCGTGTGAGATCTGTCTTCAAATTGGGGACATTTTGTGGATATCGAAACCCCTTAGCACGGTGGGTTTGGCTGACGCTTGACGCCCTCTGTCGGAGACTGCCATTACAGGATCAGATTTCGGAGGGAAGTGTTTGATTTTCATACATGCTTTTATGATTTCTGTTAAATTTCTTGCATTTTCTTTCGGTTGTGTGTAGGCAATGATGAGATTCATTTTGATATAAGTTGGTTATTTATTTTTGGGGATTGAAATTATTGTTTTGAAGCATATTTGGTTGTGTGCCATGATAATTATGTAAAGTTGAATAGTGTTTGGGGAATGAGCGGGAGAGAAGATTGGGGAAGAAATGAATGAATGTTGTGGAATCCCCAATGCCCTCAACACTTACCTTACATTTAAGTGATTTGAGTT
This sequence comes from Hemerocallis citrina, assembly GCA_017893485.1. Lineage (NCBI taxonomy): Eukaryota > Viridiplantae > Streptophyta > Magnoliopsida > Asparagales > Asphodelaceae > Hemerocallis > Hemerocallis citrina. The sequence continues at coordinate 110,372,763 of CM030366.1, read as the reverse complement.
TAGCCCAATTCATCTGATTTTTGGGCAGCGATGACACACAATGATTGATAATATCACTACATTTTTTGTAACTCACGTCGGATGTGTATGTGTTGGATACTCATTTAAGCCTTTTGGGGTTTGATTCTCTCCTTCGGTGTGTTGGTGTAGGCAGTGATGCGAAACATTTTATGATCTAAATAATTTTTTCAGCTTGTTGTATTTACTGTGTTGATTATTTATCTATCATATTCTAGTTGGCACGACACCCCATTGCAGCCCTAGTTTTGAATAGTGTGTTCTGAGCCTACTGGTTTTTTTTACTCTATATATATACATGAGTAAGTTTATTATGAGAGGAGGTCGATTGATCGTGAGAAAGAAAGTGAGATATGGGTTTTTGATTTCACCCCTTTTACCCCTTAACATTCTGAAGATAAGCGGGATCACATTTAAACCTCCTGGCAAAAAACTAACTGACACCAGACCAAACAAATTCAAACCTGTAGGGTGAGAACAACACCACCAAAAACTGAACATGAAGCTCAGAACAACAGAAAGTGAACAGCATAAACTGAACATGAAGTTGAAAATGTGTAAGCTTAAAACAACAGAAACTATATTTTTTGTAACTCATGTTGGATGCGTATGTGTTGGATACTCATTTAAGCCTTTTGGGGTTTGATTCTCTCCATCGGTGTGTTGGTGTAGGCAGTGATGCGAAACACTTTATGATCTAATTTTTTTTCTTCAGCTTGTTGTATTTATGCTTGATTATTTATTTATTATATTCTAGTTGGCACGGCACCCCAATGCAGCCTAATTTTGAATAGTGTGTTCTGAGCCTACTGGTTTTTTTACTTTATATATATACATGAGTAAGTCTATTATGAGAGGAGGTCGATTGATCGTGAGAAGAGGTGGAGATGCAAAAAAAACATTTGTTTGGAACTAGTAGGCATGGCTTAATAAAGCAACCCTATTGACAAACTCAAATTTCTGCATTTGACTAACTTCTTGCTTGATTTATTAGTAAGCAGTGATGACAAGTTTATGCATGATTTTGTTTATTCATGATTTTTCCCTTTTGGAGTGTGTAGGCAGTGATGAAAAGTTTATACAAGATAAGTAAAATGATTTTGTTTTTTTGCACCATCCTACCAAGTTAGTGTGCAAGTCATTTCAACTTCATGTTTAGTTTTTGTTTTCGGCAATTGGTATACAATTTTTTTTGGGTGGTTGGTGGTGTTCAGTTTCTGTTGTTCTGAGCTTACACATTTTGAACTTCAAGTTCAGTTTCTGTTGTTCTGAGCTTACACATTTTGAACTTCATGTTCAGTTGATGTTGTTCAATTTTCTATTGTTCTGAGCTTCATGTTCAGTTTTTGGTGGTGTTGTTCTGAGCCTTTTCATGTTTGAATATGTTTGAATTTGTTTGGTCTGGTGTCAGTCAGCTTCATGCTAGGAGGTTTAAATGTGTTTCAGTGTGTTGGTCAAGTATGGAATGTAATGGAAGTAATGGAAGTTGAAAGTTAAACTGGTTTGTGGTTACAAATGTGTTTTTAACCCTTTTGTTTGTAACACTGATGTTACTACTGCTGCTGCTTCGAAACACTTTATGATCTAAATAATTTGTGTTCTGAGCCTACTATAATTGGTGAATGATATTTTGTGTTCTAAGCCTACTATATTTTTTAAATAAATATTTTGTTGTTTCCAGGCTGAATGAGCTCTGTTTAATTTTGATTTCAGGTTGATTTCAGCTTGAAGTGCTTCTTGGAGCTACTCACTACTCGACACCAGTTGACATTTGGAGCAAAAATTTTGTATATTTGGTGATCAAAGTTGTATAGTTGCTAAATTTGTAAAGTTTTTGATGTACTTGTGCGTTATTGAAGCAAGTATACTATCAATGTATTGAAGCAAATAACATTATTTAAGATATTAATTTGTCGTATTCTGTTATTGGGCTTGGTTGAGGATGTTTGCATGTATAAGATTTCAGGTGTCAAGACCATTGCATTACCTTACACTTGTATGATGATCGAAATTCATTCGGATATATTTGTTATTATTGTTTTGGTTTCATGTGATGATATGATGAATACTCATGTAGAGTGAACATATCTGACAGCTACTTGAAAGAAGGTTTGAAATCAATAGCAGCAGCAACATTAGTGTCACAAACGAAAGGGTTAAAACCATAAACTGAACATGAAGTTCAAAATGTGTAAGCTCAGTACAACACAAACTGAACATGAAGTTCAAAATGTGTAAGCTCAGAACAACAGAAACTGAACATGAAGTCCAAAATGTGTAAGCTCAGAACAACAGAAACTGAACATGAAGTCCAAAATGTGTAAGCCCAGTACAACACAAACTGAACATGAAGTTCGAAATGTGTAAGCTCAGAACAACACAAACTGAACATGAAGTCCAAAATGTGTAAGCTCAGAACAACAGAAACTGAACATGAAGTTAAAAATGTGTAAGCTCAGAACAACAGAAACTGAACATGAAGTTAAAAATGTGTAAGCTCAGAACAACAGAAACTGAACATGAAGTCCAAAATTTGTAAGCTCAGAACAACAGAAACTGAACATGAAGTTTAAAATGTGTAAGCTCTGTACAACACAAACTGAACATGAATTTCAAAATGTGTAAGCTCAGAACAATAGAAACTGAACATGAAGTTCAAAATGTGTAAGCTCAGAACAACAAAAACTGAACATGAAGTCCAAAATGTGTAAGCTCAGAACAATAGAAACTGAACATGAAGTTAAAAATGTGTAAGCTCAGATTAACAGAAACTGAACATGAATTTCAAAATGTGTAAGCTCAGAACAACAGAAACTGAACATGAAGTTCAAAATGTGTAAGCTAAGAACAACACAAACTAAACACCACCAACCACCAACCAATGTGTACACCAATTGCCGAAAACAACAGAAACCAATTGGAGATTATACAAAAGGATTAAAAACACAATTGTAACCACAAACTAGTTTTAACTTTCAACTTCCATTATTTCCATTAGAATCCATACATGACCAACACACTACAACACATGTAAACCTCCTGGCAGTCGAAACAATCTCAATGGGTCAAAAATGAGCAGTCGAAGAGAGTGTCCTCTTCGCACTCTCGCAAGCAGTCTTCATCCTTCTCAAGGCTCTCGGGTTGTCCACTAACATCCTTCTTGTTCTTCCTCTTGAATTCCTGAACAAAGTGATTCACCAAAAAATAAAGAAGCAAGTACATAAATATATGTATTATAATGAACTACAACAAAAAATTTCAGCAAAAAAAATCTGTAGGCTCAGAACAACAACAAAAACAGCAAAGAAAACTGTAGGCTCAGAACAACAACAACAGCAAAATAATCTGCAGGCTCAGAACAACAAGAGATGCAAAAAAATATGTAGGCTCAGAATAAAACCATAAAAAATTGAAGTTCAAAATCTCAAAAAGTGTATGCTCTGTACAACAGAATTTGAATTTGTGAAGTTCAAAATGTGTAAGCTCAGAACAACAGAAACTGAACATGAAGCTGAACACCACCAAAAAAATTCTGTATACCAATTGCCGAAAATAGATACTGAACATGAAGCTGAAATGACTTGCACAGTAACATGGTAGTAGGGTGCAAAAAAAAAATCATTTTACTTATCTTGTATAAACTTTTCATCACTGCCTACACACTCCAAAAGGAAAAAATTATTAAGAAAAAAAAATCATGCATAAACTTTTCATCGCTGCCTACTAATAAATCAAGTATAAGTGAGTCAAATGCATAAATTTGAGTTTGTCACTACGGTTGCTTTATTAAGCCATGCCTACTAGTTCCCGCCATTTTTTTTTTGGTTTTTGTATCTCCACCTCTTCCAAGTCAATCACCTTAACAACAACAATGATAAATTTCAAAATATACATAAATATGTATACCAACTGCCGAAAACAGAAACTGAACATGAAGCTGAAATGACTTGCACACTAACATGGTAGGAGGGTGCAAAAAAACATAATCATTTTACTTGTCTTGTATAAACTTTTCATCACTGCCTACACACTCCAAAAGAGAAAAATCATGAATAAAAAGAAAGAGAGATAGAGATAGGGGTTTTCGATTTTACCCCTTTTACCCCTCAACATTCTGAAGATAAGTGGGATCAAATCTGAGCCGTTTGATCGCGATCAATCGCGATCTAATGGCTAAAAACTCAGCTCCCGATAAGGATTTCAGCTCCCCAGCACTTAATAGACTTACTTTATATGAAAACCCCAGCCATCGATAAGAGATCCTACGGCTGAGAACTTTTGCACACGATAAGGGCCTCTCACCATCTCATAATAGACTTACTCATGTATATATCTAGAGTAAAAAAAACCCAGTAGGCTCAGAACACACTATTCAAAACTAGGGCTGCAATGGGATGCCGTGCCAACTAGAATATGATAGATAAATAATCAACATAGTAAATACAACAAGCTGAAAAAATTATTTAGATCATAAAGTGTTTCGCATCACTACCTACACCAACACACCGAAGGAAAGAATCAAACCCCAAAAGGCTTAAATGAGTATCCAACACATATGCATCCAACGTGAGTTACAAAAAATATAGTGATACTATCAATCATTGTGTGTCATCGCTGCCCAAAAATTAGATGAATTGGGCTAAACTCAAATCACTTAAATGTAAGGTAAGTGTTGAGGGCATTACGGATTCTACAACATTCATTCATTTCTTCCCCAATCTTCTCTCCCGCTCATTCCCCAAACTCTATTCAACTTTGCATAATTATCATGGCACACAACCAAATATGCTTCAAAATAATAATTTCAATCCCCAAAAATAAATAACCAACTTATACCAAAATGAATCTCATCATTGCCTACACACACAACCGAAAGAAAATGCAAGAAATTTAACAGAAATCATAAAAGCATGTATGAGAATCAAACACTTCCCACCGAAATCTGAGCCTGTAATGGCAGTTTCCAACAGAGGGCGTCAAGCGTCAGCCAAACCCACCGCACTAAGGGGTTTCGATATCCACAAAATGCCCCCAATTTGAAGACAGATCTCACACGATTTGGGTCGTCGAAGAGAGAGAGAACAATCCCGATAAGAGTAGAAAACAAAACCCTAATCGTGATTTGGGTTTTTCGTCGCAGAGAGAGATCCCGATAAGAGTAGAAATCAAAACCCTAATCACGATCAATCGAAACCCTAACATCGATTTCGATTTCTCTAGCCGAAGAGAGGCTGAGCTGGGTTTGTCGTCGAGGAGAGAGTGGTTTCGACGAAGAGTCGGAGACAGAGCAGGAGGGAGAGGGGTCGAAGTAAGGTTTTGCTCTACGAAGGAAGAGAGCGGAAGGGAGAGGAGACTATTCAGATCGTGAGAAAGAAAAAGAGATAGAGATAGGGGTTTTTGATTTTACCCCTTTTACCCCTCAACATTCTGAAGATAAGCGGGATCAAATCTGAGCGTTCGATCGCGATCAAACGCGATTGGACGGCTGAGAACTCTCGCTCACGATAAGGAGCCCATCTCACCATCTCATAATAGACTAACTCTCTCTCTATATGTGTGTGTGTGTGTGTGCAATGCACATGTCACCTATAGAAATATTTACAAAATATTATTCGGATATATATATATATATATATATATATATATATATATGAGAATATACCTATATATCCAACATAAACTTCATAATTGGTGTAGCTACTGGTATGTACCATGCAGGCTGTACTTAATTTCTTCTTGTAGACGAATCTTGCTAGTTCTAGGATGGATACTGCTTTCTTCTGGATTGACCTAAGTGGTGAAAGCTTATCAAATTGTGTGGATCATGCTCTTCACTTGTTGCACAGAAAAATCAGATTTTGGTGGAATATGATAACCTGAGTTTTTATTAGTTGGGTTGTTTGATTTTTTATTTATCATGGTTACAGACTTAGAGATACAATCCAGATTCTATTTCCTAGCCATGATACATACTAAATAGAATTCCTAATCTGGCACTCTTTTTACCATATAAGAGAATAACCATGTGAGAAATGTGTGCATGATAGCTAATTCTGTGTAGCATGAATCATGCACACACAGATCTTCCACATTAGCTGTCTTGGCTGCAATCTTGGTAGAATTTTAATGCTTGACAGCAGTAGGCTTGATAATAGAGTTAATATCCCCCATTAAACTTGTGGGCATCGGAAGCCAAAACCAAGTTTGACTTTAAAATCAGCAAACAATTCCTTGGACTGCGGTTTGGTGAAGATATATGCAATTTGAGAGCGAGAGGTTACAAAGCGGGTCTCAATAGTGCTAAGAGCTACCTTCTCTCGAACAAAATGGTAGTCAATTTCTATGTATTTTGTGCGGGCATGAAACACGAGATTGACTGTCATGTAAAGGGAAGAGAGATTGTCGCTGAATAAAAGAGCTGGTGGCAGTTGTGGAAACCCAATATCTCGTAGAATATAGGTGTACTATCCCAAAAACAATACTAATAATATTGTTAATATTAATTATGCTGCATAACTAGTTTTTGATTTGATGGCTTTTGTTAACTAAGATATAGGAGATTTTATATATAGTAGAATTTTTATGTAATTTATATATTGCTAAGGATTTAATTGATAAAGTATGTATGAGGATTTATGTGTAAAAGAGTAAGGGATGCTTTTTGTAAGACGGAAGATTTCCGGTTGGGTGAAATTTAAAATAATAATAATAATAATTCCCCAGACAGAATATCATCAACCGTCTTAGTTTTTTTTTATTATTAAAATGGCGAGCAGACGGTTGTCTACCTAAAAAATTTTTTTTCTTTCTTTTTTTTGAAACGGAACATGATCTTCTGTCTATCCAATTTTGGGTATTAAAAAATTAGTTTTTTTATTAGACGGAGGATGTTATTCCGTCTTTATATTTTATAATTTTTAACCCAAAATTTAGCTTCAACGATAGTGGCGCAACCCATCCATTTCTAAAAACCTATTTCCAAATACCTATAATTTAGCTTCAACGATAGTGGATGCTCTTAAAGGGTTATTATATATAAGTGGAAAAAAAAGGTTTAAAAGTGAAGCAGGTCTCCATCTTTCTTCCTTCCGCTTTTTTGTCTCTCGGGCGCCGCCACCGAAAGAGGAAAAAAAAGGAAGAACAGTGGAAGGAAAGGATAACAAAGAAGAATATGTATTATCTTTTCTATTATTAAATTAATTAAACATCTCATTGTTCTATTTAATATTCTTATTAAATCTTCAATTTATAGATGTGATCTATAATTAATCTAAGCTTATACTCTTATTATGTATTGGGGTAAAGAGTAGATTAATGTGTATACACGTATCTTTGAGATTTTGAGTATGTTGACATTGTTAATTAGATTATAATTATTTTCTAATAGGAGAATTGGATTTGAGGAATCATTTGAAGAATCCATAGTCAATTTATTTTTTCACCAACCACTTTAAGTAACTGAATATCTATATCTTGTAAAATGTAATTTCATAAAATACTTATTATTTTGTAGTGTTGTTATATTGTAAATATTGTCTATGATTGTTTTATGTGATATGTTGCGATGATGTGCAACTATATATTGATTTGAGATTCATATATTGATTGGTGTGTTTGCACGAATATGTAATTGGGATATGTGGGTGTTGTTACCCATATTTGGTTTCTATTATTATTAGAAATATCTGTGGATTGTCGATTTAAACTATATCGTTCTGCATTATTTTACGTAGTTTGAGTAGAGATGTACGTACATGAGTGGCCTTATGATGTTATGAATATTGAGATTGTTATTTTAAGTTATTATCATATTTATAGTCATGTTACTCATGTGTCAGCATCTATAATTGTATAAGCTAAATTTGAAAAGAAAAAAAAAAACCCTTGAACTATCATCTTTATGCAGAAAACCTCACTAAACTTTTTTTGCGCAGAAAACCAAACTCAAGTATGGTTGCAAAAAATCCCCATGAAGTATATTTTCAAAAAATCACTTTTAACTTTTCTGCTTGTATTAGATAACCTCATTCATCTTTGCAAGTTGGTTCAGAAAACATCATGCATCTTTCTTATTATTGTCAAAAACCTCACTCAACTTTAGCAGAAAGCTCAGGCCGTCGAAGTGGATTTTTTGCAACTATACTTGAGTGTGATTTTTTGCGCTAAAAAAAGTTCAGTGAGGTTTTCTGCATAAAGGAGATAGTTCAAGGGAGTTTTTTTTTCCTTTGAAATTTAGCCTAATTGTATACTGGTATAAGAGTCGGGGATTTAAGTAACCCATTTGGCTCTCAATGTGTGCACTCTATGAGTTTTGTTTGTTCCTATCACGGACTGTAGTGACGTTTACCTTGTCAACTAGACTATAAGTGTCGACCAAATTGCTCGTGTTATTTGTCACGACCACAGAATGTAGTGGTGTTTTAATTATGCAATATGTTTATTCCTCCCACAGATTGTAGTGGCGTTTACCTTGTCAACCGGACTATAAGCGTTGACTGCAATGAGAGATGGGTGTACCTAAATTTCTTTGCATTATAGAATACTTGTATCTGATTATTTACGTAGTATGGGATTCGTATACTATTAGACAAGTACTGATTAGGCATCCTGCATTGTTTGCTTGTGTGATCACTTTAATTATTGTTGCATTTATACGCAATAAGAACTTTAATTATAATCTAGATATTGTTATTCTAATACTTGCAGTTATATGATTGTATATTAACATGCATGTTTAATTGTTAATACGGTATTTTATGAATTACTAGCTACTTGTTATATTTATTCAATTACTTCTGGGCGTCAGCTCATTTTGTTGTTAATAAATTATTTTCGGATTTGTGCATCAAGATCAGGTGCTTGAAGAGGATAAATGATCTGGAAGTTTATGTCTCTTGGGAGTAAATTTTCATAGAGAGCTTTTAAAGCTGATAAATAGTATTTCTGAAATTGTTTTAAGTTATTTTATTGAAGTTTTAAGGAGACTCCTTTATTAAAGAATTTTAGTTATTTTTTTTTGTAATGGATTAAATACTTTTGTTAGCCATTGAGCTACTTTCTATTGATGAATTTTATCGGCATGAGATTTGATAAGCATTATGTAGTTGAAGTGGTTCTCCTTGGTTTGGGGGCGTTGCAATAGGTGATCCATGTAAGTTCAGCAGCAGTAGAAGCAAGAGCACACCTTCAGCAGAAGATTGAGCTAACAGTTGGTTGTTTCTTTGCGCTCCAACAAATACAGTTTTTTTTTTAAGGGAAAGGTAGAATATGGTCACCCTATTTCAATAATCAGAAATTAACGATACAATAGAAAATAAAACATACATGAAGCAACATGACCCGTACAAACAACAAATTCCTCCAATAACCCTGGAGGGTGGGCCGACAAACAAGCTCGGTCCAGCAAAATTGTATATACGTTAGTTTAGCTTCATACATTGCCTCCACGGCATATGCAAACCCACCAGAAACTAGTCTACCAGGATTTTATCACCCGCCGATCACAAGCTTCTCCTCGCTGGGGGGACCCCATCTTTGGGCCCAAGCCCCGCAGACCGAATTCTGACACCACGGCACATGCACAATGATCGCACCCTCCCACCAGCTCCACCACTCATCCTACAAATGCACCAACAGCTCCCACAGTCGCTACCAATGAGATAGCCGTGAAGAGGATACCTTCACCTCTTCACGATTGTGCTTTCTCAGGCGATTTCTCACCAACCGACTATCTCGCTTACCCCACCAAACACCACGCTCCAGAAGAGAGCCGTGGAGAGGATACCTTCACTTCTCTCACGCTCTTGCTCTCTTAGGCGATTTTTCACCACACAGACTCATCTCGACTCTTACTCCCAACCCGAGGGAAGAGACGACACTATTACGAGACAGTGGCCTAAGCTAGAGGAAGCTTAATAGCCTAATAGTAGATGTTGTCAAGATTGCACCGACGACATCGTTGGACACCAAAACAAGTGCGCACACATCATGGAGGGACCCCATCTTCGGGCCCAAGCCCTACAATCGTACAATACACCGTACTACACACTCCCCACCTCCCACAGCAAAATAACAGTCGACCAGATCCGCGGTCGGATCTGGGTCATCTTCCCCACCGTAGGTGGACACGGCATCGGTACGAACTCCCTACCGTGGGAGCTCTCCACCTTTGGTCGGAAAGCGATGAGAGAGCACACATCATGGAGGGACCCCATCTCGAGTCCAACCCCACAATCGTACAAAACTACTTGCTTCACAACCCCCAACCATAGCAAAGCAACCACTGGCCCTATGCCGAACCACCGGCCTCACACAGATGAGGTGGGCAAATCAGATCTGGGTCATCTTTGGGGGGGGGGGTTGGGGGCGCACAGCAGCCTGGCCCCACGGGCCCCATACCGAACCGACCTCACGCAGCTGAGGTGGGCAGTCGTCGTGGTGCGTGGGGGCATCTCCATCGGCCAGGACCCCTTCCCAGATCCATGGCGCTCTCGACCACGGCAAACTTGACCCCTTCCCAGATTCATGGCGTTCGCGACATATTTGCGGGAGGAAGCTCTGGCGCGGCACAGTCGCTCCGCGACCTGAGGAGAACGACCGCGATCTGGGCCTTTGTCGAACCGGGGAGCCATCGCGTCGTCGGAAGGGGCAGCGCACCGGAGCGATGGAACTTTGCTGCTTCGATTGTGTCGTCGTGGAGCTTTGCGATGGAACTTCGCAGCGTTGTCGTGGAGGAGGGGACCCGGGGGGGGCAAAGAGGGCTAGCCGCTGCCACCCCTAGGGTTGTTCAGATCTAGAATTTTGTTGGGCTCTTTTTTCAGATCTAGTTTCTCTCTCTAGAATTTTCTAGAGAGAAAAACTCGACCGTGGATTGTTCATACATGCTCCAATCAGCATCACAAAACCCTTATAAATTGAGACCAACGTGGGAGAGAAAACGCATTCCATGGTGAAGTGTGCCACTAGTATAGCGCAAGATGCCTTTGACCATCTGATAATGAGCATAGGTGAGAACATGCATATGGTGACAAACACAGTTGACTGCATAAGAAATATCTGGCCGAGTAAGAGTTAAAATATTGCAAGCCGCCAACGATACTTTGAAAGGTAGTAGGCGAAGGCAAAGGCTGGTTGCTAGACTTTGAGAAAGAGTCATTCGTTGCCATTGGAGTAGAAATGGGTTTGCATGCATCCATTTGTTCTCGAACAAGGAGATCTGCCACATACTTAGTTGTAGATTGGAAAAGGCCATTAGAGGAACGAAACACCTTGATGCCAAGAAAGTAGCGAAGGGGATCGAGATCCTTCATATGAAAAGCCTTACCAAGTGTTGTGGATAAGTTGCTAAAGAAAATCTCTTGAGTCACCGGTCAAGGCAATATCGTCAACATATAATAATAATAGAATAACATGTGCCCATCATGACGATAACCAAACATTGGAGAATCAGCAACACTGCAATAAAAGCCGAAATAAAGCAGGAATTTACTGAATTTATCAAACCAAAACTTTGGGCCCTGTTTAAGGTCATAAAGTGATTTCTTGAGGGAGCAAACAAAATCAGGTCTGCATCGTCTCGGAAGCCTGCGGCTGCTCCATATAGACTGGAGTAGAGTACCGTGCAAAAAGACATTTCGAACATGTAACTGGCGTATAGGCCAGCCATTAACAATGGAAACAGAAAAACTATTCGGATATAATCAAGCTTAATAACAAGATTGAAAGCCTCAATAAAATCAACACCAACTTCTTGTGTGAAGCCTTTGGCTACTAATTGAGCCTTTGGGTGATCAAGGGAACCATTGGGATGGACTTTTGTTTTGAAAACCCGTTTACAACCCACAACATTCATATGAGGTGTACGAGGAACCGAGACCCATGTATGATTGGTAGCCAAATTAAGCTTTCATTTCATCCGTCGTAGCAATCTTCCAACATGGATTGTTGAGAGCAGTTTTGACAGAGCGTGGTGGCTCAAGAGGAACATGTGTAGTAAGATGAGCAATGGATTCAGCTTTACAATGCCGAGTTTGGAGCAGGTTACAATTGGATAAGTGGCAGTACTTAGATCAGTTGTTGCAGAGTCTGAAGAAGCACCATCCAGACTGCCAAGTGAGTTGTCAAGTGAGTTGTCAATAGATGAAAACGGAAAATTTATGAGATTTTTGTGTGCAGTACCTATAACACCATAGTTTTTATTTATGAGATTTTTGTGATTTTACGTGTTGTGCACATATGATTTCATTTGTATAATTTCTTTTATAAAATATTTTTATATAGTATTTGTTCTCTTTATTTTTTCCAAAAAAATATTCTCTTTAAAAGCCTAATTAAAATCTAGGCCTAATTGTCTTTAAGCTCACTCTATTTTATTAATTAAATTAATTATTTAAGCCCATGGTTAGTTTGGCCCATTAGTGAGCCCATTTACTTTAATTCTCTTTTGAAATGATCTAACTTGTAGTATAGACTCATTTCATGGATAATTAAATTTGTCACATGAACAAATTTGTAAATGGGGGACACTAGGTGGCACGTGCATACAATGGAGTGTGCATTGCACACCTTCTTCACCCTAGGCCGGATAGGATTGGAGGAGTGGGAGAGATGGGAGTGCTGGAGAGTTGGTTACTCTCATCATGGGAAGTTATTTCAACTCCCTACTTCATCTTGGCCCTTATCTCTAACCATTTGATCTAATCTTGGCCCTACATTCACCCTAGAAAATTGTATAAATACCCCCTCCCACACTCTTCATTCTCACACTTGGAAAAAATTGAAAGAAAGAATAGAAAAAGAGAAAAGAATACAAGTAGTAAGGCAAAAGATTGAAGAGTTGTGAGTTGAAAAGAGAGAGTATTGTGAGTGCTCACACCAAAGAAGAGGAGGCCGGCATTCAAGGACCAAGAAGGCTCGGGTTCAAGTTGCAACAAGGAGAAGGCGACTTTTGTGGCTCGATCTAGGAGGAGAAGGCTTCACTCGTTCGTTGTAGGAGATTTCTCTACGAGTCTATTTGATTGTTTCTCTCCATTTAAGGTGGGTGTTTCTCTTAAACTTCTAATTAGACATCATGTTAGGATGTGTTTGACAATTAAGAAGAAACTCTAACTAATATAGCCATGCATTATGAAAATGAGACAAATTGCTATTAGTTTGATTATGTGTTAAAAGAGTGTTAAATTGATTGCTAAATTGTGATTTGTTAAATGATTACCATGCTACCATGCTCAATTTTGTTGTGATGTGCTAGATAAACCAATACATGTTTGTATGTTGAATAATTGAATTAAGAACTATGGATATAGGTGATTTTGATTAATGTGTTGTTAAATGGCATGAAAAATGAAGTTTATTGCTGAGATAATTATACTTTATTAATAAAAATATTATTTGGGACTTAGAAAATTTGTAAGTGAAAAATTATAAGGAGAATATGCCTTTTTCCCCAATTTCGAAAATTGAAGAACAAAATGAATTAGAGAACAAAATATTTTTTTGGTGTCAAAAATTAATTTTTTATTTACTGAAATACTGTACTGAGGTGAAAAATATAATATGGAGTTTTTGAATAAATTTAGAGAAGAAAAAGAACAAAAAAATATGTGTTTTTGTAAAAATTCGAAAAGAACAGAGACCTCGTTTATAACCCCAGTAATCTAAATCATATCAGTTGGTTCACTTGTCCATATTGGTTAGCCGGTGATTGGGTTTGGTTACTGTAGCAACGGGTTTGGGTGGTGGTCTTGGGTTCGAAACCTGGCGTGAGCTTTTGTTTCTTTTTTTCAAAAAAAAAAATCCGAAAACAGAGATCACACCTTATCTAAAGTTAACCCTACTCTATAACGTGTTGGCGCCTTGGCTGTTCTGCCTCTCGGTGGCGGTTGGTTACCCTGTGGTCGTGAGTTCAATTCCTAGCTTCGGCAGGAATTTAAATTTTTATTTTTTGGGGTTTTAAAAATTGATTTCTGGCTTATAAAATTTGGAAAAAAAAACTATAATTGTTCTAAAAATATGTAGATTCAATGAAAAATATTTGTGCATTATTTGACTAAAATAAAAGTGACTTGGAAGTAAAAATTGAGTAGACTTGTATGATAATTGACACTTGTATAAATATGAAAAGTGATTATCTTCATGGGAAAATTTTATTAAGTTAAAAAAAAAAGATATTTTGAAGGAAGGAAAAATTTAAGTGCATTGATTATGGATTTTTGTTCAGGTTTTGTGTGCACTCTAAAGGTAGATGAAAAATACAACTTTGTTGAATGAATTAAATAAAAAGAAGAAATACTAGTTTGGGAATCTAATGGATTTATTGAAATAAATTTGAGTATGAAATACATAAATTGAAATTGAACTTTATGTATGAGATTTGATTCATAGAAAAGAATGGAAATCTTGTTAATTATGAAAAAGAACTTATGAGTGTAAGACTCAATTTTTGTGATTATAAATTGAAATTGAGAACTATACTGTAGTTAAGCCTCATACCGGCATTGAAAAGAAATGTGTTGAAATGAAATTTTAGATGAAAAAACTAAGATTTGTGTCATGTTTGTATAAATGGTTAAGACCGGTATAGTGGAAGGGCTAACTCTAAAGAATTGATTCTGTTCATGATTCGAATAACTAAGGATTAGATACATAGTGAAGACATAATGAAAATAAGAGAAAAACACGAGTATGAGGGCCTCGGAGCTACGGTGTGAGAATATTCACAAGCCGTCTTCACGATGCATCATGACATGACATGGATATGTCTCCAGGAGTTCGTACCGCAGGCGATGCTCGTGGGGAGTTTGGTGACTGCGGGTGGTGTCATGTGGCATGATGGAGGTTGAATTGTCCATAGGTTCTTCACGATGCGTCGTGACATGACGTGGGATTCCCCTCCAGGCTATCTGGACATGAGCTCGTAACTCATAGAACATCTAGGATACTTATCATAGTTACAGTAGTAGTTTAAGTCATGACGAGGGATCGAACCCTACAAGATGAAGAACGGTTAAGGACTTGCCCTCAGACCTATGTAGTATGGGATGCATAGAATCTGAACAAGTGCGCATTAGTGTCATCTAATATAAACAACTGTATTAAGGACTAAGTGCACTGCACAACACGACATCTATCGGATAGTTCCTTGTAGTTTCTGTTTGTGATCAAGTTTGTGATTGTTTAAGTCTTTGAGAATCGTTATATTGTTTCGGCATAGAGAAGATAGCCGTGTATAATATTTTGTCGGTTGTAAGTAACTAACGCGCCCACAGTTTTTATGCAGGGTAAAGTGTTTAACAAGATTAAAGAATGCATGCTGATTAAAGATTGATTCAAGAGTTGTACATTTCAATTCATGCAAATTGTTGTAAATTGCTTCCACTGTAAATATGTAATGTAAGTGTAAACTCTGATGTAACAAAAAGTTTTTATTTCCTTGTAAAATTGTACGAAAGAAGTGTAAAGATCATGTGAAACTTCGAATTCAGTCTGTTTCGAAATTCGGGGTGTTACAGAGTGGTATCAGAGCACGCTTCCAAGTAGTACAAATTTATAAGGAATGACACCCTAGAAGTGGACATTAGGGCATGTGTTGAGTCTAGAGATATAAATGTAAGTCACTTACATTTGTGTTGCTCTATGATTTATTCTTCTCCTCCTCTTTCTCTAAGAAGGCGGACCACTTCGACCCTGTTGGAGATGATAACTGGCACATCGTTGAGGAAGATTACTACCCCGGGCAAGCTGATTCAGACGAAGAAGATCCTGAAGAAGTAGAAGAGGAATGGCCTGAGTCCCGAGAGATCACTCTACCTCCGGATTCATCTGATTATTCTTCTAACGAGGAAGAACCAGTTTCGAGTAATCTCATTGTGTCTCTTCAGAGGCAGGTAGAGACTCAACGGGAGAGAATCGGGTTATTGGAGACTCAGTTGGCGAAGCGCAAGTATGATATTGCAATTCTCAGTCATCATGTTTGGGAACTCGAGAAGAGGAAAAACATGACCGATGTACTGAAGGAAGAAGTGGAGGAACCACGGGAAGAGCTTTGTGAAGCCAAGAGGAACCGTAGGAACTAAACTGTTGTTTCTTCTTATTGTTTTCATTTTGATGTCAGAAATGTTTTAAATTCGAATGTATAAAGTTGTAATTCAATGAAATGGAAAAGTTGATTTAAAATTCATGTTTATACTTCAAATTTAATGGATATTTTGCATCAGAATATGACTAGAAGAGGAGCTCGAAATTGTGAAGGTCTGGACTTGGAAACGGAACTAGCGAGGGTCTATCAGACACTTAATGCCGTTGCCATGAATCAGAATCAAGAAAGGGTGCCTGCGAATCCAGTACCCAAAGCAATCAAACTCGTGGAATCATTCAAGCGGATGAAACCACCAGTGTTTGAGGGGAAGTCAGACCCTGACATGGCTGACAATTGGATCCGACAGGTAGAGACTATTTTCAAAGTCTTGGAGACTCCGGAGGGCAGTAAGGTGAAATTGGCGGCACTGCAGTTCGAGAAGGATGCGACTATATGGTGGCAGTCGATGAAGCGGACGATGGGAGGTATTATTCTGGGCTGGGATGAATTCTTGAAGGAATTCTGCAGTCATTACTTTCCCTCAGACGTCCAGGAGAAGAAGGCCATGGTGTTTTTGACACTGTAGCAGGGCAGCATATCGGTTAGGGAGTATGAGACAAGATTCACTCAGCTCTCGAGGTATGCGCCCGAACTGGTGATGGATGAGGCGAAGAAAGCTCGAAAGTTCGAGCATGGTTTGAGGCCCAGTCTGAGATCCAGGATGATACCCCTCGATATCAGGAGGTTTGACAA
Source organism: Hemerocallis citrina (assembly GCA_017893485.1). Lineage (NCBI taxonomy): Eukaryota > Viridiplantae > Streptophyta > Magnoliopsida > Asparagales > Asphodelaceae > Hemerocallis > Hemerocallis citrina. Next base: position 110,355,917 of record CM030366.1, on the reverse strand, counting down.
GCTGGTCAAACGAGCTGCAGCCACTGAGGCAGATATGGAGCAGTCCCATGCTGTTCAAAATTGGAGGACCAACTGAATGTTGGGAAGAGGCCCGCAATTTCTGGCAACTTCAGGGGACAACCGCCGGCCCAGAGGTTCAAACCAACGGGGCGAATGCTGTCAACATAACTGTGAGACCCGGAAACAATTGGGTGAGACCTTCTGTGGTGACTTGCTTCAACTGTGGTGAGACGGGACATTACAAGTTTCAATGCCCCAAGCCGTAGAATGTCACCCGTAGTGGACCAACGAAGCAAGTTGGTAAGAAGCCGTACCAACAGGGGCGGGTATTTGCCTTAACTGAAGCTGACACTGATGAGGTGGATCACGTCATCATTGTTACGAGGGAGGATGTTTAGAGTGTTTTCTGTTGTTTTACTTTTTTCGCCTTATATAGTGAACTGTTATGTAACGAGTGTGTGTTATGTAATAGGAGAACTTATTTTGAATGGAAAAAAAGCTGTTGTTTTGTTCGATACTGGGTCCTCTCACACTTTTGTATCACCTAAGTTTGCTAAAGTTCTGGGAGTTGAACCGAAAATCTTTCCAGGTAAGGTCTTGGCAGTAGCTACTCCGTCAGGGGAGACTTTAACCACTGATCTGTACTATGCAGACTGCGAGATCGTGATTGGAGACAGAATTTTCGGGATTGATCTAAACGAGCTGAATATCTTGGGAGTCGATGTTATCATTGGCATTGATTGGATGTCGGTGTACAGTGCGAGCATCGAGTGCAAAACCAAGGAAGTAACGGTGAAGGCTCCAGGTGGTCATGAAGTCACTTTCCAAGGGAAGAAGAGATGTTCTGGTCTGGTGGCAGCAATCTGTAAGAGGGATGTTCCTGTAGAGGTGCAGCGAATTCCTGTGGTTCGGGATTATCCGATGGTATTCTTAGACGATTTGCCTGGGTTACCCCCGCATCATGATGTAGAGTTCAGCATCATTATTCAGCCAGAGAGTGCACCTATTTCTAAGGCACCATATAGGATGGCACCTGTGGAGCAGGATGAGATCAAACGGCAGATTGAGGAACTATTGGAGAAAGGCTTTATTCAATCGAGTGCGTCGCCCTAAGGAGCACCGGTGCTTTTGGTAAAGAAGAAGGATGGTTCGATGAGGATGTGCATCGATTACCGAGAGCTGAATAAGGTCACTATTAAAAATAAGTATCCGATTCCACGAATTGACGACCTGTTCGATCGTCTACAAGGATCAGCTGTTTTCTCCATAATAGATCTTCGGTCAGGTTACCATCAAGTTCGAGTGAAGACTGAAGATGTGCATAAGACTGCATTCAGAACTCGACACGGGCATTACAAATTCTTAGTTATGCCGTTTGGAGTGACGAATGCACCTGTAATTTTCATGGATATGATGAACAGAGTTATAAGGTCGTTTATTGATTCTTTCGTCGTGGTGTTTATCGATGATATCCTTGTGTACTCCAAGTCGGAGGAGGAGCACACGGAGCATCTAGCAACAGTTTTGAATAAGCTTCAGGAGCATGAGCTGTATGCCAAATTGTCTAAGTGGGATTTCTGGAAATCTGAAGTGGCATTCCTGGGTTACATCCTTTCTAAGGGGGGAGTGGCAATTGATCCGCAGAAGATAGAAGCGGTGAAGAATTGGGCAAGGCCTACTACAGTGAAGAAAATCAGGAGTTTCCTTGGGCTAACTGGATATTACTGGAGATTTATTCAGAGCTATGCTCAGATAGCCGTGCCGCTCAATGGTCTGACCAAGAAGAATGTGAACTTCAAGTGGACTGAGCAGTGCGAGGCAAGTTTTCAGGAGTTGAAAGAGAGGCTGACTACTGCACCCATTTTGGCTTTGCCTAGAGCAGGTGTTGAGTATGATGTCTACAACGATGATTCACATCGTGGGTTTGGTTGTGTCTTAATGCAAGAAGGAAAAGTGATCGCTTATGGGTCTAGACAACTACGATCGCATGAGAAGAATTGTTCGACTCATGATCTGGAGTTGGCTGCGATTATCTTTGCCTTGAAGCAATGGAGACATTACGTGTATGGTGAGAAACTGAACATATACACGGACCACAAGAGCTTGAAGTACATCTATCAGCAGAAAGATCTGAATCTGAGGCAAAGGAGATGGCTAGAATTACTTGAGGACATTCGTCCGGAGATTAAGTATCATCCTGGGAAGGCTAATGTTGTTGCTGATGCACTTAGCCGCAAGAGCAGTCTGGCTAGTTTGATCACAACTCAGAGGCAACTAGCAGAGGATTTGGATTGGGCTAGTATTGAAGTCATTCTGCGAGGCTTGGGATCATCTTTAGCTCAGTTGAGGCGTCAAACAACGCTGAATAAAAGGATTATCGCAAGTCAGAAGGAAAATGCAGAGATTTTGAAAATGAAGGAGCAGGTTGGTGCGGGCAGGTTGTCCGAGTTACAGATCAGGGATGGAGTGCTGTGGTTTGGAGAGGGCTATGTGTTCTGAATCAGTCGGACTTGAAAGAAAGTATTCTTCAGGAGGCACATGCTACTCTTTTGTCAATACATCCTGGGAGTACTAAGATGTATAAGGACATTAAGCAGCATTTCTGGTGGTCAGGTTTGAAGCGGGATGTGGCCGAGTTCGTGGTAAGGTGTGAGATCTGTCAGCAGGTTAAAGCCGAGAATCAGAAATCCAGAGGTCTATTGCAACCGTTACCTATTCCGGAATGGAAGTGGGATAACATCAATATGGTTTTCATCACGGGTTTGCCCAAGAGTTCCAAGGACAATGATGCGATTTGGGTCATAGTCGATCGATTAACCAAGTCCGCTCACTTCTTGGTGATGAAACTCACTTCGTCGATGGACAGATTGGCTGAGATGTATGTTGGTAAGATCATCAGGCTTCATGGTGTTTCGTTAACCATTATGTCTGATCGGGATGCGCGGTTTACTTCGCATTTTTAGAGGAGTCTTCAGACAGCTATGGGTACCAAGACAGATTTCAGCACTGCTTTTCATCCGCAAACCGATGGACAGAAACGAGAGAGTCAACCGTATTCTTGAGGATATGCTTCAGTGTTGTGTACTAGACTTTGGAGGCAGTTGGGAAAGACACTTATCTCTGGTAGAGTTCACCTACAACAACAGTTTTCAGACTAGTATTGGGATGGCGCCGTACGAAGCTCTGTATGGCAGAAAATGCAGAACACTTGTTTATTGGTTCGAAGTTGGGGAGCGGCAGATGTTTGAGCCTGAGATTGTGCAACAGACCTCTGAAAAGATCGATCTGATCAGGAAGAGGTTGGTGGATGCTCAGAGTAAACAGAAGAGCTATGCAGACAACCGGATGAGGGACCTTGAGTTTGAGGTTGGTGACTTTGTCTTTCTGAAGGTTTCACCTAGCAAGGGTATGATTCGCTTCGGCAGAGGTGGAAAGATAGCCCCGAGGTTCAAAGGCCCATACAAGATATTGAAACGAATTGGGAAAACTGCTTATCGGTTGGAGTTACCGGAAGAGTTGTCTCAGGTATACAATGTCTTCCATGTGTCTATGCTGAGAGGGTACATTCCAGATCCCAGTCACCATTTGCCCGAAGTACCGAAGGGTTTGCAGTTGGATTTGAGTTACATTGAGCTTCCGGTTGAGATTGTCGATAGTCGGAAGAAAGTCTTGAGGAACAAGACGATACCGATGGTCAAAGTAGTCTGGAAAACCAGTTGGTTGAAGAGGCTACTTGGGAATCTAAGGAGAGGATGATGAAAGATCATCCTGAGCTATTTGTGTGATTTGCACCTTCTTTTCTTTTCTTTTCTTATCTCTTTGTTGCATTCCTGTTTTCTCACTCTTTAAGTGTAGTTTCGGGGACGGAACTATTCTAAGGAGGGAGTGTTGTAACCCCTAGTTTTCATTTATGAGATTTTTGTGATTTTACGTGTTGTGCACGTATGATTTCATTTGTATAATTTCTTTTATAAAATATTTTTACATAGTATTTGTTCTCTTTATTTTTTCCAAAAAATATTCTCTTTAAAAGCTTAATTAAAATCTAGGCCTAATTGTCTTTAAGCCCACTCTTATTTATTAATTAAATTAATTATTTAAGCCCATGGTTAGTTTGGCCCATTAGTGAGCCCATTTACTTTAATTCTCTTTTGAAATGATCTAACTTGTAGTATAGACTCATTTCATGGATAATTAAATTTGTCACATGAACAAATTTGTAAATGGAGGACACTAGGTGGCACGTGCATACAATGGAGTGTGCATTGCACACCTTCTTCACCCTAGGCCGGATAGGATTGGAGGAGTGGGAGAGATGGGAGTGCTGGAGAGTTGGTTACTCTCATCATGGGAAGTTATTTCAACTCCCTACTTCATCTTGGCCCTTAATCTCTAACCATTTGATCTAATCTTGGCCCTCCATTCACCCTAGAAAATTGTATAAATACCCCCTCCCATACTCTTCATTCTCACACTTGGAAAAAATCGAAAGAAAGAGTAGAAAAAAAGAAAAGTATACAAGTAGTAAGGCAAAAGATTGAGGAGTTGTGAGTTGAAAAGAGAGAGTATTGTGAGTGCTCACACCGAAGAAGAGGAGGTCGGCATTCAAGGACCAAGAAGGCTCGGGGGTTCAAGTTGCAACAAGGAGAAGGCGACTTTTGTGGCTCGATCTAGGAGGAGAAGGCTTCACTCGTTCGTTGTAGGAGATTTCTCTACGAGTCTATTTGATTGTTTCTCTCCATTTAAGGTGGGTGTTTCTCTTAAACTTCTAATTAGACATCATGTTAGGATGTGTTTGATAATTAAGAAGAAACTCTAACTAATATAGCCATGCATTATGAAAATGAGACAAATTGCTATTAGTTTGATTATGTGTTAAAAGAGTGTTAAATTGATTGCCAAATTGTGATTTGTTAAATGATTACCATGCTACCATGCTCAATTTTGTTGTGATGTGCTAGATAAACAAATACATGTTTGTATATTGAATAATTGAATAAAGAACTATGGATATAGGTGATTTTGATTAATGTGTTGTCAAATGGCATGAAAAATGAAGTTTATTGCTGAGATAATTGTACTTTATTAATAAAAATATTATTTGGGACTTAGAAAATTTGTAAGTGAAAAATTATAAGGAGAATATGCCTTTTTCCCCCAATTTCGAAAATTGGCGAACAAAATGAATTAGAGAAAAAAATATTTTTTTGGTGTCAAAAATTAATGTTTTATTTACTGAAATACTGTACTGAGGTGAAAAATATAATCTGGAGTTTTTGAATAAATTTAGACAAGAAAAAGAACAAAAAAATATGTGTTTTTGTAAAAATTCGAAAAGAACAGAGACCTCGTTTATAACCCCAGCAATCTAAATCATATCAGTTGGTTCACTTGTCCATATTGGTTAGCCGGTGATTGGGTCCAGTTACTGTAGCAACGGATTTGGGTGGTCTTGGGTATGAAACCTGGCGTGAGCATTTGTTTTGTTTTTTTTCCAAAAAAAAAAAATCCGAAAACAGAGATCACACCTTATGTAAAGTTAACCCTACTCTATAACGTGTTGGCTCCTTGGCTGTTCTGGCTCTTGGTGGCGGTTGGTTACCCTGTGGTCGTGAGTTCGATTCCTAGCTTCGGCAGGAATTTAACTTTAATTTTTTTGCATTTTAAAAATTGCTTTGTGGCTTATAAAATTTGGGCAAAAAATACTATAATTGTTTTAAAAATATGTGGATTCAATAAAAAATATTTGTGCATTATTTGACTAAAATAAAAGTGACTTAGAAGTAAAAATTGAGTAAACTTGTATGAAAATTGACACTTGTATAAATATGAAAAGTGATTATCTTCATGGGAAAATTTTATTAAGTTAAAAAAAAAGATATTTTGAAGGAAGGAAAAATTTAAGTGCATTGATTATGGATTTTTGTTCATCTATTTGGGTTTTGTGTGCACTCTAAAGGTAGATGAAAAATACAACTTTGTTGAATGAATTAAATAAAAAGAAGAAATACTAGTTTCGGAATCTAATGAATTTATTGAAATAAATTTGAGTATGAAATACATAAATTGAAATTGAACTTTATGTATGAGATTTGATTCATAGAAAAGAATGGAAATCATGTTAATTATGAAAAAGAACTTATGAGTGTGAGACTCAATTTTTGTGATTATGAATTAAAATTGAGAACTATAGTGTAGTTAAGCCTCATACCGGCATTGAAAAGAAATGTGTTGAAATGAAATTTGAGATGAAAAAACTAAGATTTGTGTCATGTTTGTATAAATGGTTAAGACCGGTATAGTGGAAGGGCTAACTCTAGAGAATTGATTATGTTCATGATTCGAATAACTAAGGATTAGATACATAATGAAGACGTTATGAAAATAAGAGAAAAACACGAGTATGAGGGCCTCGGAGCTACGGTGTGAGAATATTCACAAGCTGTCTTCACGATGCGTCGTGACATGACATGGATATGTCTCCAGGAGTTCGTACCGCAGGCGATGCTCGTGGGGAGTTTGGTGACTGCGGGTGGTGTCATGTGGCATGACGGAGGCTGAATTGTCCATAGGTTGTTCACGATGCGTCGTGACATGACGTGGGATTCCCCTCCACGCTGTCTGGATATGAGCTCGTAACTCATAGAACATCTAGGATACTTATCGTAGTTACAGTAGTAGTTTATGTCATGACGATGGATTGAACCCTACAAGATGAAGAACGGTTAAGGGTTTGCCCTCAGACCTATGTAGTATAGATGCATAGAATCTGAATAAGTGCGCATTGGTATCATATAATATAAACAACTGCATTAAGGACTAAGTGCACTGCACAACACGACATCTATAGGATAGTCCCTTGTAGTTTCTGTTTGTGATCAAGTTTGTGATTGTTTAAGTATTTGAGAATCGTTATACTATTTTGGCATAGAGAGGATAGCTGTGTATAATATTTCGTCGATTGTAAACAACTGACGCACCCACAGGGTAAAGTGTTTAACAAGACTAAAGAATGCATGCTGATTAAAGATTGATTCAAGAGTTGTACTTTTCAATTCATGTAAATTGTTGTAAATTGATTCCGCTGTAAATATGTAATGTAAGTTGTAAACTCTGATGTAACAAAAAGTTTTTATTTCCTTATAAAATTGTACGAAAAAAATATAAAAATCTTGTGAAACTTTGAATTCAGTCTGTTTTGAAATTCGGGGTGTTACAGTACTGGGAGATGTTCAGTCGGTTGCCATTCCCAACTATTATAGCATCATCGCCATTATAAAGGTCCCCGAGAGGTAAGTTTACCTGAGTCATTTGTCACATGCGCCTCGTTGCTCCAGTTTCTGGAAACCAATCACTGTCACCATTCTCTGCAAGATTCACAGCAGCTAAAGCACTTGGAAGATCGTCAGGCTTGTTATTATAACCATACCAACACTTGATTGCCCGCATCATGATGCCCCTTGTTCTTACAAATTTGACAAACAATGGAAATAGTTTCTTTTTTTAGCACCATAATTTGAGCCATGGGTGAAACCATGATTATAGGATCGGTTATCTCGAGATGAAAAGTTTTGATTATTATCTCTTCCCCTTGGTCATGTTGAGGATCCATGGTTAGCGATGAATGCCATGTTCTGATTCGTTGATTGAGTGAGATGCTACTTATTTCTAGACTCAAAACTCTTCAAGCCAGCAACAACCTCTGCATATGCTGGAAGTGGTGGCTTGATGAATATATATATGTTTTGAATGATTCATAATGATCATTCACACCTTCAAGGGGCGAAAAAACCTTTGTTTTGTTGGTGACTGGCTTCCCCGATGCTGTTGAGTAGGTCACAAAGTGACTTGAACTCCTTTGAAAAAACCTTTGTTTTGCAGGTGCTCAGATCAAGGACTTTTCGTCCTTTGAATAGTAAGTGCTCCAATTGAGATAGGAGGTCAAAACTCACGAGTTCTGGTACTCTTTTCAGTGTATTGACCCCATAATTGTGATGATGTCTTGCTGCCAACAACAAACTGTAGGGCTGCTTCTTCTGAGAGTGTACCGACTACACAATATTTCACCAGCCGGTCTGTTTTCACCCAAGCCAAATGATTTGGATTAGGGATTGATTGGCCATCTTCAGCAAAGGTCATTGGAGGTGAAGCAGTTTCTCCTGTAAGAAATCCACCCAGATCAGATCATGATACTCTTATGAAACTGAGAACTTGTGTTTCCCACAACAAGAAAAAAGTTGTTGTAATTGAGTTTCAGAAAATAAGGTTAAATATTGACATTTTACATGCAAATTACTTAGATCCTTGTATCCATAAATATTGACATGTCTCAAAGGTCTTCCTCTCAAGTCTCAACATTCAAAAGATATTTGTATAGCCTATCATAGCCACATTTTTTTTATCTATAATAAAGTTTTGTATCATCTAAAGGATTAGTTGACAAGGCTTTGCCCAGTCTTTCCATATCTATATGTAGGCAAACTATTAGAATATCTATAATGTATAATGTAGGCAAAGTTCAAAGTTTTGAAAACTGAAACCAAACTTTGAAAAATCAAACCTTATGTATAATAAAGCGATCCTATCATGTAAAGGGTGGAGAAGGACATTAACTTATTAATGTTGTTTTAGTTTGTTTCTTTGAAAGAGTAGCTAACCCTTTTGAGATGGAGGATCCAATGTTGGAAAAGAAGGAATGAAGAGAGCAAGTGGGTGCATGTCATCCTGATCTAAAACACCTCCCTCACTTATTATCCACTGTTAATTTACAGTTCTAATATGAATGGTTGAATGCATACGGCATACCATAGTGAGTGCTATATATTGATCATAAAAATAAACTTATTTGTAGGTTTCATGATGTATATAATAACTGCTATTGCCTTTCATAGCATATTTACCATCAACTGTTTCGGTGAGTTTAGGTAAGTAGTGATCATAAAATACACTGATGCACTATTGCATTATTGCAAAAGTCATTTGACAAATTTATTGAGATCACCATTATGCTACATGTGTGTTGCTGCAGATTTCGTGTGTAGGATCAAACAGATGAATTTGTAGATTCTTTAAGAAAAACAATAAAGCGAACCTGTTGACCTTCACCTACACGTTAACTTGTTTCTTGCCGCTGCCACGAGCCTGCAGAAAGTTCAATACACCAGAATGGATCCCGGCGACGAACCCTCCGATGCTCTTATCAGTAATCTCAAATATTAAGAAAGAGCTTTAGGTAGGAAAAGATTCATTACCTCGCTACGGTGGGAGGAGAGAGGTATTTATAGTCGTCTTAGAGACCTGTTTCGAGATAAGGCTAAATCTCTACTTTCCAGTGTCGATGGATAAGCTGGGGAGTTTAAACTCGTTTCATGATAAGAAGTGGTTAAAACCATCTCTTAGGGATAATCACGAATTTAAATTACTCTTTATCCTTCTGAATTGGTTTGTAACGGGTTGGTACCCGTATCCAATAGGACAGATCGGTTTATAGGTTATTGGGTTTTGAAGAAGAGACCCAGTTCCCATATCGGACCCGTTTGTAGGTGAAATTACCATTTTACCCCTATGAGCATTAAGATTCGTGCCCAATTTGAATGGTCCCGATTTAATCATATTTTTAGTCATATCATGAGTCCCCCACTCCTAAAGACTGTGTTTTACAGCCTTTGGGGAGTAATTTTACTGTTTCAATGGCGTACGAGACTTTATCAGAGTTCTTAATGGAGTATGGATATTGCTCGATGTGTAACGGTATTTTTCTGAGCTAGCAAAATGCCCAAAATTATTCTTAGATTTTTCCGGACTTTTTGTGATTTTTCCAGATTTTTAAACTATTTTTCGAATTATTTATTTAATTTTGCAAAGTAACAATCTAATTTTAAAAAGCACCAATTAATTATTCTATTCAATAATTATTTTTCCAGGAGCTCAAAATATTCTCCCGAATTTATAATTATTTTTTAGAATTTTTAATAAAATTTTTTGAATTTTTAATTATTTTTCGTAATTTATTAAATAATTAATTCCAATTAATAAATAAAAAAAGGATTAATCGGCTAATTATTGATGTGGCGCGATCTGGAGCATCCATCGGAGTACTGGCGCGATTTTCTGGGCGATCAAACGGTAGATCCGCTGCCTGATGACGTGGTGCAATATGAGCGCTCTGATCATGAGCGCGCATCGGGAGGCAAGCATTTTTCCGCCATTGAGGGTCGGTAGTAAGAGCGCTCGGCACCCATTGCCGAGGTCAAGGAGAGCGACACATAGCGCGTTGATCGTTGACTGTTGACCAGTCAACACATTTTCTCGTATTTGGACGTCGGTGGCAAGAATGCTTGGCACACGTTGCCGAAGTCCAGGAGAGCGACACGTGGCATGTTGACCGTTGATCGTTGACCGGTCACCGGTCAATACATTTTCTCGCATTTGGATGTCGGTGGCAAGAATGCTCGGCACAAGTTGCCGAAGTCAAGGAGAATTTTTTCTCGCATTTGGATGTCGGTGGCAAGAGTGCTCGGCACAGGTTGCCGAGGTCCAGGAGAATTTTTTCTTGCATTTGGACGTCGGTGGCAAGAGTGCTCGGCACTGGTTTTCGAAGTCCAGGAAAAAATTTCTCGCATTTGGACGTCGATGGTAAGAGTGCTCAGCACACGTTGCTGAAGTCCAGGAGAATTTTGTCTCGCATTTGGACATCGGTGGCAAGAGTGTTCGGCACACGTTGCCGAAGTCCAAGAGAATTTTTTTTCTCGCATTTGGACGTCAGTGACATGAGTGCTCTGCACACGTTGCCGAAGTTCAGGAGAATTTTTTTTCTCGCATTTGGACATCGGTGGAAAGAGTGCTCGGTACAGGTTGCTGAAGTCCAGGAGAATTTTTTTCTTGCATTTGGACGTCGGTGGCAAGAGTGCTCGGCACAGATTGCCGAAGTCCAGGAGAATTTTTTCTCGCATTTGGACGTTTGTGGCTAGAGTGCTTGGCACATGTTGCCGAAGTTCAGGAGATTTTTTTTCTCGCAATTGGACGTCGGTGGCAAGAGTGCTCGTGTAACCCCTGTTTTCATTAATACGTAATTTTCAAGTATTTTTCTGAATTTTAAATCATTAGTATTTTGGAAGTATTTTCTCCTAATTAATTATATTATTATTCAAACTATTTTATAAGCCAATATACAAATTATTTGATTGTTTAATATTTAATTCAAAGCCCAATTGTTTAACTATGTTAAAAGCCCATTTTGTATTTTAATTTTATTATTTGTTAATCTGAAATCCAATTGTTTATTATAAAGCCCAAATTTGTATTTGATTTTGTTAAATTAATCCGAGCCCAATTGTTTAGCCCAATACCCTAATTATTATTTTATTTGTTATAAGCCCAATTATTGAAGCCCAATTTCGTATTTGATTTTTATTAAATTAATTTGAGCCCAAAATATTTCAGCCCAATGTCTTAATTGTTTTAATTAATATTTTGAACCCATTATTAAGCCCAAGCCCACTAAACCCAGAACCCATTTAATTATACAGATTAACCCTACATACATCTACACGTATACAATATTTTTCTCACCCCACTTTTACATCCCGTACTCCAACTTTCCCCACTTTTCCAGCACTTTCCCCACACTCCTCGTAACTACCCACTCTCTCACCACGTTCCCCACTTTCTCTCCCCTCTGTTTAAAACAGACCACTCCCCCCTATTCATTATAATTATTATATTGTTATATAAATCCCCATTCCCGTACCTTCTCTCTCCCCGTTTCTTCTCTTCCTCCTCTTCTGACTTCCACAAACCAAACAAAACCAGAGAACCCCAACTACTCCTTCTTCTTCCATCCCTTCGTTCGAACCTCCAAACCCAAGCCCCAAGCGCCCTCAACCACTGCCACCGTCGCCTGCGCTCGCCTCACTCCCGTCGCCATTCCCATCTCCCGCTCGTCTTCTCCGCCACAGTGCCTTCGACAGCCCACGACGCCAACAGCCCAGCTAGCCAGTCGACTTCCTCCTCGTTGAAGCTTTCGTCGCCGTTCACAGCCCTGTGCTGTAGCTCCACCGCTCGACCTCCGAGAACAATCGAAGACCCAGCGAGCAGCAGCGCCACAACCTCAACGCTGCTCAACTGTCAGCCTTTTCTTCTTCCGAAGTCGCCCCCGCCTCCGCCATTGTTGCCGCTCTTCTCCTTTCCCCTGTCAACGCGCCTCCAAGCTCTGCCTCCGCTCGAGGCACCACCAATCGAGCCATCCGCTCGTGTCGCCCACCTCCTCGACCTCGACCCAGTGCCGCTCGCCTTCTCCATCGCGAACCCACCACCACCTTCCGTTCGAACTCTGCGAAGCCACCATTGCCGCACCCCCATCGAGCTTGCCGTTCGCTCGTCGCCGTCGAATTGCTATCCTGTCCCCGCTGCCGAAGACGTCGCCCTCGCACCGCTGCCTGATCCCCTGACTCCCTTCCATTCGCGCCGCTTGACTCCCGCCAGCCTCGACCATCGCTCCCTTCTCCCGCGCGCTCTCCCTTTCTCTTTTTCTATTTCTCTCTGTCCGTCGAAGAGAGGTGAAGAAGAAGAACAGATGGATTTGTTGTATTGGGGAAAGTGGAGTTGCTGTTTGGTGTGTACCTCATTCTGGTATTGAAGTTACTGTTTGAAGTTGTGTTGGGTGTTTGGTGTTGTGTTGGGATCTATTTGTATTGGAGTTAGTGTTTGTGAAGTGGAGTATTGTTGCTGAGTAGATTGTTGTTGCTGTTTGGTGTTGTGGAGTAGAAGATTGGAGTTGTTGAAAGGAGTTGACTGCTATTTTGGGAGTTTGCTTTGTGGAGTTGCAGATGACTTGGTGTGGCTGCCACAAATATCTTGCACATATTCTGCTGCCCGGGATACTGATCCCGTTATTCTGTCTTTAATTTCATCGTCGTCAACTAACAGGCAAGTATCTCTTGTACAATCCGTTTGTTCTAGTACAAGCTCTTTTGCAAAATACCGCAAGTATATTATTTGACTCTATTCATATTATACATAATCTGTATCCCGTATTCGTACAAGATCACGAATACTTTGTTGCCATGTCCCTTGCATGAACACGATTCACATATATACTATTATACATGATATTGTGCATGAATTGTTTGTTACTAGGTTGCATGTTGTTATAATATATTTTATTCTTGATTAAGTGTTATGCATGCCATTAGTTGCATCATATATTTTACAAGCCCTGAAATATGTTTCCTGCATTGTATAAGTCTTGACTACTTGATCCTGTCATGTTATCCTTGCCATGTTACCTGTCCTTGTTGTTGCATGTAGTTATTGTTTCATGTTTAATTGTAATTAAAAAGATAATAAGTCGGGGTATAAAGGGAAAAGATTTAGTAGTGGGCAATATAGAAGAGCGTACTCGGTCAGGGGCTCGTGGTTCCTCGCTGCAAATTTGTAAGTTACAAGTTACAAGTTTGCTAAATTACAGGTTTACATGTGCACGTTACAAGACACACTAACTATATGTTCCACATTGCACGTATCTTGATACAAGATATACTTGACTTGACATGACATGATTCCCGAGTACGTGACCTATAGAATCCACCACTAGTCTAAACGTTCACTTGATTGTGGATAGCAACCATGTGGTATGGGACGCATGAAGTGCTACCTAGTTAAGTTAATAAAAGATATGACATTGACACGTCCACTTGCATGATCCGTTTACATGTTACATGGTTATGATGACTTTTTTACTTGTTTACATGTTACTAGTTCATGTTGACACGTTTACTTGCTTACTCGTTTACATGTTACATGTTCCTATGGATTATTTACTTGTTTACATGCATGCTATTTGTTCCATGAGGTCTTGTTCTTGATTCTGTTGCATGTTGTATTTGCTCTATTATATGATTCATGATTCCTTGTTCTTTCCTGCTTTTGTTTCATTCTATATTTGTCCCGTTACTTGTACCACTTGCGGCCCATGACTTTCATTAACGGGTACTTCTTTGTCTCTTTCCTTGTAATAATATACTTGCAGGCCCAGATGGAGAACTACCCGAAGGTGTTGCTGAACAGAGATTTTAGTATTGTTTAATTTCATGTTATTTTAATTCATATTTTATTCATGTAATCCGTGTTGTAATCCGAGCGTGTTTGACCCGTAACTATGTTTCTTTTCCAGTTGTTGGTTATGTTCATGTAATATGTCATGTACTTTGTTATCCTGTTGTGATTTTATATGGTCGCGTGGTTGATATTATTATCTTGATGTTGAGTCAAATTTACAGCTTATGAATGATGTATCTGCATCATTCGCTGGGCCTCAGTTACGTGCCTGTGTTTCCGTATTTTGGGAAGCGGGGCGTGACAGCTCGGCACACGTTTCTGAAGTCCAGGAGTTTTTTTTCTCGCATTTGGACGTCGGTGGAAAGAGTGCTCGGCACAGGTTGCCGAGGTCCAGGAGAATTTTTTCTCGCATTGGACGTCGGTGGGAAGAGTGCTCGGCATACGTTGCCGAAGTCCAGGAGAGCGACATGTGGCACGCTGACCGTTGACCGTTACCAGTCAATGGTCTGTTGTGTTTTCCATATTTTCTATCATTTTGCCGTAAATGGGTCGGGCCTTCGGGCTTTTCAGGGCCTTTTAGTCTTGGTTAATGTGCCATTCTTTATAAAACTCCACCCTCCCTTCTCATTTGCTCACTCTCTAGTTTTTTACTCAGGTGATTTCTTTTTCTTACTGGAGCTTCAGGCGAGAATCTTCTTCTTCAGGCGATTTTTTCCCGGCAGTCATTGTCAAATCAAGGTAATTTCATACTTAGTTTATTTTTAGAGAATGTCTAGCATTCCTTCAAGGCAGGAGACCTCCCCTACTCTTGCCCATGAGCCGACCTCGAGCCTAGTTCCTCCAATCGACAAAGGCAAGGTCATGGTAGGGTTCTCTTCGGTCATAGTGGAGACCGTGGTTAAGAGCCAACAGAGGATGGGGGAGTTCGGCTGCCTGCCAGGGAAACTAACCGGACTTCAGAGGTTTCGGGACCTTCCGGACGAACGGGTCGAGCGTATTATGTACGGCATGGGGCGGAGCTTCGAGGAGAATGTCGCCTGAGAGACATCGGAGGTCGACGAGATGATCTCTGTACATAACGAGGGGATCTGGCATCAATTCGAGAATGTTTTCAGATCTCGAAAGAGTACGACTTGATGTTTCCTAGACCTGGGGTGAGAGCCAATTTTCCGATGCCAGTGGACATGTGCTTCTAGCACGTCGATGCCTTCATAGCCGGTGCACGGCTCCCTCTTCATCCTTTTGTCATCGACGTATTGCGATGGTTTAGGATCAACCCCGTCCAGTACATGCCAAACTTGTGGAGGCCGATCAACGGATTCATCCTTCACTGCCAAGCAGCCGGGCTCAAGCCGGAGCTGAGGGTGCTGCGAACCGTATACCGAGTTCATCAACAACAGAAGTCGGAGTTTAGGTTTTACCTGGTTCCGTGGCATGGTTCCAAGCTCGTTAGCTGCCCCAATTCGATAAAGCATTGTAGGGACAAGTACTTCCTTGTCCGGAGTCGAGAGCCGTGGGTTATCCCGATGACTTGGGTCGAAGAAGTCTCGAAGTGGGTGAAAGAGAGCCTGGTGCTCAGCCCCAAAGAAGACGAAATAGTTCGGACACTCCTCGATCGGCCGAAGTTTGATTGAAGGGATCTGATCGAGGAGGTGCTCTTCAGGGGGGGTCTCAGCCTTATAAACTCTAGTATGCGGTTTATTTTTAGCCCTGTGTTCCCCTTCTTCTTAAGTCTGGCTTTACTTGTGCTTAACCTCTTTTTTTGTTGTTGCAGAAGCTATGGACTTCGAGGACATGCTGGCACAGCATGGGGTCTTGGGCAGAAAGGCCACGAGGAAAAGGAAGAGGGTAGTCTCCAAGGTATCCTCGCCGAGGGTAAGGAATGTCACCGCTGCCATGGAGCAGGCGGCGGTGCAACCGCAGTTGTTCAGCAGTCGCCGACCCGCGCAGCGATGTCGGCTTCGGCTGAGATTGGGGCCTTCCCCTTAGCAGCGACCTTGGGTTCGGAGGCCCTGCCGTTGATGACCGAGGTCGAGCTGTTCCTGACCGAGGAGCACAAGAAGATTTTCATCCCGGACTGACAAGTTCGCAAGCTCGACGGGTTTCTTGGAGACTCGTCGTCCTGCAAGCAAGTCGTTCGGCACCTCGCTACGCCGAAGGACACGACACCGTGGATGCCGGCGGTGTTGGTGACGACGCACTCGAGATCGCACGAGCAGCGGTGTTGGTAAGTCTAGCATTGACTTGTTGTTTTCACCTTTTATAAACTACTGTTTCCAAGTTTGTCATGGTGCTTTGCCTTTCTTGTCGCAGATAACTTGCTACTTCGGTCATCTGATGGAGAAGATGACCGAATTAGAGAAAGATCTGAAGCAGGAGATCGACCGTGCTCGGGCAGAAAAGGCTCGGATTGCCAAGGACCTCGAGCAGTTGAGGGTTGAAACCGAGGCAAAGGCTTCAAGGTTGGAGCATCTCGAGAATGTTGTGGCGAAGCTCGAGGTTGACAACGCTCAGCTGCTCCAACAAAAAGAGCTGACGGCGAATGAAAAGGAGGATGTCATTGCCGTCGCTAGGGTCGCCGCGGCTAAGGAGGCCGAGGCCGAAGCGATGGAGATGGCGAAAGGTACCTTGCCGTCAACATGGCGAAAGCCTATTGATGAGTGAAATTTATACATAATTTTTATTACCCTTTTATGCATTAAAATTGCGTGTTCTAGTTTATTTCTTTGAAATTTATCATATTTCTACTCAATATTATTTATTTTTTTTTTGATTTTGTAGGAATGAAATGGATAAGTGTAAAAAGTGGGCGTTTTGGGTGAAATCATGGAAGAAAACAAGGTTGAAGATTTCAAAATTCGAGCACTCAAATGCGCGTGTTTACAAATTGGCCCATGGAAGAATCAATAAAAAAATATTTTGATCAAGTAGGGGGTGGAATAATTTTTTTTGATAAAAATCAAAGTTGAGTGGATTTAAATTAGGATTAGTTAATTGATTGGTTTAAAATTTTAATGGATTAATTTTAATCTATTGATTTTTAAATTAATTAATTAATTAACTAATAATAATAACCAATCCTAATTAACTAATCCTAACTAGCTATAATTATAATTAATTAACCTTATCCTACTTACTACCCTATATCTACACCCTATATATATGCAGTGAAGGAACAAAGAATTAAGGAGGGAGGTAGTTGGCTACAAGAGAGGTGGCAGCTGGAATAGGAGAAAAAGAAAAAGAAAAGAGAATTAAAAACGACAAAACAAGACGGACACATAAGAAGGCTTTCGGAGGTGACGTCACATAGGCATTTTTCTTTTAAGGAAAAGGTGGAATCTGGCCACCCTGTTTCATTAATAAGGCTTAACCAAAAAACCCAGAGTACTGGGCCAAAGTACAAACTACAGACAGAAAATAAAACATATATGAAGCAACCTGACACGTACAAACAACAAATCCCTCCAACAATCCTAGAGGGTGGGCCGACAAACGAGCCCGGTCTAGCAAAATTGTATGTACGTCAGTTAGCTTCGTACAGTGCCTCCATGACACATGCACACCCACCTAAAACAAGTCTAGCAGGATTTTATCACCCACCGATCCCAGCCTTCACCTTGTTGGGGGGACCCCATCTTTGGGCCCAGACCCCGCAGATCGAATTCTAACCCCACGGCACATGCACAGCGATCACACCCTCCCACCATCTCCACCACTCATCCTACAAACATGCCAATAGCTCCCACAACCATACCAAAGAGATAGCTGTGAAGAGGATACCTTCATCTCTCACACGATAGTGCTTTCTCAGGCAATTTCTAACTAAACAACTATCTCGCTCACCCCACCAAACACCACGCTCCAGGAGAGAGCCATGGAGAAGATACCTTCACCTCTCTCACGCTCTAGCTCTCTCCGGCCATTTCTCACCACAAAGATTTATCTCGACTCTTACTCCCAATCCGAGGGAAGAGGCGATGCTATCACAAGCCAGTGGCCTAAGCTGGAGGATGCTCAATAGCCTGATAGTAGGCGCTGTGAAGACTGCACTGGCGACATCACAGGACACTTTAACGCGCACGTCATGGAGGGACCCCATCTTTGGGCCCAAGCTCCACAATTGTGCAACATAGCATACTTCGAGGGGGGGCACCTCGCCATCGCCCAGATCCAAGACGATTTTGACCACAGGCACGGGAGGATGCTCTAGCGCAATGAAAACGTCACTCTGTGACCTGAGGAGGCACGCTGAAATCCGCGACGACGACGTGATGCCCCACAACCAAACAACCCCTCACTAAAATACCTCATCTCTCCCTTCGGCGCTGCCAACCTCAAGCAAACCCCTGCTTCTTCGCACGCACTACCAACCCTCGAAACCAAATCATTGTTGCAGATCGCCGTGATTGGCCCTGAGAGTGTGGACCTAGTGGCGTTCGCGAAGAGCATCCGGTCCCAAAAGTGGACAACACAGTGCCACAAACACAACACAGTGCCACAAACACAGCATAGTCTCACAAACCCCACACCTACTCACCCCTGTCTCTTACAGATGAACCATACCCAAACCAAACTCTATGAAGACCGCACCGGCGACCTCGTTGGACACCCCGAAAGTTGAGACAAGTTAGCGCACATCATGGAGGGACCCCATATTCGGGCCCAAGTTCCACAATCGTGCGATACAACATACTATGCCCTCCACACCACCCACCACCAATAACAACAACAATAAGAGCAAGCCCATTCATGATAGAAGCAATCTTGAAGATCCAAGTGAACTGACCTTGTTCTGTAATCGATAGAAGCCAATACCTACGCCGTCGCCCAGATCTGATGAGAACAGATCTGGCTCGAGAGACGTCGCGGCGGCTCGAGGGACATCACGGCGGCGCGAGCTCCAACTATTTTTTGGTGGCCCAGATAGGGGCGAAGCCATCGAGGACAGCGTGAAGCTCTCGAAGCGCGTCTCCGCCGGTAAGGACCGCGCCACCACGTCATCGGCTCCGCCTCAGAGGCTGCCGACGCTGGAGAGGTCACTGATTTGAACCGGTTCTTGATTCCGGTGGCCCCGACCGCTACAGATGAAGGAGGTGGGGTTGGGGTGGAGTACCATATGGACACCGCATTGGTGGTGGTGGAGGGGAGGTGGAGGTTGCACTGTGAGATGGGGAGTCGGAGTTCTGATTGCTGGTTGGTGGTCCCCAAAGACGAGCAGGAATCTGGTGTCACGACGGTGGGAAAAGGAAGAGTGGAAGGGGTCGCGACGGTCGGATGTGGAGGAGAGGCAAGGGGGGACGATGGGGTGGGGGGGCGGCGGCGACGAAGAGGGCTAGCCGCCGCCGCCCCTGACGTCACGCAGACGTTGACGTGCTGATTTGGGCACTGACGCGTGCTGGTCTGCTGCCCCGAAAATCGAGACAAAGACGAATCAAAGAAGAGAGAGAGAAAGAGAAGTGCTGATTTCGAGACTTCGGTTTGCAATTTCTTTTACAAAAACAGTTCATTCTGTGTCTCTTTTCTTCCTCTAATTTTTTTTAATGCAATCCAAGACAGTATTTATTAATTACAATTTTATTATGAACTAAATTTTATTTTTCTAGGGCTTTGATGTAGCATAGTTTTGATAAAACAATTTTTAATTCCATAGTATTTTTCTATTTTTCCATGGTTGTGTGTTTGATTTTTGTTCTTAATGCTTACTATTGGTTGACTGACTTTTGTATGATCTATTAAATCATGGAGAGACCGAACTGGTAATTTGTGATTTTGAATTATAAAATTAAACACCATTAATTGAGCGAAATTAGAGATAATTTACCGCGAGTGATGTGAACGTTAAGAAATCCACAGAACTTAATGAGTCTTCAATTAATTAAATTTTTGCATGAAGTATGACAAACTATTAGTTGAAGATATTTTTGATGTTGTTCGAGAGAAAGCATTGAATAATTTGGAGATTTTGGTCTACAACTTGGAAAAATAATATTTTTATTCTCTTGGAATTATTAATTGTGTGGGATTAATTAGGTGAAATTAAAAGCCCTAGAATTAATTTTGCCATTAACAAATTACAAAAATTTCAGATTCCGCACCTCTTAATTAATTTAGTTAGATCTTTAGATTAGTTTAATTTAATTGCTTTCTTTATTGAATTTCAATTTTCCAAATAGTAGACAATCTAGTAATTTTAGTACTCAATAAAATAATTAGTCCTTGTGGGTTCGACACTCTTTTCTCTTAACTATACTACTTGTTGCGATTTTGTACACTTGCAAATATTCACATCAAGTTTTTGGCACCATTGTCGGGGACTAGTTATTCTTTTATTGATATTGAAAATTGCTAGATTATTACTAGTTCGAATTTTTTTTTATTCTTTTACCTATTTATTTTCTTTTGACTTACTTTTACTTTTATTTATTTTTCTTATTTTTTTTTAGGTTTCCTATTTTTTTTATATACTTATATTTTAGGAAATACAAGTACATTATTATGGCGAATGATGAGAACAAGGCTTTAAGAGACTATGCTATGCCCTAAATTAATGGAGCAACATCAAGCATAATGAGACCGGTTATTGAAGCTAACAATTTTGAGATTAAACCGGCGATTATTCAAATGATTCAACAAACTGTTCAATTTTGGGACTATCGCACGAGGATCCTTATGTTCACATTGTAAATTTTCTAGAAATTTGTGACACTTTAAGTGCAATGGAGTATCAGATGATGCAATAAGATTGAGATTCTTTCCTTTTTCACTAAGAGATAAGGCTTGGCTTGACTAAATTTTCTACCACCCGGTAGTATTACTACTTGGGAGGGACTTGCACAAAAATTTCTGGCTAAGTATTTTCCACCAGCAAAGACAGCAAAGCTAAGAAATGATATGACCACATTCATTCAATTTGAGACTGGGTCTTTGTATGATGCATGGGAGAGGTACAAAGAGTTATTGAGAAAGTGTCCTCATCATGAACTACCAAAATGGCTGCAAATTCAAATATTCTATAATGGTTTGAGAGTTACAAATTGATTTATAGTTAACGCAACAGCTGGAGGTGACTTATGAGAAAAACTCATAAAGCAGCCTATGAACTTTTAGAAGAGATGACATCTAATAATTATCAGTGGTCTTCAGAGAGAAAACTGCCAAAAAAATTAGCTGGAGTTTTTGAACTTATCATATTACTGCTTTAACTGCACAAATTGATATTTTATCTAAACAATTAGGTAATATGAATGTTAATTCTATTCAAACTAATATGATTTGTGATCTTTGTACAGAAAATCACTCAAGTACAGATTGCCAAGTGGGGAACCCATTTGCTCACCCACAGTCCTATCAAGCAAATTACGTGTCCAATTCAACATCAAAAAATCCTTTTCCAAACACTTACAATCTATGATGGAGAAATCACCCCAAATTTTCCTGGAACAATAATCAAGGAGGAGCTAGACCACAAAAAAAATTTCAACAACAAGAAAAGAAGCCGACACTTGAAGAGATGCTCATGCAATATATGTAGAAGACAGATTTGGCAATAAAAAATAATACGGTTTCAATTCACAATCTTGAGGCTCAAATTGGTTAGCTTTCAAATATTCTAACAGAGAGAACAGTAAGAAACTTACCCTGCAACACTGTGACCAATCCCACGGAGCATGTCAAAACAATAAAATTAAGAAGTGGGAGGACAATTGAGCAACCACTAGAAGAAAATGGCGAACAAAATGTAGTTGAAAAGGAAGAAGAGTGTGAACCAATTGTGGAGGAACAAACGCAGCATGAGCAAGTAACTTTTAATGTCTTTAAATCCATGAAGTTCCTATCGAAGAATAGTCATCTTTTCAAGTAAGATTTAATTATGGGCGAGAAACATAAGGCTGAAGTTGAAAAGTTACCAATCGAAGTATGTCCAACAAATTCAGCAAGTCTTGAATCTGAAAAAGAAAATATTTTTGAATATGTTATGTATTTGGATGTTGCACCATCTATTCATCTATTTTCTCAGCTGACATTCAAGAAGGTGGGGATATCAAAGACTCCATCTTCAAGAAAGAAACGACTGAAATTCGAGCCGCTACTATCAAGCTTGACGGATGCACATAAAAAATATAATCCACGTATGAAGAGAATTATTGGAAAAGAGGCTCGTATGTTGTTGGATCTTGGTGTTACATAACCATATCAGCCACCATGTCTGGCAGAAAAGTTAAAACTTAGCGCTTCTTGGGAGGCAACCCATACTTTCTTTTGCTGCATTAGATTTGATTTTTGTTTTAGTTTATTTTTTATTTTTATTTTTTATTTTATTTTGTAGGATTGCATGAGTTTGGAAGTTGTCGGGTGGAGTTGTTTTCTACACCGATATTGATGGTTGTTTTTTAGCAGGATGGAGTCAGAATCTGGAAAAATATTTCAAAGAGCGATCATAGCCAATTGTCTTAGCTTTCCAGAACAAAAAGAATCAATCCATTTGAATATTTACAACTCCAGATATTGCTGAAACACTGAACGTCGCGCGTGTAGAATTTTAAGACGAAATAGGGGAGAAATTCTGATCTTTTTGCATTCTTTTTGTTTTCCCTCTTCCTTTCCCATTGAGGACAATGTGATATTCAAGTTTGGAGGAAGGGTTAAAAATTTATTTTTTAATTTATATATTTTTGAAAAGAAAAAAAAACAAAACAAAAAGGATGTCAATTAGGCTTACCATTACATTTTTGAGTTCTTTATTATGCTATAGCATTGAAATAATTTTTTTTAGAATAGACAATATCTTATAAAGCAAGATTAAGCATACTTATTAACTTTAGGATTATTGAATTTCAAAATTCCTTACACAATTGTAAGAGTCATGTGATTATACATAAAAGAAAAATGAGATGTTTTTTCTTGTGATTATCCCCTTTGATTTAGTCCTAAACAGAGTTTAAGTAAATAGAGTAATAATGAAAAAAAAAAAATTATTATGAATAAAGTCTATCTACTCCAATGTTTTGCGTTGCTTTGTAACTAGAGGTATTGATCACAAATGTTTAGTTTTACGTCAAACGGCAACTTGAAATATGAGTATGCAAAGCACTCTAAGTTTGTGACTTGTTGAGTAACCAGGTGAGTTCATCACAAATGTTTGCATTTGCGTCAAAAGGCAAGTGACAACTTAGAGAAGAGACCCAAAAAAAAACCTCTAGTTTGCTAATCGGTTTGTAGTAGTGAGGAGGGGTAATCACAGATGGAATTGTTACATACTATAATTACATTAATTGCATGACAAATATGATTAGGTTTGGAATTATGAATGAATAATTGCACTGGAGAAATTGAGTATGCTTGATTTTACTTTATTTGCTAATTGCTATTGTTTATATTCTAAATTGAATTTTTGATGTTTGCATGATGAGAGCTTTTGTTGTGACGAGTTGATTTATTATTGATCCTTCATTGATGTTTTACTTTTTGCTCGAGGACAAGCAAAATCTTAAGTTTTGGGGTATTTGATGAGTGAAAATTATACATAATTTTTATTACCCTTTTATGCATTAAAATTGCGTGTTCTAGTTTATTTCTTTAAAATTTATCTTATTTCTACTCAATATTATTTATTTGTTTTATTTTGTAGGAGTGAGATGGATAAGTGCAAAAAGTGAGCGTTTTGGGTGAAATCATGGAAGAAAACAAGGTTGAAGATATCAAAATTTGAGCACTCAAATGCGCGTGTTTACATATTGACCCATGGAAGAATCAATAAAAAATATTTTGATCAAGTAGGAGGTGAAATAAGTTTTTTTTGATAAAAATCAAAGTTGACTGGATTTAAATTAGGGTTAGTTAATTGATTGGTTTAAAAATTTTAATGGATTAATTTTAATCTATTGTTTTTTAAATTAATTAATTAATTAACTATAATAATAACTAATCCTAATTAACTAATCCTAAATAACTATAATTATAATTAATTAACCTAATCCTGCCTACTACCCTATATCTACACCTTACATATATATGCAGTGAAGGAACAAAGAATTAAGGAGGTAGGTAGTTGGCGGCTGGAATATGAGAAAAAGAAAAAAATAAAAAATAAAAACGACAAAACAAGACGAGACACAGATGGAGGCTTTCGGAGGTGACGTCACGTAGATGCTCATGTGCTGATTTGGACGCTGACGTGTGCTGATCTGCTGGTGCGAAAATCGAGACAGAGACGAATCAGTTTAGAGAGAGAGAAAGAGAAGTGCTGATTTCGAGACTTCGGTTTGCAATTTCTTTTACAAAAACAGTTCATTCTGTATCTCTTTTTTTCCTTTAATTTTTTTTAATGCAATCCAAGACAGTATTTTTTAATTGCAATTTTATTATGAACTAAATTTTATTTTTCTAGGACTTTGATGTAGCCTAGTTTTGAGAACACAATTTTTAATTCCATATTATTTTTCTATTTTTCCATGGTTGTGTGTTTGAATTTTGTTCTTAATGCTTACAATTGGGTGACTGACTTTTGTATGATCTATTAAATCATAGAGAGACCGAACTGGTAATTTGTGACTTTGAATTATAAAATTAAATACCATTGATTGAGTGAAATTAGAGATGATTTACCGCGAATGATGTGACCGTTACGAAATCCATAGAACTTAATGAGTCTTCAATTAATTAAATTTGTGCATGAACTATGACAAACTATTAGTTGGAGATATTTTTGGTGTTGTTCGAGAGAAAGCATTGAATAATTTGGGGATTTTGGTCTACAACTTGAAAAAATAATATTTTTATTCACTTGAAATTATTAATTGTGTAGGATTAATTAGGTGAAATCAGAAGCCCTAGAATTAATTTTGCCATTAACAAATCACAAAAATTTTAGATTCTGCACCTCTTAATTAATTTAGTTAGATATTTAGATTAATTTAATTTAATTGCTTTCTTTATTGAATTTCGATTTTCCAAATAGTAGTCAATCTAGTAATTTCGGTACTCAATAAAATAATTAGTCATTGTGGATTCGACACTCTTTTCTCTTAACTATACTACTTGTTGCGATTTTGTACACTTGCAAATATTCACATCACCTATGCTCGCGCAATCGAGCAAGTGAAGGAGGCCTACCTGGAAGTAGACTGCACCGGATGGCGCTTGTTCCCCAACCCTGTCCCTGGGTTCGACAATGCCTTTGAGGAGGATGAAGAAGATGACGAGGTCGAGGTGGTCAATGAAGGGGTCGACGAGGAAGAGGTAGAGGCCGATGCGGAGGCCACGCCCCTACCGATCGTCGCCACCACAGAAGGGTTGGAGCCCTCGGCGACTGGGGATCACTCTAAAGAGGTCTGCCCTTGACCTTGTTGTACTTCATACTTCTATTTTGAATGTTATGTACTGTAGCCTGATTGCGGACTGGCTACCGCTTCTTGTGCTCGTTGAATTTTAATGAAAAGCCTTTCGGACCCCCCCCCCCCTTTTTGACAAGTACCGTGTGTTGATCTTGATTCGGAGACAAATGTTGTTTCTCGTTATGAGTGTTTCGATCGTGCTAGTTTGGCACGTATGAAACTCCTTGATGCTCCTACCCGATCACCCCCTAGGTCTCCTCCTCTTTCTCAAGCTCCATTAGGATCGAGTTCTAGACCTTCTACCTCTTCTGATCCACTTCTTCAAGCAAATTTTGATGACCCTCGTACTCTCTACGACTGTGTTTCCTACCTAATGAAACATTCAGCCACTGTCGATACCCAACTCCATAAACTCGATTCCAAGCTAGATCACATTGACTCTAAGCTTGACAACCTCACTCATCTCTTCAGCTCTCAGTTTCATCCTCCTTCTCAAGATGACGATGAAGACTCCGATGAAGAAGATTGAAAATTTTTATTTTTTTTCTATTATGTAATTTTCTTTTTTAATGCATTTGTTTTATGTATCAGACTTTATTTCAGTTTCCTTCTTAAATGCAAAAGATTGTTCTTTTCTGCTTTTTGATGATTCCAAAGGGGGAGAGAAATATCTGAGTTATATTTTATCTATCTGTGTTATGTGTTGCTTATGTTTTGATTTGTTAACATTGTTACATTGTTCTGGGTATTGAAATATCTCTGGTCAGTCGACTTACCCAAGGGATACAGTCGACTGCATCTGTGATACTTATGTTAACTGCATTTGTTATATTTTCATATTCTGTTCAGTCGCCTGATCTATTGTTCAGTCGACTGATACATTCTTTATGATAACATCTATTTTATGTATGCATATCGTGTTTTTAATAGGGGGAGCTTTTAAAACCTATGCTTGTATGTTTCTATATAAATTGTTATCAGCTATTGTGTTGTCATCATCAAAAAGGGGGAGAATGTTGATTCTTGATTTTGATGATCACAACACAGTGCAACATGTGTCTATGTTATACAGCTAACATTGCAGTGTTCATACCAAAGACAATTCTAGCTGAACAAATGAACAAGCTCAAAAGGATACAGATGAAGACTTCACTCAAGACAAGACTCAAGACTCAAGACTCAAGACTTCAAGCTCAAATGTGTCAAATTGTTGTGTCTTGTAAACATTGTATTTTTACGTTTGTTGAGTCTTAGTCTGATGTAAAGCCTTGTCACACACACACACTCAAAATTTCATAATGTGTATCTCTTTAAAACCCCCAAAAAGAGTCAAAACAGTTTGAAGAATTTTAACTCTTGAGTACCAGTCGACTTAAGCTTCTGCCAGTCGACTGATAGTACAAAACTGTTTAAAATTATTCAAACTCTGATCAGTCGACTCATATGGCAACCCAGTCGATTGTTCGAGAGCTTTTGACCGTTTTCTGTTTTTCAAAATCGAATTTTTTCAAATCAATATTTTCATGCATTGATTCTTCAATAGTCATTGTAGACTTATTGAAAATTCTATATGCTTTACTCCTATTTGAGTATCCTAAAAAGATACCCTCATTAGATCTAGGATCAAATTTGTCTAAATTATCTTTTGTGTTTAGAATAAAACACTTACAACCAAATGTCTTAAAGTAAGAGACTTTAGGAATTTTATTAAAAAATAACTCATAACAAGTCTTCTTTAGTTTAGGTCTTAGAAGAATTCTATTTAAAACATAACAAGCCGTAGCAACAGCTTCAGCCCAAAAATGCTTTGGTAGATTGCTTTCGACAAGCATAGTACGTGCGCATTCTTGCAAAGTCCTATTTTTCCTTTCAACCACTCCATTTTGTGGTGAAGCTCTAGGAAATGCAAATGAATGTGTTATACCATTTTTGTTGCAATATTCTGTAAATGTTTCATTTTCAAATTCTCCACCATGATCACTTCTAATAGTGACTATGGTTAGAGACCTTTAATTTTGAACACGTTTACAAAAATGTACAAATTCGAGCATCATTTTTATGTTTTAAAAAGAATGTCCAAGTGAATCTTGAAAAATCATCTACTAAAACAAACACATATCTACTTTTATTTAAAGAAGCAACTCTAGTAGGGCCAAATAAATCCATATGAATTAATTCAAGTGGCCTACTAGTAGAGATTACTTCTTTTGTTTTAAAAGTGGATTTGATTTGTTTTCCTAGTTGACATGCATCACATAACTTATCCTTTTTAAAGGATAGTTTTGGCAGTCCTTTAACTAGGTTATATTTAGATAATTTTGAGAGATTTTTCATATTCACATGTCCAAATCTTCTATGCCATAATCAAGATTCATTGTTAGAGGCTATTAAACAAAAGTCATTTGAAAGATCAATTGCATTCAAACACAATTCATAAATATTATTTTTACGAAAACCTTGAAAAATAACATTTTGCATAGTAGAGTCATAAATCAAACATGCATCTTTTTCAAAAACTATTTTATATCCTTTATCACACAATTGACTAATGCTTAAAAGATTATGCTTTAAACCACTAACCAATAACACATTTTCTATAGTTGGGTTAGAAGTTTTACCGATCATGCCAATGCCTATGACTTTGCCTTTGTTGTTATCTCCAAAGGTGACGGTTCCTCCATCTATGCTTTGAATGGTGGACAGTAGGTTGGCATGTCCTGTCATGTGTTTTGAACATCCGCTGTCTAATATCCAGCGTTCTTTCTTGGGTACCTATAAAAAGTTTAAGGTAAATATGGTACCCTTTTTATTGGGTCCAAAACACATTAGTTTGGGGAAAACCAAACCCATGAACAGTTTGACCTTCCTCCATAAGCAGGAATATAATAAGTAGAATTACACACATTTAACATATATGAGTTAATATAAGCAATTCTATCATTCTGATTTAGACTGACTGGAACCCATACTAACTTGTTCTGTCCAGTCGACTTACCAGTGTCCTTCAGTCGACTGTTGGGGTACATCAGTCGACTAGTAGATACACTAGGTCGACTTATAAGAGGTTTTGATCTCATCGAATAAGATCCAATTTCTCTGGACAGACGACTGGTTGTATGGTTCAGTCGACTTAACCGAACGGTAGTTTTGCTTTTATCACTAAAATTAACAATCTTAGGCTTTGCAAAGAAATCATACAACCTATGTGTAACACTAGAAATAGATGCTGATTTAGTCTTACTAGTGTTTACAACAGGAGATTCTTTTACAGAGGATTTTTTAAAACCAAGTCCATATTTTTGACTAGATGTAACTTGATGATGAAGCATATCATTTAAATTCTCTTTGCCTTTGTTAAACTTAGATACGTTCTTTGAAATCTCTTCATAATTCTTTTTGAGAGTTTCAAGATCAGTATCTAAACTTGCAATGCGAGAATTTAAGGATTTTACTTCCTTATCAAGGTTAAGATTTTCTTGATTAAGTGTTTGATTTACTTTCTCAAGATTCTTAACTCTAATCTTTTCTTTCTTTAACTCTTGGAATATTTCATTAAAAGCATCAAGAAGATCTTCGGAATCATAATCATTACTTACATGTTCTTGTGCAGCCATGAAACACACATTTGCCACTTCGTTATTTTCATCCGTTTCTTCTTCGGAAGATGAATCACTATCATCCCATGTAGCTTGATAAGCCTTCTTGTTCTTGGCAAATTTGTTCTTTGGATATTTGTCCTTCTTAAAGTTGGATGATTTTCCCTTGTTCTTTGCATTTTCTAAGGGACAATCCTTTTTCATGTGACCTATTTTATTGCACCTAAAACATGTAGGAGGGTCATTAGAATCTTTAACTTTAGAATGAAACTTACCCTTCTTTAAGAACTTCTTGAATCTCCGAGTGAACATTTCTATTTCTTCTTCATCTTCTTCCTCATCTTCTGAGTCTGTCATGGCTTTAAAAGCCAATGATTTCTTCTTTAGAAATATCTGAGTTATATTTTATCTATCTGTGTTATGTGTTGCTTATGTTTTGATTTGTTAACATTGTTACATTGTTCTGGGTATTGAAATATCTCTGGTCAGTCGACTTACCCAAGGGATACAGTCGACTGCATCTGTGATACTTATGTTAACTGCATTTGTTATATTTTCATATTCTGTTCAGTCGCCTGATCTATTGTTCAGTCGACTGATACATTCTTTATGATAACATCTATTTTATGTATGCATATCGTGTTTTTAATAGGGGGAGCTTTTAAAACCTATGCTTGTATGTTTCTATATAAATTGTTATCAGCTATTGTGTTGTCATCATCAAAAAGGGGGAGAATGTTGATTCTTGATTTTGATGATCACAACACAGTGCAACATGTGTCTATGTTATACAGCTAACATTGCAGTGTACATACCAAAGACAATTCTAGCTGAACAAATGAACAAGCTCAAAAGGATACAGATGAAGACTTCACTCAAGACAAGACTTAAGACAAGACTCAAGACTCAAGACTTCAAGCTCAAATGTGTCAAATTGTTGTCTCTTGTAAACATTGTATTTTTACGTTTGTTGAGTCTTAGTCTGATGTAAAGCCTTGTCACACACACACTCAAAATTTCATAATGTGTATCTCTTTAAAACCCCCAAAAAGAGTCAAAACAGTTTGAAGAATTTTAACTCTTGAGTACCAGTCGACTTAAGCTTCTGCCAGTCGACTGATAGTACAAAACTGTTTAAAATTATTCAAACTCTGATCAGTCGACTCATATGGCAACCCAGTCGACTGTTCGAGAGCTTTTGACTGTTTTCTGTTTTTCAAAATCGAATTTTTTCAAACTCAAAAGCTTAGATCCGTTGGTTGACAGTTGAGTAACTGTTTCCCAACGTTCAGGAGATCAAACTCTTTAAGTAGAGTTCAGATCTCACTGAAAAGATCTACAGAATTTTACTTTGAAATCCGAGCACTCTTGAAAAACATTCTAAGTGATATTTTTTGTGAGAAACAAAGCTTTCAAGTTCATACACTTTGGTTCTCTACATTCAGTCCAGTATAGCATTGAATTCGCTCTGGACTGAGTATAGAAGTCGACCTATTTTGTTAGCCACGTGCATCAACACATACACCAACAAGGCTATAGGTTGACTGTAAAGTATTCTTGTTCTCTTGCTCTCGGTTGGAGAGTGTTTTTGACTCTAGGTTGTAGAGTCGGTTTTGTTTCACTCTTGGTTGTAGAGTGGGTCTGCTTTCTCTGGTTGAGAGAAAGGACTACGGGTTAGACAAGGTTGTTGTCGTAACGCCGTAGGGTATTCTTGTAATTTTTCAAGAATAGTGAAAATCTCAAGTGGGTTGCTTGGGGACTGGATGTAGGTCGGGAGGACCGAACCAGGATATATCTTGTGTACTCTGTGATTGATTATCTTGTGTTTGCATTCATTCTTGTTTATTTAAGTTCTGCAAAAAGCTTCTGGACAGTCGACTCCTTGCACTATTAGTCGACTGGTCAGTGCCGTTTGTAGTTGTAGTTTCATTGTGCTTTCAGTCGTCTGTTTCATTCATCAGTCGACTGCACAGAGTTGTTGTTTTTAATTATTTTGGACATATCAGTCGACTGGTTCATAACCAAGGCGACTGCACCGAAAAAAATTTCGCAGTTTTTATTAAACACTATTCACCCCCCCCTCTAGTGTTTGTTGTCTTGCCTACAGGATCCAACACCGTGAGGCTTCGAAACTTTTGTGGGTTTGCTCTAATTCCGAGCTGTTTCAGTAGCTTTGTTTAGGCGCAATATTGTCATGTTGGTTCTTCGTACTTAAAAATTCACGCTCCTTTTTTTTGTTCGACTTTCACAGATCAGCGAGGTGTCCCATCTCCGGTCTAATCTGGGTGTCACCGAGTTGGGGCTAGCTCGGTCTCAAGAGATGCTCTATAGAGCCGAGTGGGAGTTGGGTCATCTGAAACTGACCTTGGCTCGTCGAGAAATCGAGATGAGGCGCCTCGAGGAGAGGTTTCACGAAGTTCCCCCTGAAGGTGAGGAGACATCTCCTTCGATGGCCGTCAGCCAAGGCCTGAGAATCAAGTTCCTTTGTCACTTTTTATTCGACGCGAGGTTTGAGAGAGACGAGTTGAAGAACGTGGTGCTTGAAAAGAGTGTAGAGGCGGCGCACCTTCGGAGGACTATCCCGAGGCTTCTCGTGGGGGCAGCTCTAGTCGAATGCCTCGAGTGAAGGTCAAAGTGACGGACAACTCGCTAAAGGAGCGGATCGTGGAGCTAGAAGCGGAGAACCTTCGTCTGCGACGGCTTTCTGAAGGGAGTAACATTAGAAGCACTTCTTGCCCTCGGGGTGAGTACGCCCAAGGAAGGTCGTTCCACGAGTCGGCGCTTCGTTCGCCCCCCGTCTTGAGACACCCTGGGGACGCGCAAAGCTGAGTGGCCGACTCGTCGAGCGGAGCATCTGTCAGGCGACTATTAGGCTCCTAGGTGCTCATGACGCTACTCGGCTCGCCGGCTTGGAGACTTCTTTGGAAATGAGGCGACAGCAACACAGCGCTCGCCGACCCCGAGTATCGCTTGATAGAAGCATCCTGTTCCATAAGAAGGTTTAGGGCAAAATTTTGTAATCTTGTAGTCTTCGTTTCATATGAGTTTTGCATCTCAAATCTTCATGAAATAATGTGAGTTTTTGGTCTAGAATTAGACTTATACCTCAAATTTTGATGAAATAATATTCCCATTTCTCGAGCTTCTTGTGAGAATTTGTGTTTCGTTAATGTTCGCAAGAGTATCAACAGTTGTGGGAGCAATTTTGAATGGAGAGCTACTTTGTACTCGCTCGTTCGCGAGTAGCAAAAGTTGCATCGAACCAAGTGTTGGACTCCGAATTTATCGTTTAGAGAGTATCAACAGTTGTAGGATAAATTCCGAATGGTGAGTTACTTTGTACTAGCTCGTTGGCAGGTAACTAAAG
The DNA here is from genome assembly GCA_017893485.1 of Hemerocallis citrina. Taxonomy (NCBI): domain Eukaryota; kingdom Viridiplantae; phylum Streptophyta; class Magnoliopsida; order Asparagales; family Asphodelaceae; genus Hemerocallis; species Hemerocallis citrina. The sequence goes on along the minus strand of CM030366.1, from coordinate 110,323,560 downwards.
TGGCATCGAATCAAGTGTTAGACTCCAAACTTGTCGTTAGAAGAGTTTTCAACAGTTGTAGGAGCAATTCCGAATGGCGAGCTACTGTGTACTCGCTCGTTCGCAAGTAGCAAAAGTTGCATCGAACCAAGTGTTGGACTCCGAACTTATCGTTTAGAGAGTATGTGCTTAGTGAAAGAATATTAAGACAATAGTTTTTTTTCTAAGAGAGAACTGCTCTTTATTAAAAACAACTACTAAGTGGCTGCTTCTGAGTTGCGAGCTATTATTACACTTAATAAAGAAAAAGAAACAAGCTTTTAAAATGCTTTGAGAAGAACGCTCTAGGAGAAGTTGCTTGGAGCGGTGTTCAAACACCCTCTTGGTAGTTCAACAAGTGCTCTGCGTTCCATGTCCTCGGCACTCTCTTGCCCCCCAGGTATTCAAGTTGATAAGCGCCTGGCCGGACAACTTTGGAGATCATATATGGTCCTTCCCAATTGGGTGCCAACTTGCCTTTCTTGCTGGAGAAAGAAATTGATAGCTTTCTGAGCACCAGATCTCCTTCTTTGAGATTAGTAGGGCGGACTCTCTTGTTGTAGGATTGCTCGATCCTATGTTGATAGATTTCTTGTCGGATGGAGGATCTCTCACGGATCTCGTCGATGAGGTCCAAGTTACCGCGAAGCTCGTTCGTGTTTTGCTCTTCATTGTAGGCTATTAAGCGGGGGGAAGGTAGACCCACCTCCAGTGGGATAATGGCTTCAGAGCCGTAAGTGAGGTTGAAGGTAGATTCTCCCGTGGGGGTCCTCTTCGTAGTGAGATTGCTCTAGAGCACATTGGAGAGCTGCTCTACCCATAACCTCTTTGCTGACCTGCTCAGTCTCTTTTTCAGGTCAAAGAGAATTTGCCGATTGGTGTTCTCTGCTTGACCGTTGGACTAGAGATGGGAGACCGAGGTGAATAGTTGCTGAATGCCCATGTCTGTGCAAAAAGTGTGGAAGGCCACCCCGTAAACTGAGTTCCGTTGTCCATTATCAAGATTCAGGGCACACCGAACCTGTAGACAACGTTTTTCCAAAAGAATCGCTGCCCACTATTCTCTGTGAACATTGCTAGGGGCTTGGCTTCGATCCATTTAGAGAAATATTCGATCGCCACAACAAGGAACACTAGCTGGCCCGGTGCTGGAGGGAACGGTCCGAGCAGGTCCATTCTCCACATTGCAAAAGGGGTTGGACTGGATAGAGAGGAGAGCTGACCTTGAGGTAGGCGGTGGATTGTTGAGAATTTTTGGTAAGGACCGCAGTGACGAACATGTTGTTTGGCATCGCGAAGGAGAGTAGGCCAGAAGTATCCATAGTTCAAGATTTTACGGGCGAGGGACCGTGCCCCTAAGTGAGCGCCACATATCCCTTCATGTACTTCTTTCAAAGCATACTGGGCTTCGTCGGGGGAGAGACATCTCAAGTAGGGTATGCCGTCTATTTGGGTGTAGGAGCGTTTGTACAAGACTCCTTCGATGAGTGTGTACCGCTTGGCTCTGGTTCAGATCTATCGGGCCTCTTTAGGGTCTAAGGGAAGGATTCCATCTCTGAGGAACTCAAGCAGAGGCCTCGTCCAATTCTCCCCGAGTTGTAAAGGCAGCATCTCCATTGGCTTGGGGCCTTTTTCCTCAATGCTGGGCCTTAGTAGAACTTCTATTAAAACAGTTTGTTCAAGCCCTTGGAGGGAAGAGGAAGCTAGATTTGAGAGGGCGTCCACCTGTGCATTCTCTTTTTGGTGAATCCGCTGGAGCTGTGCGTCCTCGAAAGAGACCATTAGTTCCTTGACTTTGGCCAAGTACTTGGCCATGTGACTGTCTCACGCTTCGTATTCCCCTGATACCTAGTTCACCACCTGCTGCGAGTCGCTAAATATCTTGACACGTTTAGCCCAGGCCTTGCGAGCCATGCACAGGCCGGCTATAAGGACTTCCTACTCAGCCTCGTTGTTGGACGCCCGAAAGTTGATACGGGGTGAGTATTGGAGGATAAAATCATTTGGACCAGCCAGTATGACTCTTGCTCCACTTCCATCGGTGCACGAGGACCCATCAACATACACTGTCCAGAACGGGAGTTCCTCTATCGCTTTGCTGGCGTCAGGAATTGTGCTCTCTACTATGAACTTCGCTAGGGCTTAAGCCTTGATAGCAGTTCGAGGCTAATAGCTGATATCATGCTATCTCAGCTCGATGGACCACTTCATAAGGCACCCTGAGGTCTCGGGCTTGTGGAGGACTTATTTGTGCCGTTGGTTGGTAAGAACGACCACCGAGTGAGACTGGAATTAGGGGCGGAGCTTTCGGGCTGCCATGACCAAGGCATAGGCCATCTTCTCTAGCTTCGGATAACGGAGTTCAGCATCCCTAAGGACTTTACTCACGTAGTAGATAAGCATTTGCGTCTTGTCTTCTTCTCTTACTAAAATAGTGCTGAGGGTCTGCTCCGAAGCGGTGAGGTATAAGTAGAGGACTTCCCCGGGTTCTCGCTTGCTCAAGAGTGGGGGGTTGACTAAGTAGGCCTTGAACTGGTCAAATGACTCTTATTGATGTTGCCCCCACTCAAAGCCTTTAGCTTCTCTAAGGGCCTTGAAGAACGAGGGGCATTTTTTTCCGAATTTGGAGAGAAAATGCCCTATCGCCGCGAGGCGCCCAGTGAGTCTCTGTACAACTTTAATGCTGGAGGGGGGGAGCCATGCTGAGTATGGCCTGGATCTTCTCGGGGTTGGCCTTTATGCCCATTTGGCTAACCATGAACTCCAAGAATTTGCTGGATGAGATGCCGAATGCACACTTGTTCGGGTTCAGTCTCATATGGTGTCTCCTGAGCACGTTAAAAGCTTCTTAGATATCAGAGGCATGATCCGATTTGTTGACACTCTTCACCAGCATGTCGTCTACATAGACTTCCATGTTCCGCCCAATCTGTTCCTTAAAGACCTTGTTAACAAGGCGTTGATAGGTGGCACCGACGTTCTTAAGCCCGAAGGGCATGATCCGGTAGCAATATAGGCCCTAATCTGTGACGAAATAGGTCTTCGGAATGTCGGGGGGGGGGACATTCTTATCTGATTGTACCGAGAGAACGCATCTATGAAGCTTAAGAGTTCGTGGCCCGAGATTGCATCAATCAGGGCGTTAATGCTCGGAAGCGGGAATGGATCTTTGGGGCAGGCTTTGTTTAGGTCCGTGAAGTCAATGCAGATCCTCCAGCTCCCATTAGCTTTCTTGACCATCACGGTATTGGACAACAATTTCGGATAGTTGACTTCCTGTATGAACCGAGCTCTAAGGAGTTTCTCAACCTCCTCCTTGATACCCTGCTGGCGCTCGGGGATGAATTTGCGTCGCTTTTGCTGAACTGGTCTAGCCCCCGAAGGATACTAAGGTGATGCATGAGGAGTTCCTCAGAGATTCCCGGCATGTCAGTAGCAGTCCAGGCGAAGAGGTTTCAATTTTCCCTTATGCACTAGATAATGTCAGAGCAAACAGGAGAGGGAACGACTTTGCTAATCTGAAATTTGCAGGTCAGATATCCTCTTGAGAAGGCCACCTCTTCAGCTCATCGACCGGCTCCGATATAGGTGGGCTATTCCCTTGGGGGAGTTCAAGAGCTTCGAAGGAGAGGACCGGTCCTCCCACCGAGGTCATGTAGCATTTGCGGGCCGCCTCCTAGCTCCCTCTGACTTATCCCACGCCCGATGTGGTGGGGAATTTCATCTTCATGTGGTAGGCCGAGGGTATGGCCTGGAAAGTAGCTAGGCCTGGTTGGCCCAAGATGACGTTGTAGGCGGCTTTCACATCCACCACCTTGAAGCCCATCTGCTCGGTTCGGATGGTATGAGTTTTGCTAGCGGTTACGTCGAGAGTTATGACACCCTCGATCGTCACTGGCACTCCGGTGAACCCGTGGAGAGTATAGTCGGCAGGCTTGAGTCGATCCCTAGGTAGCTTGAGACCTTGGAAGGTTTCTAGAAAGAGAATGTTGACCGAAATGCCGTTGTCAACTAGAACCCGACGCACATCAAAATTGGCCATGTGGAGGTTTATTACCAATGTGTCACAATGGGGCATTCAGATGCCCTCTAGATCTTTATCTGAAAAAGTGACTGGGACCCTAAGGCCCTTGGGGAAAGGACGGTTCTGCACAGAATTTACTTCCCGGACGAAGGCTTTTTGGGAGGAGTTGGAATCTCCCCCATTGGGCCTCCGTGGATGAGATGCAGGATGGCCTCTGGTTCAGAGTCCGGGGTCTCCGCGTGCTACTCGGGTCGCTTATTAGCCCCCCTGGGGGGCAGAGGAGGATCCGCCCTGTCCTTCGTCACGAACCTGGAGAGTTGCCCTCTCTGAATAAGGGCCTCGATCTCGTCTTTTAAGGCCCGATAGTCATCTGTATCGTGGTCGTGGTCCCTGTGGAAGCGGCACCACTTGTCCCTGTTTCTCTTCTTACCCGGGGTGTTCATCTTCGAGGTGGAGGGAGAAGACCCTCTTTCCCAACCTCCATCAGGATGGTTGAGACACTCGCGTTGAGTGGAGTGAACTTCTCGAAGCAGGGAGGAGGGCGACGCTGGCTTCCGTTGTCTTTCTGGAGCTTCTTAGCTTCTTCTTCTTCAGTGCCCTTCCGTTTATTCCCGGAGGACGATCCCTCAAGAGCGGAGCGGGAGGGAGCTTCTTCCGCTCGGATATATTTCTCACTCCTGAGCAGGAGTTCTAAGAAATCCCGATGAGGCTTCTTGGCAAGGGATGCTCGGAGGCTGTCGTTAACGACATTGGATTGGAAGGCGGCAGAGGCCACGGACTGGTCTAAGGAGGTGATGGATCTGACCTCCACGGTGAAATGTTTGACATAGTCTCTTAGCCGCTCGCCCTTCCTTTGATGAAGCAGTAGCAGAGAGGTGCTCATTTTTTCAGCTCGGCGGCTACTCACGAAGTGAGTCAGGAAGAGGCATTCGAGCTGATCGAAGGAGAAGATGGAGGTCGGGGCTAGACGTAAGTACCATTCCCTTCCAGGTCCCTTCAGCATGGTCAGAAAAGTTTTGCAGAGAAGCGCGTCCGACGCCTGGTGTATCATCATGAGAGTTTTAAAACTCTCGATGTGGTCAGCAAGGTCGGACTCCCCGTTGTATGATTCAAAATGAGAAGGCTTGAAGTTATCTGGGACCGGTGCCTCCATTATTGTCCGGGAGAATGGAGGGCTGCTGGGGCGAAAATTCCTCGCCCATTGCTCTTCTTCTCTGTCCAGACGGCCAAGGCGCCTCTCCATCTCGTGGGAATGGCTGTAGACTGAAACTTCCATTCAGTCATACCTTGCTGAGGCCCGGGATTCGTCCTCGCGCGGAAGAGGACTGGAGTGTGACGACGACAGCTCGGGGCAGGTTGAAGACTAAGCGTACGACGCTTACAGTCTGGGGCAGGTTGAGGACTGGGCGCCCGCTGACCGTGGTCGGGAGCAACATTGAGGGCCCTCAGGATTGCCTCTTGAAATTGCTGGAACTCTGCCCTCGTGACAGGGGCCTCCTGCTCTCGGTGGTCCCGAGCGCGGGTCGGCCAACTGGATAGTGGCTTCCCCTTTGACGATGCTGGGGTGACTCCCTTCGCTTCCTGGGAGAGTTGGACCTTCTGCGATCTGGCATGCGGGGGGATCGGGCTCTAGGGGACCAGATCGCTGGACCCCATTGATGTTCTCGACGGGGTATCCTGACATAGGTCCGCCTCTCATCTAAGAGGGTTCGAAGATCTACCCCATACTGTCTGTTGACGATGATGTGCCTGAGATCCTTCGGCGTAGGGGGACTGTGCGAGGCCATGGACTCGGACGAGGGGTTGTGTATCGACACATGGTCGCGATGAGGAGGTTACCCTTATCGACTTCGGCAGAAGGGTCCCACGGCAGCCTCTTGTGGCCCTTAAGGAGCCTGCTGGGGCTGAGGTTGTTGAGGAAGGGGCCGTCCAGGCTGCAGTTGCTGGACGAGTTGAGGGAAAGGCTATCCAGGCTGCTGGACTTGTTGAGTGGGTTGAGGGGGAACCTCCTGGACTGGAGGAGGAGGAGCGGGAGTGGCCCTGCGATTAGAGACCGTCGTCTTCCCCTTCTTGGAAGGCATGATTTGAAACTAGTTTGGCTGATGAAATAGAACTGGATTGCTGTTTCTGTTTTCCACAGACGGCGCCAATCTGTTGCTATTAATTTCGGGTGTGGGAGCATACAGATGAATTTGTGAATTCTTTGAGGAAAAAAGTAAAGCGAACCTGTTGACCTTCACCTACGCGTTGACTTGTTTCTTGCCGCTGCCGTAATCCTGCACAAAGTTCGATACACCGGAATGGATCCCGGCGACGAACCCTCCGATGCTCTTGTCAGTAATCTCAAAGATTAAGAAAGAGCTTTAGGTCGGAAAAGATTCATTACCTCACTATGGTGGAGGGAGAGGGGTATTTATAGTCATTTTAGGGACCCATTTCGAGATAAAGCTAAATCTCTACTTCCAGTGTTGATGGATAAGCTAGGGAGTTTAAACTCGTTTCATGATAAGAAGTGGTTAAAACCGCCTCTTAGGGATAATCACGAATTTGAATTACTCTTTATCTTTCTGAATTGGTTTGTAATGGGTTGGTACCCGTATCCAATAGAACAGATTCGTTTATGGGTTATTTGGTTTTGAAGAAGAGACCCAGTTTCCATTTCAGACCCGTTTATAGATGAAATTACCGTTTTACCCCTGAGAGCTTTAGGATTTGTGCCCAATTTAAACGGTCCCGATTTAATTCTATTTTTAGCCATATCAATGTGAAAATCAGAACATTGTTTTCCTCTGTTAGAGCATCCACAGTCGTTTGCTTTTTGCCATTTTTTCGTTACTGTAGCGCACACAGTCGTTTGCTATTTTGCCATTTTTTGGCAATTCGTCTACAGTAGAAAGGAGAAATAGCATTCTAAATAGCAAAATGCATATTATAGCAGACGAAACATCATGCTTCGTGAGGATTATTTAATTATATTATTAATTGATCGGACGAAACATTGTCCGAATTAAAAAAAAATTAAAAACGAAATAAATTAATTGGTTAAATCTCTACTACTATAATGGGAGAAGGCCTTTATCCATAACCCAACCCGTGCAACGCACGTGCAGGTAAATTTTTTTTGCCCTTTTCATTCCTCCCCAATTTTCCCCCACGTGCACCGCACGTGTATAATACTAGTGAATTTAAGAGTGGGAATGAAGATGATGTTCCGTCCCATGTGGAAAGAAACATCATGTTTCCTCCCAATCCCTTTTCTTTTTAAACAATTAATTTTGTAAATTAATTTTGTAGATTTTTAATTTGTTTTTGCAATTGTTAAATTATTTTTGCAATTGTTAAATTATTTTTGCAAATTTTTAAATTGTTTTTGCAAATATTTTTTACAAACTATTTTTTAAAATTGCTTTTACAATTTTTTGCAAAAAAAAAACTTTCTTAAAATCCGGACGATGATGTTTCGTCCTGTTATTTTGAAATTTTTTTCTTCCTTGGGTCCCGTATTTTTTATTATTATTTTCTAAGTTTCGGCCAGTATAAATTATTTTTTATTAATAGACGAAACATCTGTTCCTTTTTTAACGAACTTATGCATTTTTTAACAATTGGATGACTGCAGCATTTCTTCAAAATACATTGCCAAAATATGCATTTTGCCATTTTTTCCATTGAACGACTGTGGATGCTCTTAAGTGACAAAGTAGGGTTGCATAAGAAATTTCTATCAGAATTTGAATGGCAACACCTTAAAAACCAAAGGCTGTAGATGATTTTTAAGGTTGAGATAGAGAACTGTTTCCCGATCAAACTGGACTGGAAGTGACCGACAATTTGTTCTACACCAATTTACTGCAAGTTGACTTCAATTTATCATGCAGAGAACAAGTCAGACAGCTGATAATAGTTAAACTTACAGGAAGTACACTAAATTATAATACCAAAGAATATTGAGCTTATTGCAGAACAACATGAAATTGAAAGCAGTATACAGTAGGAACACAGTTGGACTCGCCCTGCTGGTAACTAACATTTGTCAGAAAAAAAATTCTCTCTTAGAACATTTCCCTAAGTGGCCTGGAACTGTATAAAAATGACTTCTGAAATCCATACTAATCTTCGTCATCATCTGCAAAAAAAAAAAAAAAAAAAAAAAGGAATCTAGAGTCAACTAATAAGCAATTAATTTCGCAAATAATAACGCGTAATGATAATGAGAAGTTAGCTGCAGCTTGCTGCAAGTACTGTAAGATTTTTTTCCCCCCTCATCCTTAACCGCAGTCTCAGAATGAATGCGGGATAAACACTTTACTTATGTAGTCTAACTACAGATATAGATGAAGCCCTCATCATTTTGGGTGGTGCAATCAGATAGCTAAAATTTTATGTTCGGGCAATATATTCGCAGAAACACATACCCATACACGCAAGTATCAATCGATTCCTGTATTTTGGCTTCTAAACATAGTGAGCTAGTTTTTCACCATGGGATTGAATCAGATGAACAATATTATAAATATAGATAACACGGAATTAGTACATAACTAATATTTCCATATCGTAATGAGCTCTTACATTCTACCTATCAAAGGATTAACCAAGTCAACACATGCTAGAAAGTTAAAGAAATTTAATAAATACAATATGTTACTTAAAATCAAGCTATAAAATAACAAAATATATGTATATGCAGATACCTGTAGCACTTATAAATAAGAGTTATTTGGGAGGTCAACCAAAACTAATGAAATAAAAAGTATTTGTTAGTGGTTAGAGTGAAAGAAGGACGACGGATAGTCCTAGAAGAATTCCCTTGGATTAGATTATCAGCCAAAAAGCAAGAAACAACTCAGAAATGTAGGCATGACAATATGAGGCATATCGATTCTCTACACCTTCTCTTGGGGTTTAATGCAAAATTTTGACCATACAGGCCAAAAGAGCACGAGCAAAGGAAAAGGTGTAACAATGTCCAAGTTGTTTCAAAATGTGGAATTCTCTCATTGTAACACTTCAAATAAACTCTGAATGCCTCGTATCCGATTTTCCCAATCTTGATCAGTTATCACTCACCATGAGCGATTAAACAAGTATCGATACACAATGAAAATTGGTAAGGTCCACTCTTTTTCAATACATATGGTGACAATTTCGCAGTGAGTTCTGTAGAAAAGGAATTTAGGTCTATCTGGCAGGACAGCTTGGCAGGTTTTCTTTGGTAGCATCATATAAGTACTTTTATAAAGAAAATAAAAGGTGCAGAAAGGCTTCTATAAATGATCTACTGATTCAGCCTCCCAAAACTAAGTATAAATTTTATTTTCCCGAACATATTATTATGTTATCAGTAGGTACGCAAACAGAGCGGATATGAAGTGTATAAGGTTGTTACCATTGTCTCATCTGTTTCGTTTTTTCCGAAATGGACACAGATATGGATGTCGTGATTTAGTTAACTCAATCGCTATATTTGTTACAGACAGTGGTTATATACATATTTAATAATACTATTAATCTGTATGAAACTTGAGCTAAATTTACTGTATTCATTTTTACACTAGGTAAAGAATATTTATAAGGTATACAAACTACACAGTATGACAGTATATTGATAATATGTTCTTCTATCCTCAAATACAAATACAGTAATCGGAATGTCTATTCAAACTTTCCATATAATTTAACAGTTCATATTAGTATCTGTAATCTACATTGAGAAATATGGATATCAGATCAGATCCGATCTGATCCGATCCGATCCATATGCACCTAGCCAGTAATGCTTCATTTTAATCATAATGAGAATAATGAGCAGGGGTTTTTTTTTTTTTGGGAACTTTAAGGAACCTCTCAGCGCAGTAATGTTCGTAAATTGTGCTATCCTACTATGTCAGTTCGGATGTTCTGATGATTTCTATCAAACGCCATAAACTGGCTCCTGGACTCACATGTTAAGATGTTAGCAGCAAGCCACACACATCTGCTATGAGCGATCACATATATGTACTACTGCTTGCACGTTTAAGAGAATGGTGGGGCAGCCTAACTCATGTCACCTTGGCAGACACATCACATAGACACCTAAATAGTCAATGACATGATTTATGAATACCCGATCAGAAGTAAACCACGAAACCTTATCCTAACTAAGAAATACATCACTTTTGTTTTATAACAAACATCACGTTCATCATAATATACTATTGCAGTAGACGTGAATTCCAAGCATATTCCAGAAAATGTGCCTTGATTGCTTTCAGTTCATAAGTATAGCCTCTCCACTATCTGTTCGTTTTAACAAATCCTAAATATAGTCCAACAATTTTTATTTCGTTATGCAACAGAGATAGGATTCTTTGAAAATAACTTCAAGACATCATGAGTGCAGGCTTAGAGATGAAAGGAACTGAAAGAGCAAAGAGGTATTCTCAGAGAGACTCTCTTCCCCCCCCCCCCCCCCCCCCCCCCCCCCCCCCCAAACGCCAGAGGCTAGACTCCGACACACAGAAGCTTCAAGAAATCCACTGAAGAGATGACAAAGAGAGGAAGGGCCCCCAAACGCCAGAGGCCAGACTCCGACACACAGAAGCTTCAAGAAATCCACTGAAGAGATGACAAAGAGAGGAAGGGAAGCAGATAGGATAGAAGCCTCCAACAAGCGTCGCTACCAGAGCCTTGGATCAAAGCAGGGAAGGGGTCGAGAGTCGTCAAAAAACTTTCAATCAAGAGTCGATCATAGAGATCGCTCAAGAGATTCAGATCGAGCAACTGAAGAAAATAAGCATCACCGGGACCTATATGAGAATAGGGGAAGATCATATGCCGATGTGACCAGAGGTGACCTTCGAAGGGAGGAGGAGCATAGAGCTCGGAGGCTCCATAGTCCACCGGAGACGGCAGCAATCACAAAAAAAAAGGATGAGGAAGGAGAATGGGTACTCATCAAGACCAAGAAACACATTTCGAGAGACAAGCCAGAGGGGAGTAGGAGAAGCAATGGATCCTCGGGAGGCAACTGGGTTGGAGGAAAACAACTTTGTCACAAATGTGCTCAAAGGGGCCACTCCATTAATCAATGCTTGAACGAATGGTTTTGTTTTAGATGCAAACACTCAGGGCACATTTCAACGGCATGTCCTAGCTCTAAGAGAATTAGCCCACGTCCCCGAAAAGAGACGACTTCTCCGATGAGGGTAAACATCTCCGGTAGTAGCAAAACAGAGGAGAGCGAAGCTGGGCGGAGGAAGGTGGCACTGGCTAAGTTCTCTCCGACCCCAATCATGGTCGAGTTTGAAAATCGATATAAGAACTCTGTTGTGGTTAGGGCTCATACGGGGAATCCAAAGCGAATTGATATTGAAGAGCTGTTACAAGCAACAACTGATCCCCAACCGGATTGGAAGTGGGAGGCAAGGCCGAGGACGGAGAACAATTTCCTAGCCCATTGTCAAAACAAAGAGCGAGTAGCTGAGCTCGTGCTTAAGAAGGGGATAGAGGGTAGAGATAGAGAAGGCATGGAATTCTATGTGACTTTCAAACAATGGACGCGAGATACAGGGGCGTTGAAGGCCGATTCTCTGTTTTCAGTATGGCTGCGTTTATACAATCTCCCCTATCAATGTTGGGTTCGTACGGGGTTCCAAGACGTTGTTAGGAGCTTTGGGAGGGTTATCGAGATAGACAGAGGTACATTGGTTCACTCGAACATTGAGTTCGCTTGTATTCGCGTCGGAGTAGTTAGCAAACAAGATATCCCTTCAATGATTAGTGTCGACTTCGAAGAGGAGATATTTGAAGTTAAAGTCATCACGGAAGTGAGGAAATTTGTTTCATTCCGAGGGGAATCGAGGAGAGAGGAAGGAGAAGATGAACTGAAGGTTGAAGACGACCACGCGCCGTCGGATAAAGAGAGGTTAAATCCTAGCCATCCAAAAGTGAAGATGAAGGAGAGCGAGCGTCAACCTCTCAATCAGATCAGATTGAATCGGGATCGTCCGTTGTACCCAACCCATGCTTTCGACTCCACAGCGGATCAAAAAAAGAGCACAGCTGACAACGGCGGAAGGAAGGCGCGAAGAGACAGCGGGACGAGACATTTCCTTAATTCCTGGGATTTTGAAAAGGGACATGACATTCGAGCAGCGTGAGGAGCAGTGGGATGGAGACAGTTTCAATGATGTGATGAAATTTTCTAAACAGGAGGTTGAGTGTTCTATCAGGTTGGCTCTAAAGGCCTTGATGTCCACTAAAGACACAGACAGGCCCAGTGGGCCGAAGGAAAAAACAGGGGCTCAAGATGGGGATGGGCCTTCAAAACGGGAGAATATTGGTTTTAAATTAATGGAGATTGAGAATGAGGTGGGGATCCAACAGGATCCGGCTTATGGAGAGGGGGAAAATTCATTTGTTGTTGCTGCTGGTCCGAAGATGAGCTCGCCTATAGTCCGCGTCCAATCAGAGGATGAGATGATAAAGGCTTTAGATGGGATTAGAAAAGACAATTTCATATCAGAAACTGAGGTTGAAGCGGGAGACAAAGAGAGTACACTCCCGAAATTGGGAAGTACGGAGAAAAAGTGATAGAGCTTTTAAGAAAAAGTAAGAGATAATTAGACATGTGGGGGAAAGAGGATCTAAGCGAAGAAGATCTTATTAGGGCCGCGGCAAAAGGGAAAGAATCTGTGTCTGCTTGTGGAGGTAACCCCATTAAAATTTACTCAATTTTAAATTTGCTTAACAACGAATCACTTGTATACTTTGCTAGTTTATACGGGTTGGACATGAGCAACACCAGGGTAGAGCAAGATCAAAATGCCAATAGAATTAGACAGGACATCAAATGGTTCAAGACGTAGGAGATAGGTCCTTCCCAGAGAGAGTTGTAGATCGGAGTAATTATATTTATTAATGTCGTACATCTTCTGGAATGTGAAGGGTATGCGTCAAAAGGGTAAAAAGACACTGATTAGTGATTCCATTGGTAGATTTAAACCATGTATTTGCGGGTTACAAGAAATGAGGATTGAAAACCCAACTGCTGACGAATTTCAGAAGCCTGTCTGGGCTAAAGATTTCGAGTGGAGATTTAAAGCGGCAGTGGGTTACTCGGGGGGTATAACATTAGGGGTAGACAACATGCTGTTCGAAGTATTAGATCAAAAGATAGGCAATTTCTCGGAAACTGTCAGAATCATAAGGAGAAGAGATGATTGGGAGCAAGTTGTTAGTACGGTTTACGGTCCGTACGATTCAAGGAGGAGAGGGCGATTCTGGGAAGAGCTTAGAGGGATAATGAATTATTGGGCAGGACCGTGGGTTATAGGGGGAGACTTGAACATTACCAGATTCCGTCACGAACATGAAGGGAGGAGGAGTTAATGGAAGAGTTAGAGTTAATGGAGATGGAGCAGACAGATAGGAAGTTCACTTGGTCTATTATGCAGTCTACCCCGATATTAGCCAAGTTGGATAGGGTGTTGGTCTCCACAGATTGGGAGGATGTATATCCATTGGCTGAAGTTAAGACGGTTACGAGATATACTTCGGATCACTTGGGAGTGTGGAGATGACTATGTTAAAAGGCGGTACCCTTTCAGATTTGAGAAAACTTGGACGTTGTCAGCAAATATTAGACAGATCATAGAGGATTCTTGGATGGCTGCTACCACTGAGGTATCCGCGGTGGGAATATGGATCAAAAAGACGAGAAGATTACGAAAGCATATCAAAGTTTGGGCTAGGAGGGAATTCGAGGCAGTCAAACTGAGAATGCAGGAACTGGGTATTAGGTTAGTAGAGCTGGAAGTTATTCGGGAGGGGAGGGAATTACTGGAAGGGGAGATCAACGAGCTTCGCCAAAATAGAATCGAGATTCAGAATACCAAATACTGGAATAATGATACCAAAATAGGGAAGAGCAATATTGGAAGCAGCGATCAAGGGTACAATGACTTAAAGAAAGGGACGCAAATACCAAATACTTCTAAAAGGTGTCCATTGGAAGGAGGAGACAAAATCACATTACCAGGCTACTGATTGATGGCTCCTGGACGGAGAATCAGGGGCTAATTAGGCAAGAAATTGACAAAAGCTTTAAGGAGATGTTCGTGATAAGAAAGGAGTTCAGATGTAAGATGAGACCTGACATGTGGAGTTCCTCCAGAATTGTAGGGAGTGAGGACATAGAGGGTATGTTCATGGAGGAAGAGGTTATACAAGCCGTTAAGGCGTTGGGGCAGGACAAAGCTCCAGGACCGGATGGTTTCCCAATATTCTTTTACAGGCTTTATTGGGATGTTTTAAGGCGGATCTTATGAGCATCTTCTACGAACTGCATCAAGGAGTGGAGGAGCTAGATAGACTGAACTACGCTAATGTAGTCCTAATCCCCAAAAAAAAAGAGTTGCTAGGGGTAGAGGATCTACGGCCGATTAGCCTGCTAAATGGATCCTTCAAGATCATTACGAAAGCCCTAGCGCAAAGACTATCTCCATTAATGGATGGGATCGTGGGCGAATCCCAGAGCAGTTTTATCAGGGACAGAGACATTATGGATAGTGTGGCCTCGGCCCATGAAATTGTGTATAGAGGTAACAGGGACAACTCAGGCGGATTTCTATTGAAAATAGACTTCCAGAAAGCATATGACTCGCTAGAGTGGGAATGTGTCGATGAATTGCTTAAGCTAAAAGGATTTGGTGATAAATGGCACAGGTGGATTATGAAATGTGTGCGAGGGGGGAAGTCTTTTATCCAGGTCAACGGCCAGCTTGAAAAAGAAATCAAATGCAGGAGGGGGCTCAGGCAGGGAGACTCGTTGTCCTCGCTACTATTCGCCATCGTCGCAGATGGATTGGCCAAAATGATCGGTAGAGGTTGGGAGCAGGGGACCATACTGAGTATTAAAGCAAGGGGGATCCCCCAAACAATCTCGTTCCTACAATATGCAGACGATACACTATTGTTCGGAGCAGCAATAGATGAAGAAATGAAGGCCATTAGTATGGTACTTCAGTGCTTTGGTCTATGGTCAGGAATGACTGTAAACCGTGCAAAGACTTGTGTTCTTCCGATTAGCGGCCAAATCTCTATTCCCATCGACGACATCAAGAGTTTCTTTGGATACGAAGCAGGCCATTTTCCCCTGGTGTATCTTGGAGTCCCGATAAGACCGGGAGTTCTTCAAGGAGAGGACTGGCAGCCACTTATAGATAAAATAGAAAAAAAAATCTCCGGATGGAAGGGACGATTACTTACACCAGGTGGAAGAATCACACTTTTAAACTTAGTTCTTAGTAGTCTCCCAACTTATCTAATGCCAGTTTACGAGCTACTGCAGTGGGTTATTCAGAAGATTGACAGAGCACGAAGAAGATTTCTTTGGAAAGGAACTGAAGAATCCAATAGAGGACTACCTCTTGTCAATTGGGGTAGAGTGTGCAAAAGAAAGGAATATGAAGGTCTAGGTATTCAAAATATAAGGGATATGATCAGAGCCTTGCTGAGCAAATGGTGGTGGAAGATGAAGAGGCGACAGAATTATTGGTGGTGTAAATCGTTTGCTAAATATAGATGGAGGAAATTAGGTCGCTTTGGAGGGAATGCCATTTTTGGCAGGTCCTCACAAATATGGAAAGGAGTAGCAAAGGTAGGGGTGTTGTATCACTCAATCACCAGATGCAAAGTTGGAAATGGAAAGGATACTAGATTCTGGCAGGATAAATGGTGTGGGGACATGACGTTGATGAACTTATTCCCAGCAGCGGTAGAGGCTACAATTAATAATGATACGATGGTGGCAGATGTATGGAAGAATCAGAGACTAAAGCTGGTTGTCAAAGGAAATTTATCTAGTAGCGTAGTGGCTGAGCTGACGGAACTTAATTGGTTTATTAGGGCAGAAGGACAGTTCATCAACGAGGAAGAGGATAGTAGAGTCTGGATTCTACAATCCTTAGGGAAATTCTCAGTAGCATCAATGTACAAGCGAATCAACGACGGGGGTGTGCGATGTAAGGATGCAGAGATTATATGGAAGTTATGGGTGTCACTGAGGGTTAAAGCTTTTTCTTGGTTAGTCATGAACGATGCCATTCTATCAAAGGTCAACCTTCGAAAAAGGAATATACAAGTTGAGGCCAAATGTGAGGCATGCTTGACAGAAGATGAAGATACGAATCATATTTTATTCTCTTGTATTAAGGCAAAACTAGCTTGGGATGTAGTCAGTCTTGGTTTTGGGCTGTTTGAAAGTCCCGAGTCTAGCTCACAGGTCTGGGGTCGTTGGTGGGTAGAACTAGTTAGAAAGGAAGATAGAGAGGCGTGGAGGGTGATGGCAACAGCCACAATGTGGTGTTTGTGGTTAAACAGAAATGATTTATGTTTTCAAAAAATTAGATGTCCATTTTCGATTATCATGCATAAAATTATATCTTTGAATCATGTTTGGACATAAAATAGGGGGGCAATGAAAAGGCCGCGCATGGAAGAGGAAGAATAGAAGGGTCAGAATGCGGCACAACAAAGGAAATGACCTTATATCAAACTTAGGAGGTCTTGGGAGCATCAGCTTTAATGTGGATCTGTGCCACAGGAGGGGTCATGAAATAGTAACCCTTGTATCTTTATTTGCTTTGCCAGTTTGTTTCATCGATGTATTTTGGATTTTGGAAGCTGATGATGTGGCTTCTTGTAAATAGTACTACTATGTTTCTTTAATTGCGCCTTAATGAAGCGATGACATGATCATCGTTTTATAAAAAAAAGAAAAACTTCCAGACATCATACATGCAGACTGCAAATTTCTCCTAATGGTGCATTGGCCTCCATGAAACCCAAGTTGAAACCATGACACTTCATGAAACCCAAGTTTCATAGAACTTTTTGTGTTTAGCTCCATGAAATTCTGAGACTAAGGTTTCACCAAGTTCAAAAGACTAATGCTTTAGCCACTACCAATTTCACTACCATTTCCTTCACTACCTTAGGTGGCATACTTCTATTGGAGAGTTCTCCCACCTACTCTATCATCCCCTACCTATTGGAGTGTGCCACCTAAGGTAGTGAAGAGAAATGTAGTGAAATTGGTAGTGGCTCTAGCATTACTCAGTTCAAAATATGGTGGGTTCCATATGTCCACATAAGATAGTTTCATGATATGAGTTTCTTTTTTTTTCTTTCCAAGTGAAACACAACAAAACCTCAATTTACTATTATATAAACAAAAAACAAGTTGTAAAACCTCCTTTACAAGTCCAAAAATGATATTTTATGATTCACTTTTTATGAATTTTACCATTCTAGATTTCATGATTGCAAATAAAATTTGCAACTATAAAACAAGGTTTCCAAGAGGTTTCTATGAAACTTCACGGAGTTTAGTTGCATGGCTACAAGAGGTTTCAATGAAATTTTCGGTAATCAAAGACACACTATCAGATCCATCACCATTAAACAGAAGAAAACATATCCAAGTTGGATGTGAACCACAATATTTAAGAAATTAAATAAATAAATTTGTTACAATAATTGTTATTGATTATTTATATGGCAGCAAAGTCATAGACTTCATACTTTTATGGTAAAAATAAACTTCGAGCCCCCAAGACACTACTAAAGTTTATAGCATTGCCTCAATCAACTAGGTCGCTGGCAAGGGAAGAAGGCTGTATATTCATCAAATGTGAATGGTACTTACAGATTTAAACTCTTGTGTGACGTTACCCAACATTTTCATATCAATTTGTTGTAGCAACCATGAGGAACCCACTAATTGATGTAATCCGTCAAACTTGGTTTCTGTATCAAAGCATTACCATTATTCGTCCTCCTTATCTATGTTCTAAGCCAACGCCCCCTAGTACACCTCTTCAACTAGTAGATAATATAACCATATTTTGTTATTTTGTTATTGTTATTAGACACTTCCTTTGTTGATTAATCAGGTATAGACTTTCAATGCATGCCTTGTTGATCACTAATTCACACTCTTGAGAGAAGCAAAAATATCTGATTTTTAAGAATGCAAATAGGTCCCAAGTCCATTGATTAATTGCCTTCCAAGATCTCCTTGCTAGCATTTCACAAGCTGACAATGTAAGAAGCTATTTGTGAAAAACATCTTCCATT
Organism: Hemerocallis citrina; assembly: GCA_017893485.1. Taxonomy (NCBI): domain Eukaryota; kingdom Viridiplantae; phylum Streptophyta; class Magnoliopsida; order Asparagales; family Asphodelaceae; genus Hemerocallis; species Hemerocallis citrina. The sequence continues at coordinate 110,305,394 of CM030366.1, read as the reverse complement.
GCTTTACTGCCCCATGTGAAGTAGAAAATCCTAGACTAGCCCAAGCCCAGGCCCGAATAAAACCAAAAAGCCCGGGCCCAGCCAGATTCATTTTTTTGAAAAATGCACATGATTTTTTTTATAGAAGGTAATTACCCATAATGCTTGAAATAAGCTTCATTATTTTTAGATGCGCCAAGATCCAAACACATCAAATAAAAAAAAAATATTCAACAAGACATTAGCAAAAGAAGGGGATAAGAAGATCAGGCCTGTAAGAGCAGGCAGTGCAGAACTTGATCTAGATAGTGGCACCGTAAGCTATGAAGCACAGATACGGTATGTATCTGGTACATGGATAAACTGATTTCTCAAAAACTAGGATACGAGTACGTTGAGGCTACGCTTAAATAAAATAAATAAAAACAATTAATAATAATAATAATAATAATAATAATAATAATAATAATAATAATAATAATAATAATAATAATAATAATAATAATAAAATTGCTCATGCAGTAGTGATGTAAAAGTAACCCTAAATAGAGAATTTCCAAGATTCTTAATGGATTAATTTTAGCAACACGTAGTGCGGATCAAAGTTAGAAATTTTAAATAGTTAATCTGTTTGATGGATTTTCAAGAACCGAATCACGTTTAACAATCCTAATTAATAATTCAATTCTAACAATCAATAACTAAATTCTTAAGTGTTCTTAGCAAGTAAAAGATTCAATATTGATTTGTACTCTAATCAAGCAAGTGGAACACTCAACCTCAATTGTTTCTGTGGGCGATAGGAAAATCAGATAATATAATAGAGATGATAATTGATAAAGCAGTATAACACAAATATTTGAAAATTGGAAATAGTATACCGAGGGTTCGAAGAACTCAACATAGATCTCGGGTTGAACAGCAGCGAAGAGCACAGCAATCAAAGAGACAGTAATGGCAGTAACAACTTCAAGAGAAATAGCAGCACTCGGTAGTGATGGGAACCACGGGATCTAAACGACGTGGCTCGACGGCGGGAGGGCATCGAGCGGTGAGGGCGGCGGCGCGAGTCGACGCTCTGCAGTGTCGGGGTACACTGGTTGACGGGGGAGGTAGGGTCTTGGCCTAGGGCATTGGGTCGACGGGAGGGGAGGAGGACGGGGGTTTTGATCGGGTTGTTGGTCGGGTGAGGGAGACGATGGAGATTTCGAGGATGAGTGAGGAGATGGGTTTTGTCGGGGTGTAGGGTAGGAGAGGTTGGAGGTGAGTATAGGCCGGTAGGGATGAAGAAGGTGGGAGAGATTAGGGTTTTGGATTTGGGGATTTGTTTTAATTTAGGGATTTGGGGGTATTTTTAGAGTTTATCACAAACCCTAAAATTTGATTAGGATTTATCACAAACCCTAATTACTTGATCTCAATTGTAATAGCAAAACTCAACACAATAAATTTTAATCAAGAGTGCCATCTCTTTTCCATTAATGTCAAGGCCTATATATAGGCTCAAAACAAATCAAGATACAAATCTCAAAATATTCTCAAAATCTCAAAAATATTCTGATGCATAAAAAAAAGATTACATATGACTATAATTGCCAAAAACAAATATGGTACTGAAATAAAATCTTAAACTAAATAAGCAGTTGTCCTAGATGATGCCTGCGCTGATAGATATGCCCGAATTGTCTTGAACCGATATCCTCATCATTCTCTCCGGGTGGGAGACGGCTTGACCTAGTCAAGTCAAAACCAGTCTTCCTATTATAGTGCTCCAAAATGTCTGGATCCAAGCGCTGGAGCTCTCCACGATCTATCCAAATGTTCTCCGACTGCGACTTGTTTTTCCATCTTACCAAATACCTATGAATACCACCATCTCTAGTAGAGATTATCTGATAATCTAAAATATTATCTAATTCTTTTGTCGATGGGTAAGTAGTATCTAGTAGTGGGGGTAATGGAGGAATTTCACCCTTGGGCTGCAGGGTAGGCTCATCTATAAGAAGATTTCTAAGGTTAAATTCTGGGCCTTCATAGGGTACTAGATCCTTAACATTGAAAGTTTTACTGATCCCAAAGCCTTCGGGAAGGTCAAAGACATAGGCATTATCATTGATTTTTTGAAGAATTTTAAATGGGCCTGCAACACGTGCATTCAACTTCTTAATGGATCCAGTTGGAAACCGTTCCGGACGAATCCGAACCATCACTTCGTCACCCACATTAAAAATTTTAAACTTCCTTCTAATATCAGCTCATAACTTGTAGTTAAAATTAGTCCCATTAATTTTCTTGAAAATTTCTCTGTGCAAGTTATGCATGCGGAATGCAAATGCAGATGTAGACTTGGAGACTCGATGATGTTCTAATATGGGGACAAGATCTATGGGCTGCCTAGGACGATAACCATGTACAACTTCGTGTGGACTCATGTCAGTGGTTTTATTCCTAAATGTGTTATAAGCAAATTCAGCAACTATTAATTTTAAATCCCATGTTCCCAAGTTCTCTCCCACAAGAGTACGCAAGAGATTGCCAAGACTCCGATTGACAACCTCAGTTTGTCCATCTGTCTGTGGGTGGAAGGTTGATGAGAACTACAATTTCGTACCCAACTTGTGCCATAGGGTCTTCCAAAAATAACTCGTGAATTTCACATCCCTATCAGACACAATGGTTTTTGGCAACCCATGCAGCTTTACAATGTTATCAAAAAAGATCTGAGCTACACGAGATGCATCGAAAGTTTTCGAGCATGGCAGGAAGTGGGCCATTTTGGAGAAACGGTCCACAATGACAAGAATAGAACCATGTTTCTTTTGTGTTTTCGGTAAACCTAACACGAAATCTATACTCACGTCTTCCCAAGGGCGACTGGGAACAGGTAATGGAGTATACATGCCTGTGTTATGGTTTTGTTGCTTGGCAAGTTGAGAAATGTGACATCTTTAACAAGTCTCACAACATCTCTCTTTAGCTTCGGCCAGTAAAACCTGCGTTCCACAGCATCAATGGTCTTGCTATACCCAAAATATCCAGCAAGGCCACCATCGTACAATTCCCAAACAAGATACTCTCGTAATGATGTACTAGGAACGCATAGTTTGGAGCGATAGAAGAGATAATCATCTTTCAAGAAATAATCATCTATCACTCGAGTGATGCCATCCTTCAAAGAGGTGTAGATCTCGTGAAAATTTGGGTAGAGGCATACTCATCTTTCAATCTCTCAAAACTAATAATTTCGGTGTGCAGTGTAGATAAGATCATGTGACATCGACTTAGCGCCTAAGCGGCCTTATTATCAATCCCTTTTGTGTGCCTAATGGTATATGAATATTCTTGTAGGAACTCTACCCATCTAGCATGTCTCGGATTCAACTTTTGTTGAGAATTGAGAAATCTTAAGGCCTCATGGTCTGAGAAGATAACAAATTTTTGCGGCAGGAGATAATGTCGCCAACAGCGAAGCGACTGAATGACCGCATAGAACTCTTTGTCATAAGTGAAGTATTTATATTTTGATTCATTCAGCTTTTCACTGAAATAAGCAATAGGATGAATCTCCTGACTGAGGACTCTACCTATACCAATACCAGAAGCATCACACGTTACTTCGAAGACTTTAGTGAAATCAGACAACCTTATGACAGGTGTCTAAGTCATTCTCTTCTTGATCTCTTCGAAGGCTTTTGTGTCTTCTTACGACCAGAAAAATTCACCTTTCTTCAAACAGTCGGTTATCGAAGCCATGATCGTGCTAAATCCTTGCACAAACCGACGATAAAAGGTGGCAAGGCCATAAACACTCCGCACATCACGAATATTGCTGAGCTCAGGCCACTCTGTAATAGCTCGTATCTTTTCTGGCTTCGCAGATACTCCTCTGACAGAAACAATAAATCCAAAAAGATAGTCTGATCGGAGTGAAAGGTACATTTGGTAGGATTAGCGTAAAGCTGTTCCTTCCTCAAAACACCGCAGACCTGTCTCAAATGGTTAAGATGTTACCCAATGGATCGGTTGTAAATGAGAATATCATCAAAGTACACCACAAGGAACTTGCCTATAAAGGAACAGAGTACTTGTGTCATGATTCTCATAAACATGCTCGGTGCATTTGTCATTCCAAATGGCATGACCATCCATTCGTACAGGCCATCCTTCGTCTTAAAGGCGGTCTTCCATTCATCACCAGGATGAACACATATTTGGTGTAGCCACTTTTAAGATCAATCTTGGAAAAGATTGTGGCACCAGACATCATGTTCAACATGTCATCCAAACGAGGAATGGGAAAACGATATTTCACCATGATCTTGTTTATGGCACGGTTGTCCACATACATATGCCAGGTTCCATCTTTCTTTGGTATCAATAAGGCAATGACATCACAAGGACTTAAGCTTTCTCTGATGAAGCCTTTTGCCAATAACTCATCAACTTGCCTTTTCAACTCAGCATGCTCTATCGAATTCATCCGATAATGAGGCAAGTTAGGAAGACTCACTCTCGGAACAAGATCAATAGCGTGTTGGATGTCACACAATGGGGGAAACTGGTTGGGGAGGTCAGCAGGAAACACAACTGCAAATTCCTGTAGGATATGAGTAACTTGAGGCGGGATGAGTGATTTAGGATCTTTAGGGACATCTCTCGCTGTGAGTAAAAGAATGGTAACCCCTTTGTCAATTTCTTTCGTGAGTTCCTTTTCACCCATATACATTACCTCCTTGCCCTTTCTTGAGGGAGCCGGTGTTGTTTCAGCTGGACTAGTTCGTGGTCTCATGGGTATGAGCTTTATTTTTAGTCCATCGTGCTGGAACACACATTGGTTGGATCGACCATATATGGTCACATCGTGATCGTATAATCAAGGTCTCCCTAAAATGACTTGACCTACATCCATTTTAAGCACATCACACCAAATTTTCTCCTTGTAAGCCTTGAAGTCCATAGGGACCAAACATCGATGTGTTACTTGGAGTGCTGTTGCATCAATCCAAGATACTTTGTATGGGCATGGATGGGCTTCAGCCTTAAGTCCGGTCTTAGCTAAGACCGCAGAAGAGACAGCATTGACACAGCTTCTACTGTCAACAATCACCTTGCAGTTTTTGCCACCTATAGTCATAAAGGTGTGGAATATAGCAGTGCACTTCCAATCATCTTCTTCTTTTGGTTGGGACAAAGCACATCTGACTACATTCAAGTGAGGTGATTGGATAGACCGAATACAGTGGAGTTACTGGTCATCCTCTTCTTCACCGAAGTCATCGCCTTCAATAGGCTTATAGGAAAACTCATTTTCAGAGTCGTCAGCGATGATAGCGGTGCCCTCTACTATATTGATCATACTGAGGCTGGGACAGTTGCTAGCAACATGACCGTATCCCTTATATTTATAGCACTTAGTGAGAGGTTCAATCTTAGTGTAATATCTTTCGGTGTTCTTACCCTTATGTTCATCTCTATGTGAATTAAAATTTGAATTAGGTTTGCTGGGGTAAGATTTGTTGGGGTGCTGAGAGGGAGGCTTAGGTCTAGATGGGTCAGTAGAGATCATTCTAGAGGAATGATCTCTCGAGTCGCTGGACTTAGAATGAGAACTAGCTTTAAGGGAACCCATATCGAGGACTAGGGCGTAGGCTGCCGCTAGTGAGTCCATATTTCTACGAATTAGCTCGTTCCTAAGGCCAGCTCGTAGTTCAGCTCTGAACCTAAAGAGAGTTTGTTCTTCACTCTCGTTACCTAAAGCATTGCACCGAATAAGGAAGTCATCAAACTTATCAACACATTCTTGTATGGATTTACTTCCTTGATAAAGTTGGTTTCATGAATCTAGCAATCGGGTGTGGAACGATAACGGTACATATCTCTCAGTGAGCTTCTCATTCATGGCTTCCCAAGTGGCTATGGGTGCCAGGCTTCGGCCTCTACGGGCGTGTTCAAGATTGGTCCAGTGTTGTTGAGCTTTCCCAGTTAATTTTATTGTGACAAATTTAACTTTCAGGGCTTCGTGTAACACCTCAAATTCCAAATAAGACCGAATTCGAAGTTCCACAGGATCTTTATACTTCACTTCGTACAATTTTACAAGGGATTACAAACTTTTATTACATCAGAGTTACATTTAAATTACACTTAAACAGCGGAAGCAATTTACAACAATTACATAAATAAAATGTACAACACTTGAATCATTCTTTAAGCAACATACATACTTTAATCTTGTCAATCACTTTATCCTGCATAGAAACTGTGGGCACGTTAGTTCATTCAACTGACACTAGGATATAATACATCAATTTCTCTTACATAGCAAACACATACTTGTTACAAAACAAAGCTATGAGGACTATCCTATTGATGTCGTGTGTGAAAGTGCACTTAGTCCTTAATGCAATTATTAATATTAGATGACACTAATGTGCACTTGTTCGGATTCTATGCATCCCATACTATATAGGTCAGAGGGCAAGCCCTTAATCGTTCTTCATCTTGTAGAGTTCGATCCCTCACCATAACTTAATCTACTACGGTAACTACGGTAAGTATCCTAAAGGTTCTATGAGTTACGAGCCCATGTCCAGACAAAATGGAGGGGAATCCCACGTCGTAATATGATGCATCATGCAGAACCTATGGTCAGTTCAACATCTGTCATGGCACATGGCACCACCGGTAGTCAACAAAACACCCCACAAGCGTCGCCACGGTCCTGATAATTCCGGAGTAGTGTCCACGCCAAGACTTTACGCATCAAGTAGGCAACCTATGAATCACTCTCACACCGTAAACCCGAGACCCTCATACTTGTGTTTTTCTCTTACTTTCTGTAATACCCTGATTTTCATTTATGAAAATTATTATTTTTATTTTTGTACGTATTGTGCACGTGCAATTTTTTGTAGTATAAAATCTTATAATTATTTTCATTCTAGACAATGGGTATATATATATGTATATGTGTTCTCTAATTGTTTCTATAAAGGCCCTTATCTTCAAATAAACATAAGTTCTTTTATAAGCCCAAATTTAATTTATTTTTTTGTAAACCATTAGTTGGCCCATTAAATAAAAGCCCATGAGCTATTTCCTTTTAATTACAACTTGTAATGTAGACTATTTTCATAAGATTATTTTTATAAAAAATAAAATGTACAACTTTTTATATGGGAGACTAGTGAATGCACGTGCAATATACGTACACGTGCATGGAGTACCATATGTGGCCGATTTTGAATGGGAGGGAAAGGAAAAGAAGAGTGGAGTTATGGGTGGTAGTTGTTTGGATCATGGTTGGTTACTACAGCTTTCCCTTAAATCCTAGCCTTCTATTTTTAACTCCTAAATTAATCCTAGCCCTTCATTTACTCCAAAATTTAGTATAAATACCCCCCCCCCCCAGCCTAGTTATTCTTGCTCTCTATTTCTAAGATGGCTGATCACTTTGACCCTACTGGAGACGACAATTGGCATATCATATAGGAAGATTACTATCCTGGACAAGCAGATTCCGAGGAAGAGTACTACCCAGGGCAAGCAGACTCTGACGGAGAGGAATGGCCTGAGTTCCGAGAGATCACTCCACCTCCGGACTCATCTGATGACTCTGTTGACGAAGAAGAAGAACCAGTTCCAAGTAGTCTTGTGATATCTCTTCAGAGGCTGGTAGAAACACTGCGGGAGAGAGTCGGACTATTGGAGGCTCAGTTGGCAAAGCGCAAGGATGATTTTGCAGTTCTCAGTCATCGTGTATGGGAACTCGAGAAGAGGAAAAATATGACCGATGTGCTGAAGGAAGAAATTGAAGAACTACGGGGAGAGCTTCGTGAAGCCAAGAGGAACCGTAGGAGTTAGAACCTTGTATCGTCTGCTGCTTTCATTTTGATGTCAAAAATGTTTTAAATTCGAATGTATAAAGTTTGAAATTCAATGAAATGGAAATGTTGACTTGAAAGTTCATGTTTTATACCTAGAATTTAATGGATGATGTCATCACTGGAGAACTTTATTTGAATAGAATGAAAGCGGTTGTTTTGTTCGATATTGGATCCTCTCATACTTTTGTGTCACCTAAATTTGCTAAAGTGTTGGGTGTCGAACCGAAGATTTTTCCAGGTAAGATCTTAGTAGTAGCTACTCCATCAGAGGAAACTTTAATCACTGATCGGTACTATACAGATTGCGAGATTATGATTGGGAACAGAATCTTCGGAATTGATTTAATCGAGCTGACTATCTTGGGAGTCGATGTTATCATTGGCATTGATTGGATGTCGGTGTACAGTGCAAGCATCGAGTGTAGACCAAGACGGTAACAGTGAAGGCTCCAGGTGGACCTGAAGTAACTTTCCAAGGGAAGAAAAAGTGCTCTAAGCTGGTGGCAGCTATCCGCAAGGAAGAAATTTCGGTGGAAGTGCAAAGGATTCCTATGGTTCGGGACTATCCGACTGTGTTCTTGGATGATTTTCCTGGGTTACCCCTGCATCGTGATGTAGAGTTCAGCATCACCCTTCAACCAGGAAGTGCACCCATTTCTAAGGCACCATATAGGATGACTCCAGTAGATCAGGATGAGGTGAAACGGCAGATTGAGGAACTGTTGGAGAAAGGCTTTATTCAACCTAGTGCGTCACCTTGAGAAGCACCAGTACTTTTGGTAAAGAAGAAGGATGGATCGATGAGAATGTGTATCGATTACCGAGAGCTGAATAAGGTCACTGTTCAGAATAAGTATCCTTTCTCCGAATTGATGACTTGTTCGATCGTCTACAAGGAGCTACTATTTTCTCCAAAATAGATCTTCGATCAGGATATCACCAAGTTCGAGTGAAAGCTGAAGATGTGCACAAAACTGCATTTAAAACTCGACATGGGCATTACGAATTCTTAGTTATGCCATTTGGAGTGACGAATGTACCCGCAATCTTCATGGATTTGATGAACAGAATTTCGTGGCCGTTCATTGATTCTTTCGTCGTGGTGTTTATCGACGATATCCTCGTGTACTCCAAGTCAGAAGAGGACCATACCGAGCATCTGGTAGCAGTTCTGAAGAAGCTGGAAAAGCAGGAGTTGTATGCCAAGCTATCCAAGTGTGATTTCTAGAAATCTGAAGTGGCATTCCTAGGTCACATCCTTTCTAAGGAGGGAGTGGCAACTGACCCTCAGAATACAGAGGTAGTGAGATATTGGGCAAGGCCTACTACAGTAAAGGAAGTCAGAAGTTTTCTTGGATTAACTGGATACTATAGGAGATTCATTCAAGGTTATGCTCAGTTAGTCGTGCCGCTTACGAGTTTGACCAAGAAGAATGTGAACTTCAAGTGGACCGAGCAATGTGAGACAAGCTTTCAGGAGTTGAAAGAGAAGCTGACTACTGTACCTATTTTGGTTTTGCCTAGAGCAGGTGTTGAGTATGATATTTACAGCGATGCTTCACATCGTGGGCTTGGTTGTGTCTTAATGCAAGAAGGAAGGGTGATCGCTTATGGGTCTAGGCAACTACAACCGTAGGAGAAGAATTACCCGACTCATGATCTGGAGTTGGCTATGATTATCTTTGCCGTGAAGCAATGGAGACACTACGTGTACGGTGAGAAATTGAACATGTACACGGACCACAAGAGTTTGAAGTACATATACCAGCAGAAGGATCTGAATTTGAGGCAGCGAAGATGGTTGGAAGTACTTGAGGACATGCGACCTGAGATCAAGTATCATCCTGGGAAAGCTAATGTTGTTGCTGATGCATTTAGTCGCAAAAACAGTTTATCCAGTTTGATTACAACTCAGAAGCATTTGGTGGAAGAATTGGATCGAGCAGGTATTGAAGTTGTCTTTCAAGGATTGGGAACATCTTTAGCTCAGTTGAGGCTTCAGCCTACTTTGAATGGAAGGATTATTGCAAGTCAGGAGGTTGATGCTGATATCTTGGAGATGAAGGAGCAGGTTGGTGCTGGCAGGTTGCCCGGATTTCAAATCAGGGATGGAGTGCTGTGGTTCGGAGATAAACTATGTGTTCCAAATCAGGCGGACCTGAAAGAGAGTATTCTTCAGGAGGCGCATGCTACTCTTTTGTCGGTACATCCTGGGAGTACTAAGATGTACAAAGACATCAAATAACATTTCTGGTGGTCAGGTTTGAAGCGGGATGTGGCTGAATTTGTGGCGAAGTGTGAGGTTTGTCAGCAAGTCAAACCTGAGAATCAGAGACCCGGAGGTCTATTACAACCGTTACCTATTCCGGAATGGAAGTGGGATAACATCAGTATGGATTTCATTACGGGATTGCCCAAGAGTCCTAAAGGCAATGATGTGATTTGGGTTATAGTCGATCGACTAACCAAGTTCGCTTACTTCTTGGCGATGAAACTCACTGCTTCGATGGACAAGTTAGCTACATTGTATGTTGGCGAGATCGTCAGGCTTCATGGTGTTCCGTCAACTATTGTGTCTGATCGAGATGCGCGGTTTACTTCACATTTCTGGAGGAGTCTTCAGACAGCTTTGGGTACCAAGACGGATTTCAGCACTGCTTTTCATCCGCAAACTGATGGACAGACCGAGAGAGTCAACCGTATTCTTGAGGATATGCTTCGGTGTTGTGTACTAGACTTTGGAGGCAGTTGAAAAAGGCATTTATCTTTGGTAGAGTTTGCCTACAACAACAGTTTTCAGACTAGCATCGGGATGGCGCCGTACGAAGCTTTGTATGGCAGGAAGTGCAGAATGCCTGTTTGTTGATTTGAAGTTGGGGAGCGTCAATTGTTTGGGCCTGAGCTTGTGCAGCAAATCTCTGAAAAGATTGATCTGATCAGGAAAAGGTTGGTGGAGGCTCAGAGTAGGCAGAAAAGCTATGCAGACAACCGGAGAAGGGACATCGAGTTTGAGGAAGGTGACTTCGTCTTTCTGAAAGTTTCACCCAGTAAAGGTGTGATTCGATTTGGCAAGGACGGAAAGTTAGCCCCGAGGTTTATAGGCCCGTACAAGATATTGAAAAGGATCGGGAAAACTGCTTATCGACTTGAGTTACCGAAGAGTTATCTCAGGTGCACAATGTGTTTTATGTGTCTATGCTAAGAGATTATATTCCAGATCCGAGTAATCATTTGCCTGAAGTGCTGGAAGGTTTGCATTTGGATCTCAATTACATCGAGTCTCTTGTCGAGATTGTTGATCGTCGAGAGAAAGTCTTAAGGAATAAGACGATACTGATGGTCAAGGTAGCTAGTCTGGAGAAACCATCTGGTTGAAGATGCTACTTGGGAGTCAGAGGAGAGGATGTTGAAGGATTATCCTGAGCTTTTTGCTTGATTTGTATTTTGTATTTTCTTGTGCTTGTTGTGAGTGTTTTGTTTCTCGCTTTTGACTGTAGTTCCGGGGACGGAACTATTCTAAGGAGGGAGTGTTGTAATACCCTGATTTTCATTTATGAAAATTATTATTTTTATTTTTGTACGTATTGTGCAAGTGCAATTTTTTGTAGTATAAAATCTTATAATTATTTTCATTCTAGACAATTGGTATATATATATATATATATATATATATATATATATATATATATATATATATATATATATATATATATATATATATATATATATATATATATGTATATGTGTTCTCTAATTGTTTCTATAAAGGCCCTTTTCTTCAAATAAACATAAGTTCTTTTATAAGCCCAAATTTAATTTATTTTTTTGTAAACCATTAGTTGGCCCATTAAATAAAAGCCCATGAGCTATTTCCTTTTAATTACAACTTGTAATGTAGACTATTTTCATAAGATTATTTTTATAAAAAATAAAATGTACAACTTTTTATATGGGAGACTAGTGAATGCACGTGCAATATACGTACACGTGCATGGAGTACCATATGTGGCCGGTTTTGAATGGGAGGGAAAGGAAAAGAAGAGTGGAGTTGTGGGTGGTAGTTGTTTGGATCATGGTTGGTTACTACAACTTCCCCTTAAATCCTAGCCTTCTATGTTTAACTCCTAGATTAATCATAGCCCTTCATTTACTCCAAAATTTAGTATAAATACCCCCCTAGCCTAGTTATTCTTGCACTCTTCATTTCTCCAAAAACCTATAGTAGAAAATACAATTGTTAGTAGTGATTTATTAGTAGGAAGTGAGATAAAAGATTGAGAGATTGAGAGTGAGTGTGTGCTTGCAAATAAGGAAGGCCGGCATCACCTAGGGGGGCTCGGGATTGCACCATTGAAGGCTCGGTTTTGCACATCAAGGAGGAGGAGGAACACTCTTTTGGCTAGCTCTTGAAGGACTCTTTTGTTTAGGAGGTGTTGCAAAATCTTTTCTCTCCAAATAAGGTGGGTTATTTTCTATATTTCTAACTAGATATCATGTTAGGGTGGATTGAAATAATATTGTATGAAAGAAACTAATAAGAGTACACTTAATTGGAAAAAGGACTTGTTAGTTGATTAGATTGATGTTTAATAGATTGCACGTTATATTTTTATGAATCTTAAGTTGTATGTGAATCGTTTGTAGCTATGGAATGTGTGAATTAGAACTTGTTGTTAATATCAAAACTAAGTACAAATGCTAGTAAGAGGAAATTGTTGCTTTATGTGCTTAGATGGACTTTCGTGATAATATTTTGAATGAGTAATTTAAAATATGATTTTGGGTTTATAAAAAGAAGATAAACAGGGAATTAATGTAGGAAATAATAATCTTAAGTCGTATGAGAAATATCAAATTGAGATATGGTAATAGTAGTAATCAATCTAAATTAATTGTATGAAAAATATGTGTTTAATTACTGGAAAAATTCTTTTTAAATTACTGGAGTGTTAAATTATGTTTAAATAGACATTCTGGAGATTTACAGTAATTTTAGTAAAAGCAAAACTAAAATGAGAGCTTTTGAACATCGAAATGTTCTAATTGAACAGAGATTTGATTTAAATAAAATACGAGTTGTAGTCAAGACAACTTGAGCCTATAGCTCAAGTGGTCGGTGGGCTCTTTAGCTCTACAGTGGTGCAGGTGTATGTGGTCGAGGTCGTTGGTTCGATACTTGAGAACACCATTCTTTTATATGCGTTTTGAAATTTAATCAGTTTCCAGTCCGAGAGTATATAACTCTCTGTCCTCTTCTTATATTGAACAACGCAAGTGGCCAAATGGCCAGAGCATGCGGCTGTGTTCCCTTGTGTTGCTGGTTTGAATCCTGGCTTGGCCAGAATATTTAATTTTTTATAAAAAAGTGATTTTTTGGGTTTCTTGATGTGTAAAAATTTCAAAAAAAATACTATTATTATTTTAAAATCATGTGTGACTTATGAAAAAATATTGGGAGTTATTAGAATGAAATAAAGTGTATTTTTGAAGATAAAAGTGTAGTTGGAATTATAACTTTACACTCGTATATTTCGTGAAAAATGTGTTTTGCAAAGAAATTGAGATAAGTGTTAGAAAAAAAAATTTTGAAAGAAAGAAAGTATTTGTTGTGAAGTTTGTATGAGTTATTCTTATTAAAGAAAAGTGTGACAATAGTAAGTGGTGAATATTCACTTTGACTATATATTTGGTGATATGATTTTAATGTGGAAATAAATGTTGTGAAATACATGATGTATAATGGAACTCCATGAATGATTATTGACTCATGAATAATTTAGAAATCATGTGATTGGAACAGAGCAATGTTATTGAGTATGACAACTCAAACATGTGAATTTGTGAATTGAAATTGAAAACTAGGGTATAGTCAAAACTCACACCGGCAAGTGAAAAGTGACGAAATATGATTATTGATGTTGAAAAGACCAAGTTTGGATTAATGTGAAATGAAAGAAATAAGACCGGTAGTAGTGAGCGGGCTAACTCTAAGGGATTAATTTTGTTCATGATTTCATTAATTTAAGAATTTAGTACATAGTGAAGAGGTGATGAAAGTGAGAGAAAAACACAAGTATGAGGGCCTCAAGTCTACGATGTGGGTGTGATTCACAGTTTGTCTTCACGATGCGTCGTGACATGATGTGGGCACTACTCCGGAATTATCGGGATCTTGGCGACGCTTGTGGGGTGTTTGGTGACTGAGAGAGGATCGTGTGCCATGAAGGAGGCTGAATTGTCCATAGATAGTCTTCACGATGCGTCGTTACATGACATGGGATTCCCCTCCTATTTTTTTGTACATGAGCTCGTACTCATAGGACATGTAGGATACTTACCTTAGTTACAGTAGTAGATTAAGTCATGACGAGGGATTGAACCCTACAAGATGAAGAACGATTAAGAGGCTTGCCCTCGGACCTATGTAGTAGGGGATGCATAGAATCCGAACAAGTGCGCATTAGTGTCATGTAATATAAATAACTGTATTAAGGATTAAGTGCACAATCACAACACGACATCAATAGGTTATTCCCTTTAGTTTGATATGTGACAAGTTTGTGTTTGTTAAATATGGAAAATCAGTTATACTGTTTCCGGCATAGAGAGGATGGCTGCATATAATGTTCGTCGGTTGAATAAACTGACGTACCCATAGTTTTGTATGCAGGATAAATGGCATGATAAAGATTAAAGGAGAAATGATGCTTAGAGATTATTCAAATGTTGATGTACTTTTATATAAATGTTGTAAATTTGCTTCTGTTGTAAAATGTAAAGTATAAAGATTTCTTGTAACTCTGATGTAAAGTGAAAAGTTTTAAATTCCTTGTAAAATTGTACGAAAGAAGTATAAAGATCCTGTGGAATCTCGAATTCAGTGTATTTTGGAATTCAGGGTGTTACACTTTCATCACATCTTCACTATTATTTGTCCTTAGTCATTTGAATCATGAATAAAATCAACCCCTAGAGTTAGCTCTTTCCTCTATACCGTTCTTAACCATCAATCAACAATATGACCCAAACTTGGTCTTTCATCTCAATAGTTCATCTCAAAAATAATTTATTCAATTGCCGGTAATAGGACTTAGCTACCCTCTAGTTCAAAATCTCATTTCATATCCATAAATTGAGTATTCACACTCACCAATATTCCTCATAAGTTATCATGATTCTTTTCATTTCAATTCATGCATAATTTTTCACAACAAAGAGACAAGATTATTCCATTTTTCACAATTTCTCAAATTACAAATCTAATCTCACAATTATTTCTTTGCATTCATAAGACTAAAATCTCATTTATTTAAACCAAGCAAATTATTCACATTTGCATCAAGTCATGAATTCCTTAAAAAACTTCGCACAATATTTCTTAAAAGAGACTAATTATTGCTTTGTTTATCTCATAAAAATACTCTTATAATTCCTCTAACTTGGTCTATAATTCTCAATTAAGCTCTAGAAATTTTTCATGAGATCTAATTAATTTCAGGATAATTCTAACAATTTTTTATGAAAAAAACCATTTAAAAAATATCAATTTCCCAAAAAAACCGAAATTCAAAAACCTTGGCCGAAGCCAGCTTTCAAACCGCACACACACACACAGCCGCGATGCTACAATAACGTTACTGCGGCGCAGCTGCTGACTAGAAAGGCCAACATCGCCGATCGATAAAAGGGGAAATATTTCTTAAAAGAGACAAATTATTGCTTTGTTTATCTCATAAAAATACTCTTATAATTCCTCTAACTTGGTCTATAATTCTCAATTAAGCTATAGAAATTTTCAATGAGATCTAATTAATTTCAGGATAATTATAACATTTTTTTATGAAAAAAACCATTTAAAAAATGTCAATTTCCCAAAAAATCAAAATTCAAAAACCTTGGCCGAAGCCAGGTTTCGAACCGCACACACACAGCCACTGTGCTACAGTAACGTTATTGTGGCGCAACTGCTGACCAAAAAGGCCAACAGCGCCGATCGATTAAAGGGGCAATTATAAACCATTTATACTTTAGGGCTCGGTATTGTATTAATTTCGAAAAAAATAAAGAGTCTATACAGAGACTCGAACCCATTACCTCTTGCTACAGTGATGTTTTTATTTTGTACCCACTGACCAGCATGGACAGAGTGACTAACCCGTAAAGAAATTATCACAAATATTTTTGTATCTGACTGTAGCAATTCTAGTTCATAAAAATAACTCATTTCTTTCAAAATACGATTTGTTCCTCTATAAGCTTAAAATTTTCTGGACTGGATTTCTTTGGAATTTATACAGTAACATAAGATTTTAAAAACCATTTTACTCTCATTTTTCATATAAAAAACTATTCTTTTATTTGTACAAAAATGATCACAAAAAGCTTTATGTCCTCTTAATTGTCTCCTTCCAAAGAGAAAATTCCTAATTTGATAATTCTAAAATGGGTTTCTCTTTATTAAACTAATAATTTCCTCCTTTTCTTCTTTATTAATAAAAATCTAATATTTCTCTTAACTTAGTCCTAATTACAAAATGTTCATTTTTCTTTCTTTACAACAAAACCACATGCAAATTTGGGATTTTTTGTATCAATCTTACTAACAATAAACATGTATGATTTGTTAATCAATCTACTTTCATAGCATGAAGATTTCTCATAGTTCACATCTTATAAACAACACTTTTCTGCATATTGCCCTTTTTTTCACATATATTAACATTTCAACAGAGAGATTCATATTTTCTTAATTAACAAACAAGTATATTATCAAGTTATCACAATAATATTTCTATTCACATCATTCAATCAATTTTACTACTTATTTCATGTAACTCCACATGGGTTCATTTTCTCCTTAAACATGGTACTAACATAAAGCAATATTTCTTTTTCTTGTTTATTCTAACATGATCACAAACATAAACCTAGCATGGTAACTAGTTAGAAATTGGAGAAAATTGCCCACCTTATTTGGAGAGAAAACAATAAGAACTCCTAAAGACTCCTAGAATGAACAAATGAGGCCTTCTCCTAGTTGAGCCACCAAATTGACGTCTCCTCCTAGTTTGATGGTGCTTGCACTTCTTCTTACTCCTTGGAATGTAGGCCGGCCAATTTAGGGTAGGGAACACACAAAATTTAACACTCAATCTTTTAAACTCACTACTCTCTCAATCTTTTACTTTCTAATTTGTCTCTTCTTTTCTTTCTTTCTTTCAATACTTTAGGTGCAAGGATGAAGAGTGTAGGGGGGTATTTATACAAATTTTGAGGGTAAATGGAAGGCTAGGATTAGTCCAAATAGTTAAGGATCAAAGGCCAAGATAAATTAGGGAGTAGCAACTACCCATGATGAAGCAACCACCTCT
This sequence comes from Hemerocallis citrina, assembly GCA_017893485.1. NCBI lineage: Eukaryota > Viridiplantae > Streptophyta > Magnoliopsida > Asparagales > Asphodelaceae > Hemerocallis > Hemerocallis citrina. Next base: position 110,288,158 of record CM030366.1, on the reverse strand, counting down.
CCACTACTCCCCTCTCTCCCTATCTCCTTGTACCATCCGGCCATACCCAAAAGATTGCACAATGCACGTGCTAGTGCAATGCATGTGCCACTCTAGTATCCCTAATAGTTTTTTTGTTCATGTGAATTAATAAATTGTCTATTAAAATTGTCTACACTACAAGTTAAACTAATTAAAAGAGAAATTTAATTAGTGGGCTCACTAATGGGCTAATTAACTATGGGCTCTAATAAATTAATTAATCAATTAATTAGGTTGGTCTAGAAAAAGACAAATAGGCATAGGATTTAGTTAGGCTTTCTAGATTAAAAAGAGTAGAATTAGGATTACTAGTTTATGAAAATAATTTTAGAGAAATACGTATATAAATTTGAACGTGCACAACACGTAAAATCAAACAAACTCTAATTAATTAAGATTTGAAAATCCAGGGTGTTACACTTTGCTCATGTCAAACCACACAAAGTAGTGGTCCATCGAACGGAACCAATCAAGATAGGCTTTGGGTTCCATGTGGCCTTCAAAATGGAAAACGTCGGCCTTAACGTTCTTCTTATATTTTTCATCAGGGTCACATTCTTGACGTCGATCGTCACGAACATTCCCTTGAGGGATCTACCGATTGGCATGAAGCTCAGGGACAATAGATTGATTTAATTCCACTTTCTCAAGCCTCTGATTGATATTGGCAAGAGTTGCTTGAATGGCAGCTATGGTAGCGAAAATATCAGAATTTTCCATTTCAGGTTGGGAAAGTCTAGGGTTCCTAATTGGGTGATTTGGAAGGGATAAGAAAGACTCTTCAGGATCTGCGATGGTGCTGCAAAGACGCATTCACCAACGGTGGAAAACTAAGCTTCGTGTGTTTGTTAAAATTTGGGAAAACGTGTCCTAAGTGCAATTAAGGTTTTAAAAAAAAATTAATAAACCCGAAGTGATCTAAAAGACGAAATAAAATAAAATAAAAGAGTCTAAATAATTCTAAATGAATGCAAAAATATTGCCTAAATGATGCAAGAACTAGGGTTCTAAGAACATTCGCTCTGATACCAAAATAATGTAAAACTAACCCTAAATAGAGAATTTTCAAGATTCTTAATGGATTAATTTTACCAACAAGTAGTGCGGATCAAAGTTAGAAATTTTAAACAGTTAATCGGTTTGATGGATTTTCAAGAACTGAATCACGTTTAACAATCCCAATTAATAATTCAATTCTAACAATCAATAACTAAATCTCTAAGTTTTCTTAGCAAGTAAAAGATTCAATATTGAATCGTACTCTAATCAAGCAAGTGGAACACTCATTCTCAATTGTTTTTGTGGGTGACAGGCAAATCAGATAATATAATAGAGATAATAATTGATAAAGCAGTATAACACAAATATTTGAAAATTGGAAAGAGTATACCGAGAGTTCGAAGAACTCAACGTAGATCTCAAGTTGAACAGAAGCGAAGAGCACAACAATCAAAGAGACAGTAATGGCAGCAACAACTTCAAGAGCAATGGTAGCACTCGGCAGTGATGGGGACCATGGGATCTGGCCGACGTGGCTCGACGGCAGGAGGGCGTCGAGCGGTGAGGGATGCGGCGCGAGTCGACGCTCTGCATCATCGGGGTGCACTGGTTGACGGGGGAGGTGGGGTCTTGGCCTGGGGTATTGGGTCGACGGGAGGGGAGGATGACCGGGGTTTCGATCGGGTTGTTGGTCGGGTGAGGGAGATGATGGAGATTTCGAGGATGAGTGAGGAGATGGGTTTGGTCGGGGTGTAGGGTAGGAGAGGTCGGAGGTGAGTATAGGTCAGTAGGGATGAAGAAGGTGAGAGAGATTAGGATTTTGGATTTGGGGATTTGTTTTAATTTGAGGATTTGGGGTATTTTTAGAGTTTAACACAAACCTTAAAATTTGATTAGTATTTATCACAAACCCTAATTACTTGATCTCAATTGTATCACACAAGAGAGGGATAAAGAGCAAAACTCAACACAATAAATTTTAATAAAGAGTGACATCACTTTCTCATTAATGTCAAGGCCTATATATATGCTCAAAACAAATGAAGATACAAATCTCAAAATATTCTCAAAATCTCAAAAATATTCTAATTCATAAACAAAAAGATTACATATGGCTATAATTGCCCAAAAAAATATGGTACAGAAATAAAATCCTAAACTAAATAAGCAGCTGTCCTAGATGATGCCTGCGTTTGTAACACTCTGCAAAATTGGAAATAAAAATTTTACCTTCGTGTGTTATGCACGTGTATTTTGTAGCGTGTTTTCACCACGTGTTTTGATTACCTACTATTTATGCCACGTGTTTTGATTACCTACTAGGAAGTTCTTTCTAGGAGAGCTTGCTAGGAGGAAAAGTATTGCCAGGAGCTAGGAGTTCCTTTGGAGCTAGAAGTGGTGTTCCATCTTTCCCTTCCTTGTTCCATCTTCAATTAAGGTGGGTGATTTCATTATTTTCTAATGTAGGATATGCATGCTAAAATGATTAATATAAGAAGAATTTTGATGTGAAAATTATAGATAAATTTCATGCTAGTATAATATGATATGTATGAAGGTAGTTTTGTTGCAATTAAGTGGCACTACAAGGAATTTGACATATAGTGACAGCAAAAATCCGTGGGTAAAAGGCGGAAAACCGTAGGTATAGCCCGTAAAACCTATACCAACAGACATATTTTTCTGTAGTTTTTAATTAGCTATAACCACGGCACAATGCTGTCACTATAGCCTACAACGACGGTTTTTTCACCCGTTGGACAAAACCTCGGTGTTATACCCACAATTTCGTATCCGTTGGTATAGGTTTTAACGACACCTCTTGCTTTCCCATACCCACGGTTGAAACTCCATTGCTATAGGTTTTAGTGATAGTTTTTGCATCCAAATATTTAAATATATACCCATCGCTCTATACACAAATTTTCCTTATTAATTACGCTTATGATAATTTAATATTTTCTTTTATAATATTAATCCAATTATAAACTAAATACACAATAAAATAGATAAATTTATTTATGGAACAAAATTAAATAAAATTTAACTTCAATCATATTAAAAATTAATGAAGTATTACAAGCATGTCAAATTACAAAATAGTAAATAACCAGATACACAATTGAATTCATGTGTGCAGACATGAGAATCAATACTTTAAACTACGATCAACATATTCAATGGAATTATAAGATAACATTCAATTGACTCCTCACTTGAGATATGACACTACCAATTTTCTTATTTTACGGCAACCAGATCTTGATTCTCTTTGTAGTAATCTTCTTTTAGCATCCTGCAAATCTCCTTTACAGCCTTCTTCACTTTATCGTCGGCAAACACAAACTTGGTTGCATTTTGAGTGAGTTCAATCATTTCTCGCTTGTTGAGAGCCCTTCACAAACACAACAAAGCAAAAAGATCTAATTTTAGTCATCAACAAATAGTCAATATTCTTTTTCGTTATCACACATTCAAATAATGGGAGTGATGCCTACCCAATGTGGTCGTTATCAGGTAGTACTTAGAGGAGAGACTAGTCGAGAAGAGGACTGCATCATCAGTTTATGTTAAGTACAATATCAAATAAAAATAGATTACTTGCAACCAGAATAAGCAAAGTTACAGTTAGCTTTAATGGAAATTATCAATTAGTAAGTAATCCAATACTTCAACAAAGTGTGGCCAATAGAGTCCAGCAGGTAAATCCAAATTTATTTTAGCGTGTTTGGATCATCAAAATGCTTTCTATGTATACATGTGCAGGTATAAACTCCAGATACCGAATAAAATCAAATATGAACTACCTTAACTAGAAAAAAGCTGCAAAGTCCATAGAACTACCTGATTAGTATAGACATTTCAAATCATTCTAGTAGTTAAGTTTGACAACGGTAGATTTCACCTTATTCCCACAATGAACTACTAAAATCAAACAAAGTTAGAGCCTTTGTTCTGTCTTGTTGTGCTTTGTTTCCATGCACAGAGACAGTATTCCAACATCTTAAAATACAAGGAGAAAAACTTATAATTTGTTGTATCACTCTAGTAAATTAAATGAATAAAAGAACAAGAAAAGCTAGTGTAATGTACCTTTTCTGAAGTATATTTTCAACATGAGCAGCCTCCTTATTGTACAGTACAAAAACTAAAACCCTATTTCTGTTCCATACCATAGCAATACAGACAGGTTGATTAATTAGCTTACAGTTATATTAAAGAAATAATAAAATTCATATATCATCACAGCTTCAGTTTAGTGTCAAATCATATGATAGAACATTATTCAAGACAAATTAGAAATAATATGTATGAGTTTCCAGTACGTATACCTGCATTTCAAAAGGAATTTTATGACGTATCTGCATTATATGGATGGGGATCATAGAGAACATAATGATAGTATTATCTATCAAATTAACAAGCCTTCAGGTAGTCAAGCGAACTTGGTTACATACAATTGAGTATGCTAGTAACAACCAGGATAATTAGCATGCACTACATTTCATATACCAACAATTTGAGAATATTAGATGCTCGTCCATCACTATCATTTATACAATACTGGGACCATATACACATAGAGTTTAACACAACAAGTTAGATGTAAACTTACAGAGTTCTCAGAGTATCATGTACACTGAGTATCATGTATACTGAAGACTTTGTCTCTCGTGCATTATCAATCATAAAAGAGTATGAGGGAGGTAACGATAGACGTTGACTTAAAATAAGACGTTCACTTCCGCTGGGCATATTATCAGCCGTTTCACATGTGCATTTATAAACAAGATAATTCGTTAGAAATTGGTGCATTAAATGTAGACAATTAAGGTTGATTACATGCATTAGTATCTATAGAAATATCTAAATTCAAAGAGTTTGATGAGCTTAAAGTTGAACATTTACATGAAGAGAAACTCTTTTACATGCAACAGGTGTACACACCTTGCTTTACAGTATTTATTTATCTAGTTCCTTTCCTGGAAATCAAATACCAGTTATTTTATTTTTTTTAACATCAAACTTACTTGAACTTTCCCGCATGAAAATGTAAAGGACTGCCATATCCTTTTCTTTCCTGAGCATTACAGTTGAACATTGTTTAATCGACCTCATGATTATCACTCATCCAAACCTAAATAAATTGTGAATCTCATAGATCATGGACATTAAACTAAGCACAATATGTATTTTTATTCACTTAACCAAATCTGACAGGGCTGAAAAGCAATTACCACATAATATTTGTAGGAAACAGATGCACAAAGTATGCAGGAGTAAAATATTGATATCTTACTACTCCTGATCTCAATGCAGATATTTGTGGCTCCTTTTTAGTCCCACCATAAAAAACAACTGACTTTAATCCACAAGGAATCCCAGCATCACATAAAACATCAGCAATCTACAATTAATTATGCATTCTACTATCAAAAAAATGTCTTAGGCTGAATTGCACCGGAAACTAATTATTACACTTCCACCGAAAAAGAGGAAGAAGGTGCATTCTCAAACACGTTGTTATATTGTCAGGTGAAATCAAAAGAGAAACTAAAACAATATTGAGAGAGTGTGAGAGAGTGAGAGAGAGAGAGAGAGAGAGAGAGAGAGAGACATCGAAAACGAATGTAAAAATGTGGGAACTGTAGGGTACTTTTACCACTATATGTACCTCAATTAAACACATGCCCCCCCTGTTATAACAAATGCAGAACTACACTCATAACCGCTAATACAAGTGGGTTTTTACTCCGAGGCCTTTTCTTATTCTAATCTAAATTTTTGAGTTAAAACAAAGACATATAGCATTGCTGCGGCGGAATTTCCAACTCTTCCACAAAATTTTGCTAAAAATTATTCAGGTTTTCAGTTAGTTTATCTAAGAGAGAATAAACACCATCTAACAGTTAAAGCATGGCAACAGTCGGATATTAAAGTTATTAGAAACAAATTCACGGCTATGATGAAAATTTGTTTGGACCCAATCTCATTTTATGCCACATGTCTTATGTGTCATTAAACGCTCAAATTAATGCTCTCTTTTAGAGGATCAAAGTTTGCTAAAATGAAGTTTTTCTTTGCTTTTGCTTACATGCATGCCAAAAGACTTGCATTTGTTCAAAGAAAATACAGATCACTAAATCAGATTCTAAAGTGCAGGATAATTTACTTAAACAAATGATTGCAAACACTTTTAAAATCGGCACCTCTTCACTATATATAATAATACCTTTGGAACGACGGCTTGAAAAATAAAATCTGTGTAGGCATTTGGTGACATATTTAAAAATGTAGCCTAGATTACTGTAACTTGTGTCTTTCCTGGTGGTTTTGTAAAGCTGAACATAATCTTCAATGCGCTATTCTCGAAAGCAGTGAAGGATGGAAGAATTGGATTTTCCATTCCTGATAACAAGAAATTTGCAACATCAATAATTTGTAAATAATCTCCACAAAATTATCGTCAAAAAATTGTAAGATTCACCTGGAGTAGACAGAGCCGATGAAAGACCGTCCAGTAAATCCAATACAGGAGCAGCAGCTTGTGGAGATTAGTTTTTCTGTAGAATCCCTTTCATAGGATCTGGATTTGATAGTTGAGAAGCCAATGAAGAAGAAGCTGAAGAAGACAATCTATCCAAGAGAACAACTGATGCAATACCACCCTGGTTACCATTTGTAGTTATAGGTAAAGCTGCATTATTATGTACAGGTGAAGTTTCAATTGATAGAAGATCCATCAGAATATCTGATCCCCCAGGCAGAGCAGCACCTTAAGAAATGCCAGGGTGACAGAAAGATCACAATTGCCATTATATTCCTCACTAATTATAATTACATTCCCTTAACTACTTGTAATCGTGCTAGGGTGAGATAAAGAGAGTTGACACTTGACAACGACAAAAAAAAGTATAGTGAAATTATAATAAAATCATATACTAAAATAATGAATAAAGATCGAAACAAACTTTTTTTTAATCATTAAGTGTGTAAGCATAGTTAATAGAGAAACACTCTTAGTACATTAATCTAATTGTAACCCTGTTTTTCGCTTTTGGTATTTTTGAGGGTATTTTTCATTTTTGTGTATTATTATATTCCATTGTATTTTTCGGAACCATATATTTAATTATTTTCAATATACATTAATTTTCTTGCATTTTTAACCTCCTTGTGCTGATTGGCGCCGTTTGTTCATTTTTCGTGGTTTTGGAGATCTTTTCTCATTTTCTTGGTCTCATTCATCCTTATTATTTATTTTTGGGCTATGGTGAATTTTTGGAGGTGTTTTGACCAATTTGAGATTTTTGGCCTTTAAGGAGATTATTAGGAGCCATAGGATTCATTGTATTTTGTATCTCCATTTGAAATCTACCCAATACCCATTACCCAATTGTATACCTATTAATTCCTATTGATATCCACTACCCATTAACCCACATTTGATCCCCTATATATATCCCCATAATCTAATTAACCCTAACTCTAATCCTTCTTTCCCTCTCCTGTTGATACCCGGCCTCCCCCTCCATCCATCCATCCCGACCTGCACCCTACTACCCAGGCCGACACCCTCCTTCAAGTCCCCAAGCCTTGCCGTTCACCTATACCATCCACATCCTCCATTATACCACTCCATACACACGAAACCTCGTCCCTCCTCTCTTTTCTGTGGCCGGCCTGCACCCAAACCAGCACCAACTACTTCAAAACAGCCCCCCTACATCTCTCTTTGCTGATTTGAAGAAGTGGGCATCGCTCGTTTGAGTTTGTGCATCAAGGAGACGATCGTAGGCGAGTTTCGGTTCGTGGGTTCGCTTGGAATCGCGCGTGAAAGGATTTTTTCTCGTGGGTTTTCTCATGGGTTCTCGTGGGTTCGCTTGGAATTCGGGCTGTGTTGTGTTGATTGCTGTTTTTACCAGGGTTAGAATCCGAATCTCAATGTGGAAATTTTTGAGAAAATTGTAGAGAATTGAATCTATTTTCAAACCCCACTGGTTTCACTGCGTTTGGAGTTCTTATGAATTAGTTATGATAATTTTAGTGCCTGTATGTCGGTAGTTTCCAGATTCAGTTCGGGGTAGATTTTGTGAATTATTTATTTTCAAGATCTAGGTTATACTCAATATCATATCATAATATTTTTTCCATTGATTTATCATGATGTTAGGGTGTTTCCAGATTTATGTGGTATTTTAAAGATAAGTTTTGAGCGATGTCTTATACCCTTTTCTATAATGTACTTTTGCTGTAAACTGCGTGTTGTGCTATGTTGATTTCAGTTTTCACCCTAATTATATTTACTGTATGAAAATTTTATGTGAGATATGAAAGTTGTATAATTTTATCTGTTTTGACGCCGTTTTGGCAGAACTGGATTTTGATTTGCTGTTTGCGAGTTATGTTTGATTTCGTACAGCAGTGTTGAAAAAATTCCAGACTCGTCAAAACAGTACCTTCTGTTGCTTTCCATTTTTGATTGCATATCTATACTTCCTGGAAAATTATAAAAATTATTATTTTGGATCTATATATATAGGGGATTACCCCAGATTTTTCGTGGATTTATTTGAGGAGATTACATGCTGTTTTTATGTGTTGGAAGTCATTCCCCTGTTTTCTGGCGTACATGAAATCTGTGTTGAAATGACTTTTAAGCTGAGATGTTGTGAACCAGTATATGTATTTATTATACTCGTTAGAAGCGTGCGGATGTCTAGTTTTCAGATCCTTTGACGGATCATGGTTTGCATGCCTGTAGCTCTGTGAATCACCGATTTAGTGCTGACTAGTCTTGCTGTCCTGATTATGAACCTAGTCTATGTTGCTCGTATATGTGAATCTATATTACCCATGCACGCTGATTTGATAACCTGAACTTGTACCTGATCCCACCATGCTTATTTGACACTATTTTACATGTATACATGCATGTTGGACCTTAATAACTAAAAGTAATCAAGCCGGAGTTTATGGGACAGATCTAGTAGTGGATAGCGTAGAAACATGTACTCGGAAGAACCTGGTTTGGTTTGGAGCTTGTTTACATGATATTTGGAGCTTGTTTTGGGTTGGAGCTTGTTTACATGATATTTGGAGCTTGTTTACATGAAACTTGGAGCTTGTACCTGAGTATACTGCCCTGCATGGTCCCCTACGAAATCTAAAGCGAAATTGTTGTGTTATTTTTGTAAAGTGATTAATCTTAAAAAGATTTCATTTTTTTTATTTTGTTTAAGAAATATCTTGAAAACAAATTGAGACATTGTATGAGCTCGAATTGTGAATAAGATCTTATGTAATGAAATTGTGTACTTGAAATGAATTATTATTTGCTATGAATAACTAGATCATGATTAGTGACAAGACTAAGAAATGATTACTTTGTGGACAAGTGTTAAGACAAGATTTTGGTCATTTGTGAATAAATTGAAGATGAAAATGTCTAAGTTTAAGACATGTTTATTAAAGGGTATGAATACCCATGATTCTTGTACATGAGAAATTGAGATTTAGAATTAGTAAGACCTCGGGTATCGACACTATTGAAATGAAAGATTTTTGAGATGTGATTTTGAGATATGGCCATGGAGCTATCTCGATAAATGTTGATTAAGTCCGGTAGGAGGTAAAACTAATTCTAGGTTTGGAAACTTATTGATGTCTTGAACTATATAATTAGGCACATAAGTGAAGATGTAGTGAACCTGGGCAAACGTAAGTGGGTTGCTTCTATATAGTCGGCGGTGGATCTCCGTGGCTATAGACCTAATTGGTGGACTGTGGTTGCTCCGATGGAGACGGACTTTTATTTTAAATCCGGGACTTAGGGTAGTCGGGCGAATAGTTTGCCGTACTCCAGTGTATATACATATACCGGGGCTAAAGGGGCACTTACCAGATGATTCGCACGATGAGGGATCTGTTATAACAGTCGGCAGTGGATCTCCGTGGCTGGGATCCATATTCGTGGAATGATCTAAACATTTTTTTATTACTGAATAGTGTCATGGCGAGGGATCGAACCCTTTATTATGGGGTACGTAGGCGTTTGCCCTCGGACCTATGTAGTATGGGTTACATAGAGTTCAAACAAGTGTGCATTAGTGTCATCCTAGTATAAAATGTTTCCATTAGACATTAAGGCAAGGCATACACTTACATGTTTAGCATAGTCACAATTTAACACTTTATTATTCATTCAGTTTTTGTGGTTTGTTAAAGCAATGAGATCGTTATATGTACGGCATAGAGAGGATAGCCGAGTATAACGTTTTCGTCAGTTGTAAGTGACTGACGTGCCCACAGCTTGATATGCAGGTAATGGACTTTCCATGAAGAAGTAAAGATGTTATGATGCAGTTGATGATTTACATTGTTATAGTTGAACATGTTGTATTTTATTTCATTGTTGTATTTTTCGCTGTGTAAACAAAGATGTAAATGAACTCTGATGTATTATTGAAAAGTTTTAATTTCCTTTTAAAATTGTACGAAGTGAAGTATAGATCCTGTGAAATTTCGAATTCAGTCTTATTTGAAATTCAGGGCATTACAGATGGTATCAGAGCAGGCTTCACAAGTAGTACAAATTTATAAGGAAAGACACCCTAGAGTGGACATTAGAGTGTGAGTTTCAACTTATAGAGATTTAAATGTAAGCAATTTTCATTTGTGTTTCTCTAGAGACTGATGTTTTCTCTTCCCTTTCTCTATTAGATGGCTGGAGTCGTGAATGAAGTTGTTATTGAACTTGCATTCAATTTCATTCATGATGTTCTCCTCGTATAAATTGATATGAGATTGTATGAGAGCATGTTCTCCCTGGGTATCAGAATGGCGCTGTGGAAGCATGGTTGGTGGGCCCTACATTCATGATACATTACACACATCCTTTTCAAATTATTTTTTCATGAATTTTATCATAATACTTTTCAACATTCAATATTTTTCAAATAAATATTTTCTTACACTATTAAACCTATTTATAAATTACCCATCGACTATGTTTCGCTTTATTGCATTGTTTTCCAAACTATTCCACAATTAAATACTTAATTGATTTTTCCTTCTATCTACTGTTCTCCCTAATAGTAGTTTTGTATGAAAATTTCTTTCAATCTATCATATATTTATGGTTATATTTATTTCCCTATGTGAGTTTTCTCGTTTCGTTCTTATAAAATTTTGATATTCATAGTTTTCTTATAAAGAGGTTATCTTGTTTTCCATGTTGCATATTTTTATACTACATTTATTTCTCTTAAAGTTTGCAGCTTTCTAAATATAATAATGATATTTTTTTGATGTGTACAAAATACAATATTTACTCTAGCAAGTTCCGCGGACGGAACTATTCTAAGGGGGGAGAGTGTAACACCCTGCAAAATTGGAAATTAAAATTTTTCCCTCGTGTGTTACGCACGTGTATTTCGTAACGTGTTTTCACCACGTATTTTGATTACCGACTATTTATGCATTTTCTGTATTGATTTTACCCTATTTTGAGTCAACAAAAATATCAAATTTCAATCCCTACATTTTACGTGCTCTTTACATATTTTGATGCACGTATCGATTATGTATTTCTACCGCTACGTGCATTATTTTCTAGGTATTTAAATTATTTATTTTATGTATTTAAATCTATTTTATAAAACAAAATTCATTTTCCCCTTATTTTGATTAAAATGCATTTTTCGATTTTCTGCACGTATAATGCACGTGTTTTCTACGTACATAACAATTGCATTGTGGAATATATAAAATTAATAAACATATTATTTTTATGTTATATTTTATTATCTTTAACATTTTTCCGTTGATAAAACCAAATTTCGTATTTTTATGTTTTACGTGTGACGCACGTGTTTTCGGTAAACGTATTTAAGCGTATTTGTTTTCAAACATAAATTTTAGAGTATGTGAAACACCCCATAACTTCTTCAGTATAATATATAGGGTATATATATATATAAACATATATGTTGAAAAGTAAAGTGGGTGTTTATATGTTGTAAAATAATTTGATGTTGGTTTTGTCATGGGGACCCACGTGAACAATGGGAAGTCTATTGGAAATGTTTTTTTCCCTATGCTTGATCAAATTTTGTATGGTGGGCTTAGTGTATATAGTGAATTGAATGGGGTTCCACCAATTGAAAATAACTTCACAGAATTGTGCTGTTGTTGGCTATGGGTGACGTGGCAAATGGGTGACCGGGATTGCGTAGTGGGGGAGAGAAAGAGAGGGGTGGGAGTTTTTGAGAGTTGAGAGATGAAGAGGTGGAAATGTCAAAAGCTGGGGGTTTTAGGAGTTAAAAATATGAAAGGTTGGAGAATTAAAAGAGTAATTTATTAGGGTGAGAATTTTTCACTTTAGACCCTCACAAAACCCTATAAATAGAACCACCATTTCTCATTCTACTTTGCACCAAAAGTAATATCAAAATAAGAGAAAGAAAGAAAAGAAAGAGAGTAAGAGAGTTCTATTGCTTCGAGGAAATTCTTGCTAGGAGAGCTTGCTTGGAGGAGAAGTCTTGCTAGGAGCTAGGAGTTGCTTTGGAGCTAGAAGTTGTGTTCCATCTTTCCCTTGTTCAATCTTCAATTAAGATGAGTGATTTCATTATTTTCTAATGTAGGATATGCATGCTAAAATGAGTAATATAAGAAGAATTTTGATGTGAAAATTGTAGATAAGTTTCATGCTAGTATAATATGATATGTATGAAGGTAGTTTTGTTGCGATTAAGTGGAAACAAATACCATGCTAATTAAAGAGAAGAATTCTTTTATGTTATAAACCATGTTAGTATGTTTGCAAAATTTTGTGTTTATGACATTTGTTGACCACATCATGCTTTGATAACTAAGAAAGAAGAAAGAAAGTAAGCTTAGTTAGTGTTTTGTGATGTCTCGACATATGTGTGTCCTAATTGAAAAGAATATGAACTATTGCATGAAAGAGTATTCTTGTGAAATTCTAATGTTCAAGTGATACACTAGTACTGTCATAAAGGTGTAATTTGTGTAAAAGTGAGAACACAACTATTTGTCATGAACACTAGTTTAGTTTGTAAATTTAAGTTTCTTTTTGAAAAAAAACCCTAAGTCTATGTGAAAAATAAGAAATGGAATTATTTAAATGACTGGAAATAGTGTTTTAATGAATTTGAAATTTTGTTATTTACTTTTTAAAAAAATCTAATATCCAGAAAAAAGTTTATTTAAAAATTATTATAAAGATTTTGGTCCTTTGAATAAACAAGTTTTATGGAAAAAGAAACACTTTCTGAATAATTGAACAAATGTACATTAGTACATTTTCTAAACAGAAAATGCACTTGAACTTACTGGTTAGTTAGTGCAAAATAGACCACTGTTGTGAGTGATCTTAGATTCAAAACTTGTGGGGCACATTTTATTTTGTTATCATTTTTTTATTAATTTCTGACGAAAAGTTAGCATATATGAGTTTTCGGATCACATTCATAGCGCCAAGTCCACTTGGATCATTCGGCTAGGGCAGTGGGCTTTGGGCGCTACAGTGGGCAGCTGAGTGTCCTTGGGTTCGAAACCTGATGGGCTCCAAACATTTTTTCTGGTTGTTTTTTTTTTTGAGACATTCTAATATCATTTAGATGGGTAACTGATGGTTGGTTTCAATTGGAACCTGATTGCTCCAACATTTCGGTTGGTTTTAAACCATACGAGAGAGTTTTAATATCATCAAAACGAGTAAACTTTGGGGTTTAAATCAAATGAGTTATTGACTTCAAATTTTATATTTTGAGACTAGAATTTCTTGGTGAAGAAAAGTAAAGTATTATTTTTGTAAAGTGATTTCTCTTAAAAAGATTGCATTTTTTATATTTTGTTTAAGAAATATCTTGAAAATAAATTGAGACATCGTATGAGCTCGAATTGTGAATAAGATCTTATGTAATGAAATTGTGTACTTGAAATGAATTATTATTTGCTATGAATAACTAGATCACGATTAGTGGTAAGACTAAGAAATGATTACTTTGTGGACAAGTGTTAAGACAAGATTTTGGCAATTTGTGAATAAATTGAAGATGAAAATATCTAAGTTTAAGACATGTTTATTAAAGGGTATGAATACCCATGATTCTTGTACATGAGAAATTGAGATTTAGAATTAGTAAGACCTCGGGTATCGACACTATTGAAATGAAAGATTTTTGAGATGTGATTTTGAGATATGGCCATGGAGCTATCTCGATAAATGTTGATTAAGTCCGGTAAGAGGTAAAACTAATTCTAGGTTTGGAAACTTATTGATGTCTTGAACTATATAATTAGGCACATAAGTGAAGATGTAGTGAACCTGGGCAAACGTAAGTGGGTTGCTTCTATATAGTCGGCGGTGGATCTCCGTGGCTATAGACCTAGTTGGTGGACTGTGGTTGCTCCGATGGGGACGGGCTTTTATTTTAAATCCGGGACTTAGGGTAGTCGGGCGAATAGTTTGCCGTACTCCAGTGTATATACGTATATCGGGGCTAAAGGGGCACTTACCGAATAATTCGCACGATGAGGGATCTGTTATAACAGTCGGCGGTGGATCTCCGTGGCTGGGATTCATATTCGTGGAATGATCTAAACCTTTTTTTATTACTGGGTAGTTTCATGGCGAGGGATCGAACCCTTTATTGTGGGGTACGTAGGCGTTTGCCCTCGGACCTATGTAGTATGGGTTACATAGAGTTCAAACAAGTGTGCATTAGTATCATCCTAGTATAAAATGTATCCATTAGACATTAAGGCAAGGCATACACTTACATGTTTAGCGTAGTCACAATTTAACACTTTATTGTTAATTCAGTATTTGTGGTTTGTTAAAGCAATGAGATCGTTATATGTACGACATAGAGAGGATAACCGAGTATAATGTTTTCATCAGTTGTAAGTAACTGATGTGCCCACAGCTTGATATGCAGGTAATGGACTTTTCCATGAAGAAGTAAAGATGTTATGATGCAGTTGATGATTTACATTGTTATAGTTGTACAAGTTGTATTTTATTTCATTGTTGTATTTTTTCGCTATGTAAATAAAGATGTAAATGAACTCTGATGTATTATTGAAAAGTTTTAATTTACTTGTAAAATTGTACGAAGTGAAGTAAAGATCCTGTAAAATTTCGAATTCAGTCTTATTTGAAATTCGGGGCATTACAGATAGGAACACCCGAATCGTTTTGAACCGATGTCCTCATCAAGTAGACAACATATATTGAATTCCTCATACAGTAGACAACATAAAATTGCATTAATAAACTAACTTTTTTACAATGTAAGCTATTGTTCACAATGTAAACTAATTTTTTCTATGTTATGCAAGTAGTTAAACTATTTTTTCTTATCCATTTTTTCTATGTTATACAGGTTGCAAGAAGGACAAAAAGAAAGATGCCAATTTTCTTATACAAGGATAACTTATAAGGAGTTCATGAATACCATATGTTAAATTTATGACAATTATGTAATGGTGGGGTATTGTGTGTGATGGTCAAATAATATGCTAGAGATGTGCATATGAGAAATAAAATTGTAAAACAGCATGTTAAAAAGGGTGAAACATGGTGTGTGATATTGCAAAAGAGGAATCGGTAGTATATGATCAACATTAGGAGTTGTAGACTTCAATTACTATTCAGTTCAAAATAAGATGACGAAAGGTATACATCGCTTAAGAGAAGCCCAAAAACTCACAGCGGGTGTTCGAAATCTTATTTGGGGTGAGGAAGTCGACGCCTCGACGGTGCTGTCAGTGTGGAGGAGTGTAGCGAGTGAAGTCGATGACGTTCGGTGTTCTAAATCTAAATCGAAGTTGATGATGATGTCGGTGTTCAAAATTGAAGTTGGCAGTGCTGTCAGTGGGAGGTCGACAGTGCATCTAGTTGTTCGAAGTCGACGATGCTGTCGGTGAGAAGATCGAAATCGAAGGTGAGGAAATCGATGATTAGAGTTAAAGTTTGGATCGGTAAAGAGAAAGAAAGGGGGTGAGAGGTGGTTGGAAAGAAAGAAAGAGAGAAGATGATGGACTTGGGTTGCATTTGGCCTTTTTGATTGAGTTGAAAAAAAGCTAAATTTGAAAGAAAAAAAACCTTGAACTATCCTCTTTATGCAGAAAACCTTACTGAACTATATTTTGCGCAGAAAACCTCCCTTAAGTATGTTTTCAAAAAACCCTCTTGAAGTATTTTTTAAAAAAACCACATCAAACTTTTCTACTTGTATTAGATAACTTCATTTATCATTGCAAGATGGTTCACAAAACATCATGCATCTTTTTCATTATTGTCAAAAAACCTCACTCAACTTTAGCAGAATGCTCACGCCGTCGAGTGGGTTTTTTTGCAATCACACTTAAATGTTGTTTTCTGCGTAAAAAATAGTTCAGTGAGATTTTCTACATAAACGTAATAGTTCAAGGAGTTTTTTCTAATTTAGCTGGAAAATAAACAAAACTTATCCCCCACGTGTCCTCTACGTGTATCCTACGTGTCCCCGACATGTCTAAAGAGTATACGTTAATTTTTTTAATTTTTAAAAATTACATTCACTGGATACATATTCTGAGAGTATCCTATGCGTGTCGCATTCAATATGTTCAGGTTCTGGACGACGAGGGTGATTGCGGTCGAGGGTGAAGGTTGACAAGGAGTGGATGGGTGTTCGGTTGTTAGGGATGCTTGGCGGAGGGACGATGGGTTGTTGCGGAGGAGGCGGGAGGTTGACGATGAGGATGAAAGGGAGTTCGAAGCAGCGGGAGTCAGAGGATGGCGAGGACGGGATGAAGACGACGAGATGGGAAGATGAGCGGTGATGGGTTCAGTGGATTTCGAAATAGGGGATGGGGAGAGAGAGAGCGACAGGAGTAGGAGAGAGAGAGAGAGAGAGAGAGAGAGAGAGAGAGAGAGAGAGAGAGAATATTATTAGGGTTAATTAAGAATTTTGGTTAATGGGTATTTATATAAGGTAATGAGATATTGGGTTTAGGTAATGGGTTTGGATATTGGGTTAGAATCCAATAAGAAAAAAAGGCTATATGGGTTTCTAGATCCAATAAGGAATAAAAATAACCAATAAAAATATGATTTAAAACTTAGATCAATTTTGGGGACATCAATATGCAAAAGTTTAATGCAATGAACAACAAAATTTTAGCAGAAAATTAAATTAAATAAATTGGGAGACAAAAATTGGGTTGAAAGCAAGAAAATGAATTTTATTATTAAATATTCAAATTACAGAGGTTCATAAGAGATGATGAAGAACACCAATAAATAATAATACAAAGGAAATACAATAACAATAATAACAATAATAATAGTAACAACGACGACAACGACGACGACAACAACAACAACAACAACAACAACAACAACAACAATAATAATAACAATAATAATAATAATGATAACAATAATAATAACGACAACAATAATAATAATAGTAATAACAAGATTATATAACAATTAGGAATTGGGTTTAACAATTTTATCAAAGCAATCCAAATAGGAATTAGGCTCAAATATAAATGGTCGATCAATTAAGAATAGAAAATAAAATTAAAATACACCATTATTCGAAATAAATATAATTTTTGATAAGAAAAGACTTTAATATAAAATCCAAATCGAACTTAACACATAACGAATTAATAAATAAAAATTGAAATACATAAAATATTAAGGAAATATGTATTTGTGGGAACGGGGGTTACAATCCTACCCACCTTACAAAAAGAGTTTTATCCTCGAAATTCATTCTAGCAGACAGTAGGACAGAATCAAGGCAGGACTTATGAGATAACAAAGAATTATCATATTTAAGGACTAGATCGAAGTCAAGAACAAATACAAGGAATGACAATAATGCTAAGGGTCTATGTTTAATCATGCAATAATTAATAATTTCCATTTAAGATCAATATCGATGACAATAGACGGGATAAAGTATGCAACGTTGATTTAGAGTTATTATGCATTTGATTTACCTAAATAATGCACGTACTACTGCATCCCTTTCCACAGGTTCGATGCATGCAAACAAGTGAACGTTTTAGACTGATGGTGAACTCAGCAGATCATGTACTCGGCGTCGATATCAATAATTTACAATTAATAATTTACAATCAATAATTTACAATCAATAATTTCAATCGATACTCCGCCTTCCAATCAATCAATATAGCAATAAGGCCTTTACCGAGTACAGTCTCCGATCGTTCACTACCAAGTCGACCTATAATACTCTGACTTATTAATATTTTATTTCATCCTATGTGAGCATGCAAGAAGATGTCAAAGTTGTGTCATGCTATGTGTGATTAATTCTACTCATTATAGACAAAGAGAGAAACATTTATATTAAATCAACACAATTCATATAATCTGGACAACAGGACATTACTGTACAAAAATAGATATTCCCGCTGCTACAGAAAAGCAAATCTGGATCCGTCAGAAGTTCTAGAAACTAGACTCTCTGCCGATCCCAGATAATGGAACCCTAGGAGAGCTGCCGACTCCAGTTTCCAGTGAATATACACACAATATATAAAACTTACAGAAACTAGGTTCAAATGCTTATTCTTTACAGATTTTATGTTCATGTAGCAGATTATAGATTGTGTTCACATATATGTATCAGGTCTGAATACTCATCAAATAATTCCACAAAAATTCAAGGTGATTTCTAAGTATGTCTAGTCTCAGCCAAATTTATTTCACATTTTAATTTTATTGTTAACATGTTCTGTTTATTAATAAATCAAGGTAATACACATAAAATTCTGAATCTAGAAGTCCAGACCTAGCAATACTAAAAGTTAGATATCTAGCAGATTATAAATCGAAATACAGTTCCGTTGAATATTCTAGAAAATAGACACATGGAGCTACAATTTATGTTTACAAAGTTTATTCAAATTACTACAATAACAGGTTCAGGAGTCTGGTACAAAAAGAAATAGATACCAGGCCAGAAAATAATTTAACATGAATTGGCAATATTTTCATCACACAAGCATCCAATATTATCAAAATTAATTAACAAAAGTCTTATTTGGTGATTAACATGCAATTCCAAGATTAACGATGCAATTTACAATTAAGGCAATTAATTCATGGAAATAATATTCAATCGGCAACATTCTAGTCATCAAACAATTCTATAACATGGATCTAGTTGTTTTCATGTACAATGTGCATATGCAATGTGCAAGAGGGACTAGAGTTTAAATCGAAGATATTGGCATGAAGTCAATAATATCTTGGGTTAGCTCGTGTAAACCCTCAATATACTCAACGAAAGATGAATATTGCAACAATACGATAATAATTGGGATCTACTTGCGGAGATCAAAGGAGTTCTTGAACAAGAAAAATAAACTAGTTCAAGAGAGACTTGTCTTTTAAACGGTAAATTTAAATACAACAGAATAACGGGATGGGAATCCCAATGGCGACACGTGCAAGACACGTACAACCATGCACTCACAAACACGTGCACACAACATGCACAACCACAGCAGTAACACAGCAAGAGCTACACAGCAAACAGCTAGCACCACCCAAACAAAAAACATCAAACTCCTCACACAGCAAAACAACAGATCCTCCCTCTCCACAAAGTAACAAACAGCCAAAATCTCCAAGCCAGCTACTTGTAGATCCAACAGCAAGCGGTGGGATCGACGGTCAATGTGCAGGCAACGGGATTGGGCGGTGAGCGGCGGCGACTGGGGCGAGGGGATGGTGAGGAGCGGGGTGCGGCGAGGATGAAGTCAAACGGCGGCAACAGGGCTTTGACAGCATTGCTCTGTTTTGGGAGAAAACAGAGGAACGATGGGTTCGGTAGGCGGTGGAGTTGCGGGACGAAGGCAATGTAGGTTCTGGATGACGATGGTGATTGCAGTCGAAGGCGAAGGTTGACGAGGAGAGGATGGGTGTTCGGTTGTTGGGGATGCTCGACAGAGGGATGAAGGGTTGCTGCGGAGGAGGCGGGAGGTTGACAAAGAGGATGAAGGGGGCTTCGAAGCAGCGGTAGTCGGAGGATGGGATGAAGACGACGAGACGGGAAGATGAGCGGTGATGGGTTCAGGGGATTTCGAAACAGGGGATGGGGAGAGAGAGAGCGGCGGGAGGTAGGAGAGAGAATATTATTAGGGTTAATTAAGAATTAGAGTTAATGGTTATTTATATAGGGTAATGAGATATTGGGTTTGGTTAAAGGGTTTGAATATTGGGTTAGAATCCAATAAGAAAAAAAGGCTATAGAGTTTGGGTTTTTAGATCCAATAGGGAATAAAAATAACCAACAAAAATATAATTTAAAACTTAGATCAATTTTGGGGACATTAATATGCAAAATTTTAATGGAATGAACAACAGAATTTTTGCAGGAAATTAAATTAAATAAATTGGGAGACGAAAATTGGGTTGAAAGCAAGAAAATGAATTTTATTATTAAATACGCAAATTACAGAGGTTCGTAATTGACGATGAAGAACACCAATAAATAATAGGGAGAATGACCAATTGGCACCCAAAGTTGCTCATAATACCCTATACACACCTGAAGTTATGTTAATACCTCAATGACACCCAAAGTTATCAAAATTGGACCTATAGGAACCCGCTGTTAAAATATCCGTTAAGTTAGTGGAATATTCGTGTTATATTCCTCTTAACGGGTTCATACCCGTTAAGAAGAATGTGAAAAGACAAAAATGTCCCCGCTCTCTTCATCTCTTCTTCTTCCTAGTTATTTCTTTCTCCCGTTTCTAAACCCTAATCAGCCAATTCAAAAATTTCGAAATCCCAATTCAAAACCCTAAGTACTGTATATCTTTCATCTTTAATCTTCAACGCCTCGTACATCCTCAATCTCTGCCTCTTTTTGTGAGCGTCGATGTCGATTACCCTCCTGCATCTAATGTCGAAATCCCATCTGAATCAGAGGAGTGGAGTTGGGTTATTGAAGTAGTGTATGCCATTTGACATTATGATATCAGAGGGAAGTGTTTGATTCTGAGGTGCAATTTTATCATGCAATATTGTTTAATTATTTGCAAACTATTTTGGATTCTTAGTAGGCAATGATGAGTCACACAAACTAGTCATGTTTTTTATTTTTCTGATACTTAGTTGCTTAATCTTGACTGTGGATTGTAATCATACGATATTGATGATCCCTAATATGGGTTGGGAATTATCTTGATTGTAGGCAGGTTGAACTGATCATATACTTCATCTTAGGCTTTTGCCTCAGCTGTTCTCATATTTGGTGTTGATGCTATACTATTGAAACCACTTTTTCCTAACTAGTTGGCATGACATTAGAATGCAGCCCTATTGAAACCATTTTTGATTCATCTACTTACATGCTTGTTATTGATTATGGATGGAAAGCATACAATGTTGCGTTGGGAGTTAATATTGTTGCTACTCATATTGCTGTCTTTGTAGGCACGGGTGAACTGATGCAGCACCTTTATCTGATTTAGCTGTTGCTGCCTCTGATATTTGATACTGTTATTGGTTGCTTTTGAACTGATCTGTTGTTGCTTCTCCCTCTTGGTGCTGTTGAACTAGTTGGCATGACATTAGAATGCAGTCCTAGTGAAACCATTTTTGATTCATCTACTTACTTGCCTGATGTTAATTGTGGATGGAAATCATACAATGTTGGGTTGGAAAATAATAACTGCTTCTGAACTGATCTGTGTTTGCCTTTTGCTGCTGCTGCTTCTTATATTAGCTGCTGCTCTTGGTTGTTTTGGATTGTATTGTTGCTGTTTCTATTTTTTTGCTGTTGTTTTATCTGATTTTTTGGTGTTGCTGTAGTAGTTGGCATGACATTAGAATGCAGCCCTACTGAAGACAATTTTTAATATAGTTGATGAACTGATACTACTTTAGTAGGCAAATTAGATCTGTCCGTGCTGATAATTGTGTTCTGAGCCTGCTAGTATATTTTTAATTTACTGTTCAGCATCATGTACATACACATACATGAATAGTGTTACTAAACTCCTGTATTTTTGTGCGGCAGGCAAAAGACGAAGAAAAGCTGGGTTTTTAATTTTTTTCCTGTGGTTGGCAGAAGTCGAAGAAAACGAAGAGGCAGCAGTACATGCTGAAGATGAAGATACTGAAGAAGTATACGAATATGAAGAAGGAGCAGCTAAATTGTACACAACATTTATCAGTTAGGCTGAGTGCAAGAATTTGGATGTTCTTCATAAGGTAAATGTTCTTTACAATGCAATAAAAGACGAAAATTTAGAATTGTATCAAGTATTGTTGTCTTCAATCATACATTCATTTTTTCCCCTGAATTTGTTCATACAGCAATTAAGTGTATCTGGCAAAGGAAAACTAATGTACAATTTGCAGTTAGAAGGATATTTTTTGGAATGCAAGAGTACTAAAATTTATGTACTGATCTTACATAGTAAAATATAAATTTCAAATGATCATACATAAACAGTTCAAGTGATCATACTTAGACAATTCAACTAATCAAACATATACACAATTTTTTTGCAGATCTGCAGATTTGTAAAATTTTTGTTGATCATATATACAAATTTCATATACATCATACACATACACTGATCATATAGATAGACCTTTGACATCATACATATAAATTTCAACTGCTTATGATTTAGCTATTGACATACAGATACAAAATTTACATACACATACAAAATCGACGCACACATACACATACAAAATCGACGTACACATACACATACAAAATTTACTTACACATACAAAATTGACGTACACATACTGTAACGCCCCGTAATTTTCAAAGAGACATATATAGTATAGTAGGATTAGTATATGGATTTGTGAATATATAATCTGCTGGTTATATATATGTGGTAATGTCACGCCCCGCTTCACAAAAATACGGAATATGAGCACGTAACAAAAGCCCAACGAATGATTATTATCATCCTTAAGCTGTTTCAAGAAATCTTTGCAACACATCACGGAATTTATCAGAGTCGGAAGCTAGAAAAGTCAACCACATGTACATATGAACCAAATACCAACTAGAATACTTGAAATAAAATAAATAAATCTCAAATAGTCATGATCTGAAATACATAAATATCCTGGGTCACATTGCCCAAATACAAGAATAAATCCAAGTTCATGAATACAATTATTGTTCAAGCAGCTACAAGAAATAATAATAGCAAAATTTCAGCCTCTAGCTCATCATCTTGCCAATACCTTCAGGAACTTGTCCTCCAAAATCTGCAATAGTAGATTTGCAGGAAAAAGGAAAAGAGAATTCAAGTACCCGTCAATTGCAAGTCGCGGGTCACAAATAGAGAAAATAGAATATGCAACATGGTATACAAGCAAGTAAGGGTATCATGTGTCAAGTGTCAAATATCATACAACAATGTAACAGGAAATCATGTAATCATGTGATCATGTCATGTAATCATGTAAACAAGTAATCATGTATTCATGTCCTGTCAAGTTTTTTTTGTTATTACTATCTAGGTAGCACTTCATGCGTCCCGATTTTTACCACATGGTTGCTACAACAAACAAGTTATATTTAGATTTCGTAGGGGACCATACAGGGCAGTGTACTCAGGGACAAGATCCAAGTGTTGTGCAATCTAGCTACCTAAATAAATAGATAAAACTAGACACAAATTATAAAAACCTCGCAAGTGCACGAATCGTTTGAAGAAGCGTAGCGGCAAGCAAGGGTCGATCCCACAGAGATTGTAGTACTTAACTTACTAATCAATAAAACCTAAGAAAATACCAATCATAAAGTTTTGTTCTAAAAGTCTAAAAGAAATGAAAAGATTAAAACTAAATTAAGAAGTGTCACGATTTGAGTCACTAATATCTATTTAAGTAGTTGGGCATTGATTTCCACCTATAGTCAGTAATGCGAAGTTTTCCACTACTCTTATTACTCATGTTTGTTCCCTTCAAGGGCATGGTATCTACTCCTTAAAGTACTGTTTCCCTAAGCCAAGAATTAGGCATGGTATCTACTAAGTTGTACTTGAAGAAAACATAAGATCAGTGGAAACGAACAAACACTCAAGGTCCTAGAAATTGGTATCAGATCTAGATCTCTTAAGTTGATTAAACCAAGAACCCCTAAAGATTTCCTTGTTACAAGTTATGAACACGAGATACGGGTCGTCTCAATATGCTCACATAACAGATTCAGATCTACAATACACAAACTTATAATCCCAGGTTCGGATCAGTCGACTGGCTGTCACTTCAGTCGACTGCAGTCTACTGGCTGTCACTTCAGTCGACTGCCCTAGGTTTCTGAACTAGTTTGATTACTATAAATCTATTCCAATACTCTCAGATTTAATCAATAAGCAATAAAGTAGCACTTAGAAAAATATAAGCATCACATGACTACGGTTTCAATCTACCCAACTATTAAATTAGTTGCACATAATACAACCTTTATTAATTAATATAATAGAGTTCATGACTACAATGAAAATAAAGAGAAGAATAGAAGAACACTGATTTGTATGATATTGATCTTGAGCCCAATCAGCAATCGTCTTCCTTCTTTGATGCTAGCTGTTGATGGCCTTTCTTGGTCGGTCCAGCCGTCTTGAGATATTCCGAGCATAGCGCATCCCCTGCATCTTGGTTGGTATTTATAGAACACGGCTAGAGATTTAGGGTTTTTACCCTTTTGCATAAATGCCCTCTTCTTTTATTTATTTCTTTCCTTATCTGATTGGCGATATATATATCTTTCTCTTTTCTTCTTTCTTTCCGTATCTGCTTTGATTTGTATTTGGATTTGGATGAATCTTTAATTGTCTTATCTGTTGACTCTGCCGCCGATCAGTCGACTGGTGTTTGATATAAGTCGACTGTGTCGAGACTTTAGTAGTTTCATGATTCATCAGCCCAGTCGACTGTTGTTGGAGGAGTCGACTGTGCTGAGCAGCTTCAGCTTCTCTGTCCAGTCGCCTATTAGCATAATCAGTCGACTGATCTCTTCAGTTCCTTATGTATCATCCTTAAAATCCTGAATTTGCTTCATTTCGCACTTTTATGCTGTTTCCTGTGGAAAAGAGAAAAGGAGAGTAAAATACCATATATAGAGCATTTAAATGTCTAATTGCACTAAAGTTATTGCTCTAAAATGTGAATAATATTGTGTTCATCAAATACCCCCAAACTTAGATTTTGCTTGTCCTCAAGCAAAGAGTGAATTTATGAACAAGGGAATAATAATAATAGACTCAACTATCAGACCAAGAATTCTCATGAGCATCAAAGTAAAAAGTATAAACAATTTCAGATGAAGTAAAACTAAGCATACCCACTTTCTCCAGTGCAATTGTTTAGTCATAATCTCCAAACCCAATCATATTTGTCATGCCATTAATGTAGTTATAGTATGCGATTACTCAATCTGTGATTATCCCTTTCCTCTACTACAAACCGAGTAGCAAACTAGAGGTTTTATTTTATTTTTTTTTTTTTTATTTTTTATTTTTGTCCTCAATGTTCTCCATATAACTAAATACCCCTAATACCCCCAAACTTAGATGGAACATTGTCCTCAATGTTCGCACAAAAATTTAAAATAAATAAATAGGCATGTGTTACCATCTAGTAAGGAGAGTAAAAATAACTAAAGAAAAATAATAATGATTAACTGAAAGAAAATAAAGGGAAAGTGTAAATACTCCCCTGAAAAATTGGGTTGCCTCCCAATAAGCGCTGTGTTTCTTGTCTTCAGCTAGACTTGATGAGTTGTGCCATGTATTGAATGACTCGCGGCTCACAACTCATCTTATTATAAGGTTTCCCCGCTCTGCCCATTCACCTAGATCGTTTGGTTTTTCGTCAATGCTCCATGTGGGGGAAACCTGTGCAACATTTTATGGACCGTACCATCTTGACATCAGTTTATCAGCAATGGTCCATCTTAATGCGCCATTGTGATTTTGCAAGACTCCCTGTAGCCTTGCTTCTTTCTGCATCCTAACATTTGTAACAACTGTCACAGGTAATGTCTGTTCTCCCCCCAAATGTTCATGTAGTGGCTTCCGCTCCTCATCTGGTTGCCTGGTAGCAGTCGACTTATTCCATTCACCAGTCGACTTGTTCTCTTCATCAGTCGACTTATCCTGGTAAACACAAGTGTTATCAGATAACAAATTTTCAAATGCAGGTGCAAGCTTACCTGAATATGACTCTGGAATTTCAAGGTGATGTACTGTCTCTGCAATCCTCAGATCATCATATTCCTGTTCAACATGAGATAATGTTAGAGGGTGTGTAATTATTTCTTGTACTAGATCAACACTATTTTCCTGGAATGTTTGGTCACAAATTTCCTGAACCACATCAACATTATAACATTCATGATCATCGTGTGGAAATTGTGGTGCATCAAACATTTTAAACTCAATCTCTTCCTCTAGTGTTGTCCTTGATTGGAGCTGTTCTTGTCCTCTAGGGTTGGGTATGGTTTGTGATGGGAATTCTCCTGCTTTTCTTTCACTTAACTCTGTCACAATTTGACCAATTTGCATTTCCAATTTTTGAATGACCTGTCCTTGTTGATTGCTTGTTTGCTGTTGCTGTTGGAGTAATTGAAGAATGGTGGATTCGAAATCCAACTTCGTCTGTTCTTGTGCTGGCCTATCATACCCATTTCCACCCTGGAATTGCTGCGTATGCCCTGGTGTGAATTGATTGCCTTGATGGTTTTGCCACCCTGGGTTATACGTGTTTGAAAAAAAATTGTTCTGGGGCGGGTACATTCCCTGTTCGACGTAGTTTGTGTGCTCCTGATCTGCGAAAGAAAACATGGGACATGAATTAGTTGAATGATTAGACTGAAAACAATTTGCACAAATCTCTTTTGAGTGGCTTTTTATGCCACCCAACATTGAATTCACAAGCATATCAATCTTTTTGTTCATGGTTTCCATTTCTAATTGCATGTTATTATTATAAGAAATTTCGTATACTCCCTGTTTTCTCGAGATGCTCCTCCTTGTTGAGAATTGTTGTGAGTTCTCGCTGAGTTCTTCAAATAGCTCTATGGCCTCCTCAGCACTCTTCCTCATCAACATTCCATTGCACCTTGCATCGACAATTGCTTTGTTAGCGTAATTTAAACCCTTATAAAATGCTTGTACCTGGTCATCCTTAGGTATGTTATGCGTAGGACACTTGAAAAGCTTGTTTTTGAAGTCCTTCCATGCCTCGAAAAACAAATCGCCATTTTTTTGTTGGAAAAGTAGAATCTCCCTTTTTAGTTGTCTGGTTTTCTGGGCTGGAAAGAACTCTTTCAAGAATTTTGTCGCCAATTGCTCCCATGAATTAATTGATCCTGGTTCCAAGGAATTATACCACAACTTAGCATTAAGTTTTAAAGAAAAAGGAAACAAGATTAACCTGATCTGCTCAGGGGTAAGCCCTTGGACGCTTTGTGTCCTGCAAAGATCAAAGAAGTCTTGTAGATGTAGATGCGGATCTTCGTCTGTTCTACCAAAGAAGTGGGGCACCATACTGAGTAATTGAGGTGATAGATGCATATTCCCTGTGACTTTGGGTTGAAAAGCTATGCAAGAAGGGTTCTCAATATTCTTAGGAATGAATTTGTCTTGCATTGGTACTTGGTTTAAAAAAATTTCACCCATTGTTGCTTTTTGGAAAAATCCTCTGGACAGTCGACTGATACTTGGGACAGTCGACTGGTCTGCCTGTGTAGAATGTAACCTGAAAGAAAATGTTATAAAAGAAGAAGAAGAAATAAAATAAAATAAAAAGAAAAAGATTTTACTGATTTGTAAGTTAAAATACTAAACAATCCCCGGCAACGGTGCCAAAAACTTGTTGTGCAATCTAGCTACCTAAATAAATAGATAAAACTAGACACAAATTATAAAAATCTCGCAAGTGCACGAATCGTTTGAAGAAGCGTAGCGGCAAGCAAGGGTCGATCCCACAGAGATTGTAGTACTTAACTTACTAATCAATAAAACCTAAGAAAATACCAATCATAAAGTTTTGTTCTAAAAGTCTAAAAGAAATGAAAAGATTAAAACTAAATTAAGAAGTGTCACGATTTGAGTCACTAATATCTATTTAAGTAGTTGGGCATTGATTTCCACCTATAGTCAGTAATGCGAAGTTTTCCACTACTCTTATTACTCATGTTTGTTCCCTTCAAGGGCATGGTATCTACTCCTTAAAGTACTGTTTCCCTAAGCCAAGAATTAGGCATGGTATCTACTAAGTTGTACTTGAAGAAAACATAAGATCAGTGGAAACGAACAAACACTCAAGGTCCTAGAAATTGGTATCAGATCTAGATCTCTTAAGTTGATTAAACCAAGAACCCCTAAAGATTCCCTTGTTACAAGTTATGAACATGAGATACGGGTCGTCTCAATATGCTCACATAACAGATTCAGATCTACAATACACAAACTTATAATCCCAGGTTCGGATCAGTCGACTGGCTATCACTTCTGTCGACTGCAGTCTACTGGCTGTCACTTCAGTCGACTGCCCTAGGTTTCTGAACTAGTTTGATTACTATAAATCTATTCCAATACTCTCAGATTTAATCAATAAGCAATAAAGTAGCACTTAGAAAAATATAAGCATCACATGACTACGGTTTCAATCTACCCAACTATTAAATTAGTTGCACATAATACAACCTTTATTGATTAATATAATAGAGTTCATGACTACAATGAAAATAAAGAGAAGAATAGAAGAACACTGATTTGTATGATATTGTTCTTGAGCCCAATCAGCAATCGTCTTCCTTCTTTGATGCTAGCTGTTGATGGCCTTTCTTGGTCGGTCCAGCCGTCTTGAGATATTCCGAGCATAGCGCATCCCCTGCATCTTGGTTGGTATTTATAGAACACGGCTAGAGATTTAGGGTTTTTACCCTTTTGCATAAACGCCCTCTTCTTTTATTTATTTCTTTCCTTATCTGATTGGCGATATATATATCTTTCTCTTTTCTTCTTTCTTTCCGTATCTGCTTTGATTTGTATTTGGATTTGGATGAATCTTTAATTATCTTATCTGTTGACTCTGCCGCCGATCAGTCGACTGGTGTTTGATATAAGTCGACTGTATCGAGACTTTAGTAGTTTCATGATTCATCAACCCAGTCGACTGTTGTTGGAGGAGTCGACTGTGCTGAGCAGCTTCAGCTTCTCTGTCCAGTCGCCTGTTAGCATAATCAGTCGACTGATCTCTTCAGTTCCTTATGTATCATTCTTAAAATCCTGAATTTGCTTCGTTTCGCACTTTTATGCTGTTTCCTGTGGAAAAGAGAAAAGGAGAGTAAAATACCATATATAGAGCATTTAAATGTCTAATTGCACTAAAGTTATTGCTCTAAAATGTGAATAATATTGTGTTCATCACCAAGTATCATGTAATCATGTATCATGTAAACAAGCTCCAAAATCCAAACAAGCTCCAGTGTCATGTGTGCACGTGTCATGTATCATGTAAGTGTATCATGTCAAGCTCCACATGTAAACAAGCTCCAAACCAATAGTTTTTTCTGAGTACACATTTTTGCACTATCCACTACTAGATCTTTCCCATAAACCCTGACTTGATTATTTATTATTATTCTCAAACAAGCATGTACATGTCACAAATAAAGTAAGAACAACATGGTATAAGCAAGCAACAAGTCCAGGTCAAGAGATACTTCTGTTGAATCTCCTCCTCCAGCTCCCAAGTCGGCTCACCGAACGAGTGAGGATTCCAAGCAACATGAACCAACTTGATGATCTTGTTCTTAAGCACTTTCTCTCTCCGGTCCACAATAGTAACTGGCAGAATCTTACAAGTCAAATCCGGCTGTACGGTCAACTCAGAGTAGTCGATCACGTGGCTCTCATCTTGGATATATCTCCTGAATTGTGAGACATGGAAAACATCGTGCACTCCTGATAATGCTGGCGGCAAAGCAAGACGATAGGTCACCTTGCCTACTCGCTCCAAAATCTCAAACGGTCCAATAAACCTAGGGCTAAGCTTGCCCCACCACCGAACCGAATGACACCGCACCACGGAGATACCTATAGGAAAACATGGTCACCAACCTCAAACCCCAAAGCTCTCTGATGGACATCGGCCCATCGCCTCTGCCTATCCTGATATGCCTGAAGATGCTTCCTGATCTGAGTCACAACAACAACAGTCTTGGTGATCAACTCCGGACCCAACAAATGCCTCTCACCATTGTCATCCCAGCACACCGGTGATCTGCACTTCCGCCCATAAAATGCCTCGAACGGTGCAGCTTTAAGACTGGCCTAAAAGTTGTTATTGTACGAGAACTCTACGAGATGCAGATGGTCCTCCCAAGATCCACCGAACTGCAACATACAGGATCACAACATGTCCTCAAGAATCTGGATGGTCCTCTCTGATTGTCCATCAGTATGTGGATGAAAAGTTGTATTTTACTTCAACTTACTCCCTAAACTACCCTGAAAACTCTCCCAAAACTGAGATCGGGACCTCGTATACTTGTCGAATACAATATTGACCAGATGCCCATGAAGTCTGACAATCTCTTGCATGTACTTCTCAACTAGGCTCTCAATAGACTAACCGACACGAAAGGGAATGAAGTGAGCACACTTCGTCAAACGTTCAACAATCACCCAAATAGCATTGTGACCCTTAGGACTCATCAGCAAAGCAGTCAAAAAATCCATGGTGATATGCTCCCACTTCCACTCTAGAATAGGAAGCGGTTGAAGAAGTCCAGCGGTTCTCTGATGCTCTGCCTTAACCTTCTAGCAGATCAAACACTGAGCAACAAACCGAGCTACAACCCTCTTCATACCATACCACCAGAAATGAAGCTTCAAATCCTGATACATCTTAGTACCGCCAGGATGGATAGAATACAAAGACTAGTGGGCTTCCTCAAGCAACCTTTGAGGAACTTCACCCTTCGTGACACACAACCTGAACCCAAAACGAAGCGATCCATCAGCATGAATAACCTTGTCCGTCCTGGACCCAGATTCAACCTCAGCTCAAAAACTTCACAACTGCGCATCACCAGCTTGAGTCTCTTTGATCTGATCAACAAGTGACGACTGAAGCTGGAGTGCCAAACAACTTCGACCAGAACTCGGCAACAAAACCTCCAAAAATCCAACCTCCGCATCTACTCAATCAGATCCCTCTGCTGAGTAAGGTTCAAAACTGCCAGTCTCCTGCTCAAAGCATCTGACACCAAATTTACTTTACCAGGATGGTATTGTAAACTGATGTCATAATTGGCCATAAGTTCCAACCAATTTCTTTGCCTCATGTTTAGCTCCTTCTAGGTGAAAACTTACATGAGACTTTTGTGGTCTGTAAAGATCTCCACTCGGTTACCAAGTAAATAATGTCTCTACAGCTTCAAAGCATAGATCACTGCTGCTAACTCCAAGTCATGAGTCGGATAGTTCTTCTCATGCGGCCTCAACTGTCTCGATGCATACGCAATGACATGAGCCTTCTGCATCGGAACTGCTCCAATACCCTTACCAGAAGCATCATAGTGAACTATAAATCTGCCTGAACCATCTTGAATAGTCAACACAGGCGCTGACGCCAGTCTGCTCTTCAACTCAGCAAAAGCCACACCACAATCATCAGACCAACACTTCTTGTCCTTTCATGTCAGTTTAGTCAATGGTCCTGCTATCTTCGAAAAATCTTGGATGAACTTCTGATAATAGCCAGTGAGACCAAGAAAACTCCGCACTTCGGAAACTGACTTAGGAATAGGCCAATTCTTTACAGCTTCAACTTTAGAAGGATCTATAGAAACACCATCGCCAGAAATAATATGCCCCAAGAAAGAAACACGATCGAGCCAAAACTCACACTTGCTGAGTTTCCCATAGAGCTGATTATCTCTCAAAGTCTGCAGAACCACTCTAAGATGCTCAGCATGATCTTCCCGATTTCGAGAATACACTAGAATGTCATCAATTAAGACCACCAAAAATCTATCAAAGAACTGAGAAAAGACTCGGTTCATAAGACTCATGAATACAGCTGGCACATTAGTGACCCCGGACGGCATCACAAGATACTCATAGTGCCCATATCTGGTCCTGAATGCAGTCTTCTGTATATTAGTCGTCTTCACATTGAATTGATGATACCCAGAACGAAGATCCAACTTCGAGAAAATAGCATATCCGCTCAATTGGTCAAACAATTCATCAATCATGGGCAATGGATACCGATTCTTCACAGTAACACTTTTCAGTTTCTGATAATCAATGCTCAGTCGACGACTACCATCCTTCTTGTTGACAAAAAGGACTGGAGCACCCCACGGCAAAACACTGGGTCTGATGAAACCCAAATCAAGCAACTTCTGAATCTGTACCTTAAGTTCTACTAACTCAACCGGTGCCATCCTATAGGGACTCTTTGATATCGGTGTCGTTCCAGGCTGAACATCAATACCAAACTCCACATCCCTATCAGAGGGTAAGTCAGGCAACACCTCCGGAAAAACATCCAGGAATTCCCAAACCACTAGAGCGCAGACTCACAGCCTGAGTGCAAAACCATTGCACAATCCACCTGATCAACTGCAGTCTCTGCTCGGCTAAGGAAAGACTTCCCGGCATGGAACTCAAACTTTGCGCAACCTGGGATTCTAAACACAACCTTCTTGGCACGACAATCAATAATGGCGTAGGATTCACCTAACCAATCCATACCGAGAATAATGTCGAATCCTGAATTCCCAATTACGATCAGGTTGGCTTTGAAATCTGCATCCCCAATAATTACGGAACGCAACCTGCACTCACGGGAACAAATGACTACACCACCACCTGTCACAATGTTCCAAGCCTCTGACATGTTGCTGCAATCCAACTCATGGCGAGCAACAAACCGAGAGGAGACAAAAGAATGGGTTGCCCCAGAATAAAAAAGAATATGAGCAGGGAAATAGCAAACAAGGACAACACTTAAGGAAGAATAAGGAGACAAAGAACAGATGATCAAGGGGTGAGGAACACACAAAGCAGAAAGACAACAGGAAAGAAAATAAAGAAAGACAAAAGAAAGAAGTAAAAGAGAAATAGCAAAACAACAAAGCAAAGCAAAAAAAAAAAACAAAAAAAGCAAAACAAAACAAAACAAAACAAAACAAAATATACCTGCCACAACACCTTCAGCTGACTCAGCCTCTACAGCAGTCAGGTTGAAAGCCTGACCTCTCCTATGAAAAGTGGTTCTTTGATTGACAACCTGATCCTGAGGAGGAAACGGTGGCCTAACAAGACCACGAGCTGGGGCTACCTGCTAAACTGGACCTCGAACTGGAAGATTCGTCCTCTGTTGTGGACAATCCCGCAAAGTGTGGTCAGAAGCACAACAAGCAAAATAGCAGCAATTGGCCCGCTTGCAATCCTTGCGCTCATGCCCAGCAATTCGGCAAAAGTCATAAAAACTACCTCTCGGGGCAACAACAGAAGAGTAGGGAACTGCCCTGACTGGAGGAGCTGGGATAAACCTACGAATCGGCCCACCAGATGGCCTAGCAGCAGCAGCAGAATGCTAAACAGTCCGCTGAGAAGGAACCAAACCACCACGAGACTGCTCCTGAGCTCGAGCTTCCTAAGAGCCTCAGTGTAAGTACGCAAGCAAAGAGAGATCAGATGCCTTTTGATGTCCTGTTCAAGGCCCATCGTGAATCTACGAGCCCTGTCCTCTTCATTCTCTACAAGAATGGCTGTGAAGTGGCTAAGTCTAGTAAATTCAGCTGCGTACTCATCCACTGTCCTAGAACCCTATTTCAGAAAGTCTCATGTTACAATACTTCATGGACAATATGTAACAAAAACTCCAAAATAGAATAACGACTTAACTTGTTTTAGGACTAGGAATTTTTGTTCCATTTTCACTCGAGTACTATTAGGGAAGAACTTCTCCAAGAAACTCCGAGTAAAAGTGGCCCAAGTAATAGGCCAAGCGAGCCTCTCAGACTCAGCCATCCACCAGATGTGTGCTAGATCCTCCAACTTGATGGTAACCACATCCACCGGTTCAGCATCGGCAACACGTGCCGCCAAGAGGAAGCGCTCAGTGAGGATCAACCAATGTTCAACCTCCAAAAGCATCTCAGTACCAAAAAATTGGAAAACCTGTCGGGATGCAGCCGCATGAAATCCATGACTGTACTCGGACGAGGCGGAAGAGCTGCCTGCATAGTCACAGTGGGAGTCAGAACACGGGTAGCTTCCAAAGCATCCATCACTAAATCACTGTGATTTTGCTGCAGATTAATCAGCCACTCAAGCACAGCAGTGACAGCCTCAATCCCAGGCTGATCCTCCTGAGAATGAGAAGTAGAACCTCTGCGAGCCATGGTCTGCACAAGAAAAAAAAATCAGTATTCAGATCATAGTTGGTAAAATGACTTAATTATACATGCAGGGTTGGTGAAATGTTGAGCAGATTCTAGATCAGGCTAAGCTTGTCTAATATATTAGTAAAACTAATACATTAGCCAAACTCGGAGCTCTGATACCACTAAAAATTCTGTCACGCCCCTCTTCCAAAAGAGAATACGGAATACAAGTATGCGACTAAGCCCAACGAATGATTTTCATTATCCATAAGCTGTTCAAGAATTATTACAATATTTGTCAAGAATAATCAGACTCGGAAGCAAAAGAACAACTCAAGCATGTAAATCAAGACAAGATGTAACACCCTGAATTCAAAAACACAACTGAATTCGAAGTTCCACAGAATCTTTACACTTCTTTCGTACAAGTTTACAAGGAAATAAAAACATTTCTTACATCAGAGTTACATTATATCTTTACATTGTTACAGCGGAAGCAATTTTTACAGTAATTACATGAAACAATCATACAACATTTAAATCAATCTTTGAGCAGCATGTATACTTCAATTTGTCAAGCATCTTTACCCTGCATGTAAAACTGTGGGTGCGTCAGTTCATTCAACTGACGAAATATTATACACGACCATCCTCTCTATGCCGGAAACAGTATAACGATTCTCAATACTTAGCCAACCACAAACTTGTTCATCGTGTTGTGAATGTGCACTTAGTCCTTAATGCAATTATTTGTATTATATGACACTAATGCGCACTTGTTCAGAGTCTATGCAGCCCATACTACATAGGTCCGACGGCAAGCCCTTAATCGTTCTTCATCTTGTAGGGTTCAATCCCTCGCCATGACTTAATCTACTACTGTAACTACGGTAAGTATCCTAGATATTTTCTGACCTACAAACTCATGCCTAGGCGCCCTAGAGGGAATCCCAACGCACTGTCACATGACTCATCATGCAGGCATCCTGTGGTAATTCAGCTCCTACCATAGACATGACACCACCCGCAGTCGTCAAACACCCCACGAGCGTCGCCACCAGGACGGTACTCTGGAGCAGTATCCACGCCCTATCATGACGCATCATGGGACATCCTGTGAATACTCTCACGCCGCCAATCCAATGGCCCTCATACTCAATGTTTTTCTCTTACTTTCATCACATCTTCACTATGTATCTAGTCCTTAGTTTATTTGAATCATGAACAAAATAAATTCTCTAGAGTTAGCCTTTCCACTATACCGGTCTTAACCATTTATTCAATAAGACCCAAATCTTGGTCTTTTCATTTCAAATTTCGTTTCAATTCATTTCTTTTCAATGCCGGTATGAGGCTTAGCTACACTCTAGTTCTCAATTTCAATTCACAATCACACAAAATTGAGCCTTTCAAACTCATAAGTCCTCTTTTCATGATTAACAATAGTTTTTTCCTTTTCATGTTCATAAAACCTTTCATAATTCATTATGATATTTCATTTCACTTTCCTATATTATTTCACGCAAAAGACAATAAAGTTCACTTTTCTAATTTGTCACATTCAATCTTCATTCTTTCCCTTGTCAAAATCTCTTTTTCAAACTCTTTCAAACAGTATATTTATTTTTATCACGAGGCAATTTAAAATCTGAGAAGTCAAAATAGTCTGGACAGTCGACTCTTGAAGCACAGTTGGTCAACTGTTCAGTAAGGATTTAAAAGACTCAAGAAAAATGGTCAGGACATTCGACTGTTAACTTGGCCAGTCGGCTGTTCTGTAAAGTTTTAAAAAACTCGAAAAGGATTAGGGCAGTCGACTATTAACAAGACCAGTCGGATGTTCTACGATGTTTTAAGACTTGAAAATAAAATGGATGGGGCAGTCGACTGTTAAACATATATGGTCGACTATTCTACGAGGTTTACAACTCGAAGAACTAGATATTCAGGACAGTCGACTATCTACGTCTATTCGGTCGACTGATCAGCAACAAAAATGGAATGTTTGGAATCATTTCTTCTTTCTTTTTTATTAACACACAAAAATTTGGTTTAGATTACAATATGTTCATTTCTCCGAAAACTAACACAGCTTTAGAATTCATTTAACATCAATCACAACATGCATCATTTACTAACTAATCTTAATAATATAGAGATTCTTACGATTAGTATTTTCTACACGAACACAACTTCTAAAAATTTGCACTTTTCCCATAACCACAATTCTTCTACATGGATAAACATTTATTCTAATTTAGCATGCTAGACCAATATCGAAATATCACAACATCAATCATATCATTCAATCAAGTTCACCCATTCATTTCATGCAATTTCACTTATGTTTCATTTTCACTTTAATCATCGTATTATCAAAGAGTAATAATTTTACTTATTTATTCTTGCATGATTGGCATAAAACCTAGCATGATATCTAGATTAGAAGTCATGAGAAACACCCACCTATTTAAAGAAACAAAGAAAGAACTCATATAAATCTCCTTCAACAAAGAGCGATCCTTCTCTTCCTAGATTGAGCCGCAATTTTCCTTCGCCTCCTTGTGCTTGATGGAACTCGAGCACTCCTTCTTCCTGTCGATTTGGCCGGCCTCCAAAGATGCACACACACTAGCACACACTCAATCTTACTCTAACTTTCAATCTTTTACTCTCTAGTATAGGTCTCTCTTATAATGAAAAATAGGTGCAAGAGTAACTTAGAAAAAAGGGGAGTATTTATACAAGATTTTAGGTGGATTGAATGGCTAGGATTAGATCAACTAGTTAGAGATTAGGAGCTAGGATTAGTTTTGAAGTTTCCATAACCACCCATGAATGAGTTAACCACCTCACCACTACTCCCATCTCTCCCTCTCTATTGATTCCATCCGGCCACTCCCAAGGGTGTGTTTTGCACACTCTTGTGCATGCACGTGCAAGTGCAATGCAAACTAGTACCCCTACAAATTTTTTTTCATGCACTTATAATTAATTGTTTATTAAATTAGTCTACCATACAAGTTGGATTAATTAAAAGAGAATTTAAACTAAATGGGCTTACTATTGGGCCAAAAGACCATGGGCTCAAATAATTAAAATAATTTATTAATACAGTGGGCTAAAAAGACAATTTTGGGCTTTAGGTTTCAATTAGGCTTTAAAAGAAAATAATTTTTAGAAAATTAAGGGAGAACAAATACTATAAAAAATATTTTATACGAAAAATTATACAAATAAAATCATACATGCAAAACACGTAAAATCACAAAAATATCTCATAAATGTAAACTAGGGTGTTACGCAAGATAACCAAGAAATTTACTTGAAACAAATATATAATCCTCAAATAAACCATATCGGAACAAGTCAACAAGCCTTGGGTCACATCGCCCAAAATACAATACAAATATTCAAGTAATCAAGTACATGTTCAAGAATAACAAGCAAATAATATATTAAAGCAAATCTCCAGTACTAGTATCTCATGTCGCCAACTCGATTTAGCAACTGGTCACCCTGATATGCAATTAGATAATTGCAGAAAGAGAAAAGAAACAAATAAACTCTTGTCAATGCAAGTTATGGACCGCTTGTCTTGTAGGATACAAGTACATGGAAAATAACAAGTCTAAAGCAACAAGCATAGCATGGAAGCATGATATACAAAATAGCATATCTAGCATGGATCAAGAAAATAGAACAAGCAACATGGTATACAAGCAAGTAAGGGTATCATGTGTCAAGTGTCAAATATCATACAACAAGGTAAATGTAACACCCCGCAAAATTTAAATGACAATTTTGCCCTCGGGTGTTATGCACGCGTATTTTGTATTGTTATTGATTATACCCATAACGCATTTTGATATTTATTTTGAATTCCAATTATTTATGCAATCCCGTATTCTTAAAATCCCATTTGAGACAACTCAAATGCTAAATTTCAATCTTTGAGTTGTTACGTGCTTTTTACGTGTTATCGATGCACGTGTCGATTTCGGGTATTCCACCGTTATGTGCAAAGTTTTCAATGGATTTCAATTATTTATTTTTATAAACATGTTTAAATTCATTTTTGTAAATAGAATGCAATTTTTGTCTATTTTAATTAAAATAAATTTTTACGTGCAATACACGTGTTTCTCTACATTTGAGTACATTATCGAATATGTACATTAAATATACTTTATGTTGCATTCCAATTAATTATAATTATTTTTCGGTTGACAAAATCAATTTTTGTATTTTTGAGATTTTACAGGCGATACACGTATTTTGGTGCACGTGTTAAGCGTATTATTCTTTCAAAATAAATTGCATGAATTGTGTGTGTGTCTATTTTAATTGTGCATGAAAATTATAAATTTTAAAGTTAATTTTATATATTTATTACATATATAAATAATTGTTTTAAAAGGGATTAATTAAATAATTTATTTTGGATGTACACAAACACGTGCACGTGCACACGTGCGATGTGCACACATTTTTGGAAACCGAGCCCCATTATTTCTATTTTCCTTCACCTACTCACCTATCCAACTATATATATATATATCTATATAATAAAACACAAAGAAAGCTATCAAGTGGCTCTCCTTCAATCCCCCCAAAAATCAAAGGCCTAGATCCAACCTCACAAAACATATTTTCCCCCCAAAACTCAAATTCAAATCTCCCACTCAAAACAACTCCTATATTTATTTAATTATTTTTTGTTCTCTCTCTCCTTCCCTCCTCTATTCAAAAAATTAAGGAAATAAAAATTTTGAAATTTTTTTAAAATTAAAAAATAAAAAACTAAAAAATTTAACAACTTCAAAAATAATTCCAAAAAAACCATATAATATGTTTTTAGCTCTATGTTTGCTACTTCAATTAATTTGCTAGACTTTCAAAACTATTTTATATGATCAAATAAGATGCACCGTGCCGAAGACGTGCCGTAGGCACGTGTCTGACGGGCAAACCTAGTATATATACATCATTCATAGGTGTGTATATATATATACATACATAGATATGGTATGTACACATGAATGAGAAGAAGGTGCTAGACTTGCGGTGCATTTCGGGAAACTTGATGGATGCTTGCCGAAATGTGGAGCTTGGATGCTTATTTGGGTGCGCGGATTTTGAGGAGTTGCAATTGGAGTTTCTTTAGGAGCTTCTAATTCTAGGAGTTCATTTGAGTACAATTCTTCAACTTTAGGAGGGTGTTTCTTAAATGCTTTCTACTTTAGGAGGAATTTGCATGATAGATGATATACAATTTATATGTTGAATTTAAATTGGTATGATGAGATTGCATGCTAGTTGTTGTAGAGATTGATTGCTAAATTCTAATTATGGTGATAGTTGTGAATTGTTAATTTTATGGTCCAAAATGTGTTATGATGATTGTTAGAATATTTGCATGCAAGAACATGTGCCATTTAGTAAGTTTTGATTGTATGACGCATGGTTGAAATAGTAATTAAAATAATACAAATGTGTATAAAAGAATTGTTTGTTGTTAATATGGCAAAGAAGTGTGGTTCTAACTTCAAAATATCTATTTTTGAGTATAGAGATTTTTATAAAGTAATTTTTGATAAAAGACAATATTCTATTTGGAAAATTGATTGTATATGTTTTTATGCATTTTAAAGGATTTTTATTAAAAGACGAGAAACTGATGAATTTGAAAACACATACGATATTGTTTTTAAAAGGAATACATTCTGGAAATGATTTATATTTTGTATATGGAAGTACAAATCAATTAAAAGGTCGAAAAATATATGCAAGCTGCAATTCGTGTAATTGACAGTCGACTGTCTATTTCCAAAGTCGACTGGCAAGTATAAGAATTTGTTTTTCGTCGGCGGAACGGTCGACTATCTTTTTTCACAGTCGACTGAACCGAACTGACTGTTGTTTTTGATGTTTCAAAGTTTCGCAGAACAGCCGACTGTCTACGTTCACAGTCGACTGCTGCTGTCCTGAATTTTGGTGTTTGAGCTTTCAAAGTATTAGTGGAACAGCCGACTGGTTCCTTGTCAACAGTCGACTGAACCGACTGTGATGTTTCGATATTCGCAGAACAGTCGACTGATACTGTCACCAGTCGACTGAACCGAACTGGTTTTTAGTTCCTGAGTTTGGATTTGATTTTGACAAATGAAAATAATTAAGTTTGAATACGAGATTTTATGATTATTAATATTTGATTGAGTTTATTTTGAAATGCACGCCAGAATATGAATGGTGAAATTGATATAGATACCGAATTGAATTGTTCTCATGTTATGAGATTATAAAAGAAATGTTTTGAGAAAGAGTTTGTGAACAAAAGAAATGGAAATGATTATTTGCGATTAATTATGAAATATTGTTGATTTCTAGAAAGAGATAGTTGTTGGAATCTAGAGGCTAGGCGAGACCCTAGTGACCGGCAGTTTTATTTATGATTTTGAGAGCTAACCGTTGAGGGTTGAGCATCTCTTGAGAAGTAGCCAGGTAGGCTGACTGTCTCTGTTGTTTTGATTTAAGTCCGGTAGGGTAATCTAGCTCTAGGTTGTGATGATTTTCTTTTAAAACAAACATTGTAGGGATGTAATGAAAGTAAGAGAAAAACATGAGTATGAGGGCCATTGGATGGGTGTTGTGAGGGTATGCACAGGCTGTCTTCACGATGCGTCGTGACATGACGTGGATACTACTCCAGAGTACCATCCCGGTAGCAATGCTTGTGGGATGTTTGGTGGCTGCAAGAGGATCGTGTGCCATGAAGGAGGCTGAATTACCGCAGAATGCATGCTTGACGAGTCAAAACATGGTGCGGGATTTCCCTCCAGGTTTTCTGTACACGTGCTTGTAATCATAGAACATCTATGATACTTACCGAAATTACAGAGAGATACATAGTGAAGATGTGATGAAAGTGAGAGAAAAACAGAAGTATGAGAGCTAGAGTTTACGGTGCGGGGGTGAGCCACAGAATGCATGCTTGATGAGTCAAAACATGGCGTGGGCACTACTCAGTAATGATCGGACTTTAGCCATGCTTGTGGGATGTTTGGTGACTGCAAGAGGATCGTGTGCCATGAAGGAGGCTGAATTGCCACAGAATGCATGCTTGATGAGTCAAGACATGGCATGGGATTCCCCTCCAGGTTTTTTGTACACGAGCTTGTACTCATAGATCATCTAGGATACTTACCGTAGTTACAGTAGTAGATTAAGTCATGGCGAGGGATTGAACCCTACAAAGATGAAGAACGAATAAGAGGTTTGCCCTCGAACCTATATAGTATGGGATGCATAGAATCCGAACAAGTGTGCATTCATGTCATGTAATATAAATAACTGCATTAAGGACTAAGTGCACCGCACAACACGACATCAACAGGATAGTCCCTTTGTAGCTTTGTTTGTGATCAAGTTTGTGTTTGCTAAAGAATTTAAGAATCGTTATACTATTTCCGACATAAAGAGGATGGCCGTGTATAATATTTCGTCAGTTGTAAGCAACTGACGCGCCCACAGTTTTATATGTAGGGTATGGAGTTACATGAAGATATAAAGAGAATTGATGCCATTGATTACT
The DNA here is from genome assembly GCA_017893485.1 of Hemerocallis citrina. NCBI lineage: Eukaryota > Viridiplantae > Streptophyta > Magnoliopsida > Asparagales > Asphodelaceae > Hemerocallis > Hemerocallis citrina. The sequence continues at coordinate 110,246,074 of CM030366.1, read as the reverse complement.
TAAATATTAAAGTTGTAACAATTGTACTTTCATTATGGTTGTATTTTATTAATTCCGCTGCGTATTGATGTAAAAGACTCTGATGTAATTATTGTTGAAATAAAGTTTTAAATTCCTTGTAAAATTGTACCAAAGAAGTGTAAAGATCCTGTGGAAATCTCGAATTCAGTCGTATTTGGAATTCGGGGCGTTACAGTAAACAAGTAGTATGTATCATGTGAGCATGTGAGCATGTAACAAGTAACAAGTATCATGTAACAGGAAATCATGTAATCATGTGATCATGTGATGTAATCATGTAAACATGTAATCATGTATTCATGTTGTGTCAAGTCTTGTATGATATTACTATCTAGGTAGCACTTCATGCGTCCCGATTTTTACCACATGGTTGCTACAAAAAACGAGTTACGTTTAGATTTCGTAGGGGACCATACATGGTAGTGTACTCAGGGACAAGCTCCAAGTATCATGTAATCATGTATCATATAAACAAGCTCTAGTGTCATGTGTGCACGTGTCATGTATCATGTAAGTGTATCGTGTCAAGCTCCACATGTAAACAAGCTCCAAACCAATAGGTTCCTCTGAGTACGTGTTTCTGCACTATCCATTACTAGATCTTTCCCATAAACCCCGGCTTGATTATTTATTATTATTCTCAAACAAGCATGTACGTGTCACAAATAAAGCAAGAACAGCATGGTATAAGAAAACAACAAGTCCAGGTCAAGAGATAAACATGTACAGGTAGATTATAACACATGAAAGAAGAGAACAATGAGGATTCTAGTTTAGGACAACAAGAGAGTGCTGCACCAAAACAGGTATTCCCGTTGCTACAAACTTGCAAACCTAGATCCATCAGAAAATCTGGAAACTAGACTTTCGTCCGAGTCTAGCGAGTATATACAAGTCATATAGTATTTCACAAAATCATGAGTCAAAACTGAATCAAAACCTGAAAATGCGTTCAGCCAGAAATCAGCAAATTGGATTCAAGAACAGGAAAACAGCATGAAAACATCTTAATTAATTCCACAAAAAATTTGGAGTATTTCCCTATTTTTCTAGCAACAGCAAGAATAATTTCATAAATTTTCATCAAGATTAGTTTGGTCAAGTAAAAACAGAAAACATCGAGAAACAGTAGTTTTGCAAATCTGGAATTTCCAACACTGCGGTACGAAAATAGTAATATCCCGCAAACCGTGAAACGAAATCCAGATCCGTAAAAGGGATATTAAAATAGACATAACAGGCTAACTTTTGTGTTTATTAATTCTTTTCAAACAGCAAGAGGAACTAGGTTGAAAACACATATCTTTATAGAATAGCGAGAAAATTCAGCATGTATAACTTTTATTGGAAAGCATGGAATGGGTTGTAAATCTTATCAAATAAATACACCAAAATTATGAGTAATCCCCAACCAAGTATAGAATTACTGTGCAAAATTTCAGATCAAAATAACAAGTTTAACTCCAGAATCAAAATAGTTTATTCATCAAAATAGTCATGAATCGAAATCTAGAAATTATCTTACACCTCTGTAGTGAAATAGTCATATCTCACAAATCCGAAAACGAAAATCGAGTTCTGTCAGAAAATCTCGAAAGAAGACAAATTTCTCTAAAACTCATGTTCACAAATGAAATCAATATACTGACCCTAATTAGTTCTAAAATAATGATCAAAACAAAGTGTCGACAAAATACAGAAAATACTTCTTGCATAAAATCAACATAGATGATACGAAACTAGCCCAAATCATAACCAAACATGAAATAGAGTATACTAAGTGTCCAAACAACATGAAATAGGGTATCTAGCATGTCTACAAAAAGTATATCACAAATATCACGACGAGCACACGAGTTCATATAATATCATGTATATAATCACATCAAGAACGGTCAAACATAGATTATATCATGTCATACGTGTCCTGAGGCAACTTTGGTCAAGATATCACAATAGAGACAATAGACATATCAAGAATACACACACGAGTTGTCTCTAGAACCCAACTACATTACAGGCAGAATTTATGACTTGTATCACCCAAAGAAAACGAATACAAGTTACTTGCTTGCGAGATGACGAAACGATGAACCAACAAAAAAGAATAACGGAATGGATTTCCGAGGCACGAACACGAACGAACGAAGAACACGAACCATGAACACAACCGCGAACGAACGAACTAAAGCACGAACTCCAAAGCACGTGCATAAATACGCACGTGCACACCACGACCAAACAACAAAGCAACAGTAAGAGCGGCACACCACTACACAACGGCAACGGCAAGGGAGCACGGTGGAGACAGAGATGCAGTATCGCGGTGCGCGACCACAGCAAGAGACAACGAATGGGAGGGAAAGAGAGATGATCGGGAGAGAAACAGAGCGGTTGAGAGTATGGTTGGGATGGGTCTCGGGTGAAGCTAGGGGTTTTCGAAATCGGGATGAGGTGCAGGTGATCGGGAGAGGGAGCACGGTGGGCTAGGAGGTTCAGGCAGCGGCTAGGGTTAGGGTTTTGGATGGGTTGCGGGATGAACAGAGGTATACATATAGTGAGATTAGGGTTGGCTGATGGACTATGTGGGTATGGGCACATGGTCAACAGGGGTTGTGGGTGTGTAGGCTTTCGGGTTTGGGTTCTAGGTGTTAATAAGAGATGGGTTTTGGGTAATTTAGTATTAGAGTTTAGGTAATTGGTAATGGGTAATTAGGATTTAATATAGGAGTCAGGTTCAAGCTCAAGAAGTTAGAATAGGAGATGGAAATAACAAAAGCACCCTAAAAGACATGAACCAAATAAAATAGAGCAAAATAATAACAATGGAGAACAAAATAATGGCCCGATCAAAGAAATGAAACAAAAGACAGACAAATAGAAATAAAATGATAAAATAAAAATACAAATGAATATATTGAAGATAAAAATCCAATATACGGTCCAAGAATAGATACAAAGGAGAGTACAAATACAGAAAAGAAAGTAAAAAAAATGGGAAACAGGGGTTACACTAAACCTAAACTAAACCTAAACCCTAATTTCTTATTCTGATCATATACCCGAACCCGAACCCGCTTACACCCTACTCGTTTCCACACAACCCTACCCGAACACCAAATCCATTTCCAAAAAAAAAACCTATACTCCATACCCTATTCCTCCCAAACCCGACCTGCAACCCAAAACAAATACCCAAATCCTATACCCAAACCCGATATCTGCTTGCTTGCAGTCGTCACCGCCGCCGTTGCCATCACCGCCAGCTACAAAAACAATCAAATCAAAAATATCAAAAAATATCAAAAGAATATCAAAAAGAATATTAAAAAAATTTGCATGTACTATTTCTTCTCCAATGGAACATCAATCTCACCTGTCTCTTTCATTCTCCACCGGCTTCCCCGCTACTACATCTTCCTCTTCACTCTTTCTCACATCTCGATCTCCATCTAGATTCAGACAAATGCAGTGTCGTCATCATCCAGATTCAGGCCTCCTCCTTTGTCCTCCCAATTTCCTCATCAACACTGCCCCACCCCTTCCACAACCAATAGCACCATCCAACTCCCTTTCCCGATCCCGACACTAGCAGCAGTTACACACTAATTTCGATCCCTGACACAGCGACATCAGTCTCATTCCTCCTCACAACACCTTTTTCCTTACATCCTCGGCCATGATCGTCACTCCAGCCTTGCTAACTCCTGCTGATTGGGCTAATCTCCAGCATTGCCTCGCTCAGCTAAAACTCCAGCTCTTGGGTCAGTCTATCACTGCTAGCCCCTCTGCCCTTGCATTCTCTGTTACTCCCGGTATGAATTCTTCATGGATTTTAGATTCGGATACTTCACATCATCTTACTAGTAATTATACACTGCTCACCACCAGCACTACACTTCCCACTCACTCTCCATCCTTACACACTATTAATGGCTCACAACTTCTCACTACACACTCTGGGTCTATTAGCTCTCCCACTCTCATATTGCCCTATGTTCTTTATGCTCATTATTTATCCATGTACCTTATTTCCATTAGTGCACTGTGCGAAAGTGGCCTTGTCATTACATTTGATTCTTTCGGTTGTTCTGTTACTGATTCTCACACTGGTCAAAAGTTTGGGCATGCTAGTCGATAGGGTCATCTATATCACCTAAATTTTCTTCATGCACATAAATCTCATCCTCATTTTGTTGGTGTTATGCACTCTGATGCTGATCCGTGGCACAAACGTTTAAGACATATTAGCAAGTTTCGACTCAAGACTTTATCCCGTAGTGGTGCCCTTGGTCCTCTTTCTTTTACTCATTCGTTTGACTGTCAGGGTTGTTATTTGGTCAAACACATACCACTCTCTTATAATCACAGAAGCACTTCTCAAACCTGTCATGTCCCGCTTCCCAAAAGGAATACGGAATACAAGTATGTGACTAAGTCCAGCGAATGATTTTCATCATCCATAAGCTGTTCAAGAATCTTTACAACATTTCACAAGAATAATTAGAGTCGGAAGCAAAAGAATCAACCAACATGCATATATGAATCAAAATACCAACAAGAATACTTGAAACCAAAATGTATTAATCTCAACTAATCATGATCTGAATAAGACAAATATCCTGGGTCACCTTGCCCAAATACAAAAGAAGTCTAAGTACCAAATACAATATTGTTCAAGCATGCTACAAGAAATAATAATAATAAAATCCAGTACTAATACTTCATGTCACCAATACCATCTGGAACCTGTTCTCCAAAATATGCAATTTAACAATTACAGGGATAGGAAAAAGAAAATAAGTATCCGTCAATTGCAAGTTACAGGCCGCTTGTAATGCAGGATACAAGTACATGGGGAAACTAACTAACAACATGGAATAAGCATGATATCAAAATAAACAACTAGCATGGCAAGGTGATCAAGTGTAAATGGCATGAACCAAGTGTAAAGTAAACAAGTATCATGTAAACAAACATCAAGTGTCAAGTATCACGTAATTATGTATCAAGTGTCATGTATCAAGTAAGCATGTATCATGTCTCATGTATCAAGTGATCAAGTATCAAGTAAGCATGTATCATGTTTAGGTGTCATGTATCAAGTTTTGTAGTGATTACTATCTAGGTAGCATTTCATGCATCCCACACCGCATGGTTGCTACAACAAACAGTTTCGCTTTAGATTTCATAGTGGACAATAGAGGGCAGTGTACTCAGGGACAAGTATCAAGTAATCGAGCTCCAAGCTCCAAGCTCCAAGTATCATGTATCACGTATCATGTAATCACGTGTCAAGTTGTGCAAGTGGCAAGTAACGTGTCTTGCGTGCAAGTATCAAGTAATCACGTGTCAAGTATCATGTCTCAAGTAATCACGTAGGATCAGTGAATCCCCTTTCGAGTACACATTTCTGAATTATCCACTATTAGATGTTTCCCTTAAACCCCGACTTGATTATTTATTATTAATGTCAAACAAGCATGTAGGTGTAAAAAATATATCAAGAATAACATGGCATGGTCAAGTGGCAAGCTCAAGTTGCAAGATAAACACGTTCGAGTGCAAGATAACACATAAAAGAATAGAAGAACCAAATCTCCAGTTCAGGACAACAAGACCACACTGCAGCAAAACTAAAATTCCCGTTGTTACAAACATGCAAATCTGAATCCGTCGATATGTCTAGAAAATATACTCCCAACCGAACCAGCGAGTATAGATAAGTCACATAGTAATTCACAAAAACGTAACTAGAAACCGATTTGAATCCAGAAAATAGGTTCAGCCAGAAATCAGAAAATCATATTCAAAGTCAGGAAAACAACATCAAAGCACCTCAAATAAATCCAGGAAAATTCTGGGGTATTCCCCTATATGTCTAGTATAAGAATATAAAGTTTCATAATTTTCAGTAAAATTAGTTTAGCCAACAAAAATCAGAAAACATCAAGAAACGATAGTTTGGCAAATCTGGAATTCTCAACACTGCTGTACGAAAACTACGATATATCACAAACCGTGAAATGAAATCCAAATCCGCAAAAGGGAGAAGAAAATAGACAAAATAAACTAACTTTCATATTTAACAAAGATTTTCCATACAGTAAAAGAAATTAGGTTGAAAATACAAATCTTTACAGAACAGTGAGTAAAATCCAGCAAGTATAGTTTTTATAAACGAGCATGAAACGGCATATAAAACTCATAAATAAAATCAACCAAAATTCTGGATAGTCCATAATTAGATATGGAAACACTGACCAAAATTTCAGGTCAAAATAATATTTTTAGCACTAGTTTCAAAATAATTTAGTCATCAAAATCAACAAGAAACGAAATCTGGAAATGAAATACACCTATGTAGTAAAACATCCATATCTCACACATACAAAAACAAAATCGATCAAGGTCAGGAGGGTTGGAAAGAAGACTAATTCCTCTAAAAATCATATTTTATACTGAATAAGATACTGACCTTAATATGGTCTAAATTACTGATCAAGACAGATTATCGACAAAACTCAGAATTTCCTTTAGGAACAAAACCAATATGAATCACACGGAACTTGATCGAAACATAACTAAACATGAATTAGAGTCTACTAAGTGTCCAAACAACATGATGTAGGGTATACGATATGTCCACAACAAGTATATCACATGGATCTCACAAGCACACGAGTTCTCATAATTGTTCCACATATACATCACATCAAGAAACGGTCACTCCTAGGTTAATTCATGTTATATGTGTCGTGAGGAAACTATGGTCAAGAGAACAATAGAGACAATAATCATCAAACATACATCACACATAAGCTGTCTCTAGAACCCAACTACATTACAAGCGGTATTTATGACTTGTATCATACAAAGGAATTTGAGTACAAGTTACTTGCCTTAATCAATGACGAAATCGACGAAAAACAAGAATAAGAATAACGGGAACGAATTTCCGGGCCACGAACAACGGATACCAACGAACCACGAACGAAAACGTGAACACACCAAAACCCACTAGCACCAAGACACGAAAACAACCCGAACAACTCTCGAACGAATGCACGAACTTAATAAGACCGACACGCACTCCAAGAGAGGAAGAGGCGACGGAAAGGAGAGCCACTGCAATCGCTGTTGACTGTGGCGAGGGGCAGGAGGGGGTCTAAATGAGGCCGGAGGAGCAAGCTAGGGTTGGGAGGAGGTGCACACGCTCGGGAGAGAGGGAGAACCGAGGGAAACTTGGTGGCGGCTAGGTTGGAGTAATCAGTTGTATGGAGAGGTTGGTTAATATATATATAGGGAGATTAGGGTTCGGTAGCATAGGGGGCGGCACTGGCATATGGCTACTGGGTGTGGGTATACATGCTAACGGGTTGGGGTGTATTTAGGTTTCTGTAGTATGTAAACAAGGTAAGAATTAGGGTGGATTGCATATGCTGGTGGGATTATGGTGGGTAGGAGTTAATTTTGGGTAATTAATTGGCATGTGGTGTAATAGAGTAGGTAAATGAACTGATGGGAATATGATAAGAAAAGAAAACAGGGCATTAGGTGTTGGTTAGTGGTCATATATATAGGTAAAACTGGGTATATGTTTAGGGTGTTTAGTGAATAGGATTTATAATAGGTATTGGTTCACCATGGGTTTCAGGGATCAAAGAATAGGACATAAAAATAATAAAAAAAGAAATGATTATAGGAAATCAGAAATAATGGCCCGACCAAATGGAACGACGAAAAGACGAACAACGAATCAAGAACTCAAATAAAAAGAACACAAAATAATAAAATGAAAATATATTGAAGCAAAATTCCAATACACGGACCAAGCAACAAAACCTCCAATTCTAACCTCCTCATCTGCTCAATCAGATCCCTCTGCAGAGTCAAGAACATAACTGTCGGTCTCCTGCTCAATTCATCTGGCACCAAGTTTACTTTACCAGGATGGTATTGCAAATTGATATCATAATCGGCCATAAGCTCCAACCAACACCTTTGACTCATGTTTAACTCCTTCTGGTTGAAGACATACTGGAGACTTTTGTGGTCTGTAAAGATCTCCACTCGGTTCCCAAATAAATAATGTCTCCACAGCTTCAAAGCATAAACCACTGCCACTAACTCCAAGTCATGATTCGAATATTTCTTCTCATTCTGCCTCAACTGCCTCGATGCATACGCAATGACTCGGCCCTTCTGCATCAAAACTGCTCCGAGACCCTTACCAGAAGCATCACAGTGAATTACAAATCTACCTGAACCATTGGAAATGGTCAACACAGGCGCTGACGTCAATCTGTTCTTCAACTCAACAAAAGCCACACCACATTTGTCAGACCAACAGAATTTCTTATCCTTCCCAATCAACTTAGTCAACGGTCCTGCTATCTTCGAAAAATCTTGGACAAATTTTCGATAATATCCAGTTAAACCGAGAAAACTCCTGACTTCATAAATTGACTTGGGAAAAGGCCAATCCTTCAGAGCCTCAACCTTAGAAGGATCCACATAATTACCATCGCCTGAGATAATGTGCCCCAAAAATGAAATCCTGTCGAGCCAAAACTCGCACTTGCTGAGTTTCCCATAGAGCTAATTCTCTCTCAAAGTCTGCAGAACCACTCTAAAATGCTCAGCATGATCTTCTTGATTCCGAGAATACACAAAAATATCATCAATGAAGACCACCACAAATCTATCCAAGAACTGAGAGAAGACCTAGTTCATAAGACTCATGAATACAGCCGGCGCGTTCGTAACTCCGAACGACATCACAAGATACTCACAGTGGCCATATCTGGTCCTGAAAGCAGTCTTCTGCACATCAGTCGCTTGCACTTTGACTTGATGATACCCAGAACGAAGATCCAACATCGAGAAAACAGCAGCCCTACTCAACTGGTCAAACAAATTATCGATCCTGGGCAACGGATACCGGTTCTTCACAGTGACACATTTCAGCTCCCGATAATCCACACACAATCGACGACTACATTCCTTCTTGTTGAGAAAAAGGACTAGAGCACCCCAAAGCAAAACACTAGGTCTGATGAAACCCAAATCAAGCAACTCCTGAATCTGCGCCTTAAGCTCTGCTAACTCAACCGGTGCCATCCTGTAGTGACTCTTTGATATAGGCATCGTACCCGGATGAACTTCAATACCGAACTCCACATTTCTATCAGGGGGTAAGCCAGGAAACTCCTCTAGAAAAATATCCAGTAAATGCCGAACTACTAGAGGTGTAGCCTCATAGCCTGAATGCAACTCCATCGCACAAATCTCCTGATCAACTGCAGCTCGGCCAAGGGAAAACTCCCCAGCATGGAACTGAAACTCTGCGCGATCTGGAATCCGAAACACAACATTCTTGGCATGGCAATCAATATTGGCATGGGTTTCCCCAACCAATCCACACCCAGAATAACATCGAACCCTGAATTCCCAATTACAATCAGATTGGCCTTGAAATCTGTGCTACCAATAATTACAGGACACTTCCTGCACTCCCGGGAACATATGACAACTCCACCACCTGTCACAATGTTCCAAGCCTCTGACATGTTGCTGCACTCCAACTAATAGCGAGCGACAAATCGAGAAGAGACAAAAGAATGGGTTGCCCCAGAATCAAAAAGAACATGAGCAAGGAAAAAGCAAATAAGGACAACACCTAAGATAGAATCAAAAGAGACAAAGAAAAGGATGGTTGAACAGGGGTGAGAAAAAATAAAATGCATAAAGAACAACAGAAAGAAATAAAGCAAAGGAATGAAGAAACAAAAGAGAACAATAAAACAAAAAAAACAAAAGATACCTGCAACCACACCCTCAGCTGACTCAGCATCTGCAGCGGTCAGGTTGAAAGCCTGACCTCTCCTGGGAGCAGCAGTCCTTTGACCGACAACCTGACGCTGCAGAGGAAGCGGTGATCTAACTGGACCATGAGCTGTAGCAACTGGCTGAACAGGACCCCTGGCTGGAGGAGTCAACTGCGGGCAGTCCTACACCGAGTGGTCAGCAGCACCACATCCAAAACAACGATGATTTGCATGTCAGCAATCCTTGCGCTCATGCCCTGGAAGACGACAAAAGTCACAGAAACCAACTCTCAGAGGACCCACAGAAGAGTAGGGCGCTGCCCTGACCGGAAGGGCTGGGACATGTCTCCGAATAGGCCCACCAGATGACCTAGTAATTGAGTGCAGAACAATCCGCTATGAAGGAGCCAATCCACCGCGAGCCTGCTCCTGAGCTTTAGCTGCCTCAAGAGCCTCAGCATAAGTACGCAAGCAAAGAGAAACAAGCTGCATCTTGATGTCTCGCTCAAGCCCCAAAATGAACCTACGAGCCCTATCCTCTTCGTTCGCCACAAGAATGGCTGCGAAGCGACTATGTCTCGTAAATTCAACGACGTACTCGTCCACAGACCTAGAGCCCTGTTTCAAGAAAGTCTTATGTTACAACATTATATGAACAATATGTAACAAAATTCCACTACTAGAAATAACGACCAACCTGTTTCAGGACTAGGAATTGCTACTCCATCACAACTCTGGTGTTGCTAGGAAAGAACTTCTCCAAGAAGCTCCTAGTGAAAGTGGCCCAAGTGATCAGTCGTTCGAGACTTTCAGACTCGGACCTCCACCAGATATGAGCCAAGTCCACCAACTGGATGGTCACCTCATCCACACAATCTGCATTTGCAACCCTAGCTTCCAAAAGCAGTTGCTCTGTCCTAATTAACCACTGTTCAGCCTCCAAAGGCATCTCAGTGCCTGAAAATATGTCGGGATGCAGCCTCATAAAGTCTGTGACTGTTCTCGGACGGGGAGGAAGAACGGCCTGTGTAGGCACAATGGGCGAAGAACTCAAGCAGCTTCCAAAGCAGCCATCACCAAATCACTATGGTTCTGCTGCATATTGATCAAGCGCTCAAGCACAGTGGTGACAGCCTCAAGCTCAGGCTAGTCACCCAGAACACGAGAAGAACCTCTATGAGCCATAGTCTGCACAAAACCTGTAATACCCCGGATTGTACGACACTTCTATATGTATGTATATATATATATATATATATATATATATATATATATATATATATATATATATATATATTGTATGTATGCGTGCATATGATTGCAATGTTTTGTTTGAGCATATGAATGTTGGAGTGAGTCCATGTTTGCGGGACGGTTTATGAGAGCGGTTGCATTCTAGAAGATGCACAGGAATGAGGAGGACCGATACTGGTATAAACACTAGTTTTCAGTACGACGTCTATGCAAATATAACATCGTATGATACTATGCACGATAAACCCCTCGTCTCGCATTCAAAAGAACCCATTTAAGATTAAATTGGGCAGCCAACACATCCCACCAAAATCCATTGGCTAAAGCCATGGTTTTGGCTCAAAACCACCCTACCACCTATCCTACTCCCCCCTCCCCTAGCAAAACTGGCCCACTTCTCCCCTATCTTCTCCTTCATTTCTCCATCAAAAACCACTCTTTCCCACCTCCTTTGTTCTGGAATTTCAGAACTCCACCAAGAGAAAAGGAAGAGAAAAAAGAGAAAGAAGAGAGATTGAAGAAGAAGTCTTAGGAGGGATTCTCAAGGGAAGGAAATCTTAAGAGATCAACTACTCTTCATTAACTCAGGGTGGGGAGTTACTTTAACCCTTCTTTTATGTCTCTTAATTGATTTTCTTGCATGCATGTGTGGTAGGAAGTGCTAGGATGTATATCTAAGAAGTTGAAAGATGAAATCATTACCTGGAACTAGAAACTTGTTCTGAATCCTATTTTTTAGATTTTTCTGAGAGCAAACCACAAGGAATTAGACCATGGAATTTTCAGAGATTGTTCCTATAAATGTGTAGATGGTTCATGATTTATTTCAGATTTTTCTGAGGTCATTTAGTATTTTGATAAAATCTATTTGTAGAACTGTGTCGTAAGGCAGAATCAGCAGTTGGTTAACAGGATGACTGATATTATTAGAATTTTCATAATTTATTGGAACATGTTCTTGATCTGAAAATTTTACCCTGTATTCCCACATGCATCTAGACTCTATAAAAAAATCAGGAAAATGTTTGGATGGATTTATAGGCTTGATAAAAATAAAAATTGATCTTTAATCAGTAGGTGGAGCTGAACTGGAGAACATGATGACTTTCTGTGCTAAATTGAATTATGTAGAACTCAGTGTAGACTTGGAGTTTGGACATGGAACCTTTTGCATGTTGTTCACTATGATCTCTAGTATCTTCACTGTAAGTTTTGTGTCAATTGGATGAGTATGGAATTTATGATGATTTTATTAGCATGTATTGTACTGGTTTCAGACAAATTTGATACCCTGTAGAGATGGTTCATTTGAGGCTCATTAAGAGCAAAATTTGAGAAACTGTTTCATTAGAGGATTGTATTAGACATCAAGACCTTTCCAGCAAGACCTATTTGAGGTGATTCCAGTAAGTGGTTGATTTACTGTGATTTTTGCAATACTGGATAGAGGCCAGAAATTGAGCTTAGTGCTCTGATTTAGGAAGTCCTAGTGTGTGACTTGGTACATTTGTGAGCGATGTGTGTGTTAGGGTGATCTATGGGTATAAATTGGACTCATGACTAACTAGAGAGTTGTAGAGGACATCCACACCTTCCTATAGAACTTGGGTTTGTAGCGTTCTGATAAGCGAGTAGTATTTTGTGCTACCGATAAGGTGCAGCCCGTATACAAGAAATACATAGGCTGAGGCTCGAGAGACTATTTTGTGGACCTAGATGATGGAATTTCAATTTATGATCAACTAGAAAGTTGTAGCCTAGGTTCTTACCTTCCCGAATTGGGCTCGTACACTCCAATCGAAGTTGTATCAAGGAAGTTATAACCTTTTAAGTTTGGGGCAGAAACCCCCGTAGATTGCTTAGTTTGGAGTGTTGACTAGGTTTGGTAAGGACTCGTTCCCCGATGTACTACAATGTTGATAATTATCGTATGGGGACGTGTGGTATCCGTTATTGGTGTTGTTGACTCCTATAATGGGTGTGTGACTCGAGCTAGTCACTAGGGTAAGGGATACCCTGCATTTGTCGACCTTAAGTTATAAACTTCTGCCGAAGCGTAGGACATCCGAGCCATGCCATTGAGATAAGTTCATAGCCCGGGTTAGGGGTGAACATACATTTACAGCCGGGTTAGGGTTGAATGTAGGCCGTAGTGTTGGACAATTCCAAGTCGAGGAAGAGGCGAACCGGACCGGTATCGCCAGGGTCAGAGGTTGATAAGCAAGTTTGAGGCAATCTTATCTTTTACCCAAAGTGATTAGAGTAAGGCTAGGATTAGAGTGACATATTAAGGGGTTGGGTAATTGAATTAGTCCTAGCAGACCATAGTCGGTGTTGTACCTTCCTGTCGTAGGGATACGTTTTTGGCACTCATGAGTGAGTCCTCGGCTCGTATCTCGATCTGTTAATTCCCAAAGTTTGACGGAGCAAGGTACGGGAGGCTAGGAGGATTTGACCTCCCGAGGCGCTCACGTTCCTATGCAAGTGGGGTTTTGTTGTTGTTTGTATACATATGAGTTCATATCCCGAATTAAGGGTGAACATGCATGCGCTAGTCCATAGCCCGGGTTAGGGGTGGACATGGAAACCATACGGTCTTGCTACCGGATTCAACGTGGCTTTCTAAAAAGTTCCGTACACGGGTACCAAGTGGCAAACACGAGCACCACTTAGGCACTATAGTGGCAGAACTAGACCGACCGACTGCAACCTCCTTGGGCGATGGACAATCTATTGGGAACTGGTTGAGTACAAGAGTAGGGTGCATGGTGAGGGATTGAATCCTACAATTAGGAGAGGAGAACTCTTTGGGAAGTATGTAGTATGGGATGCATACGTTTCCATCGAAGTTAATTTTGGGGAAGTATGTAGTATGGGATGCATAATGAATTGCATTAGAGTAGGCGCACCGTGTGCATTCTTGTTTGTGCATTAGATTAGGCCATGTTTGGATCTGGAACGCATGTAGTATGGGATGCATGCGGATCCAGAGTCCCAAGCCTTGCTTGCTTCAGAATAGGCTTGTGATTGGTGTATTTAGTTGTTAGATCATGACATACATGAGCACTACACAATTTTAAATGCACGTTTCCTTTTCCATTCAAGATGGGTTATGATTGCCAGTTTGGAGGATCGCTGTTATTATCAGTATTGCATCAGTCGAAGTACTGACGTACCCCACCTTTTAGGTACCGGTTCTACCTTTCGAGAAGATGTAGAGATATTAGAGTCACGCAGCAGAAGACTCAAGTCGAGGAGCAAGTCCTATGGAAGCAGATTGACCGTTCAGCTGAGCTTCGACAGTGAGCCGTCGACTGCCAGTTCGAGAGAAAGTCGTTAACTTTACAAAAAGGAGTGATGTATGTTTGTAATAAGATGTACTGAGTTTATGTAATTTGTATTCTTGTCAAGAACAAGACATTGGTTGTAATCAATGATGTAATGACTTTATTTGGAAATAAAAAGTTTTAAATTTCCGTGTTATTATTATGTTGAGATGCATTTGAAGGCAAAGATTCTGGTGAGTGTCACGGATGTCCGGTAACGGGGATTCGGGGCGCTACAAAACCAAAAACAGTTAGCATCCAGATCAATGTTGATAATAATAATTCATTTATGCATGCATGGTTGGTGAAATGATTAGCAGATCCCAGTTCGAGCCAAGCTTGTCTAATATATTAGGCAACTAATACATTAGCCAAACCTGATGCTCTTATACCACTAAAAACCTTGTCATGCCCCGCTTTCCAAAAGGAATATAGAATACGAGTACGTGACTAAGCCCAGCGAATGATTTTCATCATCCATAAGCTGTTCAAGAATCTTTACAACATTTCACATGAATAATCAGAGTCGGAAGCAAAAGAATCAACCAACATGCACATATGAACCAAAGTACCAATAAGAATACTTGAAACCAAAATGTATTAATCTCAAACAATCATGATCTGAATAAGACAAATATCTTGTGTCACATTGCCCAAATACAAAACAAATCCAAGTACCAAATATAATATTATTCAAGCAAGCTACAAGAAATAATAATAATAAAATCCAGCACTAATACTTCATGTCACCAATACCATCTGGAACTTGTTTCCCAAAATTTGCAATTTAACAATTGCAGGGATAGGAAAAAGAAAATAGATACCCGTTAATTGCAAGTTACGGACCGCTTGTAATGCATGATACAAGTACATGGGGAAACTAACTAACAACATTGAATAAGCATGATATCAAAATAAACAACTAGCATGACAAGGTGATCAAGTGTAAATGGCATGAACAAAGAGTAAAGTAAACAAGTATCATGTAAACAAGCATTAAGTGTCAAGTATCACGTAATCATGTATCAAGTGTCATGTATCAAGTAAGCATGTATCATGCCTCTTGTATCAAGTGATCAAGTATCAAGTAGGCATGTATCATGTTCAGGTGTCATATATCAAATCTTGTAGTGATTACTATCTAGGTAGCACTTCATGCATCCCACATCGCATGGTTGCTACAACAAATAGTTTCTCTTTAGATTTTATAGTGGACCATAGAGGGCAGTGTACTCAGGGACAAGTATCAAGTAATCGAGCTCCAAGCTCTAAGTATCATGTATCATGTATCATGTATCCTGTAATCACGTGTCAAGTTGTGCAAGTGGCAAGTAACGTGTCTTGCATGCAAGTGTCAAGTAATCACGTGTCAAGTATCATGTCTCAAGTAATCACGTAGGATCAGTGGATCCCCTTCCGAGTACACGTTTCTGAATTATCCATTATTAGATCTTCCCTTAAACCCTGGCTTGATTATTTATTATTAATGTCAAATAAGAATGTAGGTGTGCAAAATATATCAAGAATAACAGGAAATGATCATGTGGCAAGTTCAAGTTGCAAGATAAATACGTATGAGTGCAAGATAACACATAAAAGAATAAAAGAACCAAATCTCTAGTTCAGGACAGCAAGACCACACTGCAGTAAAACTGAAATTCTCATTGTTACAAACATGAAAATCTGAATCCGTCAATACGTCTAGAAAATAGAATCCCAACCGAATCCAGCGAGTATAAATAAGTCATATAGTAATTCACAACAACATAACTCAAAACGGATTTGAATCCAGAAAATAGGTTCAGCCAGAAATTAGAAAATCGTATTCACAGTAAAAAAAAAAGCATCAAAACACCTCAAATAAATCCAGAAAAAATCTGGGGAATTACCCTATATGTCTAGTATCAGAATATAAAGTTTCATAATTTTCCAATAAAATTAGTTTAGCCAAAACAAAATTAGAAAACATCAAGAAACGATAGTTTGGCAAATCTGGAATTCCCAACACTGCTGTTCGAAAACAACGATATCTCGTAAACCGTGAAACAAAATCCAAATCCGCCAAAGGGAGAAGAAAATAGACAAAATAAGATAACTTTCATATTTCACAAAGATTTTCCATACAGTAAAAGGAATTAAGTTGAAAATACAAATCTTTGCAGAACAGTGAGCAAAATCCAGCAAGTATAGTTTTTATACACAAGCATGAAACGGCATATAAAGCTCATCAATAAAATCCACCAAAATTCTGGGTAGTCCCTAATTAGATATATAAATACTGACCAAAATTTTAGATCAAAATAATATGCTTAGCACTAGTATCAAAATAATTTCGTCATCAAAATTATCAAGAAACGAAATCTGGAAATGAAATACAGCTCTGTAGTAAAACATCCATATCTCACACATATGACAAAGAAATCGATCAAGGTCAGAGGGATTGGAAAGAAGACGAATTTCTCTAAAAATTATGTTTTATACTGAAATTAAGATACTGACCTTAATATGGTCTAAATTACTGATCAAGACAGATTATCGACAAAACACAGAATTTCCTCTAGGAAGAAAACCAACATGAATGACATGAAACTTGATCGAAACATAACTAAACATAAGTCCCCCCCCCCATTTCTTTCTCTAGAAAACTTCTAGAGAGAGAAACTTACCCCTCAAACAAAAACCCTAGAAAACCCTAGATCTGGAAATTCTTAGGGGCGGTGGCAGCTAGCCCTCTTCGCTACCGCCCCCTCTCCCTACCCCGTCGTCCCCCCTTGACTCTCCTACACGTCTGACCGTCGCGAACCCATCGCATCTTCACATCGCGTCCCCTGGAGACGATTCAAATCCGCATGAGATTCCCATCGCGTCTTCATCAAGTGAGGCCCAGTCCGTTCTCCTCCCTCTCCTCCAACATTGTCCCTCTTCGCGCGATGGCCCCTCCTCAGTCGCATTAAATGAGGTCGCCTCAGACCGCAGTGACGGCGTTGACTTTGCAATTTCGATGATTGCTAGGAGCGCGTCTTCTTCGCCGGAATCGCCATTGGGGCTTGCTGCTTTTCGATCCTTGATTGGAAACCCCAAGTTTTCGATTTGGGGATTTTTGGAAGAGTGGGAATTTGTCCCCTCCGAGATCCCGTGCTGGAGTTGAGGCCGAAGTTGCCTTTGCTTCCAGATCTGAGATCTAGGTTGCTTTTGGAGTTGGGTGTTTAGGGGTGGTTTGATTGGGGTTGGGGTTAGGGTTTGGGTTAGATTGAAGTTGGTTGGCCTTGCTAGAGGTTCGTCCGGATGTTCTTTGCGCTTGCCACCATGTCCACACTCTCGGGGCCAATCACGGCGATATGCGACTATGATTTGGTTTTTGCGAGGGTCGGTAGTGCGTGTGAAGAAGCCGGGTGTGCTTCTCTATCTGCGAGTCACTGTGATGAGCGGGTTATGATGTTTTGTATGATTGTGGAGTTTGGGCCCGAAGATGGGGTCTCTCCATAGTGTGCGCTCACTTGTCTCTACTTTCGGAGTGCATGTTTCAACTATCGCGGGGCGACTATGTCGTGCCAGAGCATCCTCCCGCACTGGTTGTCGCGAACGCTATGGATATGGAGTTCAAGTGTGATCTGGACGATGGCGAGGTGTGCCCTCCCCCCCCACCATTCCTTAAGTACGCTGTCTTGCACGATTGTGGAGCTTAGGCCCGAAGATGGGGTCCCTCCATGATGTGCGCGTTTGAGGGTCCTACGATGTCGCCGGTGCAGTCTTCACAATGCCTACTATCAGACTATTGAGCTTCCTCCAGCTTAGGCCACTGGCTCGTGACAGCGTCGCCTCTTCCCTAAGAGAGGGAGTTTGAGTCGAGATAAGTCTGTGTGGTGAGAAATCTCCGAAGAGAGCTAGAGCGTGAGAGAGGTGAAGGTATCCTCTCCACGGCTCTCTCCCAAAGCGTGGTGTTTGCTAGGGTGAGCGAGATAGTTGTTTGGTGAGAAACCGCCTGAGAAAGCGCTATCGTGCAAGAGGTGAAGGTATCCTCTTCACGGCTATATCTTTGGTAGCGACTGTGGGATCTATTAGCGCATTTGTAGGATGAGTGGGGGAGATGATGGGAGGGTACGTTTGCAGTGCATGTGCCGTGGGGTTGGAGTTCGATCTGTGGGGCATGGGCCCAAAGATGGGATCCCCCCAGCGAGGTGAAGGCAGGGATCGACGGGTGATAAAATCCTGCCAGACTTGTTTTAGGTGGATGTGCATGTGTCATGGAGGCACTGTATGAAGCTAAACTGACGTACTTACAATTTTGCTGGACCGAGCTGGTTTATCGGCCCACCCTCCAGGGTTGTTGGAGGGATTTGTTGTTTGTACGCGTCATGTTGCTTCATATATGTTTTATTTTCTGTCTGTAATTTGTACTTTGGCCCAGTACTCTGGGTTTGTTTCGTTAAACTCTTATTAATAAAATAGGGTGGCCAGATTCTACCTTTTCCCTAAAAAAACATAACTAAACATGAATTAGAGTCTACTAAGAGTCCAAACAATATGAAATAGGTTATACGTCATGTCCACAACAAGTATATCACATGGATCTCACAAGCACACGAGTTCTCATAATTGTTCCACATATACATCACATCAAGAAACGGTCACTCCTAGGTTAATTCATGTCAAATGTGTCGTGAGGCAACTATGGTCAGGAGCACAATAGAGACAATACTCATCAAACATACATCACACACGAGTTGTTTCTAGAACCCAACTACACTACAAGCGGTATTTATGACTTGTATCATAGAAAGGAATTTGAGTACAAGTTACTTGCCTTAACCGATGACGAAACCGACAAAAATCAAGAATAAGAATAACGGGAACGGATTCCTGGGCCACGAACAACAGATACCAACGAACCACGAACGGGAACACGAACACACCAAAACCCACTAGCACCAAGACACAAAAACAACCCGAACGACTCTTGAACGAACGCACGAACTTAATAAGACCGACACGCACTCCAAGAGAGGAAGAGACAGTGGAGAGGAGAGCTGCTACAATCGCTATTGACTGCGGCGAGGGGCAAGAGGGTGTTCAGATGAGGCCGGAGGAGCAAGCTAGGGTCGGGAAGAGGTGCACACGCTCGGGAGAGAGGGAGAATAGAGGGAAACTTGGTGGCAGCTAGGTAGGAGTAATCAGTTGCATGGAGAGGATGGTTAATATATATATATAGGGAGATTAGGGTTCGGTAGCATAGGGGGGCGGCACAGGCATATGGCTACCGGGTGTGGGTATACATGCTAACGGGTTGGGGTGTATTTGGGTTTCGGTAGTAGGTAAACAAGGTAAGAATTAGGGGGGGATTGCATATGCTGGTGGGATTATGGTGGATAGGAGTTAATTTTGGGTAATTAATAGGTATGTGGTGTAATATAGTAGGTAAATGAACTGATGGATATATGATAAAAAATAACAGGGCATTAGGTGTAGGTTAATGGTTATATATGGGTAAAACTAGGTATATGGTTTGGGTGTTTAGTGAATAGGATTTATAATAGGTATTGGTTCACAATGGGTTTCAAGGATCAAAGAAAAGGACATGACAATAATAAAAAATAAATGATTATAGGAAATCAGAAATAATGGCCCGACCAAATGGAATGAACAAAAGACGGACAACGAATCAAGAACTCAAATAAAAAGAAGACAAAATAATAAAATGACAATATATTGAAGCAAAAATCCAATACACGGACCAAGGAAAAATACAGAGGAACCAATAGCAAGGAAAAAAAATACACTCAAAAATACCCAAATGAAAACAGGGGTTACAAAACCACCCATCATTTTCAACTTATCCACTCTGACTAGCACTGTCACATTTACCCGATATCCGGACCCGACCTGGACCAGCATTGAACCATAACCGACCCAATCTATACGAGGCCCGATCGGGTCTGGGTTCGGATCCTAAAATAAGACCCGATACACTTTCGGGTCCGTGTCTGGGTCTGCTCAAAATAGAATCGACCCGGACCCAAACCTATTAAAAATGCCCAAAAATTATGGAATTTGAATAATAGGGTTATAGAATATACATGTAAATAGTAACTGTTGAAGATAGATGTGTAAATATAATATTTGTTCATGTACTTTAGTGTAAAAATTATTGGAACCATATGGTATCGGGTGCAAAAATATTTGAGAGCAAATATTTATTCACCACTACCGGATCCGATGGGTAGAATTTTTTAACTAGGCCCCAGACCCGGTTCTCGCAAGTCTGGGTCCGGGTCCTATTTTTGGACCCGTGAGGCACCGGGTCCGCATCCGGGTAGTGGAGGACCCGACCCGATAGGACCCGATAGCAGCTCTAACTCTGACATATGGGGACCATCTCCTACACCTTCTCACAAAGGTTATCTCTATTATGTTAGTTTCATCAATGACTTTACTAGCTACACATGGGTATTTCTTATGTGCCAAAGCTCTGATATACCTGATATTTACCAGTTCTTTACAAACATGGTTCACACTCAATTTGGCGTGCGTATCAAAGTCTTCGCTCAGACGGTGATTGTAAGTACACTTCCACTGCTATGAAATCGATCCTCAATCTCATGGTACACTCTTTCAGCAATCATGCCCTCACACACATGAACAGAATGGTGTAGCTAAACGCAAGCAATGTCACATCCTTGAGACTGCTCGGACTCTTCTACTCTCCTCTTCTGTTCCTCGTTCTTTCTGGACTTAAGCTGTCATGACGTCTGTCAGTTTCATTAACATCACTATCTCGTCTGCCCTATCTGGCACATCACCTCATTAGGCTCTTCATCACTCACCGCTGGACTACAGTATGCTCTGTACTTTTGGGTGCACCTGTTATGTCCTTCTTCCTCCCATGGAGTGTACGAAGCTCACCTCTCGAGCTACTAGTGTGTTCATTTAGGTCTCAGTTCTGAACATAAAGGATATCATTGTTTTGATCATGTAGCAGGTCGTGTTCGTATTTCCTGATATGTCTCATTTGTGGAAGGCTCTCCCTACTACTTGAATTATCCTTAGGATGCTTGTTTTCTCGATTCCCATGTAGTTGGACCTATCTCACCAGCCCTACTTTCACGCATTTCATATGATCCGACTCCTTTGGCTCATTTCCCATCTCATACTGACGTTCCACCTATTATTCCTCTTACGAAGACACCACCTGCATCCCCACAACATCCTGCACCATCACCACCTGCATCCCCACAACATCCTGCACCATCACCACCTGCATCTCCACACTTGCATGCACCACTCCACCTATCTCACCCTCACACACTGCCCATCCACCACCGGTCATTAGTCTACACGTTCTACCACAGGCATCCCACCGACCCGTTACACACCTGATGCCACTAGTCCCTCTCACCATTTTAGTTTTACCACCTTTGCCTCATACTCACCACAATTTCATGCATATCTCACTGCTATACACTCTACACGTTAGCTTAGAACTTATCAGGAAGCTATTCAATTTCCCAAGTGGCGAGAAGCTATTGAAGAGGAGTTTCGTGCATTCGATTAGACTGACACTTAGGATGTTGTTCCACTACCTATGGGCATTCAGCCTGTTAGCTGCAAATAGATCTTCAAGGTTAAATATCAGTAGGATGGCTCCATTGAGGGGCACAAGGCTCGTCTTGCTCGATGATTTACTCAAGTGCATAACATTGATTTTGATGAGACTTTACCACATTTGCACAGATTGCTACAGTTCGTACTCTCCTTACCGTTGCCTCCGTTCGTCAGTAATCGTTATACCAGATGGACGTGAAGAATGCATTTCTTCATGGCACATTATCTGAGGCTGTTTACATGCATCCTCCTTCTTGCCTTACCACTCCTCCTCATTATGTTTGCAGTTTCTGTCGTACTATATATGGCCTGAATTGTCATGTCATCACCCAGGCTGGTTTCAGTCCGAGTTCACAGGAGCACTCTATGTTTATGCGGTCATCACCGCAAGGGAGAGTACTTCTCCTATTATATGTTGATGATATAATTAATACTGGGGATGACTCCACTTGCATTGCATCCACCTAACACTACCTTCACCAGCAGTTCCATATGAAAGATCTTGGTAGACTACGCTACTTTCTGGGTCTAGAGATTGCCCATGGCTCACGAAGTACTCATTTCTCAATAGAAATACACATAAGATATTTTCTCTGCTGTATCTCTCTGACAGTCGATTAGCAGATACTCCCTTAGAGCTTTATGTGAAGTTTCATCCCACAGATGGTGAGCTCCTTCCATATCCTACTAGATACAGACAGATTGTTGGACAGCTTGTCTACTTATGCATGTCCAGACCTGATATTGCTCATGCAGTCAGCGTTGTTAGTTGTTTATTTCTGCTCCTACATCAGTTCACTACAGTGCTGTTCTTCAGATCTCTTTGAGGTACTATCACTCGCTCATTATTCATGCCTTTTACATCCAAACTAGAGCTCAGTGCATATTCTGATTCAGACTGGGCGGGTGAACCTACTACCAAACGGTCTACCTCAGGTTTCTGTCTGTTTCTCAGTGATTCGTTGATTTCATGGGGAAGTAAGAAATAGACAGTTGTTGCATGTTCTACCACCAAAGCTGAGTACAGAGTAAAGGTAGCTACTACTAGAGAAATTGTTCATGTTCGTTGGCTATTATCAGATATCGGTGTCACTCGTACAGGAGTTACTCCACTTCATTGTGATAACTGGAGTTCGTTGCACATTGCAAGAAATCCGATCTTTCATGAGCGAACGAAGCACATAGAGATAGGTTGCCGCTATGTTCATGAGCGCTTTGATGTAGGAACCATTTCCTTCAGTCTGTTACATCTTCAAAGCAGACAACAGACTTCTTCACCAAATCTCACACTGTTCAGAGATTTCGTCACTTGGTGAGCAAACTCACATTGTTAGACCCACCGTGAGTTTGAAAAGGGTGTTAGATATTATAATATATATTTAGTCCCATATCGGGTTATGTATCTATTTAGTTTTTGGTTCCCTCCTATATATAGGAGTCATTGTACTCAGTTATAATCAATTCAATAATCCTTTCTCTATCTCTCTATATACTTTATCAGGGAACTTTGGAAAATGTCAACTTCTTTTTGTTTCTTGCTGTGATGTTAGATCCTAGGCATAAGATGAGATTTGTAGAGGTCATATTTGTAAGACAGTAAGATTATGATAATGAAATGGCTGATAGGAAGGTGAACTCTATTAAGGAGGTTGCTATTGAGATTTATAATGACTACAAAAGAAAACTATTTCCAACCCCAACTACTTCATCATTTGCTTATGGTAACACTTCTAGCACTTCATCAACTTTTAGTGTGGAAAACATAACTCTTTATAAACAATCTTACAAGAGGTATAAGAAAGAAGCTGGAGGCGGAGATTCTAAACCTGAATTGGATAAGTACTTGGCAGAAGAATGTGAAGAGGAAAAAGAAGACTTTAGAATAATGGACTGGTGGAGGAAACATGAAATCAGATTTCCTATCCTTGCTCAAATGGCTGGAGATGTCTTGGTCGTTCCTATTTCAACCGTTGCTTCAGAATCTGCATTTAGCACCGGAAGTCGTATCGTTAATCCATTTAAGAGCTCCTTAACTCCTAAGCTAGTCCAAGCGCTTGTGTGTGCACAAGATTGGCTACGATCGGATGTTCGTCGGGTTTGTGTGGAGGAAGACTTGGATCAACTTGAAAGGATTGAGAATGGTAATTTTAAATATGTTTTTTCTTCTATTCAAAATTTGTTATAAGCTCAATAAATCAATAACTAATTTCTTGTTTAATTCAACAGAGGGGACAAAAATTGGAGGAACAGAACCCACATTTGTTGACCTCTAAATTTGATATTTTGTGATTTTTTTCTTATTTTCTTGTAGTCATAAATTAAAGTTATATTATTTCTTCATTTGTATTGTATTCATGTGTTATATTGATGATGCTTAACTTAACAGGATTATTATACTCGAAATTAAAGCAGAATGGAAACTATTCATAGCACAGAGCCTCAAGAAAAAATCAATTGTTAAGAAAAATGATCAATATGGCTTTACGAAAGTTAGATTTAACAATATGACGACCAATATGGCTTGATCTGATATTTTATAACCTAGAGATTTCTATTCATTTACTTCTTTAAATTCATGTGTTTTTGTGCAGTTCTAAAATTCTTCTCAAATTCATGCAGTTCTACCTTGTATTCATATTACTTGCAGGTTGCAGAATGTTTCTCCTTCGTTACAGTAGGTGGTGTTCTGTTCTACAAATTCAGGTGCCCTACTGTTTTCCTCCCTCCTTTTATTGTTCTTAATGTTAGAAATATATGTTCAATATGTCATCCCTTTAAATACTTGCATTCTATGTAGGAATGTCTACTATCTGTTCGGGACCTGTTTGGTGGCTACTCTACTTTTTGTCATGGTTGCAGTTTTTTTAGGCTTCTCTGTTGAATGCAAAGACAGAGCTCCGGATGTTTTTTGCTGCTATTTAACTTGTTCATGTTCCTTACTATTGTTTTTTTTTTATTGATGTTTTTTTGGATGATCTTTGCTGCTGTTATATCATGTATTTGTTACCGAAAAAACGTTTTTGGTGGTTTGGCTGTAGCATGCTTTTATCCATCTATTGTAGGCCACTATTTCCTCTGAAGCTTGTGGTTTTTGTTAGTTCTTTCTTTTGAAGAAAAGGTTTTATAAACTTCTGTCAACATGTTGCTATGGTTCAGATTTTGCTCGTTGATTTTGGAAAGTAGTTTTCATATGAAACTATCTGATTCCTGGAACCTTGTCTGCTTAGCATTCTGTTGGGAACTCATTCGACCTGCATCATAAACACATTTTAAAAGTGGATGTAAGGAGAAACATGTTAATCAATTCATATCCCACTTATGAATCTATATGGTGATATTCATGTAGAATTTGTCCAACTTTTTTCTTTTGCAGAAAGTATTTATTCCTAGCTTTGAATTTATTCTTACTTTCAATAACTAATTGAGTTGTGTGTGCATCATCTTCAATTCAATGCAGACTGATCTCTTTAGACTGGCCAACGTTCATTCAATCATTCTTTTTTGTGGTCCTTACATATAATTATCAGACACCAAGACTTAAAGGTGCCAGTATTTCTGAACAAGGGATAAATGATATCAATCGAGAAATATTCCCTGTTCTTTTTTGTTCCATCATAGCTAAGAGAGGCAAAGGTTTGTACTGATTATAGTGTAGGTCAAGGGCTAGTTCGGTTATTTCGGTTCTCATCCAAACCAAACCGATAAAATTCGGTTCGGTTAGAACCGAACTGTTATTATTCGGTTCGGTGTTCGGTTTCGATATATAGGGATTTAGATGTGGGTTGATGGGTTGTGGGTATTAGTAGCTAGTAATAGGTATACAAATGGGTTTTGGATATTGGGTCAAATACAAATAGGAATACAAATAGGAATACAAATAGGAGTGAATTCTATAGCTCTTGAAAAAATCCTATTAGGGGTCAAAAATTAATGGGATTGGGAAAACACCATCAAAACTCCACCACAACACCATGGAAAAATAAAATAGAGATAACGAGGCTAAAAATGAGGAAAAGATCAAAATAAAGAAAAACGAAACAAAAGAGATGATCAATCAACACAAGGAGCTCAAAATGAAACAAAACGAATATATATTAAAATCAAATCCAATATACAGTTCAGAAAAATACAAGAGAGAAAAGAAATACACCAAAAATGAAAAATACAGTGAAAATACATAAAATGAAAAACAAGGATTACAATCCTAACCACCTAACAAGAAGAATTTCGTCATCGAAATTCAAAAGGAAGATACATAGGGTAACCCCAAAACAACCAAAATAAAAAAAACAAAACAAAACAAAAACTACTCAAACAAATGAGGAAACTTCTGCTGAATTTCCTCCTCCAGCTCCCAAGACGACTCACCAGGAGAGTGAGGATTTCAAGCAACACGAACCAACTTGATGACCTTGTTCCTAAGCACTTTCTTCCGCCGATCCACAACAGAAACTAGCGGAATCTCACAAGTCAAATCCTGTCGAATGGTCAACTCGGAATGGTCGATCACGTGGCTCTCCTCTCGGATATACCTCCTGAGTTGTGAGCCATGGAAAACATCGTTCACTCCTGATAACGCTGGCGGCAAAGAAAGAGGATAGGCCACCTTGCCTACTCGCTCCAAAATCTCAAACGGTCCAATAAACCTCGGGCTAAGCTTGTCCCCGCCACCGAACCGAATGACACCGTGCCACGGCGATACCTTAAGGAAAACATGGTCACCAACACCAAACTCCAAAGCCCTACGATGGACATCAGCCCACCGCCTCTGCCTGTCCTGAGCTGTCTGCAAATGCTTCCTGATCTGAACCACTGCATCCACTGACCTGGTGATCAACTCCAGACCCAACAACTTCCTCTCACTAATGTCATCCCTGCACACTGGTGATCTGCACTTCCGTCCACAGAGTGCCTCGAACGGAGCAGCTTTAATACTGGCTTGAAAGCTGTTATTGTACGAGAACTCTACGAGATGCAAATGTTCCTCCCAAGACCCACCAAACTGAAGCATACAGGACCTTAACATGTCCTCAATAATCTGAATAGTCCGCTCTGACTGTCCATCAGTCTGGGGATGAAAAGCTATACTGTTTAATTTACTCCCCAAACTGTTCTGAAGAGTCTCCCAGAACTGAGATCTGAATCTCGTATCCCTGTCGGATACAATACTAACTGGAACCTCATGAAGTCTAACAATCTCTTGCATATACCTCTCAGCAAGGCTCTCAGTAGACTGACCGACGCAGAAAGGAACGAAGTGAGCACTCTTCATCAAACGGTCGACAATCACCCAAATGGCATTATGACCCTTAGGACTCCTCGGTAAAGCAGCCACAAAATCCATAGTGATATGTTCTCACTTCTCCTCTGGAATAGGAAGCGGTTGAAGAAGTCCAGCCGTTCTCTGATGCTCTGCCTTAACCTGTCGGCATATCAAACACTGAGCAACATACTGAGCCACAGTCCTTTTCATACTCTGCCACCAAAAATGAAGCTTCAAATCTCGATACATCTTAGTATCACCAGGATGGATAGAATACGAAGACTGATGGGCTTTCTCAAGCAACCTCTGACGAACTTCACCTTCCGGGACACATAATCTGAACCGAAAACGAAGCGATCCATCCGAATGAATAACCATGTCCGTCCTGGACCCAGACTCAACCTCAGCTCGAAATCTTTGCAACTGTGCATCACTAGCCTGCACCTCTTTGATCTGATCAACAAGAGACGACTGCAGCTGAAGCACCAAACAACTCCGATCAGAACTCGACAACAAAACATCCAACTCCAACCGCCTCATTTGCTCAATTAGATCCCTCTGCAGAGTCAAGAACATAACTGCCGATCTCCTGCTTAAAGCATCTAGCACCAAGTTTACTTTACCAGGATGGTATTGCAAACTGATGCCATAATCGGCCATAAGTTCCAACCAACGCCTTTGCCTTATGTTTAACTCCTTCTGGGTGAAGACGTACTTGAGACTTTTGTGGTCTATAAAGATCTCCACTCAGTCCCCAAGTAAATAATGTCTCCACATCTTCAAAGCAAAAATCACTACCGCTAACTCCAAGTCATGAGTAGGATAGTTCTTCTCATGCGGCCTCAACTTCCTCGATGCATATGCAACCACTCGGCCTTTCTGCATCAAAACTGCTCCAAGACCCTTACCAGAAGCATCACAGTGAATTACAAATCCGCCTGAACCATCGGGAATAGTCAACACAGGCGATGACGTCAATTTGTTCTTCAACTCAATAAAAGCTCCATCACACTCACCAGACCAACATAACTTCTGATCCTTCCCAATCATTTTATTCAATGGTCCTGCTATCTTCGAAAAATCTTGGACGAACTTCCGATAATAGCCAGCCAAACCGAGAAAACTCCTGACTTCAGAAACTGACTTGGGAGTAGGCCAATCCTTCAGAGCCTCAACCTTAGCAGGATCCACATAAATACCACCGCCTGAGATAATGTGCCCCAAAAATGAAACCCTGTCGAGCCAAAACTCGTACTTGCTGAGTTTCCTATAGAGCTGATTTTCTCTCAAAGTCTGTAGAACCACTCTAAGATGCTCAGCATGATCTTCATGATTCCTAGAATACACCAAAATATCATCAATGAAGCCCACCATAAATCTATCCAAGAACTGAGAGAAAACCCGGTTCATAAGACTCATGAATACAGCCGGCGCATTCGTAACTCCGAAGGGCATCACAGGATACTCATAGTGCCCGTATCTAGACCTGAAAGCAGACTTCTGTATATCTGCAGCCTTCACCTTGACTTGGTGATATCCAGAACGAAGATCCAACTTCGAGAAAATAGTAGCCCCACTTAGCTGAGCAAACAAATCATCAATTCTCGGCAACGGATACCGATTCTTCATAGCAACCATGTTCAATTATCGATAATCCATGCACAGTCGACGACTACCATCCTTCTTGTGGACAAAAAGGACCGGAGCACCCCAAGGAAAAACACTAGGTCTGATGAAACCCAAATCAAGCAACTGCTGAATCTGCACCTTAAGTTCTGCTAGCTCCACTGGTGCCATCCTGTAGGGACTCTTCGATATTAGCTCTGTTCCAGGCTGAACATCAATACCAAATTCCACTTCCCTATTAGGGGGTAAGCCAGGCAACTCATCTGGAAAAACATCCAAGAAATCCCAAACTACTAAAGGCGCAGCCTCACAGCCTGAATGCAACTCCATCGCACAAATCTCCTGATCAACTGCAGCTCGGCCAAGGGAAGACTCTCCGACATGGAACTTAAACATTGTGCGATCTGGAATTCGGAACACAACCATCTTGGCACGGCAATAAATAATGGCATGGGTTTCACCCAACCAATCCATACCCAGAATAATGTCGAACCCCAAATTCCCAATTACAATCAGATTGGCTTTGAACTCTTTGTCCCCAATAACAACAGAACATTGCCTGTACTCACGGGACCAACTGAAAACTCCACCACCTGTCACAATGTTCTAAGCCTCTAACATGTTGCTACACTCCAACTGATGGCGAGCGACAAATCGAGAGGAGACAAAAGAATGGGTTGCCCCAGAATCAAACAGAACAAAAGCAGGGAAAGTGCACACAAGCACAACACCTAAGATAGAAAGCAAAAGAGACAAGAAAAATAATGGATGACACCAAAATCAAGGAATATGGGTACGAGAAGAATGAATTCATACCCCAGAAGAGATCAATCAAAGAGGACGGCAGAAAAAGACAAAAGAATCAAGTAATCAAAAAATGGAATAAGAAGGGACCAAAAAGAATGGAATAAGAATAGTATCCAGATCAATGTTGATAATATTTGATTCATTCTATGCATGCATGGTTGGTGAATGTTGCGCAGATTCCGGTTCGACCCAAACTTGTCTAATATATTAGTTGCCCAATATATTAGCCAAACTTGGGGCTCTGATACTACTAAAAACCCTGTCACGCCCTGCTTCCCAAAAGAATACGGAATACAGATACATAACAAAAGCCCAGCGAATGATTTTCATCATCCATAAGCCGTTCAAGAAATCTTAACAACATGCACAAGAAATATACAGAGTCAGAAGCGAATTAATCAACCACATGCACATAATGAGTCAAAATACCATCAAGAACACTTGAAACCAAATACATAAATCTCAAATAGTCATGATCCAAATAAAACACAAGTCTTGGATCACATCGCCCAAATACAAAAATAAATTCCAAGTCTCAAAATACAAGAATAATCCAAGTCTCACGAATACAATTATTGTTCAAGCACGATACAAGAAATAATAATAATAAATGCTTCACTAATACTTCAAGTCTCCGATACCATCTGGAACCTGTTCTCCATAATCTGCAATTCATCGAGTGCAGGAAAGAGGAAAAGAAAAACACAAGTACCCGTCAATTGCAAGTCACAGATCACTTATAATGTAGGATACAAGTACATGGGGGAACTAACTAGCACATGGTATAAGTGTGATGTCGAGGTAAACAACTAGCATGGCAAAAGTGATCAAGTGTATAAGGCATAAATCAAGTGTCAAGTAATCAAGTATCATGTAAACATGCATCAAGTATCAAGCGTCATGTATTCATGTATCAAGTATCAAGTTTCATGTCTCATGTATCATGTAGTCATGTATCAAGCAAGCATGTATCATGTTCATGTATCATGTTCAAGTATCATGTTCAAGTAGCATGTATCAAGTCTTGTAGTGAGTTACTATCTAGGTAGCAATTCATGCAGCCCACCTTACATGGTTGCTACAACACAACAGTTTCGTTTTAGATTTCATAGTGGACCATAGAGAGCAGTATAGTCGAGGACAAGCAAGCAATTAAGCTCCAAGCCCCATGTATCATGTATCATGTAATCATGTGTCAAGTGGTGCAAGTGGTAAGTATCGTGTCTTGCGTGCAAGTATCAAGTAATCATGTCAAGTATCACGTAGGATCAGTGGATCCCCTTCCGAGTACACATTTCTGAATTGTCCACTATTAGATCTGTCACTTAAACCCCGACTTGGTTGTTTTTATTATTAATATCAACAAGCATGTATATGTAAAAAATATATCAAGAATGACATGGCATGATCATGTGACAAGTGCAAATAGTAAACTAAACATGTACGAGTGCAAATTATCTCATAAAGGCATAAAATAAACACATCTCAAGTTCAGGACAGCAAGACCATGCTGTAGTAAAATAGTGATTCCAAGAGTTAAAAATAAGAAAATATAGATCCGTCAAAGGATCTGGAAAATAGACATCCACAAAAATCCAGCGAATATAATTAAGTCATATACTAGTTCACAACAACACAGCTCAAAACTGATTTGCACACAGAATTTAGGTTCAGCCAGAAATCAAGAAAATAACTTCAAGAGCATGAAAACAGCATGAAAACACATTAAATAAATCCACAAAAAATCTGGGGTATTTCCCTATATGTCCAGAATCAAAATATAAAGTTTCAAAATTTTCCAGGAAAAATAGATAAGTCATCAAAAATAGGAAAGCATCAAGAAAACATAGTTTAGCGAATCTGGAAATCCTAACACTGCTGTACGAAAACTAAGATATCTCGCAACTAGTGAAACAAAATCCAATTCCACCAAAGGGATATGAAAATAGATAGAATTTACTAACTTTCTCATTTCACAACCAATTTTCATTAAATAAAAGGAATCAAAATAGGGTTCTTTACAGAACAGCGAGCAAAATACAGCATGTATGAATTTTAGAAACAAGCATGAAACATCACATAAAACTTATCAATAAAATTCATCAAAATTCTGGGTAATCCCTAACTTCATAAAGAAACACTGACCTGAGTTTCAACTCAAATAGCATAGTTCTTGAAAATAGTTTGTTATCAAAATTACCCAAAAACAGAATCTGGAAACGATCGACACCTCTATACTAAAACAGGCATAACTCAGGCATACGAAATCCAAATCAAGCAAGGTTAAAGGGGATTGAAAATATACGAAATTATCTAAAACTCATATTTTATACCGAAATCAAGATACTGACTATAACACAGTCGAAAACAGCAAACAAAACAGAACATCCAGAAAATACAGATTTCACCCCTTAAAACAAAAACAACATTTCTTCAAGAATATTGATCCAAACACATCTAAACTTGAAATACGACCTACCAAGTGTCTACATCATGAATTAGGGTTATTAACATGTCCACACCTATTATTTCATATGGGTATCAAACAAAACACGAATTTGCACACAACTCTCACATACATGTTCAAAATCAAGAATCGGGCGAATCCTAGGTTATCTCATGTCAAGAATTTGTGTCGTGAGTCTTCTATGGCCAAAATATCACAATAGAGACAAAAGCCATCAAGAAAAACACAATCTAGGGTTTTCTCTAAACCCAACTACACTATAGGTGAACTTTGGTACTTGTATCAAACAAATAAATTGGAGTACAAGTTACTTGCCTTAATTTGGGGATGAAGAACGATGCAAACAATTCTAGAAGCAAAACCCACGAACGAAATCCGCTACAAGCAACGAATCCAAGCAAAACGAGCGAAACCTTCTCACGAACGAACTCCTTGAAGCACGATCAAAGTGGCAAATGACCACTTTGAGAAAACCACGAAGAGATGTAGGGGGATTCAAAGTGCAAGCTTGATGATGGTGGTGGTGGTTTGGGAGATCGGCAACCAAGTAAGGAGGAAAAGGGGGTGTTCGGGTTTGGGATGGCCGAAGGTGGAGACGGCCGGCAGGGGGGGTTGTCGGCCTATAGGGGTGGTCGGCCTAGTGGTTGAAGGGCAGACCAGGCTGTAGGGTGCCCGGGTTGGTGTGTAGGTCGGCAAGGAGAGAGGGAAAGAGTTAGGGAAGCTAGGGTTTTAGGAGGTGGATTAGGGTTTGTGATTAGGAGGGTATATATATAGGGATTTATATGTGGGTTAATGGGTTGTGGGTATTAGTAGATAGTAATAGGTATACAAATGGGTATTGGATATTGGGTCAAATACAAATAGGAATACAAATATGAGTGAATTCTATGGCTCTTAAAAAAATCCTGTTAGGGGTCAAAAATTAATGGGATTGGGAAAACACCATCAAAACTCCACCACAACACTAGATTTTTCCATAGTTCTTCAAATTTTTCCGAATTTTTTGGAATTTTTCCGTAGTTCTTCAGATTTTCCAAATTTTCTGGATTTTTTCCCAATTTCAAAATCACTTTTACTAATTTTATAATTAATAAATTCAATTTTAATTATTTTTTGAATTTTAAACTAATTTTTCAAATTAAAATAATTATTTTTATTTTTTTAAAAAAAATCTAATAAAAAATGAATTCAGGTGGTTTTTTTAAAAATGTCGACCGTGCACAGATCTTGGCGCGATCTGGGTCACTCATCAGACGGTAGCTCGCGTATCGAGGACATCAAATGGCTGAGATCCGAGAGGAGTGCTGAGGACGATGGCAGGTGATGTGGAAGCATCTCGTGCGTCCATTTCACTTAAGCTCGAATATCTGAGAGATCGGAAGGTCAGGAATCGATGAACAGACCCCCTAGCTCAGCCGACCGTTTGGTCTAGCTATAGCCAATTTCTTCGATTCTTGGGTACTCCGTCGTTCTACTAGGCTATCATGCAGCCTTCGAGCAATGGTGAGGGGTCGTCATCGAGCTTTTTTTGTCGAGCTATGAGATTGAGCTTCTTCACTGAGCTCTGCATTTCGATCGAGCCATGGTGGTCGAGCTCCATTCTCCGTCGACCTATGGGAGCGTCGAACTACTCTCATTCGGTCCAGCTATGGAGTCTTCGAAGTCTCATTGAGCTACGAGAGCTCTCGAATTTGGTCGAGCTGTGGTGCTCCTCCGTCGAGCTACTGGCGAGTTCGTCGAGCTGTGGGTAGCTCGTTGGTCGAGCTATGGGTAGCTCGTTGTTCGAGCTATGAACAATTGTTTCATCGAGATATAGGCATCTTGTTCTCGCCGAGCTATGGGTAATCGAAGCTTCGCCGAAGCTACGGTCGTCTCGTGAGGTTTTCGCTGAGCTATTTGAGCTTTGCCAAGCTATGGAAATGGCCATCTTCATCGAGCTAAGGACTTGGAATTTTCTTCGAGATTTTTTCAAAGCTTGGGATGCTCTGTTTTGAGATCTGTTGTGGGTTTCGACGAAGTGAACTGAGCTCGGAAATAGAGCTGGCTGAGAGGGCTCGACGTTGGAGCGGAGGCGAGAGCTTGATGTCGGAGTTGGAGTGAGGTGGAGAGGGGTTCTTGCCGAGCTCGGATTTTGGCAGGAGAACTTTTGGAAGAGGAAGAAGAAGGGAGAGTAGGAGGAGAAGCGGTGCGGGTTTGCTATGGGGTTTGGATCCGACCCGTTAATGCCCCTTAGCCTTACTTCTTGAATTGCTTGCGGGTTTGGGTCGCGAATCCGACCTGGTCCGAATCCTCTTATACTTTGGCTCCCCTCTCACAATAGTGAGGCAATTTTGTGGAGGTTTTTTGGAGTTTTTTGGGCTTGGGTTTGCATATAATTTATATATATATATATATATATATATATATATATATATATATATATATATATATAATAGATTTGCCCAGGATTTGCCCGTCGGCATGTGCCTACGGCACGTCTTCAGAACGATACAACATATGAAAGCCTTGTAAACAGTAAATCAACAACTATGTAACTTAATTTTGAATAGTATGACAATAATTAGTTGTAAATAAAAGTCCATGTTTCCAATAGTATATGTTGAAAAATAATTATAAATTGGGGTATAAAAGTTCATATTTCCATAAGTGTGTGTGTATATATATATATATATGGGAAAAGGAGGTATGAGCAACTTGCTCATTTAGTAAATAAGCAATTGATGATGTGGCATGCATGTGATTGAAAAGTCCTTAAAAAGGTTAGTTGTCCAATGTATTACATGCATGCCATATAATCAATTGCTCATTTACTAAATGAGCAAGTTGCTCATGTCCCTTTTACCCAATATATATATATATATATATATATATATATATATATATATATATATATATATAAGAGAAATAATTAAATAAATAAATGAGTTGTTTGGGGGGGGATTTGAATTTGAGTTTTGGGGGGAAACTTTGGGGGGGGGGGGGGAATGTGTTTTGTGAGGTTAGATGTGGGCCTTTGATTTTGGGGGGATTATAGGAGAGCCACTTGATAGCTTTCTTTGTATTTTATATATATATATATATATATATATATATATATATAGAGAGAGAGAGAGAGAGAGAGAGAGAGAGAGAGAGAGAGATAATTAAATAAATAAAGGAGTTGTTTTGGGGGGATTTGAATTTGAGTTTGGGGGGGGGGGGATGAGTTTTGTAATGTTAGATCCGTGTCCTTAATTTTGGGAGAATTGAAGGAGAGCCACTTGATAGTTTTCTTTGTATTTTATTGTATAGATAGTTGTTTATATGTGTATACCCGGCTTTTTACTCCATCACCCTCGATTGGTGGATCTTGTACATATATAGCTGTGCTAGGAGAGCTATTGCAGACTTGCTATTTAATCCTTAGCAAGTTTGTGGAGAAAGCTCTACGATGGGATTGAGCGTTGAACTTGTTGTCTTGTCCTAACAAGTTTGTAGAGAACTCTATGACGGAGTTAGACGTTTTAACCTGCCATTTGCACCCCATGAGTTTATAGAGGCAACTCGTAGTGGAGTTTGTGTAGAAACTGCCGTTTTCCTTGCAAGTATAGAGATAACTCGGAGATGGAGTTGATGCAGAAACTGTCGTTTGACCCTGGCGAGTTCGAAGAGGCAACCCGTAGTGGGGTTAGTGTAGAAACTACCATTTAATCACGACGAGTTTAAAGAGACAACTCGTAGTGGATCTGGTCGTTGAACTTGTTGTTTGTTCTCAACAGGTCTAGAAAGAACTCTATGACGGAGTTGAACATTTGTGCTTGTCGTTTGCGCCTGGCGAGTTGGTTGGGAACTCATGACAGAGTTGGACGTCGAATTTTCTGTTTGCGCCCAGCAAGGGTGTAGGGAACTCTGCAATAGAGTTGGACGTTTGAGCTTGCCATTTGTGCCCAGCAAGCGTGTAGAGAACTCTACGCTAGAGTTAGATGTTTGGACTTGCTGTTTGCTCCCAGTAACAATTTTAGGCTTGTGTTGGATGCCAAGCCCATTGCACGAAGATGAGAGGTTGTTTAGAAAGACTTGAGCAAGTAGTGGGGCGATGTACTCGTTATTTGAAGTGAACGAGTTGTTGATAGGGCTTGTGTGAAGAGCAGATCGTTGAACTCTTTGTTAGGAGCCAATGAGCTATTGGCAGAGCTTGAGCAAAGACCAAGGCATCGAACTCGTTGTTTAGATCCAACAAGTTGTTGACGAAGCTCGAACGAAGACAAAGGTGTTGAACTCGTGGTTTGGTGTCACGCTCTGCTTCCCAAAAAGAATACGGAATATGGAGACATGACTAAGCCCATCGAATAATTTTCATCATCCATAAGATGTACAGGAATCTTTACAACATATCATAAGAATAATCAGAGTCGAAAGCAAAAGAAACAACTAGACATGCATAAGTGAAACAAGATACCAACAGGAATTTACTTGAAACCAAAATATAATAATCTCAAATAAATCAGAATCTGGACAAGTCAATAATCATGGGTCACATCGTCACTACAACACACGATGGATTTACCGGCGTATATTCTCCGGCATTTTACCAATCGCGCCGGGGTAGGATAAGACCAGGATTGGGTCACAAATTTGTATAGTTATACACCGGCGGTCTTTACAAAATGCCGGTGAATTATAATATTCACCGGCGTTATTATAAAAACACGCCGGTGAATAGAAAGCGATAATATCCCACAAATCCTCTCCCATTCACCGGTATTTATTAATAAAAACGCTGGTGAATTTACTGGGATAAATCCCTATTCCTACCGCGAAACCCTTTCATTTCGTTTGAGTTTTTTTCCCCAACCGTAATTTCTTCGGGGTTATCGCCACTGGGCCTCCTTCCCTTCCTCAACAACTCCTCTGTCCCCGTCTCTGTGCCCACGTCGACGTCCACGCACTCTCTATCCCGCTCACTCATTTCTCTCTCATCGCAAGTACTATCTCTCTCTCTCTCTCTCTCTCTCTCTCTCTCTCTCTCTCTCTCTACTTCTTGATTTTGTGATTCTGTGATGGTAATGGTTTGGAACTCATGCGATTCTGTGATGTTTATGTTTGTGGAAATTTTGGGTGGTAATGGTTTGAAACTCAATTTAGGGGAGATCTCGATTTAGGGGAATTTTGGATGTTTATGTTTGTGCGATTTTGCGATTCTGTGATGGTAATGGTTTGGAACTTCGCTGTTTTTATAAGGAGTAATTTAGGGGAGATTTGAAACTCAATTTGCCAAAAATGTGGCATTATATACTCAGATTTGGAGTTTTGCCAAAATGTGGCAATATACTCAATTTTATTTAACGGGTCTATAATGTATCTTTCACATTAGCTCCAATACCATTTCCTGTTCTGTAAGGAAAAAATGGTTCATTTTATACTTGTATACTATATTGTGTTGTTTTTTGTGTTATTTCTCTTGTTATTGATGGCTTTGGGTATTTAGGTGGCAATGAACACAACCACATTCTGATTTATAGACTTTCTATAAGATTGGAAATACCACTATCACAACTATGATGGTTTTTTTGATTTTATTTTCATCAACTGAAACTTTAGCATGATGGTTCAAGAGGCTCGAAAATCCTTTTATTCGTTTGTCAACAGATGCTTGTTTTGGTTTGCTACAATCTATACGATTGCAGCTACTTACAATAAAATTTCTCATAAATCTGAATTGACTTTGGCTATAAATTTGAAAGAAATGATAAGCAAGTTGGTGAAAACTATATCTGATAGACTTCCTCTCCAGTAAAAATATGTTTCTGTGTAGTTGAGAATGTTGTGTGGTTAGTATGATTCCCATTATACTGGTAAATTAATAAACTAGAATTGAACATGAAGTTTATTGCAGTTTGAGTGGCCTGAACAGAAGTGTCTCAAGTATTTAAGTCTGATCAGTCTAACTTTTTTAAGTGTACCTATATGTATATCTGTAAATGTTGTTGATTTTTCTTGTTGATTCTTGTTGGTTCCTTGTTGGTTCCTTATTGGTTCTTCTTGTTGGTTCTTGTTGTTTCTTCTTGTTGATTTTCGGCTAGGCTAGCTTTTTGTTGGTTATTCTTGTTGATTTTTGGCTAGGCTGCCTTCTTGTTGATTCTTGTTGAAGCTAGAGAGCTTTAAGAAGTTGAACTAACTGGCTTGGATCTAAGGAGTTAGTGGACTTCGGAGCCAGGTGTTTCTAGCTCGGATTTTGCTAGGTTTTTGGAGCTCGATCATCTCCCATCTTGAAGCTTTATGTGAGGTTATATACAAGTTTATTTTACAGATCTCAGTTTATTGATCAACGAAGTGTTTATAACTGAAGTTGCATACTATGATTTACAGAGGAGTGACTAGTGATGAAATAATCCTGTTTGAACTTATGTTGTGTGTTGTAATTGAAAGTTATCTCATGAGTATTATAAAAGTATAAGTTTCATTTCAGTTAGTGATATTTTTACCTGAATTTGACAGTGAAAGAATTCTTTTCCACTCTTTGTAATTCAATAATTTGAACCCCATATTCTGGTTTAGATTGTAAGAGTGATATGTCAAACCTAATTTTTTTTTTAAATTTATATACCTACACCGGCGTTTGTTAAAACGCCACCGGCATTTGTAAAAACGCCGGTATAGAATGATTATAGGGGAGAAGACGGCAGTCTTTATTAAGCCATACACTGGCGTTTTTGCGACCGCCAGTGTATCTTACAGAAATACCGGTGTTCGTAAAAATTGCCGGTATAGACCCACCCTTTTTTGCGATGCCTTCTTCGGCGGCATTAGCACCGGCGATTTTAAAAATGCCGGTGAATTATTCACCGGCGTTTTAAAATGCCGGTGAATCTCCAATAAAATGCCACCAAACCCATTGTGTGTTGTAGTGTCCAAATACAAATAAATATCCAAGTAATCAAGTACATTTATTCAAATCAAGTAAAAAATAATAATAATAGCAAAGCAGGAAATCCAGCGCTAATATCTCATATCGCCAACTCCATCTGGCAACTGGCCATCCTGATATGCAATTAATAAATTGTAGGAAAAAAGAAAAGAAACAAGATACCCGTCAGTGCAAGTTACGGGTCGCTTGTAGTGCAGGATATAAGTACATGGGATAACCAAATCTAATATAACAGGCATAGCATGGTATAAGCATGATAATAGGATAAAATATCTAACATGAATCAGGAATAAGATCAGGTAACATGGTATACTAACAAGTACAGGTAACATATGTCAAGTATCATGTGTCATGCAAGTAGGTAAACAGGTAAATAGGTATCAAGTTTCATGCAACATGTAAACAGGAATAGGTAATCATGTAACAGGTAATCAGGAACAAGTACAGGTAATCAGATTATGTCATGTCAAGTCTTGTGTTATTACTATCTAGGTAGCACTTCATGCATCCCAGTTTTTACTGCATGGTTGCTACAACAAGCAAGTTACGTTTAGATTTCGTAGTGGAGTCCATAGGGCAGTGTACTAAGCGATCAGGAAAACAGGTTTACTGTAACGCCCCGAATCCCAAAATTACTGAATTCGAGATGTTCTATAGGATCTTTTCACTTTCTTCACATACAATTTTACAAGGAAATTTAAAACTTTTCTTTTACATCAGAGTTTACAACACATTACATTTAAATTTACACAGCGGAAGCAAAATATACAATATTTACATAAATGAACAACAACATAATGAACTCTTGGTGCATCCATTCCTCTTATATGTACTTATCCTGCATAAAACACTGTGGGTACGTCAGTTTATTCAACCGACGATAATTATACATGGCCATCCTCTCTATGCCAGAAACAGTATAATGAATCTCATTTCTTACAAATCACAAACTGGTTCAACATAAGCATGCAAAATAAGGGGGAACTTTTAATGATGTCGTGTCGTGATAGTGCACTTAAATCCTTAATGCAATTTACTTAATTAATCATGACACTAATGCACACTTGTTCGAATTCTATGCATCCCATACTACATAAGTTCGAATGCAAGCCCCCTTAAACGATCTTCATTTTTGTAGGGTTCAATCCCCCGCCATGACTTATTCTACTTCTGTAATTCCAATGAGTATCCTAGATGAATCTATGAGTACAAGCATGTATCCTGGCCCCTGGAGTAGAATTTCGCGCCATGTCTTGACTCGTCAAGCATGCATTCTGCGACAATTCAGCCTCCTCCCTGAACACACTCCTCTTGCAGTCACCAAAACATCCCACAAGCGTGACTAGAGTCCGATCATTACTGAGTTGTGCCCGCGCCATGTCTTGACTCGTCAAGCATGCATTCTGCGGCTCACACACCCGCACCGTACCCTAGCTCTCATACTCATGTTTTTCTCTCATCTTCATCACCTCCACACTATGCATTAATTTAATTAGAATCATGAATGAAAATCAATCTCTAGAGTTAGCCTCTCCATCATCCGGACTTATCATTTCATTTCACTTGACCAACCTGGTCTAATTCTCAATATCATTTTATCCACTGCCGGGGAGACTTAGCTACTCTTCCGTTCAATTTCACATTCACAATATCCAACTGAGCATCATCAGTTCATCATTCATTTTTGAGTCTCACAGACTTTTCTCATCATGATTTCACGTTTCATAATTTCATTTAATCTTCCATTTTTCATCTATGATTCATTTACACCATTCATGCAACCACAAGCAGAATCCATTAACTTTAATTATACAGTTCACAATTACCAACAACAAAATAACATGAATTCAAATATGTCAAGTCCTTTCTGTACAGTCGACTTGGAAGAACACCAGTCGACTTATACAGTCATATACAGGGTTATCAAAGGCTCGGGATAGTCGACTGTGTACACTACCAGTCGCCTGTCCCGCAACTTTCAAGTTCACAATATTAGTCACACAACAGTCGACTGTTCACACCTCAGTCGTCTGTCTTAGCAATTTTATCAGCATAATTCTAGGTCCAGATCAGTCGACTTGCTGCACGCAATCGGTCGACTGAACAGATCTAATTTCAATAGATCATTTACAGTTCTTACGTGCATTCCATCATGATGTCAACTAACAGTACACAAAAGTTCATGTTTCACAGACAAGGTCTCTTATCATTCAGTAACACTTACGACATGGATCATCAGATTACTACCATGTCCTTTCCGTTAAGGAAAATACTTTAAACATGCATTCACATATGCCCATAATGTCTTAAAACAATAAAGATGTAAATCCCAAGTCATCAAACTGGGCCTACACGATGAAAATATATCAGTTTATGAAACTACCCAACAATCAGTCAGATTTGAGGTACCAGTCGACTTAACACACTATCAGTCGACTGCTACGACAATTCCAAAATTATTAATTACCATGAGCTCTTTTTATTCATTTACCTTCCCTCCAGCATATGTGTCATAGGGAAACCATGCAATTAGTATTCATACCATCATGTTCATTTATACACACGTTTATCATTGCAGTCATGCGAATTAATGTCTCGTACCAGTCGACTGGCTCACATGGCAGCCGACTGTACCGACAGCCTCGTTTCAATATTAATAGCAAGTTCAAGCAATTTCTACTGCATTTAAATCACTTTTGTAACATGGTATCCAACATGATAATTATAGTATTACTCCTACGTTAGAAGTCCTGAGAAACACCCACCTTTTATGAAGAAAAATAACGAAATCCCGCAAGTCCTTCAATATAGCGCAGCACTTCTTGTTCCTTTGCTCCACTCCGACTCCTCAGCAATGCGGCTTGCCTCCACAGGAAACTCCCACACAACTCTCAGATACTCTCACGATCTCAGGAATTTTAAGTGTAAAAGAGATAGGGAAAGTAGGGGGGGTATTTATACTAGAAGACCAATAAGATGAAGGGTTGAGATCTATTAGGGAGTTGGAGGATTAAGGGCTGAGATTGATTTGGGGGTTACAAAAACTACCCACAACTCAGGGTAACTACCCATGATCTAGCCCACTCTCTCCCAAAACCGGCCAAAGAGTTGTGCCTAATACACGTATACATTGAGTGCACGTGTACACACAACCACACCCTACAAATAGCATATCTAATACCCGGGA
The DNA here is from genome assembly GCA_017893485.1 of Hemerocallis citrina. Classification (NCBI taxonomy): domain Eukaryota; kingdom Viridiplantae; phylum Streptophyta; class Magnoliopsida; order Asparagales; family Asphodelaceae; genus Hemerocallis; species Hemerocallis citrina. The sequence continues at coordinate 110,203,787 of CM030366.1, read as the reverse complement.
TAAAATAGAGCAAGAAAAATGTTACATTACAAGTTGTGAAAGAATAATAAGGGAGTTTACAATCCATGGGCTTAAAACCAAATTGGGCCAAAATAAATTTTATTAAAAGAAAAATAGACAAATTAACATTGGGCTTTAAAGCAAGTAATTTATAGGGAAAAATATAATTTATACATCATGGAGTAATAGCCACGTGCTACACAAGCATACTAAAAAAGGAATTAATCTTTATATATATTAAGAAAATCGGGGTATTACATTTACGAACAGGTAGAACCTAGTGGCTCTCTTCCGAGTACACCTTCCTATATGGAAGCATGCAGTCAGGAACAGGAACAGGAACAGGCAGAACCTAGTTTTTCTCTTCCGATTACACCTTCCTATAGGGAAGCATGCAATCAGGTACAGGTAACATGATCGTGAATCATGTAGTCATGAACACGTATAGGCATGACACAGGTCCTCTTTTATGTACACATTTCTATATTTTACACTACAAGATCTTTTCCCTTAATCCTGGCTTGGTTATTTTTTATTATAATCAGGCATGCATGTACGTGTCGCAAAAACAAAGCAAGGATAACATGGTATAAACACGTATCAGGTTCTGGTTGCAAGATAAACAAGTACATGTATAAGATAACACATAAAAGGGTAAAACAACGAGATTTCTAGTTCAGGACAGCAAGACAGTGCTGCACTAAAACAGGGATTCTCACCACGAAATGAAGGAGGCATGGTACATTGCCATTGCGGCAACTACATGGGTATTATGGCTAGACAGAAACAACTTTTATTTTCGTGCTTCATGTAGTAGTATTTCTGGTAACCTTACTCATATCATGCATCTTATCTCTTTTTGGGCTATAGCTGCCGCCACAGGAGCGAGACGGAGGATTACCAGAGTCTTCCAGGTGGAGGATTTTGATGATGAGGAGGTAGACTTTGGGCCGACACTGGACTGAGGGACGGCGCCACCCATATTCATCAGACTCCCAATAGCTATAGTCGCTGCGAGTTCATTTCTGGCCTACTGTACTTCTGAATGGTTTTGATGTATGGAGGATTAGACCCACCCCCCAGGGTTTTGTTGGGGTTTATATTTTATTTCCTGCACTGTATTTTTTTTCTTGCTCTGTACTTTTGTTTCTCTCCCGGTACACTGGGGTTGTTTTATTAACTTCTTATTAATGAAACAGGGTGGCATTATTCCACCTTTTACCTCAAAAAAAAACATGCAAATCTGGATCTGTTAGAAAATATGGGAAGTAGACTTCTGGCCGAATCCAGCAAGCATATATAAGTCATATAGTGTTTCACAAAAACATAACTCAAAACTGAATCTAAACAGAAAATGCGTTCAGCTAGAAATCCGCAAATTGTATTCAAGTATAGGAAAACAACATACAAACATCTTAATTAATTTCAGAAAAAATCTGGGGTATTCCCCTATATGTCTAGCATCAAAATATAAATTTTCATAATTTTCCAGCAAGATTAGTTTAGTCAACGAAAATCAGAAAACATCAAGAAACGATAGTTTTGTAAATCTGGAATTCCCGACATTGCTGTACGAAAATAGTAATATCTCGTAAACCGTAATACGAAATCCAGATCCGTCAAAGGGAGATTAAAATAGACATAACAGGCTAACTTTCATATTTCACAAATATTTTTCAAACAGCAAAAGGAACTAGGGTGAAAATGCATATCTTTACAGAACAGCGAGAAAATTCAGCATGTATAACTTTTATTGGAAAGCATGGAATAGGTTGTAAATCTTATCAAATAAATACACCAAAATTATGAGTAATCCCCAACCAAGTATAGAAGTACTGTGCAAAATTTCAAATCAAAATAATAAGTTTAACTCTAGAATCAAAATAGTTTATTCATCAAAATAGTCACGAATCGAAATCTAGAAATTATCTTACACCTCTGTAGTAAAACAGTCATATCTCACACATATGAAAAAGAAATCAAGCTCTGTCAAAAAATTTCGAAAGAAGACAGATTTCTCTAAAACTCATGTTCACAACTGAAATTAAGATACTGACCTTAATATGGTCTAAATTACTGATCAAAACAGGGTATCAACAAAATACAGAAAATACTTCTCGCATAAAATCAACATAGATGATACGAAACTTTCCCGCAACATAACCAAACATGAAATAGAGTATACTAAGTTTCCAACCAACATGAAATAAGGTATTAAGCATGTCTACAACAAGTTTAGCACAAGTATCACAATGAGCACACGAGTTCACACAAGAATATGCATATTGTCACACCAAGAAGCAGTCAATCCTAGTTTAATTCATGTCATGTGTCGTGAGGCAACTATGGTCAAGATAACACTATAGAAACAATATTCATCAAGAGATATCACACATGAGTTGTCTCTAAAACCCAACTACACTACAGGAAGTATTTATGACTTGTATACAACAAAAACAAATACAAGTTACTTGCCTTAGACGAAAACGACGATGAGCAAAGCGAGAATAACAGGAATGGATTCCCAGGCAACGAACAGCGGACGACTCACGAATAAAAATCGAGATTCTTCCACAAGATAACACGTGCACAAGAGAGGTACGTGCACACCAACACAAGTAGCAATCACAACGAGGGAATGACTGTACGACGAAGACGGCAGCAACTACAACGGCCATGAATGCCGCTGTTGCTGGTGTTGTTGCTGTCGGAGAAGGACAGCACCTGACATCGGGAGGCTGCGGGGAGACTGGCGTCAGCTGCTGCCGGGGCTGTGCATTGGAGGGACGACAACCAGGGCGAGGGCGATTGCAGGTGACGAGGACAGGGAGAAGAGGATCAGGAAAGATGCGGAAGGTGATCGGGGTTTGGTAGGGTGACGGAGAGGGTGCGAGGTCGGGGAAGACGGTAGGTGCAGGACTTTGGGAGGTAGCAGGGGGTAGGGCGGCTGGAGTATTAGGGTTGGAGAAGGTAGAGTTTTGAAGGATGGAGGCTGCCGATGGTTGCATGGGTTAATATATAGGATGGGATGCTGTTAGGGTTTGGAAGTGAAGCACAAGAGGGGGTGCAACCGGGTGTGGGTAGTTCTAGGTGGGTTTTGGGTTGGGCTTTTAGGCTAAACAGGTCTGGGTAGTGATAGGGTAATGGGTATAGGAGTAGTTATAGGATTAAGGAGTATTATCATGGGATCATTTTTTGATCCATACAACCATTTATGTGCTCATGATTTAGTCCAAGTTGTTTAACAAAATAACATATACATACAACAAATAAAGAGAACAAAAACAACATAGAAACAAGTAGAGAAACCCCCACCTTGTTGTTTCTCACTAGGAAGAACTAGCCAAGCCCTTCTCCTTCCTCCTAGCTTTTAAGAAAGCTCTAAAAACCTACAAGAGAACTCTCTAGTTTAGGGTCTCTTCTCTCTTTCTTAGCAAATATCCCCTTGGGATATTATATGGCCGGCCAACCCTAAGGGTGAGGGGGGTGAGGGGGAGGGGTGAGGTGGAGGAGAGATTTCTAGTAGAAGACACCTATTAATCTCTTATGTATATTTAATTAATCCCAAACCCTAGATTTAATCCTTCAAACAAATCCTAGCCATTCAATTTGATTAATCATGACAAAAATGAGATATTGGACATGAGATATTTTTGTCCAAAACACATACTACGTGATTTGTACAAACGCATGAAATCGATACAATACGCATACGTATATATTAATATATGTACAGATAATTTTTGTTTGTTAAAACAAACAATCCATATAAAAATAAATTAATTTTGAAAATAATAATAAAAATAAATTTTATTATCGGCTCGGAAGATTCCAGTACCAAAAAGGTATAACACACATACATATAGACTTGTATAAATACAGATGATGATTATTAATTAAACTAAGTAATATCCACCAAAAATATTTCAATTCCAAAAAATAAAATATAAAATTAAAATAATAAAACTAAATAATAATAATAAATAAATATTTATTTATTAATAACCGATCGGGATATTACAATTCTCCCTCCTTAGAATAATTCTGTCCTCAGAACTGTTACTAAGTAGGGAGAACAGAAAATAAAAGGACAACACTCAAAATAAATTGGGAAAAGAAAGTGTCATCCGACTTTCTGGTTCCCAAGTGGCTTCTTCCACGAGTTGATTTTTCCAAAGAGCCTTGACCATCGGAATAGTCTTGTTCCTTAGCACTTTATTCTGACGATCAATAATTCTCATTGGCCGCTCCTTATATGTAAGATCTACTTGTAGGTCTTCAGGAATGTCTGGCAATTGATGACTCGATCTGGCACATACTTCCTCCGCATTGAAAAGTGAAATACATTGTGCACTTGAGACAATTCGGCTGGTAGCTCTAGTCTGTACGCCATCTTCTCGATTCTTTTCAAAATCTGGTACGGTCCAATATATCTCGGTGCTAACTTGCCACCCTTCCCGAACCTGATCACTCCCTTTGTAGGTAAGACTTTCAGAAATAACGAATCATCTTCTTCGAATTCTAAATCTCATCGACGGTTGTCGGCGTAGCTCTTCTGCCTGCTTTGTGCTACTTGCATCCTCTTCCTAATTAGCTCGATCTTCTCGGATGTTTGCTGCACTATTTAAGGTCCAAACATCTGCCTTTCTCGTACTTCGAACCAGCACACGGGCATCCTACATTTCCTTCCATACAATGCTTCATATGGAGCTATCTCAATACTTGCTTGGTAGCTGTTATTATATGCAAACTCTGCCAATGCCAAGTGTCGTTCCCAGCTCCCTCTGAAGTCCATTATGCACGCTCTCAGCATATCCTCGAGAATCCTGTTAACTCTCTATGTCTACCCATAAGTCTGCGGGTGGAAAGCTGTGTTGAACTCTGATCTCGTTCCCAATGCTTCTTGCAGACTTTGCTAAAATCGAGACGTAAACCTTGCATCTCGATCAGAAATGATTGACACTGGCACTCCATGTAGCTTTACGATGCCTTCGATGTAGACTTCCGCTAACTTCTCCACTGACCAAGTCGTCTTTACTGGAAGAAAGTGCACAAACTTCGTTAAATGGTTCACCATAACTTAAATTGAGTCATTCCCTTTCGAACTTCTCGGCATTCCGGTGATGAAATCCATGCTGATATTCTCCCATTTCCACTCTAGAATGGGCAATGGTTGTAGTAGACCTCCTGGTTTCTGATTTTCCGTCTTAACTTTCTGACATGTGAGGCATTTGGCCACAAATTCTGCCACATCCCGCTTCATTCTAGCCCACCAGAAATGTTGTTTTACGTCTTTATACATCTTTGTGCTTCCTGGGTGAACTGATAGTAAGGTGGAGTGCGCCTCCTTCATGATATCCTCTCTTAAGTCATCAATTGTAGGCACACACAACCTATTTCCAAACCAAAGCGACCCTTCCTTCACACTGAACTCTGAGGCTTTTCCTTCATTTACTAGCTACTTTAATGCTTCAATCTGCGCATCCCCTATCTGAGCCTTTTTGACTCGATCATTCAGACTCGGTTGTAATTCCAGACGCGCCAAAACTGTGCTTAAATCTTGAACAATTACTTCAATACCAGCTTTTCTGATCTCGTCGTCAAGCTGTCTTCTTGTTGCAATGAGCGTGGCTACACTCCTTTTTCTGCTGAGCACATCCGCCACGACATTGGCTTTTCCCGGATGATATAAGATCTCTGGTCTGATGTCTTCCAAAACCTCCAACCATCACTTCTGTCTGAGATTCAAATCCTTTTGCTAGTAGATATACTTCAGGCTTTTATGGTCGGTGAGCATCTCTACCTTAGTCCCATAGAAATAGTGCCACCATAACTTCAGAGCAAAAATTATTGCTGTTAATTCCAAGTCATGCGTCGGGTAATTCTTGTCATGCGGTCGAAGTTGGCTCGATCCGTACGCTATGACCTTCCCCTGTTGCATCAGAACACATCCGAATCCCCAAAATGAAGCATCACTGTAGATCACATACCCCTTATCTTGTTGAGGCAGAACCAAAATCGGTGCAGAAATCAATTTGTTCTTCAGCTCTCGAAAGCTCCCTTCACATCTCTCAGTCCAACTAAAGCTCACGTTCTTCTTAGTCAGTGTCGTAATTGGTACAACAATTCTGGCATAAATCTGGATGAACTTCCTGTAGTACCCTTTCATGCCCAAGAAACTCTTGACCTCCTTCACAGTTCTCGGCTGAGGCCAACTCTTTACTGCGTCGATCTTCTCCGGATCTGTAGCCACTCCCTCCTTACAAAGGACATGGCCCAAGAATGCCACTTCTGATTTCCAGCATTCATACTTTGACATCTTGGCATAAAGCTGATGCTCCCGTAGTTTGACCAATACTGCAGTCAGATGCTTAACATGCTCCTATTCTGTTTATGAATATACTAAGATGTCTTCTAAGAAGATAACCACAAATGAATCGATGAATGGCCCTAAGATACGTTTCATCATGTCCATAAAGATCGTTGGAGCATTGGTCACTCCGAACGGCATTACTAAGAACTCGTAATTACCGTGCCGAGTACGGAATGCTGTCTCGGGTATATCTTCTTCCTTAATCCGAACTTGATGATAACCTGAACTGTAACTCCTATTTTTCATTTTTCATATTTTTGGTGTATTTTTCTTTTTCTTGGGTATTTTTACTCTCTTTGTATTCTTAGACCGTATATTGGAGTTGTTTTCAATATATATATATTCATTTTTATTTCATTTTGAGCTCTTTGTGTCTGATTGTCTATCTTTTGCTTCGTTCTTTATCGATTGTTGTTTTCCTCTTTATTGGATTCTTGTTCTATTCTTTTGCTCGTGTGTGGGTGCTCGTAGTTTCTTTTTGCTAAGCCTATTGTTAATCCTATTGCAAATTTAAACCCTAGACCCAAATAATTATCCCCAAACCCATTTAATTACGAAATCCTATTCTAATCCTAATAACCCAATCTCCTACTACTACTACAATAAACCCATAACCCAATTACCCATCAACCCTATATCTCCTAAAACCCTAAAACCCAAACCCTATATAAACTCTACCACTTCTCTCTCCCTACCGAAACCTAGCCCCCAACCTCTCCACTGTGCAAACCCCTCACCCAAACCGTACCCTGCCTTCAACCCCTGACTGAACCCATTACCCCACTGAACCATACACCGATCGCCATAACCCATCCACTGTGCCATTACTCCCGATCACCTCATCACCCCGACCCATCGCACCCTTGCACCAAGTACCTCCCATCCCGTCCATCTCTCCCCATCTCTCCCTGCTCTGTTTCGGTGCGCCACCGAAGACAACAGCCGCGACAACCAACAACGCCAGTAAAACCGCCGTCGTCGCCGCTCTCTTCTCCCGGTCTCTCTCTCTTGTGGAGTTTGCACGTGCACGGCTATTGCACGTGTTTACTCGGGTGTTATCTTAGTTCTTAGATCTTGGTTCATGGGATCTGTCCATTCGTTCACTGTGTTCGTTGTCCGAAAATTAGTTCCCGTTATTCTTGCTTTTGCTCGTCTTCGTTTTTGTCTTCGGTTAAGGCAAGTAACTTGTTGTATAATACAAGTCATAAATACCGCCTGTAGTGTAGTTGGGTTCTAGATACAACTTGTGTGTGTTATCTTTGATGGGTATTGTCTCTATTGTGAAATCTTGACCATAGTTGACTCACGACACAAATTTGACATGATACAACTTAGGATTGACTGTTAGTTGATGTGATTATATATGTGAGATGGTTATGTGAAACTGTGTGTTTGTTGGGATCCATGTGATATATTCGTTGTAGACATGGCATTGCCCTATTTCATGTTGTTTGTACACTTAGTAGACTCTATTTCATGTTTGATTATGTTTCGTGCAAGTTTTGGATGATCTATGTTGATTTTGTTTCTAAAAGAAAATCTGTATTTTGTCGATGATCTGTTTTGATTGGTAATTTAGACCATATTAAGGTTAGTATCTTAAATCCATTTGTGAACATGATTTTTAGAGAAATCTGTTTTCTTTCAAAATTTTATGATAGAGCTCGATTTCATTTTTGTATGTATGAGATATGGATGTTTTACTACACATGTGTAATATAATTTCCAGATTTCGTTTCTTGATGATTTTAATGAATAAACTATTTTGATACTAGTGCTAAATATATTATTTTGATCTAAAATTTTGGCCATTAATTTTAAACTTGATTATGGATTACCCAGAATTTTTTTGGATTTAATTGATAAGATTTATCAACCGTTTCATGCTTTCGAATAAAAACTATACTTGCTAAATTTTGCTCGCTGTTCTGAAAAGATTTGCATTTTCACCCTAGTTCCTTTTACTGTATGAAAAATCTTTGTAAAATATGAAAGTTATCTTGTTTTGTCTATTTTCATATCCCTTTGACGTATCTGGATTTTGTTTCACGGTTTGCGAGATATTGATGTTTTTGTACAACAGTGTTGGGAATTCCAGATTTGCCAAACTATCGTTTCTTGATGTTTTCTGTTTTTTGTTGACTAAACTAATCTTACTGGAATATTATGAAACTTTATATTCTGATGCTAGACATATAGGGGAATACCCTAGATTTTTTCTGGATTTAATTGAGATGGTTTAATACTGTTTTCCTAACTTTCAATATGATTTACTGATTTCTGGCTGAACGTATTTTCTGGTTTCAAATCAGTTTTGAGCTATGTTTTTTTGAAACACTATATGGATTATATGTATTCTCTGGATTCAGTAGGAAGTCTACTTTCCAAATTCTCCGACGGATTCAGATTTGGATATTTGTAGTAACAGGAATCACTATTTTAGTACCGTACTGTCATGTTGTCCTGAATATGAACTTATATTGTTTCGCTCTTTTATGTGATTGTCTACCATCTATGCATGTTTAACTGTTACCCTGAACCTGATACTGATTATACCATGTTAGTTTGACATTATTTCATGCTCATACATGCCTGATTGATAATTAAAGTAAAATGACCAAGCTGGGGTTTTAAGGAAAAGATCTAGTAGTGGGAAATATAGAAACGTGTACTTGGAAGGGAACCAGTGTTCCATACTGTTACTGCTACTCAGGGGCAGAGGCACAGTCAGCCTAGGGTGATCGGTCGCTCCCCCTGAGCTCAGCTAGTCTAGTTGTGTAGGCCCAAGGAATTTTTTAAAAGATAAGCTCATGCTCCCTCTGAGCTGTAACACTCCCGCTCCTCTTTCGGCCCAAGCCTAACTCACCTGCTCCTCTTCGCTCCTCTTCTTCCGCCGCTCCTCTTCTTCGAAACCCTCTGTTCTAATCTCAAACACCAAAAAGAGAGATTAAGCGATGAATATGGCCCTCTCTATATCTGTAACGCCCCAAATTTCAAATCACTGAATTCGAGATGTTCTACAGGATCTTTTCACTTTTTTCAGTACAATTTTACAAGGAAATTCAAACTTTTCTTTTTTACATCAGAGTTTACATCATATTACATTTACATTTGCACAGCGGAAGCAAAAATATACAACATTTACATAAATGAACAACAACATGATAAGATCTTTATGCATCCATTCCTCTTTACATGTAATTTATCTTGCATACAAAACTGTGGGTACGTCAGTTTACTCAAACGACGATAATTATACATGGCCATCCTCTCTATGCCAGAAACAGTATAACGAATCTCATTTCTTAACAAATCACAAACTTGTTCACAATAAGAATATAAATCAAAAGGAAACTCTTAATGATGTCGTGTCGTGATTGTGCACTTAATCCTTAATGCAATTATTTAATTTACATGACACTAATGCGTACTTGTTCGAATTATATGCATCCCATACTACATAGGTCCGAGGGCAAGCCTTTTAATCGTTCTTCATTTTTATAGGGTTCAATCCCTCGCCATGATTTACTCTACTTCTGTAATTACGATGAGAATCTTAAATGGTCTATGAGTACAAGCTCGTGCACTGGACCCTGGAGGGGAACCCCACGCCATGTCTTGACTCATCAAGCATGCATTCTGTGGCAATTCAAGCCTCCTCCCTGAACACGATCCTCTTGCAGTCACCAAACATCCCACAAGTGTGACTAGAGTCCGATCATTCTGAGTTGTGCCCGCGCCATGTCTTGACTCATCAAGCATGCATTCTGCGGCTCACACACCCGCACCGTAAACTCTAGTTCTCATACTTATATTTTTCTCTCACTTTCATCACCTCCTCACTATGTACTAAAATTATTAGAATCATGAATAAAAATCAAAGCTCTAGAGTTAGCCTCTCCACCAAACCGGGCTTATCATTTCATTTACACATGACCAACCTTGGTCTTCTTTTCAATATCATTTCATTTCACTGCCGGGGGAGACTTAGCTACTCTTTCGTTCAATTTCAAATTCACAATTTCCACTTGAGCATCCTCAGCTCATAATTCATTTTAGAGTCTCACAGACTTTCTTATCATGATCTTAGCCTTTTATGTTCATTTAATTCTCAATTCATATCTACGATTCTTTTCACATAAATCCAAACAGTCATAAGAATTCATTGACTTCAATCATAAAGTTCACAACTTCCAACAGCAATAAATAAAACGAAATCTCATACATATCAAAGTCCACTCTGTACAGTCGACTTGGAAGGATACCAGTCGACTCATACAGTCAAAATACAGGTTCATCATAAATACTCGGGAGAGTCGACTGCTGTACATGACCAGTCGGCTGTCCCGCAACTTTTCATGTTCACAGTGTCATCCACATGACAGTCGACTGTTCATCCACCAGTCGTCTGTTCTGGGATTTTCAACAGCACAATTCTAAGTTCAGCTCAGTCGACTGGCTACACGCTCTAAGTCGACTGATCAGCTTCATAATTCAAAACAGAAATTATCTTTCTAACCGTTCTCACATGCATTTTCATCACAGCATACATACATTCATATTTCATAAACACCACACTTCTTACTTGTTGAGTAACATCGCAGCATGGAATTCAAGTTACGAATATGCTCTTTTCTTTAAGGAAAATACTTTAAACATGCATTCACACTGCTCATAACTTTCTTACGAAGATGAAGATATAATTCTCAAATCATTACGCTAGATCAACAAGATGGAATATCTCATTACATGGAATTTCCAAATAATCATAATTAAATCGAAGCACCAGTCGGCTGAACACAGTGTCAGGCGACTGCTCCGACAGTTCTTAATTTTGTTAATCATCGCTAGTTCTTTTCATCCATTTACCTTCCCTCCATCATATGTGTCATAGGGAAATACAAACTTAGTAATCACACCATTATGTCTATTTGCATACATGTTTATTCCCATATCATAAAAATAATTGTCTCGTACCAGTCGACTGTTCATGCGTCAGTCGACTGTACCGACTCATTCGTTCTTATTATCAACAGCATGCTCAGGCAATTCTACTACATTGAATTCACTTTCATAACATGGTAGCAATCATAATAGTCATGGTATAATTCCTACATTAGAAGTCCTGAGAAACACCCACCTTATTTGATGAAATAATCGAATCCAGCAAAGTTCCTCAATGCAGTGCCGCACTCCTTGCTCCTTGCTCCTTGTTCCACACCGGCACCTTCAAAATGCTACTCGGTCTCCCACAGAAAAGCACACACACAACTCTCACAAATACTTCTCTTACAATAATAATTTTAGTGTAAAAGAGATAGAGAATGGGAGGGGGTATTTATACACAATTTAGAGTGAGATGGAGGGTTAGGATGCATTAGGGAGTTGGAAGATCAAGGGCTAGAATTCACTAGGAAGTTGTGAAAACTACCCATACTTCAAAAGTAACCGCCCATGATCCTATCCCATTACTTACTCCAACCGGCCAACAAAGAGTGTGCTCCACACGTGTATACAACATGCACGTGTGTGCACCAATCACCCTACAAAACTTGTACATAAAAATAATAAGTCTTTTTAAAAGAGATGTTACACATACAAGTTGTAGAAAAATAATAAAAGAGTTTAAATCCATGGGCTTAAATTTAGTTGGGCCAAAAATAAATATTTTTAAAAGAAAGATAAGTAATTTATCATTTGGGCTTTAGGGAAAAAACAATATGCTTATTCATCATGTTGAAAATAATATCCAAAATATTACACGTGCATACCACGTGCAACAAAATAAATACTCTTTATATATTAGGAAAAATCGGGGTATTACATCACTCCCTCCTTAGAATAGTTCCGTCCCTGGAACTACAGCCAAGAGCGAGAAAAAAAACAGGAAATACAACACAACAACAACAACAGACAAAAGATACAAAGATACAAGGATACAAAGATACATTCAAGCAAAAAGCTCAGGGTAGTCCTTCAACATCCTCTCCTCAGATTCCGAAGTAGCCTCTTCAACCAAGTGGTTTCTCCAGACTACTTTGACCATCGGTATCGTCTTATTCCTCAAGACTTTCTCCATACGGTCAACAATCTCGACAGGAGTCTCGATGTAATTCAGGTCTAACTGCAAACCTTCCGGCACTTCAGGCAAATGATGACTCGGGTCTGGAATATAACCTCTCAACATAGACACATGGAAGACAGTGTGCACCTGAGACAACTCTCCCGGTAATTCAAGCCGGTAAGCAGTTTTCCCGATCCTTTTCAATATCTTATATGGGCCTATAAACCACGGGGCTAACTTCCCGCCTTTGCCAAAATGAACCACACCTTTACTGGGCGATACCATTAGAAAGACGAAGTCACCAACCTCAAACTCAAGGTCCCTTCTCCGGTTGTCTGCATAGCTTTTCTGCCTGCTCTGAGCTTCCACCAACCTTTTCCTGATCAGATCAATCTTCTCAGAAGTCAGCTGTACAAGCTCAGGACCAAACAACTGACGCTCCCCAACTTCATACCAACAAACAGGAGTCCTGCACTTCCTGCCATACAAAGCTTCATACGGCGCCATCCCGATGCTAGCTTGAAAACTGTTGTTGTAGGCAAACTCTACCAAAGGTAAATGCCTTTCCCAACTGCCTCCGAAGTCTAGTATACAACACCGAAGCATATCCTCAAGAATACGATTGACTCTCTCGGTCTGCCCATCGGTTTGCGGATGAAAAGCAGTGCTGAAATCTGTCTTGGTACCCAAAGCTGTCTGAAGACTCTTCCAGAAATGCAAAGTAAACCGCGCATCTCGATCAGACACAATAGTTGAGGGAACACCATGAAGTCTGACAATCTCACCAACATACATCTCAACCAACTTGTCCATCGAAGCAGTGAGTTTCATCGCCAAAAAGTGAGCGGACTTGGTAAGTCGATCGACTATAACCCAAATCGCATCATTGCCTTTAGAACTCTTAGGCAATCCCGTAATGAAATCCATACTGATGTTATCCCACTTCCACTCCAGAATAGGTAACGGCTGTAATAGACCTCCGGGTCTCTGATTTTCGGCTTTGACTTGCTGACAAACCTCACACTTCGCAACAAATTCAGCCACATCCCGCTTCAAACCTGACCACCAGAAATGCTGTTTGATGTCCTTGTACATCTTAGTACTCCCAGGATGTACCGACAAAAGAGTAGCATGCGCCTCCTGAAGAATACTCTCTTTCAGGTCTGCCTGATTTGGAACACACAGCCTATCTCCGAACCACAGCACTCCATCCCTGGTTTGAAAACCGGGCAACCTGCCAGCACTAACCTGCTCCTTCATCTCCAAAATATCAGCATCAACTTCCTGACTTGCAATGATCCTAGCATTCAAAGTAGGCTGAAGCCTCAACTGAGCCAAAGATGCTCCCAATCCTTGCAAGACAACCTCAATACCTGCTCGATCCAACTCCTCAATCAAATGCTTCTGAGTTGTAATCAAACTGGCCAAACTGCTCTTGCGACTAAGTGCATCAGCAACAACATTAGCCTTTCTAGGATGATACTTGATCTCAGGTCGCATATCCTCGAGCACTTCCAACCATCTCCGCTGCCTCAGATTGAGATCCCTCTGCTGATATAAGTACTTCAAGCTCTTGTGATCCGTGTACATGTTCAACTTCTCACCGTACACATAGTGCCTCCATTGCTTCAAAGCAAAGATAATCGCTGCCAACTCCAGATCATGAGTCGGGTAATTCTTCTCATGCGGTCGTAGTTGCCTAGACCCATAAGCGATTACTCTACCTTCTTGCATTATGACACAACCAATCCCACGATGTGAAGCATCGCTATAAACATCATACTCAACACCTGCTCTAGGCAAAGCCAAAATAGGTGCAGTAGTCAGCCTATCTTTCAACTCCTGAAAGCTCACCTCACATTGCTCAGTCCACTTGAAGCTCACATTCTTCTTGGTCAGTCCAGTAAGCGGTACAGCTATCTGAGCATAACCTTGAATGAATCTCCTGTAGTATCCAGTCATCCCAAGAAAACTTCTGACTTCCTTCACTGTAGTAGGCCTAGCCCAATCTCTCACTGCCTCTATCTTCTGAGGGTCAGTTGCCACTCCCTCCTTAGAAAGGATGTGACCTAGGAATGCCACTTCAGATTTCCAGAAATCGCACTTGGATAACTTGGCATACAACTTCTGCTCTTCCAACTTCTGCAACACTGCTGCCAGATGCTCGGTGTGCTCCGCCTCTGACTTGGAGTACACGAGAATATCGTCGATAAACACCACGACGAAAGAATCAATAAACGGCCTCAGAACTCTGTTCATCAAATCCATGAAGATTGCGGGTGCATTTGTCACTCCGAATGGCATAACTAGGAATTCGTAATGCCCATGCCGAGTTCTAAATGCATTTTTATGCACATCTTCAGCTTTCACTTGCACTTGGTGATATCCTGATCGAAGATCTATTTTGGAGAATACAGCTGCTCTTTGTAGACGATCGAACAAGTCATCAATTTGAGGAATCGGATACTTATTCTGAACAGTGACCTTATTCAGCTCTCGGTAATCGATGCACATCCTCATCGATCCATCCTTCTTCTTTACCAAAAGCACTGGTGCTCCCCAAGGTGACGCACTAGGTTGAATAAAGCCTTTCCCCAACAGTTCCTCAATCTGCCGTTTCACCTCATCCTGTTCTACTGGAGCCATCCTATACGGTGCCTTAGAAATGGGTGCACTTCCCGGTTGAACAGTGATGCTGAACTCTACATCACGATGCGGGGGTAACCCAGGAAAATCTTCCAAGAACACGGTCGGATAGTCCCGAACCACAGGAATCCCTTGCAATTCCACAGGAGTCTCTTCCTTGCGGATAGTTGCCACCAGCTTAGAACACTTCTGCTTCCCTTGGAAAGTGACTTCAGGTCCACCTGGAGCCTTCACTGTTACTGTCTTGGTCTTACACTCGATGCTTGCACTGTACACCGACATCCAATCAATGCCAATGATAACATCGACTCCCAAGATAGTCAGCTCGATCAAATCAATGCCAAAGATTCTATCCCCAATCACAATCTCGCAATCAGCATAATACCGATCAGTGGTCAAAGTTTCCCCTGATGGAGTAGCTACTGCTAAGATCTTGCCTGGAAAAATCTTTGGTTCAACTCCCAACACTTTAGCAAAT
Organism: Hemerocallis citrina; assembly: GCA_017893485.1. NCBI lineage: Eukaryota > Viridiplantae > Streptophyta > Magnoliopsida > Asparagales > Asphodelaceae > Hemerocallis > Hemerocallis citrina. The sequence goes on along the minus strand of CM030366.1, from coordinate 110,188,226 downwards.
CTAGGAGACACAAATGTATGAGAGGATCCAGTATCGAATAACACAACAGCTTTCTTTCCATTAAGATAGAGTTCGCCTGTTACATAATACACACCATTACATAACAGTTTCACAATATAACGGGAAGAAGAAATGATGAAACCACTAAACATCAGCCCTTGTACTAGAGATGACCTGATCTGCCTCATCAGCATCAGCTTCCGTCAAAGCAAATACTCGCCCTGATTGGTATGGCCTCTTCCCAGTCTGCTGTATTGGCACATTGTGATTGCCAGCCCGTGGTTTGAGACATTGAGATTGGTAATGTCCCACTTCCCCACAGTTGTAACAGGTGACTGCAGAAGGTCTCCCCACATTGTTTCCAGGTCCTCCAGCTACATGATAGCGTTCGCCCCTGTCGGTTTGAACCTCTGTGCAGATGGTTGCTCCTTGAAACTCCCCGATTGTACAGGCCTCTTTCCGGACTGCCAGTGGTTCCTCTGGTTCTGAACAACATGGAACTGCTCCATATCCGCCTCCGTCGCTGCCGCTCTCTTGACCAGCTTGTCAAATCGCCTGATACCAAGAGGTATCATCCGAGATCTCAAGCTTGGCCTCAACCCATGCTCGAACTTGCGAGCCTTCTTCGCCTCATCCATCACCAGTTCTGGAGCATACCTAGAGAGCTGAGTAAACTTAGTCTCATACTCCCTCACTGACATGCTGCCTTGCTGAAGTGACAGAAACTCCATTGCCTTCTTCTCCTGGACGTCGGAGGGGAAATAGTGACTGCGGAATTCTTCCAAAAATTCCTCCCAGCCGAGCAATAAGCCTCCCATGGTCCTCTTCATCGACTGCCACCAAACAGCCGCATCCTTCTCCAACTGCAAAGTCGCCAACTTGACCTTGCTGCCCTCCGGTGTCTCCAACACCTCGAAGATCGTTTCCACTTGCCGAATCCAGTTGTCAGCCACATCTGGGTCTAACTTTTCCTCGAACATTGGTGGTTTCATTCTCTTGAACGATTCCACTAGCTTAATTGCCTCAGGTACTGGATTCACCGGCCCCCTTCCTTGGTTTACAGCCACTGCATTCAGCGTTTGGTAAACCCTTGCAAGTTCGGTCTCCAGGTCCAAACCTTCACCATTCCTAGCTCCCCTTCTCGACATATTCTGATGCAAAAGATCCATTAAATTCGAAGTATAAAACAAGAATTTAAACCAACTTGCATTTCATTGAATTCCAAAGTTTATACATTCGAATTAAAAACATTTTTGACATCAGAAATGAAGAAAATAGAAGCTACAACAATCTAACTCCTACGGGTCCTTTTCGCTGCTCGAAGTTCTTCCCGCAGTTCATCCACTTCATCTTTCAGCACATCAGTCAGGTTCTTCCTCTTCTCGAGTTCCCAAACCCGATGACTAAGAACAGAGAAGTCGTCCTTCTGCTGTGCCAGCTGAGCTTCCAAAACTCCAACTCTCTCCTTCAGGGTCTCCACTTGCCTCTGAAGAGAAGCCACAATGCCACTCAGAGCTGGTCCCTCTTCTTCATCGGAAGAAGAATCGTCAGATGAATCCGGCGGTGGGGTAATCTCTCGAGATTCAGGCCACTCCTCATCATCAGAATCTGCTTGCCCAGGGTGATACTCGTCCTCAGAATCAGCCTGTCCAGGATGGTACTCTTCCTCAATAATATGTCAGTCGTCGCCTCCAGCAGGGTCGAAGTGATCAGCCATCTCAGAATAGAGAGGAAGAAGCATAAATCATAGAGCAACACAAATGTAAGTCACTTACATTTAAATCTCTAAACTCAAACACACGCTCTAATGTCCACATCTAGGGTGTCGTTCCTTATAAACTTGTACAAGTGTGAAAGCGTAGAAAGCGTGGCTCTGATACCACTCTGTAACGCCCCGAATCCCAAATCACTGAATTCGAGATGTTCTACAGGATCTTTTCACTTTCTTCAGTACAATTTTATAAGGAAATTCAAACTTTTCTTTTTACATCAGAGTTTACATCATTTTACATTTACATTTGCACAGCGGAAGCAAAAATATACAACATTTACATAAATGAACAACAACATGATAAGATCTTTATGCATCCATTCCTCTTTACATGTAATTTATCCTGCATACAAAACTGTGGGTACGTCAGTTTATTCAACCGACGATAATTATACATGGCCATCCTCTCTATGCCAGAAACAGTATAACGAATCTCATTTCTTAACAAATCACAAACTTGTTCACAATAAGAATATAAATCAAAAGGAAACTCTTAATGATGTCGTGTCGTGATTGTGCACTTAATCCTTAATGCAATTATTTAATTTACATGACACTAATGCGCACTTGTTCGAATTCTATGCATCCCATACTATATAGGTCCGAGGGCAAGCCTCTTAATCGTTCTTCATTTTTATAGGGTTCAATCCCTCGCCATGATTTACTCTACTTCTGTAATTACGGTGAGTATCTTAAATGGTCTATGAGTACAAGCTCATGCACTGGACCCTGGAGGGGAACCCCACGCCATGTCTTGACTCATCAAGCATGCATTCTGTGGCAATTCAAGCCTCCTCCCTGAACACGATCCTCTTGTAGTCACCAAACATCCCACAAGTGTGACTAGAGTCCGATCATTCTGAGTTGTGCCCGCACCATGTCTTGACTCATCAAGCATGCATTCTGCGGCTCACACACCCGCACCGTAAACTCTAGTTCTCATACTTATGTTTTTCTCTCACTTTCATCACCTCCTCACTATGTACTAAAATTATTAGAATCATGAATAAAAATCAAAGCTCTAGAGTTAGCCTCTCCACCAAACCGGGCTTATCATTTCATTTACACATGACCAACCTTGGTCTTCTTTTCAATATCATTTCATTTCACTGCCGGGGGAGACTTAGCTACTCTTTCGTTCAATTTCAAATTCACAATTTCCAATTGAGCATCCTCAGCTCATAATTCATTTTAGAGTCTCACAGACTTTCTTATCATGATCTTAGCCTTTCATGTTCATTTAATTCTCAATTCATATCTACGATTCTTTTCACATAAATCCATACAGTCATAAGAATTCATTGACTTCAATCATAAAGTTCACAACTTCCAACAGCAATAAATAAAACAAAATCTCATACATATCAAAGTCCACTCTGTACAGTCGACTTGGAAGGATACCAGTCGACTCATACAGTCAAAATACAGGTTCATCATAAATACTCGGGAGAGTCGACTGCTGTACACGACCAGTCGGCTGTCCCGCAACTTTTCATATTCACAGTGTCATCCATATGACAGTCGACTGTTCATCCACCAGTCGTCTGTTCTGGGATTTTCAACAGCACAATTCTAAGTTCAGCTCAGTCGACTGGCTACACGCTCTAAGTCGACTGATCAGCTTCATAATTCAAAAATAGAAATTATCTTTCTAACCGTTCTCACATGCATTTTCATCACAGCATACATACATTCATATTTCATAAATACCACACTTCTTACTTGTTCAGTAACATCGCAGCATGGAATTCAAGTTACGAATATGCTCTTTTCTTTAAGGAAAATACTTTAAACATGCATTCACACTGCTCATAACTTTCTTACGAAGATGAAGATATAATTCTCAAATCATTACGCTAGATCAACAAGATGGAATATCTCATTACATAGAATTTCCAAATAATCATAATTAAATCGAAGCACCAGTCGGCTGAACACAGTGTCAGGCGACTGCTCCGACAGTTCTTAATTTTGTTAATCATTGCTAGTTCTTTTCATCCATTTACCTTCCCTCCATCATATGTGTCATAGGGAAATACAAACTTAGTAATCACACTATTATGTCTATTTGCATACATGTTTATTTCCATATCATAAAAATAATTGTCTCGTACCAGTCGACTGGTTCATGCGTCAGTCGACTGTACCGACTCATTCGTTCTTATTATCAACAGCATGCTCAGGCAATTCTACTACATTGAATTCACTTTTCATAACATGGTAGCAATCATAATAATCATGGTATAATTCCTACATTAGAAGTCCTGAGAAATACCCACCTTATTTGAAGAAATAATCGAATCCAGCAAAGTTCCTCAATGCAGTGCCGCACTCCTTGCTCCTTGCTCCTTGCTCCACACCGGCACCTTCAGAATGCTACTCGGTCTCCCACAGAAAAGCACACACACAACTCTCACAAATACTTCTCTTACAATAATAATTTTAGTGTAAAAGAGATAGAGAATGGGAGGGGGTATTTATACACAATTTAGAGTGAGATGGAGGGTTAGGATGCATTAGGGAGTTGGAAGATCAAGGGCTAGAATTCACTAGGAAGTTGTGAAAACTACCCATACTTCAAAAGTAACCGCCCATGATCTTATCCCATTACTTACTCCAACCGGCCAACAAAGAGTGTGCTCCACACGTGTATACAACATGCACGTGTGTGCACCAATCACCCTACAAAACTTGTACATAAAAATAATAAGTCTTTTTAAAAGAGATGTTACACATACAAGTTGTAGAAAAATAATAAAAGAGTTTAAATCCATGGGCTTAAATTTAGTTGGGCCAAAAATAAATATTTTTAAAAGAAAGATAAGTAATTTATCATTTGGGCTTTAGGGAAAAAACAATATGCTTATTCATCATGTTGAAAATAATATCCAAAATATTACACGTGCATACCACGTGCAACAAAATAAATACTCTTTATATATTAGGAAAAATCGGGGTATTACAATATCTTCCCTAATCTCTGCTTCTCCATCTTTTCCTTTCACTGTAAGTACTATCCTCTCTCTCCCTAACAAAAACCCATTTTTTTGATATTAAGTTTTTTTTTAATATGAAATGGGTTCAAAATCCACTTCGTGAATTGCGAAAAGGTGGGATCTTTAGTTTCAGAGCAAGGCCTAAGATGGTATCCTTTGATAAAGATTGCATAAGGGGTCTTCAGTCTGGGATTGATAAGCTTGCTGATGCTGTCACTTTCAGACCTAAAGGTGATTACTTGCTTTTTGCCCCTTTCTTTATGTTAGTAGCAGTTTCAGAGTGGAAGTGAGAGATAGAAAAGGGGTTTCTTTTTATTAATATACAAGCTACTCCGATAAATTTGATGCTTTCTTGACTGACTAACCATATGTGATCAATGAAGCATATATAAGGTTGTCGCTGAAATTGTTTTGCCGACTCTTACGGACAACAACAAACTGTTAGGTTGGCAATGACTGTGAGAGATTTTCTAATCTATCAACTAATTAAATGAAACAGTCACTTCTAAATGAAAATGTAGTCCTCTCAGTAGAAAAGAATATTTAAGAAGTAACATTACTATTTAATAGTTCTGCTAATAAAAGTTGTAATGTAGTGAAGTATTGACTTGGGTTGTTTAATTTTCAGCCATGGCCTCGATTTCTACTGGAAACAATGATTTATTCAGGAATCTGATTGCTGAAGTTATAAAGTAGATTGGGCCTGACGAAGTTATATCCATTGAATCATCTTTCTCTGCCACTGTATCAAGGTGCACAACCAAATGCCATTAACTGTTAATTGGTTTATTGTTGATGTGAATTCCATCATTGTTCTCTGGTCATTTAAAAAAAGAAACAAAGATGATATAATTTTACATTACATTAGTGTGTAGCTCTTTGTCCTCTTCTAGACATGATGAAGTATACAACTATATACAACTATATTGAAGGGAATGTCAACTGTTATTGAGCAAAACCATTGTATTTCATGGAGATGAGCTTACCATCAAAAGATAAGCTGATTGTTATTAGTATAGAGTCATTTTACGAGTACTGTGTTTGGAATCTAAACATCATTCACACTAGTGCTTTGAAAATATAGTTGAAAATAGAGTTTTGTAATATAACAATACTTGTTTAATTGCTTTTGTAATATGATTGTGGTGTGGATATTTAAAGACTTCAATAAATTTTTAGTACTTCTTTACTTGTGATTTCGCTCCCGGTGGATGAAAATCCTGGCTCCGCCGCTGCTGCTACTGTTACTGTTACTGCTACTGTTATTGTTACTGCTATTGTTACTGTTACTGTTACTGCTATTATTACTGCTACTGTTATTGATACCTGAGTACACTACCCTATATGGTCCACTATGAAATCTAAAGCGAAATTGTTTGATGTAGCAACCATGTAATAAAAACCGGGGCACATGAAGTGCTACCTAGATAGTAATAACACAAGACTGTAATAACATGACACTGATACTGTTATCTTATATACTGTTACTGACACATACTGTTATACTGTTATATTGTTACACTGTCATCTGATACTGTCATATGTTACTGTTATCTGATACTGTTACTGGACACTGTTAGTTGCCATAAGACACTATTACTTGACACATATAACTGTACTGTTAGCATACCATGCTAGTTGATTTTGTTAATTGATTCATGTCAGACATTACTGTTTATGTAATATACTATGCTATATTTGTTTCCGCTATTATTTTAGATTTGTTTATTCCATGTATTTGTATCCTGCACTTCAAGCGGCCCGTAACTTGCATTGACGGGTACTTATTTTTCGTTTCCTTCTCCTGCAATTATTAATTGCAGAACAGGATGGTCAGCTGCCCGATGGTATTGGAGAGATGAGATATTAGTGTTGGATTCTTTTTGCTATTATTATTATTATTGCTTACTGAATAATGTATTTAAGTACTTGAATATTATTTGTATTTGGGCAATGTGACCCAAGATATTAGTTGTTCGGATCTGTTTATTTGAGATTATTATATTGTTGGATTACAATTAAATTCTGTTGGCATACTGTTTGATTTTGAGATATGTGTATATTGTGGTTGATTCTTTTGGCTTCCGACTCTGGTTATACTGAGATGTGTTGTAAAGATTTTGAACTTATGGATGATGGAAATCATTCGCTGGGTTGAGTCGCGTATCCGTATTTCGTATTCTTTTTGGGAAGCAGGGCATGACATGAACGTAGGTCAATCTTTGAGAACACTGCCGCTCCCTGGAGCTGATTAAATAAGTCATCGATCCTGGGAATTGGGTACTAGTTTCGAACCGTAGCCTTGTTCAACTCCCGATAATCGATGCACATTCTCGCGGTCCTATCCTTCTTCTTCACAAGTAGTACGGTTGCTCCCGAGGGTGAAGCACTCGGCCTGATGAATCCCTTTTGTAGCAGTTCTTCAATTTTCTCCTTAACTTCTTTCTGCTTCACTGGTGCCATCCGATATGGTGTCTTAGACACTGGCGTGCTGCCTGGCTGGACAATAATGCTGAACTCAATATCCCTGTCTGGTGGAAGTCCAGGTAATTGTTCCAAAAATATGTGAGGAAATCTACGTACAATTGGTATCACCTTGACTTCACCTGGCACACGTACTCCAGTCGCAGTTGCAAGAATACCCTCACTCTGCTTTTTCTTTCCTTGAAACACAAGTTGTGGTCCTCTGGATGGTATAATGTCTACCCTCTTCTTCCTGCAGTCGATGCTAGCCTTATGCCTGGACATCCAATCCATTCCAATGATCACGTCCGTTCCTGCAAATCCTAGCTCTAGCAAATCTACACTCAGGATCTCTCTATCAAATTAGAGTTTGCATCCCTTATAGCATAAATTTGTAGGGAGAGTCACTCCAGATGGGGTAGCAACCAACAAAACTGATTCCGGAGTTGCCTCCTGGGTGCATTTCAACCATTTTGAAAATACTTCAGACACAAAAGAATGCGATGAGCCACTATCAAATAAAATAGTTGTTTGGATTCCATTTATATTAATCCATCCTGTTTACAAAAGTGTTTACATCAATTATCTCATGTCAAAATATTCAAATACTATAGTAACATAGCCTTAATTCTTCACCTACCGGTGATGACTCCCTTGTCTTCATCGGCATCCTCCTCAGTAAGTGCAAATACTCGCCCTTCAGCAAGCGGTGGTCCTAGTAGTGACTGTAACTGAGTGACCTACGCCTAAAGCTTAGCGCACTTGCGCTCTAGACGTGCAAACTGCACACGGTGAGTGTGCTTCAGGATCACTGTCCTACGGTCAGCCCTTGCCTTGTCCCTCCTTAACTCCGACACTTCCCTCTCATTATTGAGGGTCACAAACTCACAAGAGTCCATCCTGTTCTCGAGACAGTCATGGCACAAACCCCATGTCGAGAGATCGCAAAATACCTTCTAAAAGGCCTGCTCTACTGGGGTAAGATGGGGAGGTGGCGGGGGTGGGTGTACTGGGATCTGGCCCTCTGCAGGGGCATCCCCTGCTGAGGCAGCTGCGGTGGCCCCATTGACCAATACAGCCCCACCGTGATGGGCTCTAGGTCCGAGTCCACCTCGACTATAATCCCGTGTTCCCATCCATTCCCTATGGGAAACGCTCCGTCCGCCATCCTACAAGGAGTGGACAGGGGTATTAGCATAGATACAGAAATATCATAAAACATAAGTTTAAGGAAACAACTATATGAATTGTAATTATCTACAACAAGCTAAAAACCTAACCCCTACAAGGCATCTAAGTCTATTTTCCTACTGTGTTGGACTATAAATTGAAGTTGCCTCTGATACCACTCTGTAACGCCCCGAATTCCTTATATGGAGAATCGAGATACAAGCCAGGACCTTTACATTCAATTAGTCACAATACATAGAAAACAGGAAAATTTAAAACTTTTTTTACTTCAACACAAATCTTACAAACCAAGTGTTTACATTGTTTCAATAGATTACAACAGAGTATACATGAACGCAACAAATAAACATTGGGCTCTTCACTTGGAAACCATGCCTTGGCTAGAGTCCTCCCAGTTTGGTGATCCAGTATCCACAACCAATTTGAGTGGGGATGTCAGTACATATGTCAGAGTAGTTTAAGTGTTTGTGGGTGCCATGACTTAGAATCTAATACAATGTCAACTAAGGCTATGACGCTCCTATTCTAATGCAAGCGAGAATCTGGAATCGTATGCATCCTATAACTACATACGTCCATATCAAGCTGTTCTCCATATTTAGGGATTTGAACACATGTTATGAATTCTACTTTTGTACACAACTTGTTCCCGACAATTACAACATGACTGAGGAGGTTGCAGACGTGGTCTAGTCCTGCCAATACAGTATGCTCATGGTGTCTATGTTTGCCACTACTACCGGACGCACCAGACATCACTCAAAAAACAGACGAACACAAGGTATCCACGGCACAGGATAGCACGAAGCCTACCCTGTGGCACCCATAACTCATAGACCGTGGTCCATGGCCTGTTCGCTTCCCCGGTATAGAATATGACGGAATTTTGGGGGTCCACCCCTAGTTCCGACAAGCCGTTCTTATCATGGTATTTCAGAAGATATGCAACTCGTGCTCCCAACTCGTGAGAAGGCACCGTACGTATCTCTTTCACGGAAATGTACAACCCCATACACCTCCTAGTGGCGGCCTATAAGACAAGCTGGGTTATAAGGTATCACCCCTAATTTCAACTCTCCCCTTTTGGAAAAATGGTTAAGTAATGATCTTTATAAGTTATTACCCTAATGATGTCACTAAGCTTAAACAATCTCACGGGATTTCAACTTAGAGTTTCTTGAGTTTATCACGGTCTAACTCATGGCCTATCGATCCAAGACATTAGTGACGGCATCTCCCTCACTCATCACTACCCCAAACTCGGATTTTGTCAACAACACTCTCGGTCCGCGATCAACCCACACCGGTTAAGATTTTTCGGCGACCAAGGTGAGATTTATCCATAGTTTCCAAGGTGGTAAGATGCGAGTCTTGATGGTCAATGACCCCTAGGGTAACTACAAGACACTAGACGAGCTTTTATCAAGCTAACCACATTAGTGACTTTCCGAACCATTAATTACCCATACAATGAAGATGAAGAATGTTCACATGATATGATCCAACTTCAGTTAGAACCTCATACAACTAGAATTCATGGGTTCTTTTTCCTAAATTGAACTAGAACTACATGCAACTAGATTCATGGGTTCTTTCTCAAGTTTGAGCTAGAATCACCTAGAAACTAAATGCATGTGTTTTCTATCAATGGAGCTAGAACCATCATGGAGCTAGTTTCATGGGCTTCTTTTTAAAAGTCGACTAGAACAAACATGGAACATGGGTTCGTTTCAATAGTTTAATTAGATTAGCATACGAGCTACATTCATGGGTTCCTTTTTAGAAATTTAAATAAACCATTATAACATACAACTTAAGCATGCATTCTTTTTGAATCTAATAGCAACTCAAGCATGGTTCATGGGTTCTTTTCAAATCTTTACTACAATAACAACTCAAGCATGGTTCATGGGTTCTTTTCTTAGAAAATTAACTAAAACAACTTCACAACTCAAGCATGGTTCTTTGAATCTAAGAACAACTACACATCTCAAGCATGGGTTCTCTTTGAACTTTTGCAACTCAAGCATGAGTTCTTTTCTTAGAAACATAACAAGAACAACTTCACAACTCAAGCATGGTTTCCCTTTACAAAAGTAGCTAGAACAACTTCACAACTCAAGCATGGAATCCCTTTAGAAAAGTAACTAGAACAACTTCACAACTCAAGCATGGTTCTTTGAATCTTAGAACAACTACACATCCCAAGCATGGGTTCTTTTTGAACTTATGCAACTCAAGCATGGGTTCTTTTCTTAGAAAATTAACTAGAATAACTATACAACCTCAAGCATGAATGAGTTCATTTTAAGTCTAGGATAACTACACAACCTCAAGCATGGTTGGGTTCATTTTGAGTCTAGTATAACTACACAACCTCAAGCATGAATGGGTTCATTTTAAGTCAATAACTACACAAACTCAAGCATGATTGGGTTCATTTTAAGTCTAGTATAACTACACAACCTCAAGCATGAATGGATTCATTTTAGGTCTAGAATAACTACACAACCTTAAGCATGAATGAGTTCACAAGCATGAATTGGTTCATGAGTTCTCTTAAGATCTTAGTAATGCTACACATACACAAGCATGGTAATGGAACTATCACAACTTACCTACATATTACAAGGACTACTTCTTTTAGGTATTACAAGTCCTACTTACAAAAATCTAATTTTATCAAATCTACAAATCCTACATATTACAAAACCTACTTTTCTTCCACCTACAAGTTCCTACATAAATAAGACTTACTTTTTATGAACTTAGGGTTAGTAAAGACTTGATTTTTAATGAGGTAGGAAACAACATAAAAATACTATCTTTTTTAAAGCATGTTAAGTTCTACAACCCCAAAATGGGTATGTAAACATTCTCACTTTACTACTCTTTATATGCTCATGGTTTTAGTCCAAGTTGTCATAGTTCTTAGTTAACAAAAATAACACAATAATCATAACAAGCTAAAGCTCCCATCTTTATGGATCTTAGTGAGTTCCACCCTTTAAACTTTTCCTTCTATGAAACCCCTTTAATTGTCCAACCATTCTCATGCACAATTTTAGTCCAAGTAGTAAAAATTAACCATAATAATAACGATAATTATAGCAAGGCTAAAGATTCAATCATTATGTGTTTTTATTAAGTTCCACCATTGAACTCTTCATGGGATCATTTTTTGATCCATACTACCATTTATGTGCTCATGATTTAGTCCAGGTTGTTTAACAACATAACATATACATACAACAAATAAAGAGAACAAAAACAACTTAGAAACAAGTAGAGAAACCCCCACCTTGTTGTTTCTCACTAGGAAGAGCTAGCCAAGCCCTTCTCCTTCCTCCTAGCTTTTTAGAAATCTCCAAAAACCTACAAGAGAACTCTCTTGTTTAGGGTTTCTTCTCTCTTTATTTTCCTCCCAATTTTTCTATTTTGTAAATGAGGCGGGGGGGGGGGGGGGGGGGGGGTATTTATAGGATGAATGAGAGGGTTGTATGTGCAAAATACACTTGTGGATTTAGCAAATATCCCCTTGGGATATTATATGACCGGCCAACCGTAAGGGTGAGAGGGGTGAGGTGGAGTGGTGAGGTGGAGGAGAGACTTCTAGTAGAAGACACCTATTGATCTCTTATGTATCTTTAATTAATCCCAAACCATAGATTTAATCCCTCAAACAAATTCTAGCCATCCAATTAGATTAATCATGACAAAAATGAGATATTTTTGTCCAAAACACATACTACATGATTTGTACAAACGCATAAAATCGATACAATACGTATACGTATATATTAATATATGTACCAATAATTTTTGTTTGTAAAACTGCACAATCCGTATAAATATAAATTAATTTTGAAAATAAAATTTAAAAAAAAAAATTATCGGCTCGAAAGATTCCAATACCAAAATAGTATATTGCACATACATATGGACTGGTATAAATACAGATGATGGATATTAATTAAACTAAGTAATATCCATAAAAAATATTTTAATTTTGAAAAATAAAATAAAATAATAAAAATAAATAATAATAATAAATAAATAAATATTTATTAATAACCGATCAGGATATTATATGGCCGGTGAAGAAGTTTGTTTCTCTTATGTAAAGCATCTCTCCAGTGTGTTGTTGGAAGAATAGCTTACATGACAGTTTGTCATACAGTGTTCGCAGGACTCTTGGTAGTGCTTTGTAGACATGAAACGTAGACTCGTTGTAGTTCTGTTGTTGTAATGAGACTTGGATTTTGTGTAATAAGAAGTCTTCTACGTGCCGGTGTCTTGTTTTGTGATTCATCGTCTTGGGAGTTAGCTAGTCGTATGAGCTGCTCTTGGGGAGAGTTAAACTCTGGACTAGCCGTTTGTAGATGTTTGTAGTGCTACTGGATCAGAACATATGAGTTTACGATGGTTCTGTGATTTAAAGAATTCCTTTCATATGCTTGATCCTTGCTGTCATTGTTGAGGTGCCATCGAATGGGTTTTTTGCAGCTAAATAATAGGGCCTCTAGTCTGTTGTGTATAGATAACGAACTGATGACGGTGTATGACGAAGTTTGGCATTGCTCCATCTTGAATTCAGCTAGTTGTAGGGACAACTCAGAAGGAGAGTTGTTTTTCAAACTTGCTATATGGGTCATTTAACAAATTGTGAGGGTCACATCGAGTGGAGAGTTGAACTCTAAGTGTTGCTTTTTACAAGTGTTGTTTGAGTAACTGTGATCCACGATTTTGGACCTCTTAATCTGTCGTTGGAGAAATTTAACTAGTTACAGGAATATATCAAATAGAGAGTTGAACTCTGAATGTGTATAATTACAAGTTGCGAGAGTAACTCTGAGCCTTGGGTATGGATTCCGAACTTGTTAGTTTGAGTATTAACAGGTTGCAGAAGCAGATCGAATGGCAAAGAGCACTCTGAACTTGCTTCTTTGCAAATAGCGAGAGTCTCTGTCGAGCCATGGGTTTGGAATCCGAACCAGTTATGGAGGCACTAACGGATTGCAAGAGCATATTGAATGGCGAAGTGTACTGTGAACTTTCTTTATTCGAGCAATGGGTATGGACTCCGAATCCATCTTACGGGAAGACATGTAACGAGTGTTTTGTGCCGCTTATGTGTATAAGTTTGGTACTCAACTTGTTGTATAAGTCTCCAAGGAACTTTAACTAGTTTCAGGAACAGATCGGTGAGTTGTGCTCAGAATGTGCAGGATTGCATGTTGTGAGAGTAACCCCGAGCTGTGGATCAGGATTCCAAACTTGTGTTGTAGAAAGCTTATAACGAGTATTTAGCACCGTTCTAAGTGTAAGTTGGGGGTTTAGCTTGTTGTTTGCTTTAATGAATTAACAGGTTGTAGGAGCAGATGGAATGGTGTATCGCACTCTGAACTTGCTTCATTGTAAAATACTGAAGTAACTTCGAACCATGGGTATAGACTCCGAACTCGTCTTGTAGGAAGCTTTTAACGAGTTTTTAGTGTCATTTTTGTGTACAAGTTTGCCACTCAACTCATTGTATGTATCCATAGAGTTGTACAAGAATTTTGCAAAAACTCATACTACATTTTATTGGAAAATAAAACTTAGCGGCTGCTCTAGTAGCTGGCCGTTATTACAAATTGAAGAAATTTGCTGGAAAATAAAACTAAGCGGCTGCTCTAGTGGCTGACCGTTATTACAGATTGTGAAAATTTGCTACTACTATTAAGAGAGGTTGTTTGATACACCCTTCGTTCACCTTCAAGGTGCTCCACCTTCCAAGTTCCAAGTTCTGCTGATATCTTCCTACCCCCCCCCCCCCCCCTGGGTCTTCAAGTTGATGATCCGGTGGGCAAACAACTTGGTAGACCTTGCCTGGACTTGCCTGTTTTGGGGGAGCCCCCATAGAGAAAGAAAAATCTTCTGATGCACCAATGTATTTAGGCAAGATTATTTGTTTCCGTTGAATGAGCAGAATGGCTTCGGGTAAGGGATTCAGGTTTATTACTGTGGTATGGTGAGAACTAGTTTGGACCTGGTGAGAGATGATTTGGCAGGTTTGGAAGTTCTTGGTAGAGTTGTTTATGGCAGTGGCTTTAAGCTCGTTTACATACTGAAAATTATTGTGACTTCTTTATGGCGGTAGCTCTTTGGCATCGAGGGGGAGAACCGAGACCCCCATTATAGTGGTGTAGTATGCTCGAGCTGCCTGTTGGCTTCCTACAGCTTGGACTACGCCAGCTGTTGTTGGGAACTTCATTTTCATGTGAAATGCGGAGCCAACTACATGGAATGCTGCTAGGCCGGGATGGTCGAATATAGCATTGTATGCCGCCTTGACATCGACTACCATAAAGTCCAGTGCTTCTGTTCGAATAGTGGGAGCTTTTCCTGCTGTCACATCCAGTGTGATGACTCCTTCTACTTGTACAGGGACACCGGAGAATCCGTAGAGTGTGTAACTGGCTGGCTTAAGTCGGTCTTGAGAGAGATTGAGAGCCTCGAATGTGTCCATAAAGAGGATGTTTACTGAGCTTCCATTGTCCACTAGGATGCGGCGTACCTCATGATTCACCATGCAAAGTTTTATGACCAATACGTCGTAATGAGGTGTTCAAACGCCTTCTAAGTCCTTGCCGAAGAAGGATATCGGGACCCCGGTGTGTTTGGCAAGCAGAATGTTTTCTATGGATTTGACTTCCCTGACGAAAGCTTTGTGGGAGGAGTTCGAATCTCCCCCCATCGGGCCTCCTAGAATGGAGTGAAGGACGACCATGTGCTGAGTGTCTTGCGGCTCGTATGACCTTTCTTGACACCTATTTGCCCCTCGGGGTGGAGGATTTTTGGCATCGTTGTCTTTCTGAACGAAGTTGGAGAGATAGACCCTGTAAATCAGGGCTTCCTGTTCTTATCTAAGGGCTCGACAGTTGTCAATAGCGTGTCCATAATCTCTGTGAAATGTGCACCACTTATTTTTGTCTCTTCTCCTGCTAGATGTTGACATCATTGGGTGAAGGCAGATTATTCTATCCTTCTCAATTTTCATGAGGATGGCTGATACGCTTGCATTGAGAGGAGTGAACTTGTCGAAGCATGGCGCTAGAGTTAGACGGCGTGAACCTACACCGTTTTTCTGAAACTTTCTGAGTTCTTCCTCGCTTGTATTCTTGTTCCCGGAAGATGAGTCATTCTTACCTTCATGATAGAGAGCTTCCTCGACCCTTATATACTTGTTACTCCGTTCTAGGAGCTCAGTGAAACTTTTGGGTGGCTTTTTGGCAAGAGAGGCTTTCAGGTCTTTGTTAGTGATGTTGTGGTGGAAAGCTGCAGCCGCTACTGAAGTGTCCAAGAAGGAAATTGTCCTTACTTCAGCTGTAAAACATTTGACAATGTCTTTCAGCAGTTCTCCATCTCTTTGCTTTAGTTCCAATAGTGAGACACTTATTTTTTTAGCATTGCGGCAAGTAATAAAGTGTGCAATGAATAGTTCTTCGAGCTGGTCGAAAGAGAATATGGATTTGGGAGTCAGACGTGAAAACCATTCTCTTGCTGATCCTTTTAATGTTGCGGGAAATGTCTGACGCATGAGTGCGTTTGTGGCGTTATAGACCATCATGAGTGTTTTGAAGCTCTCGATATGGTCTGTCGGGTCTGATTCTCCATTGTAGGATTCAAATTGAGAAGACTTGAAGTCCCTTGGAACGGGTGCATTGAGGATGGTTTTGCTGAAGGGGGGTTGACTAGGGCGGTAGGCCCTATTGGAGCAGTTTCTCTCATTCTTCATCCGTTCTAGGCGATCTTCTACTTCTTGAATACGGCGAAGGACTTGGTCGTCCTTCCCCTGAGATCTATTTGAGTCGGCGGATCCTTCATTAGGGGGGAGGTCCAGATCTTGACTCCCTTGGAGAGCATGGAGGATGTCAAGCTTGAACTTATCCAGTTTGGTCCTAGTGACTGGGGCATTTTCCCCTCTGTTCTGCTCAGGAAGCCTTCGATTCTCACGAGTTGGGCTTCTCATTATTGGGCACCCCCTGTGAGAGGAGGATTTCCTTGATCGCTGACTTAGGAAAATGTATTCTCTGGATTGCTTGATGAACTGAGCGGGAGGCCTCAGATCAGGCGCGTCTCTCGTCCAACCTAATTCACAGGTCGGTTTCTTGTTCCCTGTTATTGATGATCTGGTGGAGATCTTTAGACCCCCGGGGGCCTTGCGAGACCATTGAATCAATTGAAGCATCATGGACTGAGACGTGGTCGTACTGAGGATGTTATTCATGTTGGGAGCCCCCCGGTGCCTCTCCATTTGAAGGAGTGTAATTAGGCTACTTGGGTGACTACTGAGGAGGAATCTGATCTTCCATAGGAGGAGCTAGTTGACGAAGACAGGCAGTGCGACGGCTGGAGGCCGCCCCTTTACCTTTTAGTCTTGGTGGCATGGAGATAAGGTTGACTTGTGTAGTATTTCCCAGAGATGGCGCCAATCTGTTGCTGTTTATTTCGATGTGGGAGCAAATTGATAGTGAGTTAATAATTGAAGGAAACTACTAAAAGTCAAACATGTGATCCTGGTCGTTAAAGACGGTTAGAGCTCATAGGAATGAATCTGGATCGTTGATTGACCAATGTGATCTGAATCTGACGGTTGCTGGTGCGGCCGATGGACCTGCAAAAAGTCCGAAACACCGGGGAGTGGCCCAGGCGACAGGCCCTCCGACACTCAAGTCACAACCGAAAGAGAAAGAGAGTAAGAGAGTGAAAACTGGCAAATTGTTGATTACCTTCTGACTGTAGAGGGGGATGGGTATTTATAGGCCTGAGAGACATTTCAAGAGGCTGATTTGTATCTGTAGGATCGATTTAACTACATTATCTCTTTCATGTCTCTCCCCCTCAAGAGATAAGATATCCTTGTTAGGGGATAAAAAATTTGACTCCTTGCCTACATGGGTTGGGTATCTCTTCTAGTGGGCCTAGCCTATCACTTTTTATGGGCTTGGAAAAAGCCCATGTCTTGGAGTGTCCAAACCTGTAAAAGATGCATGTGATAGCTAATTTGCCTATAGATACTTTGAGATCTGTGCAGGAATCATATAGTTCTGATTTGCTGCGATTTTTTCTATCATCATGCTCCTATTAATTTTTGGGAAGGCCATACAAGGGCTAGGAAGAGACTTTGTATGGATGGTCAAGAGTTTTTTGCCTTCATAAAGGATTCTGCAGCCATTCTTAATGTCAGATGGAGTAGACTTCTTTTTTTATAGTCTTGACGTAGTAGTAAACTTTTGGTACTGATGGATCTTAGTTGTGTAGTAGGTTTTACTTTATGCTAGATTTTAGGTGTATTGAAATGTACTTTTGAGACTCATGTATTATTGTAGTCCGTTAACCCTTCATTGATGAAACTGGTGACCGTTAGTCACCTTATTCTCAAAAATAAATAAATAAATAAATAAATAAATAAAAATAAAAAATAAAAAAATCTACCTATCATCCTAATTGGACATGACAATTGAAAGTGCCTAAGTCGGCAGGGACCTATTTTGAGATCCATTTGACTAAAGAGCAGTACAACTAGCACTGCTTAATTCCAAGAGTTTCTCTCTCTAGATTTTCTAGAGAGAGAAGCTCCAAAAAAATAACCTAGATCTAGAGAGAGGTTGAGGGGCTCTAGAGAGGGGTTGGAGGGGGTGGCGGCCGGGATCGCGCTGCCCCCTCCCCGACCGACGGTCGACGCCACGTCCACCTCCAGTCTGTCAATGGCGCCGCCCCGTCCCCTCAGCCCTGCCCTTCCTGTTTCTCTTCTCCGGTGGAACTCCCCACTTCCGGCGACCACCCACCCATGTCGACGTCGTCACCACACCGAAACCCCCAGCGACCTCTTCCTCTGGCCTCGACGTCAAACAGCAGAAATCACCTCTTACTCCTCCTTTCCATCGACCAGTATTAGTGCCGCCCCGTTGTGCCGCTCGTCGACCGCCATCGTCACCATGCCGCCAACAGATTTTATAGTTAAATCTCAATTTTTCTTAAGTCCGTTATTTCCTTTTGGTACCTTGTTCTATTCAGTCGGGTTTCCCAGTAGGTGACTTTCCCAACATATGTTCCAGTTACTTCATTTAAAGCTTCACCGTGTGCTTCTGCTAAGGAATTGAACCACTGAACTAGATTTTGTTATTTCTTTGACTTTCTCAAACTTTCCCACCTTTGGCCAGTGCCTATAAGGATAACAACCATTTATGACTTTGCTGTTGTTGTTTGGGGGTGTGTGTTGTTTGGGGTTGGGGTTTGGGTTAGTTTGGGATTGGGGGGCTTTGCTAGATGTTTGCCCGGATGTTCTGTGTGCTTGCCATCATGTCCACACTCTCGGGGCCAATCACGGATATCTATGACTTTGATTTGGTTTTTGCGAGGGTTGGTAGCGCGTGTGAAGATGCCGGGAGTTAAGTTGTCTTGCACGATTGTAGAGCTTGGGTCCAAAGATGGGGTCCCTCCGTGATGTGCGCTCACTTGTCTCAACTTCCGGGGTGCTTATCTCAACTGTCGCGGAGAGATTATGTCACGCCAGAGCATCCTCACGTGCCTGTTATTGCGAACACCATGGGTCTGGGTTTCAAGTGTGTAAGGTCGGTGGTTCGATTTGGGGCCCATGGGGCCAGGCCGGTAGTTTGTTGGTGTTGGGGGTAATGGGGTGTGGAGTTTGGGTATGGTTGGTCTGGAGTGTCCTACGATGTCGCCGGTGAAGTCTTCACAGCGCCTACTATCAGGCCATGGAGCTTCCTCTAGCTTAGGCCACTGGCTCGTGACAGCGTCGCCTCTTCCCTCAGATTGTGAGTATGAGTCGAGATAAGTTTGTGTAGTGAGCACTACAACATATAGGGCTTTCTACAGTGGACTTATTATAGCATTTAAATGTTAATGCTATTGAAAGTGATCAATAATAGCATTTTTGAAGAAAATGATGTCTTTGATTAATTTTGAAATTTACCCTTAGTTATGACAGCGTTTTCAAAATGCTATATTATTTACGACATTTTAAAAATGCTATTATATCTATAATTAAACAAAATAGATATGGGCAAAAAAAAATCTAAGTAAAAAATCTAAATCTATCAAAACTCTTTTAACTACTCCCCCGTTTCGAAAACATCCCCTTCACGAAATCTATCCCTAATTTCTATTCATCCGCGCCTCCCGAATCCCCCTAATTTCTATTCCTTCGCGCTAATCCCCGACCTGCTGAAATCTAACCCTAATTTCTATTCACCGCGCCTCCCGAATCCTCTGATTTATATTCCTTAGTTCCTCCCGAATCCCCGACCCGCCGTAGAAGCATCTTTTCTCCCGCGACCCCGTTGCCCTACCCGCCGTCGCCCAATGCCCTATCCTCCTCCCCGCCCTCCGAAGCCAGACACACCGTCGCCGAACACCATCTTCTCCTCCCCTCCCCCGAAGTCCCACCACGTCGTCACAGTACCAGATCACCCCCTTCTCCTCCCCGCTATCTCCCATGCTAGTCGATTCCAGGTAATTTTGTTTATACTTTATACTTGCTGTGAGTTTAGATTTATGTGGTACATAAATCTAAAATTCCAAGACTGTTTATACAGAATGTGTTCTGTGAGTTTGGTGTTCAATTTCTTTTTAGTGTGTTACAATCAGTGTTCGTTTTAGTGTGTTATATTTCCAATGGAAAACTTAACCGTTTTTCCTTTTGAATAATCTATTTTGTGTAGGATAATTTTGTGAACATCAACTAGTCATTTTAGGCTATTAATTTGACACCAAATTAAAAATGGTTGGCTACAGATTCATTGCTAATCATTAAAAGCAATTCATCTTTGTGACAGAATTTGGCAAGCATGCTGATGCTGTCATTGCGTGACTCCGCCAAACATTGGAAATATATAATTTGTTTCCCTCCGCCAAACATAATTTTTTTCTTTCGAGAAGGGTTATAGTAATGACGAATTTATTCTAAAGTGTTAAGCTGGTAGTACAATAACCTCTTCGTTGGTTTTGGTCCCATGCTTGTCAGATGCCTTGAACTCACGATGTCAGCCTCATAAATTTAGCAATATAAGAAAAATAAATTATTTGTTGTTATTGTAGAATATTTTCTTATATATTTAACTTCAATATAAAGTTTTTTGCATAAGTTTTCAATAACCGCATTGAAGTTAGAAACTTTTATAATTGGTTTAGATAAGCAATATGATTTGAACTTTTGAGTATTCCTATGCAGAGCTTCAATTACCACATTGAGATGAGATTCTTTTCTTATTGTTTTTTATGGTGTAGAAGTTAAGACATACTAGCAGGAATACTAATTATTTGGGAATATTAAAATGCTACTTTTTAAAGGAAAATTGATGATAAATAAGTTCTGGTTAGATGGAATTTAAATTATTGTAGGAAAATAAAGTTGTTTTCTTCTTGAATTTATTTGATTTAACTTAAAGGTATCTGTTGAAGAGAATCTCTGGAAGGAACTTCAAGCCAATATGAAAAGGCAGAAAGGAGAAGAAAATTTCTCTATCTAATATTTCTTGTTAGTGATTATTTGAACTACACTTTTTAGGTGTTAGAAGCAGTAGCGTACATTTTCTAGTAAATTGTAAGAGAAGCAGACTGTAATATGTGTTTTACGGATTTTTTTGTATATTCAGTAAGTTAGAACTAGCTCCAGTTGAGAATGAAAATGAGTGAAAATCAGTTAGATTTTGAGCATGCACTACTGATACCAAAAGGTCATGCTAGTTTAAAGTGATGAGATATTTAGTACAGAGGACTAGGTAGATTTGCAGAAACATATGTTTAGTTAAAAAGGATTGAAGGGGGTAATCTTTCGCAAGCATAGATTGAGGTCCTTACCAAATAAATAAAAAACATAACGGAAAAAGAATATGTTAGCTATTCATTTAACTGGATAAATAAGCTTTCGCGAAATGAATGTAGAAAAAGTATCCATCTAATTCAAACACTTCGTTGAAGTTTTCTCTTATACGACTCAAGAAGTATGCCTATTATCTCATTTTCCCGTACACATATATTAACCAGGTATAATGGATGTGATTGGTGTTATCTACTTCCTAAAACATTACTTTTATTGTAGTTCCATACAATAGTAAAGTACAAAGCTTTATACATCATTATTGCCAAATCTTAATATCAGATATATGTTGCATTTCTCCTTACTTTGTTGGTAGGACTATTTAAACCTTTTATCTGTATGCTATCTGATATTCAGATCTTTTACTTAACAACCTAACAGTAGAGTTTGCCTTCCGAATTTGCAGATCCACTGGAAAATCATTAGAGGAAAGATCATAAGCAAAAAGGGCAAACACTACTGGTTCCTCAAGCAGCGCTAGGCAGGGTATGCCAATATTCTATCGCTTTATTTACTGAGTAATTGATTGGATGCCTTTGCAAAACACTTATATTAGTCTATGACCACTCTGTCACTCTCTCTCGCTCAAAATTTAATATATCTCTCATCACTGGTCATGAATTATGCTTGTCTTTTCTTTGTGAGTCAATGAGTACTCATGATTTTTGGTTTTTTAAAAAATGGAAAAAAAAATTGTTAAATAAGTTAGAATTGGTTTTGATATTGAACCTTATACTTTAGTTGTAATCTGAAATTCTGTCTCAATTGCATGTTTTGCTAGTCATTGAAGGGCTATAAGGATCATGAAGAAGGAATTCATGTTCTTTTCTTTTTTCTAACTCATGAAAGCCATGCAACCTTTTTAAATTTTCAATTGGAGGTCAGTGGCTTACACCGTCTATAACATAATGCAGAAACAGAACGTAAACAAAATGGTTAATCTATACTACAATATAATCGGAGACTGGTGTGTTTACACGGCATCTCTATTCAGAGTCCTAAAACTTGTATTAACGTGTTCATTTACATGTATCATTATACAATGGGGGAATAAATGAGTCTCCAAATAGTTAAACATTATAAAGAGAGAAAAATGCATTGGCATGTGCTAAAATTCTAGCACCAAATAAATAAATAAATGAACGAATTATGATTGAAGAGATTACAGGAAAAGTACAAAGTAATAATAGATATACAAGCAAATACTCATGCATATTTCACAATAACATAGAATGTGAATCATTTAGAACTAGTTTTATTTTACTACAACTAACACATGTAACTGATTTTGCTGTTCAGAAGACATTGGTGAAAATTAATTTCTACAGAAAAAATATTATGCCGAAAAAGTGATTGAACTGTATGATCTGTGTTCAGATCCTATATAAGAAACTATGAAGCATAACTAAAGCATTAACTGAAAATTCGTAGTTGAATAACAGATGGAAATTTTAGCTTGTTTTACATAACAATTTACAGGTGACATTTATGAAATGTGATATTTGAATTGAGAAAAATTAGTTCCTCATTACAAAAAGGATATATTTGTTTTATTATAAGCTTTTAGTCACTAAATAATTAATGCGATGGCTCAGCTTGTTACTATAGTAACCTAAAAGTAATAGAAGGCTGAAAAAGTTTGAAAAGCCTGATTAATTTTTACAAGGAAATAATAGTAAATCATTTTAATTATTATTTTCCATTTCAAATTGCTCTTTCACAATTCAGGTGTTATAATATTGGGTGATATCGGAATTGCATGAACTTAGTCTCTCTACTGAAAGTATATATATATATATATATATATATATATGTGTGTGTGTGTGTGTGTGTTTTAAACATACATACTTAGTTGACTTTCTAAAAATTTTCTCTTTATCTGTTCATATTGTGTAGCTAAGTTTTGCTATTATCCTATTTTCTAACAACCTGTAATACATGAATAAAAATGTTTGACATAGAGAAGGGAAAAAAAAAATCTGAACCCTTATTGTACTTTGATAATGTTTCTCAATTGACCATGTTTCCAACTTTTCTAGCCTTATTTTGAGGGTGTGTTTGGTTGGGGATGCAAGTGCAAGTAGAAATTTCTTTACAATCTTTTTTTTTACTCAATTACTACGATATCCTTTATCTTTTGGAGGGAGATTCAAATTTTCGCTTGCACTTGCTATCAAATTAACCAAACATACCTTTGATGTAATGCTAATAAACTGAGCTATAGCTATCACATTAGTTATTGACGAATAAATGCTTAAGACTAAAAGGATATAAGCTTTTTAAATAAGATAACTCTTTTTTTTTCATTCTAAACATCAGGCATCCTAAAATTCACTTTTAAAATTACACTGAAGTTGTTAAAATCAGATTGTAAATTACAAATAAAAAATTTAATGTTGTTTGTTATAAATGACATGAACACATGCTGGTAGACTATTTTCACTCACCCCCATATGCACTTCCTTCTGATTAATCTGTTTAGCTATATCCTGACTACTTCCAACTAGAGCTTCAACATCTACATGATCAATTAATGAGATTGGTTGCCCAGAGGAAACTTCCTTCTGATTAATTTGTTAAGTAATGTAGAGACTTAAGGTGAGGCTCAAGGACCATGACTATAATTGTAAAGGTCAACTGTTCGTAATTATAAACATACAAAACTTACTGCAGAAAGAAAATCCAATTTTCCATATATATATTTACTCAAGTGATGTTTCTTAAATACAAGTGGATAAACAATAAATGGAGAACATTACATGGAAACGGACAAATAATTGAATTATTGCATGCTTCCTGCTATCAGAAAGTCATTACATGTTTACAACTAATAGAAGTTAGCTTTCATACTCTGCATCAGCAGTTTCATCAGCAATGGTTGGGGGAGGGACTTCCAACCTTTTTAGAACATCTGGAGCACCAGCAGAATCTCTTGTAATCTGCAAGTTCAAAAGGAAGATTTTGACTCAATGCAGTTGTCCTGATTATAGATTACATTATTTTTGAAATAGGTATATACTTGAGAAGCTAAGCATTAGATAATGTGAACTGTGACCGAGGAATACTAGCTAAGGTTGTCTCTGGCAAAACCACAACCCAAATAATCCATGGCATCCATAAATTTAGAGATGAATGGAACCTCATAAAAGTTATTACTTACCGCTTCAAAAGTTGTCTGGACTGATGAAACATGAAAAGAAAAAAAAACATATATTTTTTTGACATTTTCAATTACCAAAGATGACAGAAAAATGGTGTTGCGCAAAGTTGGATTTCATGAGTATTGACACCCAACTACTCAACCGAAAGCAATTTTCTTCATGAGGCTGCATTGTTTTTCTTGGATTTCATGGAAACACATCCTGAATTGATAAAATGACTAATGCCAAACAGGACATTCATTTTGGATGGTTAACAGATATATATTAAAGCTGAATATATTTTAGTCTAGCACAAAATCAGATATTCTTCCTACAGCATTTTCAATTTACCAAGGGTAAAATGTTGAATCTATTAAGGATTGCTACATATGGTGTTACTCTTTACACAGTTCAATTTGATTCATTCACCGGACTTACCACTCTTTCATTTATCAGGTCCAAACGGTTCAATCTATTAAGGCTTTCTATCTGAACTTTGCTTATGGTTTTACTCCAGATCCAGTTGAATTTAACTAATACTCCAGACTACATTAACATTTTTTGCTAGTAATTTGTGGACCTCTTGATATGCAACTGGTGAATGGATATGACATATTTAAAAAACATATTTTTAAAATCGTATCAATTAAAGTTTGATCCACATTGTTGATGTGTGTATTGTTGGTGTTATCTTGTTAATTTCTCCTCGGTTGTCATCTCTTCAAGGTCAGAGGAGCTGGTGTGTCATCACAATGAATAAAGATTGGGTTCATCTTAACAAGTAATGAAATCTTACGCAAATTAATATTTTAATATATAATAGATATTAAGATATTACATGCTTTTATAACCACTATTTTATAATTTATAGAAATACAACAGCATATAAAGTGGCAGTTCATCAGTTTGTGGAAATTGCGAAGTCAACTGCTGAGGACCCAAACTGGATTATATGTCCATGCAGAGATTGCCAAAATTTCTCTGTACAGATTTTGGAAAGGGGTCAAAGAAAAATAAGAGAAAGTTGCAATCTGTACAGATTTGGAAGAAGAAGTCAATATTTTTTGATTTGCCTTACTGGGAGGTAATATATATAACCAACTTTATTTATCTTATTATCTAGTTTTTCATATTTTTTTGGCAATTAGTTAACATTACGTTTCTTATATATCTCAATTGTTTTCTTTTTGTTCAATTTCAGCATTTAGTATTGCATCATAATTTGGATGTAATGCACATTGAAAAGAATGTGTGTGATAGCATTATTAGTACTTTGCTGAATGTGAAAGGAAAGACAAAGGATGGGATAAATTCACGTATGGATTTGGAAGACATGGGAATTAGACATGGCTTGCATCCAAAACGGGAAAATGGAAAGAGAACTTATCTGCCACCTGCACCGCACACTCTTTCGAAAAAGGAACAACAACTATTTTGCAAACGGTTATTTGACCTTAAGGTACCTGATGGTTATAGTTCAAATATTGGGAACTGTATATCAGTGGACGAGTGTAAAATTATTGGCCTCAAGTCTCATGATCATCACGTGTTAATGCAACAATTGTTGCCTGTTGCATTAAGAGGTCTTCTCCCAATAGGGCCTAGAAATGCAATATTTCGACTATGTGCGTTTTTCAATGCATTATGTCAAAAGGTCATTGACCCGGAGGAAATGTTAAAATTGGAGGCAGATGTTGTTGAGACTTTGTGCATGTTTGAAAGGTTTTTTGTTCCTGCTTTTTTCGATATTATGATTCATTTGACAATTCATTTGGGGCGAGAAGCCCGATTATGTGGCCCAGTTCAACAAAGATGGATGTATCCCTTTGAAAGGTAACAAATTGATTATTTTGTAATTCTATTTGTACACTGTAGTTTTTATCATAAAATATTAATTTTATTTTCTGTAGACAAATGAAGACATTCAAAGGATATGTTAGAAATTTGGCACGACCTGAAGGTTGTATAGTACAATGCTATTTATTAGATGAGTGCATGCAGTTTTTCAGTAAATGCATGAGTCAAGTGGCTGATATGGATAATCGTCGAAATAGAAATCAAGATTTCGAGAATGATGCGATACTTGAAGGTCGACCAATTTCCGAAGGAACATCGATCACTTTGGATTATCAAAGGCTACAAAGTGCTCATCGATGTGTACTGTTTAATATGGCCGAGGTTGAGCCATATTTAGAGTAAGTGTAGTACGAAAAGTAATTTTCAATGATAATGTTTTTACATAAGAGCATGTAACCATTGTTAATTATTTTAGGATACACTTGAAGGAGTTGAAGCGTTTGGACAAACGTCTGGTCAAAAATGATACTTTACTTCAAGATAGACATTCAGAAGAATTCTCAGACTGGTTAAAAGAAAAGGTCTAATTATATATATAATCCTTGAATTTTGGCTTATTATATATTACTGCCTATAATTCTAATAGTGTATCATTGATTATGAACAGATTCACGGGCAGACTCATGGTATGCCCACTCATAACATATCCAGAACGGTAAGAGGGCTTGCACAAGGTCCATCTGTGCATGCTCTCTCTTATTCTGGGTTTGTTGTGAATGACTATCGCTTTCACATAAAAGATGCATTCAAGTCAACTCAAAATAGTGGGGTTTCATATGAGGCAACAACTGTTAGCAGATCGAGCTCGAAGGATAAGCACCAAAAGATCAAACCAGTTGTTTATTATGGAGTGATCAAAGATATTATTTTACTGGACTATTTTACTTTTTAGATTCCTGTTTTATTTGGTCATTGGGCTAATCCGAAAACTGGTGTTAAAATTGATGAAGGTTTTACTATGGTTAACCTGCACCAAGGACAACAACAATTTAAAAATGACCCATTTATTCTAGCGTCACAAGCAAAACAAGTGTTTTATTCTAAGGAAAGTGATTCATCTAATTGGTATGTTGTTCTAAAGGTGCCACCAAGAGGTATTAATGAGTTGGATTTGGATAATGAGAGTGTTTATTCAAGACCATTAGATGTATCCTTACTTGATAAGAATACTGATGATGAGGATAATGAGTATGTAAGAAAGAACTGTGAGGGTATCTATGTGTAATTTTTCATATTGTTTTGTTGCACAACTATTTATATTTTTTATCATAACTTCATAATGAAACTTATTATAACTGATTTTGCCACAATTTCTATGATCACTCGTTTACTTCATTATTTTTATATTTGATGAGACGTGATAATTTGCATGTTGAAATTTCTAATTATGATGATGAATCTTTCTAACATGTTCATTTTTTCCCTGTTTTTGGCTGTCTATTTAAGTGAGGTGTCTTTCTTTCAAACATGGCTCGAGAAGAGGTAAAAACTATTATCAACCATTTATCCACGTATACAATAACAAATTTATTATGTATTATTCACAATCATGTTCTTGTTTGGATCATTTGTAGTGCTCAAAACAAGGAGGTAAAAGGAAAAGGAGGGATGAGGAAAAGAAAATGAGAAAGGAGAAGGGAAAGAAAAAGAGAAGGGAAAATGATAAGGAAAAGGAAAAAGAAAAAGGAAGAATAAAACTGAAAGAGAAGGCATCAAATAATGTGATTCGTATATCAGAACATGTAGACTCTAATGTCATTGGCGATGCGACTCTAAATGAATTGAGAGAAGAAACATCGAAACAAGCACAACAGTCAGAAGGCATGACCAGGACTCGCGGACACACAACTTGTAGTAATTTATCGGCTGTCAGCGGACAAAAGTTGGAAGTGACGTTAAATGATCTCGGTCAACTTGTTGGGGAAAACTCAAAAAAACTATCTTCTTTTGTAGGCGTTTTAGCACGTCAGATGGTGCCGCTGAAATATGATGACTGGAGAAAGATATCTGATGAGACTGAAGAATTTTATTGGCAGGCAATAAAGGTAAGATATATATATATATATATATATATATATATAGATTTGTTACCAATATATGACTAAGACAAATATCTTCATTATTTGTTACAATATATGACTATGAAGTTTCATCTTAAAATTCAGTAAATTTTAATCTTCCTTTTTCATAATTGTATAGATGTGAGTGCAAATTAGAGTTAGTAATGTTGATTAATAATCATCCTTCTTTCCGGTTCCTCATCTGTACTTATGTTTTGCCAATTAAAATAAATACTCCAGATGTAATTACTCGTATTTTATTTCATATTCTGCTGCACAGTGTTAGGGGGTTGGCTCTCGTCTTAGTAACATAACATGGTTTCAAATGACACTTTAGCATCAAGCTACCAATTTGAGTCGCCCACTACCATGTTTAAGCTACAATCTCATGTTGCGGGGATTTTTCTGTAGAAAGGTCTCGATGCAATAGGCAAATAGCTGGGAGTTGTTTGGTCACTAATCAGGCTGTGATTCAAATTAACTCCCAAATAACTTGAAGTTGATTTAATCGGTTTCCAGTATTCCACTAAGTTATAATTGGATGCCTGCATGCATTATGATGCAAACTGAGGTACAAATATTTGATGTTGCTGAGTTATAGGTTTAGAGTGTGCTTACAATTGGATGTCAGGATCACAAAACAGTTACTTGATTGTAAATCTTTTTTTTTAAGTTACTCTCCTTGTGTTTCCATTCAAGGGATACAGGTGTTGGCTTGCGCTTGTATCTTATATTTGAGTGTTTGATTCAAGCACACATGCTGTCGCAAACTAAGGAATCAGCTGTGTTTATCTTATATAGATGTGTGATTGCAATTTTGCATATGCATCTACTCACACACGTACATCTTCATGATATATAGAATTATATTTACGAAAAGTAGCCATGATAGTCAAGCCTTAACTTGTTTGTTGAGTGTTGACATAAAATGTTCTATTATGATAAAACCTGATGGTTACAACATCACCAGGCTAGTTGTTTTTCTAAAGGAAATTAATTACTTCGAAAGTATTTTTATTGCATACAATTCTTTGTGCTTATTTAGTAAACTAACAGAGTAATCCACAATGCTTTATTAGTAAACTAACAGCAATGCTTCAAAAGGTTAACTTCATTTAATTCTTTGTGCTTATTTTTATGATAATAATTTATATATACACATATTACTTCAGCAAAAGTTCACATTCAATGGATGTGATAAAGAAGCAAAAATTTACACTCTACAAGCGATGGGAAGATCTGCCAGGGCACGCAAAGCAAAATTGAGGGCAAGCTTAAACAAGAAACCGATTTACAAAAGTCAAAGAGAATGGGATGAATTTGTAAAATCAAGAAACAACCCAAAATTCAAGGTAAAAAACTATGTATACTATTCTGTTTAACTTGCTATATCTTATCTTTTATATAAAATTAATTATATTAGAGTACAATTTGTTTTGTAGGCAAAAAGTGAAAAGTTCCAGGAAATGAGAAGTAAACAAACTATCCCTTACCGTGGTAGTCGAAAGGGATTTGCTCGGATAGAATCTGAAATAGTAGTGAGTTAATTATAAAATTTTTTCATTATATTTATTAAATGTGTTGTTTATAATTTTGATGTTTGTGTTGATTGTATCTGTTTGCTATATAGAAAGAAGAGGGTTCCATTTGTCAAGATAAAGTTAGGCTTCGTTGTTGGTATCGAGCATATACAAAAAAGAACGGTGAAGCAGGAAAGCCAGATGATGTTGATCTTATAGTATGGTTCTAAAATTGTTTTATCACATAGTTTATTATTAGTTAAATACAGATTCTTATTGTTCAATCATATGTTCATATTAATTTTGAGTTTTTTTATTTTCAGAAAAAGGTGAAAGAAGAACTAGCTTCTTCGCCACCCGAGACATCCCACGTAGGCCCGGGTTATGAAGGTGACGCATATTCAAGGGTATTTAACAAGCCTGAACGACAAGGCCGTTTATCCTCGATGGGAGCAGGAGCCAACCAATCTAAATTAAGTGCCTCGATTGCAACCTCTGCCGAAGTAGTTGAGCTCAGAGGAAAGGTGGATTCACTTGCTGAAACAGTGAAGGAGTTGACAGCTCTACTTAAAAAGCAAACAAAGTGTAAAAACTCTTCTTACTCAAAACATAAGAAACATAAGAAAAATAAGAAGGTAAGAATATTGATTTTCATTTGAATGCTGATTAGATTAAACATAATAGATTTATAATTCAGTTTGTTATTTTACAGAGTATGGTTCAACAAGAAGAGGATAGTGAGGATGATCTGGAGGAAGAAGATAGTGATGACGATATGGAGGAAGAGGATAGTGATGCTCAAGATGAAGAGGATAGTGAAGATGATGAAGAACATAGCGATAGTGATGATAATGTGGATTTTGATGGTGAAAACGGTAATGACGATGATAATGACGAGGAGGATGAGGATGAGGATAAGCGCTAAAAATTGTGTAACAATGATCCATTATCAACTACTAATGCAACTGATACTCCACAGGTAACCCAGTACAGCTTTAGTACTTTTAATATATATATATATATATATATATATATATATATATAACACTTGAAATAACTTTTTTTTTTATGTTTTCATGTTAGTCACTCAATGGCAGCAGTAATCGTAGAAGTAGAAAGTGTGAATTGTTAAACTGGGAGGCACCGAGTGAAGTGGTTGCTATTGGGCGATGGGTGACAAATGATCCTGAGGTGGTAGTGCACTGTGTACCCCTTGGGCAAAATGCTTCCAAAGTTTGGGTGGATGAAGTAAGACAACCTTCAGCACCATTGTTTAGGCGAGGTGGTGGTGTAGATACTCTAGATGAAGTTATGGGACTTGTAATTGCATGGCCGACCGATCACATCAAGATGTTGGATGCTAACAAGGTACATTACTTTCCTTCTAAAAATTATATAGTGGGATAAACCCTTGAACTTGGTATTTGTTAATCATATAGTATTGAACCACACCAATATCAATTGATAAAGGATTTGAAATTGAATACACTGATAATAAATTGGTAGAAGTTATTGTTACTGCAAGCTTGGAGCCTTTTCTTGCTTGCATGTGTTCATGTTTATGCCCACATGAATTCTTCCTTCGACATGGATTTGTTTCTAATCTTACCTTATATATAGCTCCTTCATTGAAGATAAAGTCTTAGATTTAATATAGTAGTTATATAGTAGTTTTTGAAAACTGATGCTTTAATCAGATCCTCATCAAATCAAACACATGAAAAGTCACAATACTAAATTATTAATTTATTATAGCATCTGTTTATTGTGTAGATATTGGATGAACTTTTGTATCAATTTAATTGGATGAACTTTCTGGGGTGTTACAATAATTCTCTAATTTTATCATTCTCAAAACATCTTGTGCATGTCAGATTGAGTCTTATCATCATATATTCTTCTATTTCCCCTTAGCCTTGTCTAGCTCACACTTGGTTATTGATCACAATTGCTGGTTGTTGGAGTTTATGGCAATAAAAAAGGGTTGAGCTTTTAACTCAGTAAGATATAATTCAGATACAATCATTGCAAATGCTAAATTTCGGTTCTCATTATGGTTGAATGCAGTTCCTGATACTAAGATGAAGGCTAAGATGATTGATGCACTAGAAAATGAATTAGCTCTGGATCTGATGGTGGGAAACACTGCTTCTCAGCCAATTTTAGTGAGTAGCCTTTTAGATTGGTTGTTTACAGCCTAGAAGAAGAGCAATCAAAGTCTGGGAAAGAAGCATAAGACGGAAGAAGAACTTTCTAAGGAGCTGGGTTCCTGTTTTTGTAATAAACTTCTAACTGATTTAAACTCGGGTTGTAATATTGTCTGCTTTTTAAACTGCTGTCTGAAACTTCTTGTACGGGTTAGTAGCCTATTATGTTTTTGATTGAGATCATCCTGAAGGGTTTGGTAGTTTTAAGATCTGATAATCGGTGTAAGTAAAGGTGTACGACAAATTTTGTATATTGGATGAACTTTTGTATCAGTTAATTGTGAAGATATTTCTATGTTGGTATGTTTTTATATATTTGTACACAAATTTGCGAAACTTTTATAGTTATAATGGTGTATTGACATTTTCGATAAATCGATTTTTATTTGTATCCTTAGATTTTTTTTGTATACAGTTAAATATGCTATAAATTTTATAGCATTTGCTGAACGCTATAGATTCTATAACATTTTACAAAACGCTATAGAAACTATAGCGTTTCGGAAATGCTATAGAAACTATAGCATTTTACAAAACGCTATAGAAACTATAGCGTTTCGAAAACGCTATAGAAACTATAGCGTTTACGAAACGCTATAGTAACTACAGTGTTTTGTAAAACGCTATAGAAACTATAGCGTTTCCGAAATGCTATATTTTCTATAGCGTTTTGTAAAACGCTATAGAAAATATAGCATTTCGGAAATGCTATAGTTTCTATAGCGTTTGGTCAAAACGCTATAGACTTATTATAGCGGGGCTTTTGATAGCATTTGTAAAACGCTATCGTAGGTCTACTATAGCATTTTATGAATGCTATCAAATGTCATATTTGTTGTAGTGGAGAAATCTCGGAGAGAGCTTGTGTGTGAGAGAGGTGAAGGTATCCTCTCCACGGCTCTCTCCTGGACCGTGGTGTTAGGTGGGATGAGCGAGATAGTTGTTTGGTGAGAAATCGCCTGAGAAAGTGCTATCGTGTGAGAGGTGAAGGTATCCTCTTTACGGCTATCTCTTTGGTAGTGGTTGTGGGAGCTACTGACACGTTTTTAGGATGAGTGGTGGAGATGGTGGGAGGGTGCGATGCATGTGCCGGGGGGCAGTTTTCGATTTGCGGGGCTTGGGCCCTGTCACGCCCCGCTTCCCAAAAAGAATACGAATACAGATACATAACAAAAGCCCAGTGAATGATTTTCATCATCCATAAACTGTTCAAGAATCTTTACAACATTCACAAGAATCATCAGAGACGGAAGCAAAAGTATCAACCAACATGCACATATGAACCAAAATATCAACAAGAATACTTGAAACCAAATATATAAATCTCAAGTAGTCATTATCTGAATAAACAAATATCTTGGGTCACATTGCCCAAATACAAGAATAAATCCAAGTAATCAAATACAATATTGTTCAAGTAAGCTACAAGAAATAATAATAATAAAATTCAGCACTAATACTTCATGTCACCAATACCGTCTGGAACCTGTTCTCCAAAATTTGCAATTCAACAATTACAGGGAAGAGGAAAAGAGAAAACAAGTATCCGTCAATTGCAAGTTACGGGCCGCTTGTAATGCATGATACAAGTACATGGAAAAGCTAACTAATAGCATGGTATAAGCATGATGTCAAAATATAATAACTAGCATGGTAAGGGGATCAAGTATCATGTAGCATATATCAAGAGTCAAGTGAACAAGTATCATGTAAACATGTGTCAAGTGTCAAGTATCATGTGATCATGTATCAAGTGTCAAGTTTCAAGTCTCATGTATCAAGTAGTCAAGTATCAAGTAAGCATGTATCATGTTCAAGTATCATGTTCAAGTACCATGTTCAAGTACCATGTTCAAGTCTTGTAGTGATTACTATTTAGATAACACTTCATGCATCCCACACCGCATGGTTGCTACAACAAACAATTTCGCTTTAGATTTTATAGTGGACCATAGACGGCAGTGTATTCAGGGACAAGTCAAGTAATCGAGCTCGAAGCTCCAAGTATCATGTATCATGTAATCACGTGTCAAGTTATGCAAGTGGCAAGTAACGTCTCTTGCGTGCAAGTGTCAAGTAATCACGTGTCAAGTATCATGTCTCAATTCATCACGTAGGATCAGTGGATCCTCTTCTGAGTACACGTTTCTGAATTATCCACTATTAAATCTTTCCCTTAAACCCCGGCTTAGTTATTTATTATTAATGTCAAACAAGCATGTAGGTGTGAAAAACATATCAAGTATATCATGGCATGATCATGTAACAAGTTCAAGTAGCAAGGTAAACATGTATGGGTACAAGATAACTCATAAAGGAATAAAATAACCATGTCACTAGTTCAGGACAATAAGACCATATTGTAGTAAAATAGTGATTCCCAGTGTTACAAACATGAAAATCTGAATCCGTCGAGACGTATAGAAAATACACTCCCATCCAAATCCAACGAGTATAAATAAGTCACATATTAATTCACAAAAATATAGATCGAAACTGATTTGAATTCGGAAAATAGGTTCAGCTAGATATCAGAAAATCGAATTCAGTAGCAGGAAAACAGTATGAAAGCTCAATAAATAAATCCACGAAAAATTTGGGGTATTCCCATATATGTCTAGTATCTAAATATAAAGTTTCATACTTTTTCAGTAAAATTAGATTAGTCATCAAAAATCAGGAAACATCAATAAACGGTACTTTGGCAAATCTGGAATTCCCAACACTCCTGTACAAAAACTATAATATCTCGCTACCAGTGAAACGAAATCCAAATCCGCCAAAGGGAGATGAAAATAGATAGAATATACTTTTATATTTTACAAATATTTTCCATACAGTAAAAGGCAATAAGGTGAAAATACGATTCTTTATATAACAGCGAGCAAATTACCGCAAATATAGTCTTTATAAACAAGCATGAAAAGTCATATAAAACTCATCAATAAAATCCACCAAAATTCTGGGTAATCCCTAAACAAGTATAGAAAAACTGACCAAAGTTCTTGATCAGAATAATATGTGTAGCACAAGTATCAAAATAATTTAGTCATCAAAATCTTTGAGAAACGAAGTCTGGAATTGATCTACACCTCTGTAGTAAAACAGTCATATCTCACACATACAAAAACGAAATCGAGCAAGGTCAGAGGGGTTGGAAACTAGACGAATTTTTCTAAAATTCATGTTTTATACTGAAATTAAGATTCTGACTTTAATATGGTCTAAATTACTGATCAAGACAAACCATCGACAAAACACAGAATTTCCTCAAAAACCAAAATCGACATAGATCCAACAAAACTTAATCCAAACACAACCAAACATGAAATCGAGTCTACCAAGTGTCCAAGCATCATGAATTAGGGTATCTAAAACAAGTCTATAACATGGAACTCAACAAATACCCAAATTCTCACAAAAATCCCACATACATGATTAAATCAAGAACGGGCAAAACCTAAATTGTTTCATGTCAATTTTTGTGTCGTAAGTCAACTTTGGTCAAAGGACTATAGAGACAATATCAAAAAGGGGTTTCACACACGAATTGTCTCTAGAACCCAAGTACACTACAAGCGGTATTTTTTACTTGTATCATACAAAGGAATTTGAGTACAAGTTACTTGCCTGAGAGACGACAAATCCAATAGAAAGAAAGAGAATAACGGGAATGGATCCCGGGCACGAACTCAATAGCAACGACTCAAGAACAGGATGATCACGAACAAGATCATGAATCCAAAGAACAAATAACCCACGAACACGATCAGACGGCTGAGATCAAGGGATCAAGATATCAAGGCGATCGGATCAGATCGGACGACTCTGATCGAAGATCAAGATCAAGATGTGATCAGTATCTTGATGATAAAGATGATGATCGAATCGGATCAGATCGACGATCGGACGGCCACCAATCAAGTGATCAAGAACTCCAAGATGATGATAATGCGATCAATGGTCGAGATTGAACATGATCAAGACTTGATCACAAAGAAACCCATGGCATCAAGAGGATATGATGATCAAGATCCAACGGATGGCTCACGATCAAGAGATCAAGAATCAAGACAATTTGGGCGATCGGACGGTTAAGATTCAAGGCTGATCATCATGATGATCAAATCATCGGACGACCCACATTGAACATGATCTAAACTCATGATCAAAACAAACCTACAAGAGAACCACCCGGGGGGGAGAAGTTGCTGCGGCATCGCAGGGGGATGGTGACAGCGGCTAGGGGATACGACGGCGGGGCTCGACTGCAGCGGTGGCAGACCAGTCGATGGCGGCACGACTGGAAGAGCAGCGTAGGG
The DNA here is from genome assembly GCA_017893485.1 of Hemerocallis citrina. Classification (NCBI taxonomy): domain Eukaryota; kingdom Viridiplantae; phylum Streptophyta; class Magnoliopsida; order Asparagales; family Asphodelaceae; genus Hemerocallis; species Hemerocallis citrina. The sequence continues at coordinate 110,151,813 of CM030366.1, read as the reverse complement.
TGGTGCACACGGGGAGACTGTCGCACAGGGGCACTGCAGTCAGGTCGGGGAGCTGCTGCTGCGTCGCGGTGTGACGAGGAGAGGAGGAGGCAGGGTGCAGTGCGGCGCATCGAGAGGAGGCAGCACAACGGTGCCGCATTGCAGCCGTGGAGCATGACCAGGAGGAGGAGGTGCCAGGGGTCGCTGCTAGTGTTGCATCGCTGCGGGTTGATGCGACGCCAGGAAGAGCAAGGGAGCACGTGGGTGATGGCGGGAGTGGGTTTGAAGGACGACGGGAGTTTGAAGATGAAGAGGCGGCTATTGATATATGAGAATATGAACAGGTTAGAGCATCCACAATGGCGTTTCTTATTTTTTAGAAAATGGCATGTATAGAAATAGAAAAGATCGATATGTCTACAGTGGTTGTTTGCTAAAAATTTCTTTTTTTTTGAGTGAAACGATACAACATGTATCGTCGGTCGACGAATTTAAAAATAAAAACATCAGACGAGACATGTTATCTCGTCTCTTACTAAAAAATTTAAAATTTTGCGCGGGACGGAACATGTTGTTCCGTCCGCAATTTTTTTTTTAGAGAGACAAACAACTTGTCTCGTCTCTAGCATTTTTTTTTAAATGGAAAACCCATGGAAAACAAAAATTGGAAAACCCATGGAAAATGGCAAAATTGGAAAACAAATTAAAAAAAAAAAATTTAACCCATGGGACGGGACATGTTGTCTCGTCCGATCACTTTTGTGATCAAACGGGACAACATGTCCCGTTTGAGGGGTTTTAAAATTGTTTTTTTTTAAATTGGGAAGGATGATACAACATGTATCGCCCGACCCTATTTTTTAAATTAAAAAAAAATATTACGGGACGACACAAGTTGTCTCGTCCGATAATATTAAAAAAAATTAAAAATATTGGGACGATACAAGTTGTCTCGTCTCCTATATTTTGAGATTCGCAAATTCGTTTCTCATATTTGAGAAGGAACTGTAGCTCATTTGCCATTTTTTAAGAAAATAGCAAATGACTGCAGGCGCTCCATTCTCATAAAATGAGAATTTGGCAAATATAGCAAACGACTGTGGATGCTCTTATTACTGGGGTATATATATGAGTAGATGGAATAGAGTTAGGGTGACAGGTTGGAGGTGTTATCGGTTTTGGGTAGAAGGGGCTAGACGGGTAATGGGTTTAGAATAGTGGGTAGGGTTAGGCTGTAAATGTAAACGGGTTGGGGTTGATTTTACTAATGGGTTGGGGTTAATTAAGGTTATGGGTTTGGGGTGGTTAAGTGGGTTTGGGTTAAGTTAACAGGGTTAATAGATATTAAATGGGTTTGGGTATTTAAAAAATAGGGTTTTGGGGTATAAAAAAGCAAATGGGTATAAAATCCAGTAAAAAATAATTAACCAATAAAATATAATTTATAAAAATAATGTAATTTACATTAAAATATGAAATTTATTTTGAAATGACCACGAATGCAATTAACAAATAGAAATGGATTTTTAATAAGAACTCAAAAGTAATAATAATAATAGTAGTAACAGTAACAATACTAATAATAAAAATCAAAGTAATAATATCAGTAATAAGATTTGTATAAAAATCATAGGAAATAGTTACAAATAAGATTATTTATCGAAAATAGATTTTAATAGAAGATTCAAAAATACATTTTGACAAAAGAGTTTGAAAGCGAAAAAGAAAAATAATTTGCGAAAATTTTAATTACAGAAAATATATAAAAATACGTTTTTGGGAAAACAGGGGTTAAAGGCCCATAGATGGGGTCCCCCCAGTGAGGTGAAAGCAGGGATCGGCGGGTGATAAAATCCTGCCAGACTTGTCTCAGGTGGGTGTGTATGTACCGTGGAGGCACTGTACGAAGCTAAACTGACGTACTTACAATTTTGCTGGACCGAGCTTGTTTGTCGGCCCACCCTCCAGGGTTGTTGGAGGGATTTGTTGTTTGTACGCGTCTTATTGCTTCATGTATGTTTTATTTTCTGTCTGTAGTTTATACTTGGGCCCAGTACTATGGATTTTTTCGTTAAGCTCTAATTAATAAAATAGGGTGGCCAGATTCCACCTTTTCCCACACACAAAAAAAAAAGTAGCACCGCTTAATTACAAATCATTACGGATGCAATATCCTGCACCGGCCAAATCTCAAGCTTGAACTGTTTATATCTTCATGGATGTTGCATCATCCTATCTTGTATAGCATAATTGAAAGACCTAATCAAGCAGTTTCTACACTAATAAGGAAAATCATAATATCATAGGGAATAGGCATTAGGAATTTCGGTCTTTCAATATATATTAAATACAATCCAAAGGTATCATCTTCAAGCATGTAACTACGTAACTCCCCACTCCAACGGTGACCCTTTACTCTGTGATCCTACACAACACCGAGCATCGTCAAATCACCGACATTTCAAGCACAAACCTAGGACTCTAAACAGAAATTTTTCTTTCTTGATCAGTGCATCTTTGATTATGGTGCTTCTCTTTGATTCTTCTTTTGTGAACAAACACTAACTGGATTTGCATTCATGTAGCTAGAAACTAAAATGTTAAAAATCTTATAGTCTAAATCAAAAGTCAACTCAGGTGTGAGAACCATATTCCCGTTTGAAATTCATACCTCAACCCATTTGTATTGCTAAATAACCACCCCATCATTGCTATTGCATACTATAAATTTTTGATCATCCAATAACTTTTGGGTTGGATAATTTACGCGAAGACTGTAAGAATTGTGATATGTGGTCAGAGAGATCAACACAATCAAGACGACTGCAACAAAATGGGATAGAAGGTCAATTTGTACATAAATGAAGAAACACATTACGTAATTCAGTTCGTAATCATTCAAAAAGAATCAATCTTCACTACTTAAATAGTATGCAAGAAAAAAACAAGATTTCACATTATCAAATCTTTGAACAATGCCTGATAGCTAAGTCGCAACACTTACCAGATCAGTATGCCAAAAAGAACACAAGTGGAACACCACAAAAGCTACCTATTACCCGGTTTGGATATATGGTGCACCAGTAGCACAAATCCACAAACAAGCTACCCCACCAACACTGGAGAGCAGTCCACAGTGCGCTACCACTACCAACACTCTGAAAGCAGCCCAGACGTTTACAGAGTTAAGGAATGAGAATAATGCAACTGCAATGACTAATGGTGCTTGTTTCTAGCAAAACATAAAAGATTTAAATACTTCACCAATTGGGAAATGTAAACACTTGGTCCCACTTTTCAGAATAATGGGAAAACCAGTCTACATCAAATTGGGGAGAAAGATTGAACATAGAAATTAATAGAAAAATAAGGAAATGGACACATTAAGTATGAAGAATATTATAGTTCTATCATCATATTGTGATCCATCTCGTAGCGACATCCTCCTTTTTGAAAATATAAAGAGCGGGAGAAAAGACTGGCAAAAAAGAAAATGCTATTTTGGAGTTTTACTGTAGTGATGGAGAAGATTGCTACAATGCTACTTTAACCGTCAGCTCATTACACTCAAGGTTGGATGCTCTATATATAAGGCATAATTTATAAGGCTTTAAATTCAGGGCTTGCATGATCCAATCCAATTTAGAGCCTAATAATAGTTCTGTTGAGCAAGTTCTAATAGTGTGAGATTTATGGTGGTTTAATCATCTATGCAGAATACTTGACTGTTACTAGCTAGTAGCTATAGGTGATAGGAGAACAAGATGATCTTCCTAATTAAATAAATAAATTTTCTTTGGTAGATGACGAAATCACAGATTTCTCCTATTGGTCATCTTAATTGCAATTCATAAGAGCATCTGTAGTCGTTGAATGTAAAAATATCTATATATGGATAAATAGAAATAGAAATCCAATTTTTACTGCACTCGCGCAAAGCTATTTTTTAGCTAAGACGGCACTCGAAGTGCCGTCGGAGCGCACGTGAAGAATCGGAGCACGCGAAAAAAAAAAAAAAAAAAAATTCCAAGCCGAATGGGACGGACGGCACTTCATGTGCCGTCCAAGAGAGCCCAGTGGCTTTTTTTGTCTTCTTCCATTTTTTGGAATTTGCAAAAAAAAATCAATAATTATAAAAAAAATTCAAAAAATTATGAAAACATTTCAGAAATTGCAAAAAAAATTTAAAAACTGCAAAAATATTTTCAAAAATTGCAAAAAAAATTTAAAAATTACGAAAACCTCCGGACGGCACTTCAAGTGCCGTCCGAGGATTTCGGCAGCGACCCCCTTTTGGCGATATAATTTATTCGATAAATTAATTAATTTTTCAAACGGACGGCACTTGAAGTGCCGTCCGACGAATAAAAAATTATTTTTTTCAAACGGACGAATAAAAAATTAATTTTTTTTGTCGGACGGCACTCGAAGTGCCGTCACTCATATATGGATAAAAGTCATATGGATTCTCATATATAGCAATCTACTGTAGCGATTTATCGATATGGATAAATAGCAAACGACTGCAGTCACTCATATATGGATAAAAGTCATATGGATTCTCATATATAGCAATCTACTGTAGCGATTTATCGATATGGATAAATAGCAAACGACTGCAGCGATTTTTTTAGCCATTTATCCATATTATCGATATACAGATAACGACTACAGATGCTCTAACTAGGTAAAATGTCAACAGTGTGGTAAGGTTGATAGGAGAACATGATGAGTTTTGCACGTGGACACTTTTAATCAATCTCTCTCTTCTTCCTCTTTCAGACACTCTCTCTTAAATCTAACTTTTCTATTTAAGGAAACATTCCAACTATCATTCAAACTGGAGCAATTAATTATTTGAATGCTTCATACTGCTACAATAATCAACAAAAGAAATAACACCACCAAATAATTTATAAAAATACACGAGAAAAAAATATATATGTAAAATCACTTTACAATTCACTATCACCATTGAAATACTGGATAAACCCATGAATTGAAGCCACAGTACCCTAATCCACCTAAAATATGGCATATACATCCAGGGCCGGCACTGAGTTCCCGGGGGCCCTAGGCGAACTTCCGAAATGGTGCCCCTAATAGTATTTTTTTACGTGCAAAATACGTGCCTATATTTACAAGAAAAGTTCAAATTTGGGGCCCCTAAAATTGCGAAATCTCCGGGGGCCTAAGGTGGCCGCGCCTCTAGGGTAGGGCCGGCCTTGTATACATCTTCTAGTATACTATTGAGAAACAAGATATGGATGCCTTTATAGAGGTCCCTCTCACCCTCTAGTATCTAATATATGCAGGGTCGGATCTCGGTTTACGGGGCCCGAGGCGAACTGCCATAATGGGCCCCATACATTTTGTTTTTTAAAAAATTGTAAAAAATAAATAGAAATTATTTTTTTCTGCAATTCTTAAAAACCGATATATATATGGAAGTCTTCCGTTGTGCACCACCTATGGTGCACCCGGCGTGTGCACTCGGCCTTCCCGCCTTCGTATCGACGATCCGAACCGTTCACATTGATCTACACATCTAAATTAGTCTAAATATGTAAAATTAAATCATTTGAAATTCATTTGCCCATCTATTGAAGTGTTACAAAATTGTATGGCTGAAAATTATAGTTTTTTATAGTCACATGATGGATGGGCAAATGATTTTCAAATGATTTGATTTTACATATTTAGACTAATTTTGATGTGTAGATCAATGTGAACGGTTCGGATCGTCGATACGAAGGCGGAAAGGCCGAGTGCATACGAGTGCACACGGAGGGGTACTGGTACACAATGGAAGATTTTCCTATATATATATATATATATATATATATATATATATATATATATATATGAGGAGTGATCCAATGAGAAACAATTTAAAATGAGAAAATAAGAAACAACAATTTATATCGTTGGATATGAGGGAATTGAAATGAATGGCTCTCATTCATTTGGCTTAATTAATTGAGAACCCGGTTTTTTTCTAGATATATCAAAAAAATCAAACCAACTCATGTCAATCTCTTCTCTTTAATTTTTTCTAGTTTCTCCATAAACCCAGGTCAATCTCTTCTCTTTGATTGTTTCTAGTATCGCCCATTCGCCGCTGCGCCGCCATCCCCCAATGCCGCCCCTTCCACGACGGGTCCTCTCTTCTCTTGATTGATCCGAAATTCCATAAGATGATAAAAATTCCATCAAAAATTTTCATCAGAAATGAAACATGATAAAAAATCCATCAGATAAACAGAACTATATTGAGCGAAAGTTCATGTTAACAATCCTACTTCATATATCATTACCCAACACTCCAATAGATTTGACAAAATAATCCATTTCAAGGAGAATTCAAGTAACATAACTGGATTTAACTTATCACTATTAAGGACTAAGGTACCAGTTAAATCCAGTTATGTTACTTGAATTGGGACCTCACAATGGTGATAAGTTAAATCCAGTTATGTTACTTGAATTTGGGACCTCACACGTAGGTTGCTTTTGGGCATAAAGAAAGATAACATGTTTTCATCGTTTTCTTTTTCGTAATCATGATTTGTTCATTGTAAATAACACTCCTTGACTGAGATATGTTGTTATTCTACCTCTAGGCTTGTTTGCACTGCTCTGTACAATGATGGTGATAGTGAGAGGAAATATCTTCCACAATTTTTCAAATTTGTTGTTGCAAATCCACTTTCAGTGAGGACTAAGGTACCATCTTTAGGATTGTTTCTACTTCTTGTTTGTACTATTTTGTTAACGTTCATAGCATAGTATGATTTGAACAGCTGTGGAATATTTAACATGATAAGATTTATTTCAGACACACATTTTGCATTGTTAAAAATTTATAAAACTAATCAGAAATTGTGTTGCACTATTGTTACAGGGCTTAGTAACCTTTATTTCAAGTTGCTGGAAGAAAATACTATTATAATTTTAAGTTACAACATAACTCTGTATCTGATAGCATTCCTTCCAGTTCTTTATGCAGGTTCTCTTTAATTTTTTGTTGTTTCTCATTTTCTCATTTTAAATTGTTTCTCATTAGATCACTCCTATATATATATATATATATATATATATATATATATATATATATATATAATAATGCTAATATATATAATAATGCTAATATGAGATGGTGAGATAGGTGAGATGAAAATATTTTTGTAAGAGATGAGTGATTTGAGTCATCTGAATCTCGATCACACCATTCACATCACTCTGCATGCCATCTAGATGGGGTGTACAAAATTTCAAGCGATTTGGAGACCTCTAGTCTATGCATCAAACGTTCACCACGTCAGGAAGATGGTACGTAATACATATATATGCATTTTTTTGAACATCTTGATGGATAGGCTACATAACTCTGAATTGTTTGAAATTTGGCACACATCATCTTGATGACATGTAGAGTGATGTGAACGGTATGATCGAGATTTAGATGACTCAAATTGCTTATCTCTCAAAAAAACATTTTCATCTCACTCATCTCACCATCTCATAATAGCACGACTCTCTCTCTCTCTGTATATATATATATATATGAAGAAATATATGGAGATTTACGAATTTGAGAAAAAAAAGTCTGCATGCAAACTCACGCCCAACTAAAATAAGCCTGCCAATTTTGAGAACAAAAGCGCAAAAATTAAAATTTAGGGGCCTCCAAAAAGAATATTACGTGCAAAATGCGTGTATATAAATAGAAGGAGAAAAAAAAATTTAGGAGCCCCTAAAATTATAAAAATTTCGGGAGGTCCCTAAAATCTTCCTATCTAAATAAATAAATTTTCTTTGGTAGATGAGGAAATCACAGATTTCTCCTATTGGTCATCTTAATTGCCATTCATAACTAGGTAAAATGTCAAAAGTGTGGTAAGGTTGATAGTAGAACATGATGAGTTTTGCACATGGACACGTTTAATCAATCTCTTTCTTCTTCCTCTTTGAGACACTCTCTCTTAAACCAAACTTTTCTATTTAAGGAAACATTCCAACTATCATTCAAACCAAAGCAATTAATTATTTGAATGCTTCATACTGTTACAATAATCAATAAAAGAAATAACACCTCCACCAAATAATTTATAAAAATACATGAGAAAAAAATATATTTGTAAAAACTGGTGAGGACATCGGTTCAAGATGATTCGGGCGCTTTACCAGCGCAGGCGTCGTCTTCAGGAGCTGCTTATTTAGTTTAGGATTTTATTTCCAGTACCATATTTGTTTCTGGCAATTATAGCCATATATAATCTTTTTTTGTATTTTTTAGATTTTGAGAATATTTTGAGATTTGTATCAAGATGTATTTTGAGCCTATTTATAGGCCATGAGATTAATGAGAATGCATGTCACTCTTGATTAAAATTTATTGTGTTGAGTTTTGCTCTTCCCCCCTCTCTTGTGTGATACAATTGAGATCAAGTAATTAGGGTTTGTGATAAATCCTAATCAAAATTTAGGGTTTGTGATAAACTCTAAAATCTATCCCAAATACAAATTCCTAACCCTACTTTCCCCAAATCACAAGATCAACCCTACCCTACCCAGCCGTCGTCATCCCCATCTACCCCATTCTCAAAAAAAAAAAAAAAAAAAAAAATCCCTAGCCCCCTTTCGAAACCCATCTCGTGATCATCCTTCAACCTCCGACCTTGACGACACAACCCCTTCCCTCTTCATCTTCCCCTCGCCCTCTTCCTTCTGTCGCGTCGCCCAACCACGTCGACAGCCCCTGACATCAACTCCCCATCCCGTCTTCTCCTTGCTCTGTTGAGCGCCAGCCCCGTCGCTCACTTTCGGTCGTCTCCCACCCTCCGTCACCTGCACCTCAGGGTCAGCCAGCCAGATGAACCCTTGATCTCTCCTAGTGCTCCTCCCGAGCACTAACGCCAGCCCAGATCCGCTTGTTGTCATTGCTCTTGAAGTTGTTGCTGCCATTGCTGTGTTCTACCAGAGATCTATGCAAATGTTCTTCGGATCCTCGGTATACTCTTTCCATTATTAAATATTTGTGTTCTACTATCCTATTATCTATTATATTATCTGGTTTGCCTGTCGTCCACAAAATTAACTGAGATTGAGTGTTCCACATACTAGAGTAGAGTACGGATCAATATTGAACTTGTTAGTTGCCAAAACACTTAGGGATTTAATTATTGATTGTAGCGTTGAATTATTGATTGTAGCTTTGAATTATTAATTGGGATTGTTAACGTGATTCAGTTCTTGAAAATCCATCCAACCAATTAATTATTTAAAATTCCTAACTTTTATTCGCATGACGTGTTGGTAAAATTAACCCATTAAGATTCTTGAAAATTTTCTTTTTTAAGGTTAGTTATATGTCAAAAACACTTTACAATTCACTATCACCATTGAAATAATGGATAAACCCATTGATGCGGTTTATTTCTGGGAGACGTGTGGATGCACCAGGTGTGAGTTCGGACTCGATTTGTATTTGAAGGAGAATGCTGCTCGTCTGCCGACCCTTGGATGACCGGGCGAAATTCGTGGCGACCTCGGAGTGGTTCGGAGATCTGGGCTCGGATCAGAGGATTCGGATCCGAGGTCTTGTGTACCTGCAGGCGGTCCTGAAACACCGGGGTTTGTCCCGGTGGCGGACCCTCCGACGATCTAGTCAGTCTCTGTGAGAGAGTAACAATAACTAGGAGAATTTAAGTGGCAAAAGATTGATTACCTCCAAAAGGTGGGTGAGGATCTAGTATTTATAGAGAATCCCAACTGGGTTTGGATCCGCTTGGGGGCCGAGTCTGAACCCGAAAGCCCATGGGCCTGTCGTGGCAGAAGGCCCAGGGGGTTTAGGGCTGACGTGGCAATATCAGGAGTGGTATAGGGCTGACGTGGCAAAGCCCTGAGCGGTATAGAGTTGATGTGGGTCTCCTGTGCTTCTGGGAGAATCGGAGGGCCTAGGCTGCGCCAGGTCAACCCCCTGCTTCGTCAGATACGAGGAGGCCGGCCCTGGGGGGTGCACTTGAGGTTCGGCTCCGACCCTGTAAAGGTTCGAAGCCGAGCTAGATTTGCTGTTTTTACCTTTTTTGAGTGAGCGTTGTATTGGGCCCTAGTTGGGCCCGCAGGCCATTTTTACCCTACCACACAAGCCCCCCACTCCTGCGGGGGTGCGGGAGCTAGCCGGGGAGGAGTGTTCATGGTCGTGGAAATGGGATGGCAAATCGTTGAATCCTACGAAGGAGAGTACCCTGGTGCCAGACCGTACCTCGAGATGAGGAGAGATTATGGGCCGGTAGGGGTGATGTCGAGCCGTTGTTTCTTCCTGAGAAGATTACCCCGGTGCCAGACCGAACCTCGAGATGAGGAGAGATTATGGGTCGGTAGGGGTGATGGCGAGCCGTTGCTTCTTCCTGAGAAGAGTACCCTGGTGCCAGACCGAACCTCGAGATGAAGAGAGATTATGGGTCGGTAGGGGTGATGGCGAGCCGTTGGATCTTCCGAAGAAGAGTACCCAGGTGCCAGACCGGACCTCGTGCTGGCGAGGGATTATGGGTCGGTAAGGGTGATGGCGAGCCGTTGTTTCTTCCTGAGAAGAGTACCCTGGTGCCAGACCGAACCTCAAGTTTGAGGAGGGATTACGGGTCGGTAAGGGTGATAGCGAGCCGGTGGATCTTCCGAAGAAGAGTACCCAGGTGCCAGACCGGACCTCGCGCTGGCGAGGGATTACGGGTTGGTAAGGATGATGGCGAGCCGTTGTTTCTTCCTGAGAAGAGTACCCTGGTGCCAGACCGAACCTCAAGTTTGAGGAGGGATTACGGGTCGGTAAGGGTGATGGCGAGCCGTGGAGCCTTCCTGAGAAGACTATTCTGGTGCTAGGAACTGGTCTCGAGCTGGCGAGGGGTTTAGGGGCCGGTCAGATTGTGGGCGAACCGTTGTATCTTGGGCATGTTGAGCAGGGTGGTCTGCTGTCTTTGCGGAACATTGGGGGCGCCTTGGGATCTGTGTGGGGTTCCAATTCCCCAGGTGCTTTAATGGCGCCGCCTAAATAAATGTAGGGTGCATTGTCTTCCGTCGTTTGGTTTCCCCTATGCCATAAAAGCTGGCCCCTGGGGGAGGCTATAAGTACACCCCCCCTCCTTTTTCGTAGTGGGTCAGATCAAAGCAAGGGTGGCCTATTAGCCCTTAAAGGTGTCTGCTCTGGCGGACGCCTGTCTCTTGCCAATTTTTACCCCCGGTTGTGTCGGAGAGGTGGTTTCTCTGCCGCCCCGATCTTCTCTTGGATCCGATGGCCCTGATATGGCGGCCAGATCCAGGGGGGATCAGGGCGAGAGGGGTAACGACCGAACTCCGAGGGGCGAGTTGTTGGTGATTGTGAAGGGTCTGTCCTTCCGGAAGAGATGAAGGGCATTCTGGGCCAGTTGTTTGCAATTGTGAAGGTCCCGTTGTCTTTGCAGGCCGAACCTTTGCAGTTGCATCAACTGGCTCGGAATGTTGCGCTTCTCTCGATCTCTGAGTGTTGATCTGCTTTCAACCAGGATGCTCGCCGAGGGCGGTGTCTTAAGGTTTTGAGCCTCGGATGGATGGGTTGTTCTCCGATTGGAGGTTGACTATTCTGCATTCCGATAGGGATCCAGGTGATGGTGGTTTCTGTCTCACCCTTGAACAGTTCGGGTCTTTGGCCGACGAGTCCGTAAGCCCCGAGCTGTTCATGGGTGAAAGGGGAACCGACCTCGCCTCGGAGCCCGGGGCGCTTGTTTTTAAGGACGGCGCCTTAAATCTTAAGTAAAAATGTTCCCTCCTCCGAGTATTTCTTCCGAGCTAACCTCCTTGCCTGGCTGTCAGTCTGTCATTGGATGATGTCAGCAGCGCACGTTTCGAGGATGTGGCTCGAATTCCCAGGCGGCAGTTGCATGTCAAATAGATGAACAGTACTCGCGGAAATCGAGGAGTCGCCTTTATCTCCTATAAATATTCCCCCCTCTCCCCCACCAGTCCACTCCTTTCTTGCTGCTTTCTTTTCTTTTCAAAAAATTTCTCCACCCTCCCGCGCTCATCTTGGCGGCTTGTTGCATTAGGATCGCCCTTCCAAAGTAACCCCAGGTGAGTTGGTAAGTCTGCTTAGTTTAGGTATAGATGGATAGGGCTCAGTCTGGCTCATCAGCGTCAACGTCCGGGGGGGAATGAAGCCTGTCTCCGAATCGATGTCCTGGGAGGAGCCCATACTCGAGGGGGAGTCAGTACATGTCGATGAGTCTTCCGATACGGTTTCGTGGGAGGAACCCGTAGGTGAGGAGGAGGTATATGGCGCGAGGTTGTTGCGTTCTCGTCGTCCCTTCGTGGTGGAGAGCAGCGAGTCGGAGGAAGCGGATGATGGTTTGGACGGCGTCCGCGTTTTGGAGTTGACTTCCGAGGGAGAGGGAGGCGAGGGTGGCACCGTACGGAGATCCACCGTTCCGGGTGTGGGTCCGAGTTCCATGCTGACTGGTCGGGGGCCCTTATTCATTCCCTCGCCGGAGCGAACCAAGAAGAGGAAGAAGGCTCCGAGGAAGGTAGGGTCGAGGACTGGTGGTTCGAGCCAGGGGTCTGTCTACCGCAACTTGTGGACAGGTTCGCCCATACAGCCGAAGCATTTTCGTCAATATCCTGACGACTTGTCCGACAAGGAGCTCTTTGGTGTGCAGGGCTCTTCACCGAGTCGGAAGAGGGTGTTGATGGACGCGATTCTGACCGTCTTGGATGGCGGGGATATGGAGGTTTTGCAGCTGGCGTACCACATAGGCCCCAGCTACGAATTGATGCTGCCGAGCCCTACTTTGCGCCCAACCGATCCCCTGTCTGCTTGGTATTGTGTCTTCCCAGTGGATGCGTTCATTTCTGGACTGAGGCTGCCAGTCCACCCTTTTGTTCGGGAAGTACTGAACTGGGCTTCCCTGGCTCCGATGCAGTATGGGCCGAACTCTTGGAAGCAGATAATCTGTTTTGTGCTGATGTGCGGGGAACACCAGGTACCCCTGCGGTTGAACGTGTTCCGAGCGATGCTGATGATTAGTTCGGCGGCTGAGGGTATTTACTATATCTCCCCTCGGAGTGGGAGGAAGGTCGTTCACAGCCACCCGGACTCAATCAAGGATTGGAAGAAGAAATATCTGGTGATCCGGAGTGAGGAGCCCTGGGTCATTCCGACCCGATGGAACTACTCCAAGCCGAGCCATCCTGCGCCGGGGCCGGGGGATCTATCGGCCGAGGAGTGGGAGTCTGTTGAGCGCCTTCGTTCGTCCCCCAGTATTGATTGGACGAAGGTGACGGAGGTCCACCTGGCAAGCGTCGGACTGAGCCCAGCCGTCCTGCGTATGTAGTTTGTTTCTTTTCTTTCGATCCTTTTGTACCTTCTTGCTCATTGCTCTTAAATGGTTTTTTCTGTAGATATGGATGAGGCATCGATCAAAGCCAGGAGGCTCGCCATGAAGAAGGAGAATGCCGAGAAGAAGAAGGAGGAGGTTGCGAAGAGGCCGAGGGAGCTGCCCCTCGTTATCTCGGAAGTACCGCTCGAGCCGAGGGTTAAGAAGACTCGTTCGGAGACGAGCAAGGGGGCTGCCCCTTCGAGGGGTAAGGGCCCCGTGGGGGCATCCGGTCTTGGCAAGGGAAAAGGTCCCTTGGTAGAGTTTGAGGAGGAGGACCCGGTGGTGGAGATGTTGCGGCAGCGGTGGGCGCCGGACTGGTCGGTTCGGATGGGAGACTGTCTGACCGGGGAAGCCCAGGCCGTAGAGGTGGTGGAGAAGCTGGCGATCGCCAGATGATGGAGAGCGAGCCCGTAGAGGTGGCCTTTACGCGCCTAGCACAGGCCACCGTGTTGGTAAGTTTGTCGACCTCCTTCTTCTTGTTAGTCTTGCTTCAGGAGTTTTCTTCTTATGGGTGCTTTTCGGCCGCAGGCTTGTATGCAGGGAGCTAATGTAAAAAATCTCTACGAAGCGTCCCTGTCACAAGAACGTGCTCGGGCGGACAAGAGCGAGCAAGAGATGAAGGAGATGCGGATCGAGCTCGAGGGTTCGCATAAGAGGGAGCAGCAGATGAAGCTGGAGCTCGAGGCCAAGAACACCGAGTGGGGGAAGATGGTGGCCTCTTTGAAGGGGAAGTTCGCCAAGGAGAAGGGGGAGTTGACAGCCGCGTTTGCCAAGGAGAGGAAAGAGCTGACGGATACGTGTCAGCGGATGGTGATCGCCGCCCAGGATGAGTGCTACGTGAAGGCCCTCAGCCATGTGAGGCACTTCTATCCGACCGTCGACCTGTCTAATTTTGAGTATGACATGGAGATCGAAGGGGCCCCGAAGACTCCTGCCGAAGAGGGGCCCGCTGTCGACCCGGTCGTTGACCCTTCGGCGAACCCGACTGATGACGATGAGGGAAATCGAGTTGTATAGTTTTGCCTTCCTTTCTTTTTCCCCCCTTTTTTGTTGTGTTAGCCTCCCGCGGACTGGCCACCGCCTTTTTGTAAGAAGCAGCAAACTTTATGAAAAAAGTGTTTATGACTTGTCGAGTGTTTTGGCACCGGACATTTCCGAATCTCTTTGCTTATGTGTTTCGAGTTGGTTCTCTTTGTAGGTTTCCTCTGAACCTAATAAAGGAACATGACTAGGGAAATCATTTCACCCTTTGCTTCGGTTGATAGCTGATGCGAGATGATGAAGGGGAGGAGGTTCGGCCTTATCGTTTTGGGAGGAATCGGAGTGGGGTGAGGTGAAGTCTTCGGTGTCGATCCCCTAACCTGGTATTAGGCTGGATCCGCCGAGGCGTTCTGAGTATGATACAACGAGTTTTCCTTCGTATAAGATAGGGGGGCCGCTGAAAACGGCCCTTTACAAAGGAAAGTTTTACAAAAGGTTCACTTCTTAGCTAAGTTAAAACCTATGCTCGTTCTTCGCAGGAATCCACTGGGTGCTTGGTGTCAAGGGGGAACCTCTCTTGCTTGACGGCAGGTCCAGGGGTAGGGCCGTCCTTCTTCGGTTCGATTTCGACGGCGTCGAGGGGGAGCACTCCTCCCCCGACGGTGGTCATGTAGCACGATCGCGCTGCTTCTTGGCTGCCTCGGACGACGCCGACTCCTTGTGGGGTGGGAAATTTTAGCTTCAGATGGTAGGCAGAGGGCACTGCTTGGAGGGAGCATAACCCGGGTCGGCCGAGTATGGCGTTGTAAGCTGCCTTGACGTTGACCACCATGAAGTCCATAGATTCGGTCCTCTTGACGGGAGCCGATCCTGCGGTAACGTCGAGGGTGACAATCCCCTTTATCACGACAGGGACGCCGGAGAACCCATGCAAGGTGTATCCGGCTGGCTTGAGCTTGCCCCTAGGTAACTTTAGATTCTCGAAGGCTTCGAGGAAAAGAATGTTCACCGAGCTGCCGTTGTCGACGAGGATTCGGCGAACTTCACAATTAGCCATGTAGAGGCTAATGACGAGGGCATCGCAGTGGGGGAGGCGAACGCCTTCGAGGTCCTCCCCTGAGAATGAGACTGGCATGGGTTGTAGCTTGGGGGAGGGGTTGCCTTGGACAGTATTGACTTCTCGGATGAAGGCCTTTCGGGAAGTATTCGATTCCCCTCCCATTGGCCCACCATGGACACAGTGCAAGATAAATGGCGGGTCTGCGGCTCCCTCGGACTCGGGATCCCGACTCTGGATGCGGTTCGGAGTAGGGTTCGAGGGCGAGTGTCTCCGGCTCCTAGTGTCTCGTCGACCCCGCGGGACTTCTCGGGTGAATTCTCGGAGGTACCCCCTGGAGATGAGTTCCTCAATCTCGTCTTTCAGAGCCCGGCATTGGTCGGTGTCGTGCCCATGGTCTCTGTGGAAGCGGCAGTAGAAGCGTTGGTCTCGACTCTTGCTGTTGTTGGGTCGGGGAGGTAGTCGAACAATGCCTTTGTCTTCGATCTCTAAGAGGATGGCGGATACGTTATGCGTCAGGGGAGTGTACTTCTCGAAGCGGGGGATCGGTGGGATCTTTTTTACGGCCCCTGCGTCCCTCGGAGCTTTCTT
Organism: Hemerocallis citrina; assembly: GCA_017893485.1. Lineage (NCBI taxonomy): Eukaryota > Viridiplantae > Streptophyta > Magnoliopsida > Asparagales > Asphodelaceae > Hemerocallis > Hemerocallis citrina. Next base: position 110,135,802 of record CM030366.1, on the reverse strand, counting down.
TGATGGCTCGACTTCTTCGGCTTTCCGCTTTCCCTTCGAGTTGGCCTCTCTGGCGTCTTCGGGGCTAAGGGCCTCTTCTGCTCTAATGTATTTCTCGACTCTGTTGAGGAGGTCGGGAAAGTCGACGGGGGGTCTCTTCGCTAGAGAAGCTTTCAGCTGTCCGTGACGGACGTTGTGCCGAAAGGCCGCGGAGGCGACGCCTGGATCAAGGGAGGAGACCGCCCTTGCTTCCGTGGTAAACCTTCGGACGAATACCCTGAGGGATTCTCCGTCTATCTGCCTGAGCCCAAGTAACGAGGCGCTGGTCCTTTCCGCCTTCCGACTGGTGACGAAGTGAGCGAGAAAATTGCCTTCTAGTTGGTCGAAGGAGTAAATGGAGCCGGGGGCGAGCTTTGAGTACCATTCACGAGCCGGACCTCGGAGTGTGGCGGGGAAGGCTCGGCATAGCAGGGGATCTGAGGCGCTGTGAATCATCATGAGGGTTTTGAAACCCTCCATGTGATCAGCGGGATCTCCCTCGCCGTCGTAGGTCTCAAATTGAGGTGGTCGGAAATTCCGGGGTATTTCTGCTTGAAGGATGGGGGCGGAGAAGGGAGGACGGATGGGTCTGTACCCCTGAGCCGCTCGTCGGTCGCCGTCCCCTAGGTGATCGAGGCGGTCCTCCATTTCTTGGAGGCGTCTCAGGAGTACGCCGCCGTCTTCTGGCTGGATAGTTGAGGTGTGTGACATGCTGGCCTCGGCATCCAACCAAGTTTGGGAGTGGGAGGCCTCCTCCCTGGGGGCCCGTCGGAGGGCCCCGAGAATTTCTCTCCGAAATTCTCGGAACTCCTTGTGAGTGACGGGGGCTCCCTCGACTCTGCTCGGTGGGTCCGAGGGCTGCCTTCCGATGCGGCTGAGTGCTGACCTCCGTCCCTCGGGCAGGGGTCTTGGATGGTTCGGGGCCGGGTTGGAAGCGGCCCTTCCCCTGTTGCGGTTAACCTGTCGGTTGATGATGACTCCTCGGAGGTCGGGCTGGTCTTGGCGGGCGACGCTCCTTTGGGATCCCTGATGGGAAGCCCTGTGTTTTGAAGTGTGTGGACCGGCGTTAGCGCTTGGTGGGGGCGAGTCCCGTCGGTTGACGGAGGAAGCAGCCCCCTTGCCCTTTGAGGCCATGAGAATTCGGCTGTCGAGGTGCCTTGATGGTCATGCTCGGGTCGGTTTCTGAAGCAGTGTTTCCCACAGACGGCGCCAACCTGATGCGGTTTATTTCTGGGAGACGTGTGGATGCACCGGGTGTGAGTTCGGACTCGATTTGTATTTGAAGGAGAATGATGCTCGTCTGCCGACCCTTGGATGACCGGGCGGAATTCGTGGTGACCTCGGAGTGGTTCGGAGATCTGGGCTCGGATCAGAGGATTCGGATCCGAGGTCTTGTGTACCTACAGGCGGTCCTGAAACACCGGGGTTTGTCCCGGTGGCGGACCCTCCGACGATCTAGTCAGTCTCTGTAAGAGAGTAACAATAACTAGGAGAATTTAAGTGGCAAAAGATTGATTACCTCCAAAAGGTGGGTGAGGATCTAGTATTTATAGAGAATCCCAACCGGGTTTGGATCCGCTTGGGGGCCGGGTCTGAACCCGAAAGCCCATGGGCCGGTCGTGGCAGAAGGCCCAGGGGGTTTAGGGCTGACGTGGCAATACCAGGAGTGGTATAGGGCTGACGTGGCAAATCCCTGAGCGGTATAGAGCTGATGTGGGTCTCCTGTGCTTCTGGGAGAATCGGAGGGCCTAGGCTGCGCCAGGTCAACCCCCTGCTTCGTCAGATACGAGGAGGCCGGCCCTGGGGGGTGCACTTGAGGTTCGGCTCCGACCCTGTAAAGGTTCGAAGCCGAGCTAGATTTGCTGTTTTTACCTTTTTTGAGTGAGCGTTGTATTGGGCCCTGGTTGGGCCCGCAGGCCATTTTTACCCTACCACACACCCATGAATTGAAGCCACAGTACCCTAATCCACTTAAAATATGGCATATACATCTGCTAGTATACTATAGAGAAACAAGATATGGTTGCCTTTATAGAGGTCCCTCTCACCCTCTAGTATCTAATATATTCAGGGCCGGACCTGAGTTTACGGGGGACCGATGTGAACTCCCAAAATGGACCTCATACAAATTTTGTTTTTTTAAAAAATTGTAAAAAATAAATAGAAATTATTTTTTTCTACAATTCTTAAAAACCTCTCTCTCTCTCTCTCTCTCTCTCTCTCTCTCTCTCTCTCTATATATATATATATATATATATATATATATATATATATATATATATATATGGAAAGTTTCGGTTGTGCACTCCTCAAGTGCACTAGGCCTTCGGACGTTCATATCGAAGATCCGAACCGTTCACATTGATCTATACATCTAAATTAGTCTAAATATGTAAAATCAAATCATTTGAAATTCATTTTCCCATCTATCATGTGACTATAAAAAACAATGATTTTCAGCCATACAATTTTGCAACACTTCAATGGATAGGTAAATGAATTTCAAATGATTTGATTTTACATATTTATACTAATTTAGATGTGTAAATCAATGTGAATGGTTCGGACCTTCGATATGAACGTCCGAAGACCTAGTGCACAACCGAAGCTTTCCATATATATATATATATATATATATATATATATATATATGAAGAAATAGATGGAGATTTAAGAATTTGAGAAAAAAGTCTGCATACAAACTCACGCCCAAACTAAATAAGCCAGCCAATTTTGAGAACAAAAGCGCAAAAAAATTAAATTTAGGGGTCTCCAAAAAGAATATTACGCGTAAAATACGTATATATAAATGCAAGAGGAAAAAAAATTGGAAACCCCTAAAATTGTAAAAATATTGGGAGGCCCCTAAAATCTTCCTAATTAAATGAATAAATTTTCTTTGGTAGATGACGAAATCACAGATTTCTCCTATTGGTCATCTTAATTGCTATTCATAACTAGGTAAAATGTCAAAAGTGTAAGGTTGATAGTAGAACATGATTAGTTTTGCACATGGAATCTTTTAATCAATCTCTTTCTTCTTCCTCTTTCAGACACTCTCTCTTAAATCTAACTTTTCTATTTAAGGAAACATTCCAACTATCATTCAAACCAGAGCAATTAATTGAATGCTTCATACTGCTACAATAATCAACAAAAGAAAAAACATCTCCACCAAATAATTTATAAAAATACATGAGAAAAAAAATATATGTAAAAACACTTTACAATTCACTATCACCGTTGAAATAATGGATAAACCCATGAGTTGAAGCCACAGTACCCTAATCCACTTAAAATATGGCATATACATCTGCTAGTCATAAAATATGACATTTGTTGGCATTCATAAAATACTATAGTAGACCTACGATAGCGTTTTACAAACGCTATCAAAAGCCCCGCTATAATAACTCTATAGCGTTTTAGAAAACGCTATAGAATCTATAGCGTTCCGGAAACGCTATAGTTTCTATAGCGTTTTGTTAAAACGCTATAAAATTTATAGCGTTTCGGCAACGCTATCGTTAGACAATCCAGTAATAGAATCAAACATACAACATTTTTAAAACGCTATCGTTTTGATATTTGTGGTTTTTTACAGCATTTTAGGAACGCTATTTCGTTTTAACTGTATACAAAAAAAAATCTACGGATACAAATAAAAAACGATTTATCGAAAATGTCAATACACCATTATAACTATAAAAGTTTCGCAAATTTGTGTACAAATATATAAAAATATACCAACATAGAAATATCTACACAATAAACTGATACAAAAATTCATCCAATAAACCTAAAACTGACGACAAAAAATTCTTGAGTGCCTAACATCAACACAACTCGCAAACTTAAAACTGACGACAAAAAATTCTTGAGTGCCTAACATCAACACAACTCGCACTCTTCGTTTCATCCACGATGTTTCCAATCTGCAAATGTAGAAGAAAAAATGTCAAACATAAGATTCATGTGTCTAATGTTGGAGCATGCTACTAACATATGTTACTAAACTGCTACTAACATATATATATTAATGATTTAGCCTAAGTTGTAGAATTGCTATACACATAAATTCCTTAGCTCAGGAAAGACTGTCAATTTCAACCTACTGAGTTGAGTTAGTAATTTCTTTGGTAAGGAACTAAGTTAGTAGTTAATTAAGACCTGGAGTATCACATCAAGCGTCATGCTGTTGAGAACTTTCCCAGCAACCTCTAAAGGGTAAGCGAGAGAGCCTTCAGCCAAACACAGCAATCTCGTTTGGGTGTTTCAGTGAGCACTTCCTTTCCCAATTGTTCAAATGTGCGTAACATTTTAAATGCTGTTTGCCAATGAATAGGACATATTCAGTCCTCGCTAAAGCCTAACATTACTTATTCTGAATATTTCAGGAAGAAAAAGAACAAATGAATCCCAGGGCTTTGAGTCTGGGTCGAGCTTACATGCATAATGAGCAACACTTTGAAAAAGTTGTAGGTTATTAACAATCATTTTTTAGACTTAGGATACAGAACAAGTCCTTACTTATATTCATATCTATTTGGCAGTTTGAAAGTAGGATACAGCATATTTAAAATCACTAGCATTACTGAATTACAACAAAACCTCACCTTTGGCATCTTGAAGAAATTAGATTTTAAAATTAGGGGAGCTAACAGGGAGCATATGATTCCTTCACTAAATTCTACAGCCATTATTGTACCTTTTTTTAAAATGTTCGCAGATCATGTAGCAGAGGAAACATCCAAAATCAGTTAAGGGAATGAAACTAGAAATATGCGACTGTATCTAGCATATCAAGCATCTCTTCTTTGTCTGCAGCACCATAAAGAGCTGAAAGTCTTCACGAATTATACATGACGCTCGTGAATAGATTTTGTACTAGAATAAATATATCTTGACTTCTGAGTTATAAATGCACTATGCATTTATTTAAGACACATTTGCATAAGGAGAAGTTCAAAAACCATTTCCCTTTATCAAAGATATTCCTACCTTGAATATACCAAGAATGACTGAGACACGTGTTGTGTAGATAAACTTCTTTTGATTATTGGAAAGAATGACGATAAACTTCTTTTGATATCACTCCTATTGATATGCACAATGATCAGTTTCCACTGTGCATTACCCAAGAAAATATCCATAGGTTGATACATTTACATATTCAGTTGCCAACATTTTTATTGTTGGCAAGACTAGATTGTCGCAGTTTCATAATATATGTATTAGTGGAGGCCTCACGTTACAATCCAGTACATAGTAGGACAGCTAGGCTAATGTGTGGGCCAACAATGTTTAACAAGCAATCTTAAGTCTAAACTCCCCTTTATGTCGACCTTCAGGATTTGTGCAAAAGCCTCCTAAGTCTTAAGTCTAAACAAGCATGCTTAGACTTAAGTCTAAACAAGCATGCTTGTGTCTGTATTCTTATGTCCTTATTCTCTCAAATAATATACAGCAACATAAAATTTAAGCATATACCTAATCTACTATCGTGTTACAGTCTCCTGATTTCTATAAAAAATCACTGTCTCTGCATTCATGGCATGTCATGAGCCCCATGCCAATTAGTCATGTTATACCTCATAGGGGTTGTTCCTTTGTTTGCCACTAGGTCAGTTCACTTTAATCCATTCATTAGGCCAGATGGCAGGATGCAACAACTGCAATCCGAGTTGCTATAGGCTGATGAGTTGCAAGTTTCCAATTTGAGTTCATTATTCACATCAACTAATATAGCAACTTGTAAAGTAAATAACATGCAGCTACCAGTTACTACAACTGCATATGGCAAATACTACTGACTGCAATCACTGGGCACCACCCCCTCTCATCACCCGTCTCCTTATTCCTCCCATGCAACTACAAATAAATGGTTAAAAATTATGTTCAATGTTTTGGTATAAAAAACATCAATCCATTAATACCTCAGAAGGATTATCCTCTCCTCTTTGCTGTATCTCCCCTGCCACCATGGATCACAGCTTACAAGCTAGGAGAGTCTCCATATCCAGGACAATCACTATGGTCCTCCATTTTCTTGTCATCAAATGCAACCAAACTATCCATCAAACTTACAGATATTTGACTTAAAGATACTAACTAATGCCTATCCCACGCAAACCTACGCAGCCTCCTACAAAAAGATAACAAAAACCTATCAGGCTTTCCCCTTTACTATTGGGGGTCAACAATCTCAACTACTATGTGTTTCCATACAATTTTAGATGTTTTCACAACCACGATATGACAAGTAACTATAAACCCATGTCCAAATCCTAAGGTAATCAATGAATTACGCAACACAAGACACGAACATCTTCTCCGCATTTATATATCTTTTGAGTCAATGATAGCATACGATGATAGTAAAGTCGAACGCAACAATCTTCAAGTTCAACATCTACTGTATAGACTTTCATATCAATCAAGAAAATATCTTTTAGTTGAGTAACAAAGCTGCAAACTCTGTCCAAGTTCCAACCACACTATCCATCAAACTTTCGTTATATGACTAAAGATACTAATTACACCGATCCTGTGGAAACTCATGTTGCCTTCACGCAGAAAAATAACTCAAATCTCACCAGGCTTTCCCCTTGTTCTATTAGGATTAAAGAAAATATCAACTGCATATATTCCTTACATCTCTGCTATATAACTACTATATTAAATCTACAAAAACTTCACCCCAACCATCTCCTTGAAGATACTTAAAAGACAATTTCAGATGTTTTAAGCATTGAATGATAATAGAATTGCATGCAACAGTGTTCAAGTCCAACAACTCCTGCATTGCATGCGCCACTAGGGTCTAGTGTGATCATGTTCACTAGCGAGTAAGAGTAGTGAGCAACACAGACGGAACCATAAACATTTCAGTGGGGTCAGACAGGATTTTTACACACACAAAAGAAATTATTATTATTATTATTATTATTATTATTATTATTATTATTATTATTATTATTATTATTATTTCAACTTTAATAGTCATCAAATATTTTTGTTTTCTTTTTGGAAATTCTATTTTTTGTTGGCTTCAAGGATAGTAAATGAGAGCAAATAAGAAAAAGATTAAATTGATATTGGTGTGGTTAGAATACTATAAGCAAATAAGAAAGCTATTCCTAAATTAATGATATAGTTCAATACTATATGATTAACAAATACCAAATTCAAGGGTTTATCCCACTATATAATTTTTTAGAAGGAAAGTAATGTACCTAGTTAGCATCCAACATCTTGATGTGATCGGTCGGCCATGCAATTGCAAGTCTCATAACCTCATCTAGAGTATCTACACCACCACCTCGCCTAAACAACGGTGCTGAAGGTTGTCTTACTTCATCCACCCAAACTTTGGAAGCATTTTGCCCAAGGGGTACACAGTGCACTACCACCTCAGGATCATTTGTCACTCATCGCCCAATAGCAACCACTTCACTCGGTGCCTCCCAGTTTATTAATTCACACTTTCTACATCTACAATTACTGCTGCCATTGAGTGACTAACATGAAAACATAAAAAAAAAAGTTATTTCAAGTGTTATATATATATATATATATATATATATATATTAAAAGTACTAAAGCTGTACTGGGTTACCTGTGGAGTATCAGTTGCATTAGTAGTTGATAATGGATCATTGTTACACAATTTTGAGCACTTATCCTCATCCTCATCCTCCTCGTCACTATCATCGTCATTATCGTTTTCACCATCAAAATCCACATTATCATCACCATCGCTATGATCTTCTTCATCATCTTCACTATCCTCTTCATCTTGAGCATCACTATCTTCTTCCTCCATATCATCATCACTATCTCCTTCACTGTTTCAGCAAGTGAATCCACCTTTCCTCTGAGTTCAACTACTTCGGCAGAGGTTGCAATCGAGGCACTTAATTTAGATGGGTCGGCTCCTGCTCCCATCGAGGATAAATGGCCTTGTCGTTCAGGCTTGTTAAATAGCCTTGAATATGCGTCACCTTCATAACCCGGGCCAACGTGGGATGTCTCGGGTGGCGAAGAAGCTAGTTCTTCTTTCACCTTTTTCTGAAAATAAAAAAGCTCAAAATTAATATGAACATATGATTGAACAATAAGAATCTGTATTTAACTAATAGTAAACTATGTGATAAAACAATTTTAGAACCATACTATAAGATTAACATCATCTGGCTTTCCTGCTTCACCGTTCTTTTTTGTATATGCTCGATACCAACAACAAAGCCTAACTTTATCTTGACAAATGGAACCCTCTACTTTCTATATAGCAAACAGATACAATCAACACAAACATCAAAATTATAATCAACACATTTAATAAATATAATGAAAAAATTTTATAATTAACTCACTACTATTTCATATTCTATCCGAGCAAATCCCTTTCGACTACCACGGTAAGGGATATGTTTACTTCTCATTTCCTTGAACTTTTCACTTTTTGCCTAGAAGACAAATTGTACTCTAATATAATTAATTTTATATAAAAGATAAGATATAGCAAGTTAAACAGAATAGTATACATAGTTTTTTACCTTGAATTTTGGGTTGTTTCTTGATTTTACAAATTCATCCCACTCTCTTTGACTTTTGTAAATTGGTTTCTTGTTAGCTTGCCCCCGATTTTGCTTTGCGTGCTCTAGCAGATCTTCCCATCGCTTGTAGGGTGTAAATTTTTGCTTCTCTATCACGTCTATTGAATGTGAACTTTTGCTGAAGTAATATGTGTATATATAAATTATTATCATAAAAATAAGCACAAAGAATTAAATGAAGTTAACCAAAGCCAATAAATTTGTGAAAAGTATAGTGTTAAAAGTTGTGTTAGAAGTATAGTGTTGAAAAAGCACTGACAACACTAGAATTCATATTTAGGTGAGCACAATAAAGGGTACAAGTAAGACTAGCTTCTCTAAATCTCTTTTTCTATCTGTATAATACAGGAAAGAAGCATCTTTTTTTGAAACGTATAGAATAAGGAAAATCATAATTTTTGTGCAGTAAAGCACTGCATTGGACATACGAAGTTACCTTTTGAAACTGTTAGTTTACTAATAAAGCATTGTGCTTGCACCCTTTGTATCCTGTTATAAACTTAAATCTAAATTTCCAATGTGCTTGCACCCTTTGTATCCTGTTATGCAAATGGAAATAAAATTTTTGGGCTTTATTTTGTTTTTCCTTGAACCAAACTAAATTCTCTAATTGCCATTCTGAGTTCTAGGCGGTTTGTGTGTCTGTATCTGCGTATGTGTATGTGACTATGGATCAATACCCAAAAAGAAGTTTCACCTAAAGATGGAAGCTATGGCTTTCCTGTATGAATGCCATTTTTGACCAACGTAATGGTGATTTGCTTTAACCTTTGAAAATCCGCTAAGCAGTTTTTGATAGCGCTTGCTCGGATCATCATCAATCTTTCCACTGATGGTGGCAGTTGAAGTTGATGATGATGGAGATCAAACAATGTTGGAAGAATTAATATAATGGAAAAGTCGGTAGATTATTCTTTGATTCTAATCTGTAAGTATTGGAATATATAAAAAGGTATAGATCTTTCATATCAAAAGGTTTGTTGTAAATAGTTGAAGTGTCCATTAAGAAGTGTTCAGACATGAACTAGTGAAGATTTTAACGAAAACTGTGACACTGATCATAATGCAAAATGATTAGTGAATCTGAGGTTACCAAGTTGAAATAATGTTTACATGTTTATATAAGAATCTAGAGCGTTTTAGTGCCAAAAATCTTTCTCTGAGTTTGATTATAGTGACGTTGGTGATAAGTCATGACTTATGAGAATTAGAAAAGAGATGGCAAGATCATCCGATGTCTTAGCCATATATTTGTCTTAGCCATATATTGGTAACAAATCTATATATATATATATATATATATATATATATATATATATATATATATATATGTATATATATATATAATAAATTACAAAGAAAGCTATCAAGTGGCTCACAATCAATCTCCCCTAAAATTAAAGGCCTAGATCAAATCTCACAAAACATATTTTCCCTCCAAAATTTTAAACCCCAAAATCAAAATTTTCCCCCCAAAACTAAAAAACTTATTACTTTATTACTATCTCTCTCTTCTCTCTTCACTTTTTCATATTTCTCTCTTTCTCTCTCTCTCTCTATGTCTCTCTCCCATTCTTTCTATATTTACTTAGAAATTTAGATTTTTAGAATTTTAATGTTTTTTTGCACATGTTATATTGAAAATAGTAAATATCTCTTCAACTCCACACTTAAAGTTTTAAGAAGTTAGATTTTATACCCCCATTTATAATTATTTTTCAACATATACTAATGGAAACATGAACTTTTATTTACAACTAATTATTGTCATACTATTCAAACTTGAGCTACATAATTGTTATTTTACTGTTTACAGGTTTTTCGTATTTTGTATCGTTCCGAAGACGTGCCGTAGGCACGTGCCCACGGGCAAATCTAGTATATATATAATATTATAATGGGATATATATATATATATATATATATATATATATATATATATATATATATATATATATATATATAATATAATATTGGGAGAAGGCCTTAGTGTCATTTGTAAATATTTTGTCATTCTACCAACCCGTGCAACGCAAGTGCATAACTATTATACAGGAGGTCTTAGGTTCAAATCAAGACTACGTCTAAATTTTTATTTTAAAAAACTATTTTTATTAAAACATGCATCGCATGTGTAAACTACTAGTACATATCTACTATTTTAATGGGAGAGTTTGTCACCAAACAAAATCTATTTGTAAACAAACAAACACGTGTAATGTACATGCATAACTAATATAAATGAGATCTTTGGTTCTATGTCAGACAACATCATTTTTTTTATAAAAATATATATTTATAAACACGTGTAATGTAGCCATGATTCAGATGACATAAATTTATGCTTTTCACTTCTAAACAGAAAGAAAGCTACATCAAAGAAAAAATATCTTACCTTTATTGCTTGCCAATAAAATTCTTTAATCTCATCAGATATCTTTCTCCAGTCATCATATTTCAGCGGCACCATCTGACGTGCTAAAACGCCTACAAAAGAAGATAGTCTTTTTGAGTTTTCCCCAACAGGTTGACCGAGATCATTTAATGTCACTTCCAACTTTTGTCCACTGACAGCCGATAAATTACTGCAAGTTGTGTGTCCGCGAGTCCTGGTCATGCCTTCTGACTGTTGTGCTTGTTTCGATGTTTCTTCTCTCAATTTATTTAGAGTCGCATCGCCAATGACATTAGATTCTACATGTTCTGATATACGGATCACATCATTTGATGCCTTCTCTTTCAGTTTTATTCTTCCCTTTTCTTTTTCCTTTTCCTTATCATTTTCCCTTCTTTTTTTCTTTCCCTTATCCTTTCTCATTTTCTTTTCCTCATCCCTCCTTTTCCTTTTACTTCCTTGTTTTGAGCACTACAAATGATCCAAACAAGAACATGATTGTGAATAATACATAATAAATATGTTATTGTATGCGTGGATAAATGGTTGATTGTAATACCCTGATTTTTCGAATATATGAAAGATTATTTTTATATATGTTATGTTTGTGTAGCATGTTGACTATTATTTTTCCACATGATGAATAAAGTGTATTGTTTCTATAAAGCATTTTCTTAAAGCCCAATGTTAATTTGCTTATTTTCTTTTTAAAGTATTTATTTTGGCCCAAATGGATTTAAGCCCATAAATTTAACTTTTATTATTTCCTACAACTTGTTTTGTGTAACACTTTTTTTTTATATAAGAAACTTATTATCTTTGTACAAGTTTTATTTAGTGTGGGTTGTGCATGCACGTGCATCTAGCATACCCGTGCATTGAGCACCTTTCCTTTGTGGCCGGATGTGAGTAGGATAGTGGAATAGATCATGGGTGGTTATTTTGTGAAGTGTGGGTAGTTTCTCAACCCCCTAATGCATCCCAACCTTTGATCTTACAACTCCCCAATAAATCCTAGCCCTCTATTCCGATTATTTCCTAGTATAAATACCCCTCCCATTTCCCTATCTCTTTTACACTAAGTTTGTCTTTATTAAGAGAGGTATTTGTGAGTTGTGTGTGTGCTTTGCTGGGGAGGCCGAAGAGTAGCATTCTGAAGGTTCGGTGTGGAGCAAAGGAGCAAGGTGCAAGGAGCAAGAAGGCGTTCACTATATTGAGGAGCTTTTGCGGGATTTCGATTATTTCTTCATATAAGGTGGGTGTTTCTCAGGACTTCTAATGTAGGAATTATACCATGATTATTATGATTGCTACCATGTTATAAAAAAGTAAATTGGATGTATTAGAAATTGCTTGAACATGCTGTTGATAATGAGAACGGAAGTGTCGGTACAGTCGACTGTCATATGAACCAGTCGACTGGTACGAGACAATTAATTTATGATGTGGTGATAAACATGTATGCAAATAGACATAATGGTGTGATTACTAAGTTGTATTTCCCTATGACACATATGATGGAGGGAAGGTAAATGAATGAAAAGAGCTAGCGATGATTAATAACTTAAGAATTGTCGGAACAGTCGACTGACACTGTGTTCAGCCGACTGGTACCGTACTTCAAGTATGACTATTAGGAAATTCCAGGAAATAAGATATTCCACTATGTTGAACTAGTATAATGACTTGAGATTTGTATATTTTGTGAATGCATGTTTAAGAAATTTTCCCTTGAGGAAGAGATAATATTCGTAACTTGAAGTTTCGTGGTGGTGAGATTACTGAACAAAAAGAGACACTGTTTATGAAACTGAATTTATGTATATTGTAAATTGATATCATGATGCGAGTGCATGTAAGAACTGTAGATAATCTCTTAATTTGAAAGGTGGATCTGTCCAGTCGGCCGAATGCGTGTAGCAAGTCGACTGAGCTGGACTTAGAATTGTACTATTAAAAATCCCAGGACAGACGACTGGTGGATGAACAATTGACTGTCATGTGGATGACACTGTGAACATGGAAAGTTGCGGGACAGGCGACTGGTTGTGTACAGCAGTCGACTATCCCGAGCATTTATGATGAACCTGTAATTGACTGTATGAGTCGACTGGTGTTCTTCCAAGTCGACTGTACAGAGTGGACTTTGATATGTGTGAATCTCATTTTATTTGCTGTTGGAAGTTGTGAATTTTGTGATTGAAGTCTGTGGACTCTTTTCATGGCTGTGTGGATTATGTAAAATGAATCATAGATGAGAATTGAGAATCAAATGAATATAAAAGGCTAACATCATGATGAGAAAGTCTGTGAGACTCTAAAATGAATTATGAGCTGAGGATGCTCAATTGGAAATTGTGAATTTGAAATTGAACGAAATAGTAGCTAAGTCTCCCCCAGCAGTGAAATGAAATGATATTGAAAAGAAGGCCAAGGTTGGTCATGTGTAAATAAAATGGTAAGTCCGGTTTGGTGGAGAGGCTAACTCTAGAGCTTTGATTTTTATTCATGATTCTAATAATTTTAATACATAGTGTGGAGGTGATGAAAGTGAGAGAAAAACATAAGTATGAGAACTAGAGTTTACGGTGCGGGTGTGTGAGCCGCAGAATGCATGCTTGATGAGTCAAGACATGGCGCGGGCACAACTCAGAATGACCGGACTTTAGTCACACTTGTGGGATGTTTGGTGACTGCAAGAGGATCGTGTTCAGGGAGGAGGCTTGAATTGCCACAGAATGCATGCTTGATGAGTCAAGACATGGCGTGGGGTTCCCCTCCAGGGTCCAGTGCACGAGCTTGTACTCATAGACCATTTAAGATACTCACCGTAATTACAGAAGTAGAGTAAATCATGGCGAGGGATTGAACCCTATAAAAATGAAGAACAATTAAGAGGCTTGCCCTCGAACCTATGTAGTATGGGATGCATAGAATTCGAACAAGTGCGCATTAGTGTCATGTAAATTAAATAATTGCATTAAGGATTAAGTGCACAATCACGACACGACATCATTAAGAGTTCCCTTTTGATTTGCACGCTTATATTGAACAAGTTGTGATTTGTTAAGAAATGAGATTCATTATACTGTTTCTGGCATAGAGAGGATGGCCATGTATAATTATCGTCGGTTGAATAAACTGACGTACCCACAGTTTTATATGCAGGATAAATTACATGTAAAGAGGAATGGATGCATAAAGATCTTATCATGTTGTTATTCATTAATGTAAATGTTGTATATTTTGCTTCCGCTGTGTAAATGTAAATGTAATATGATGTAAACTCTGATGTATGATGAAAAGTTTGAATTTTCTTGTAAAGTTGTACTCAAAGAAAGTGAAAAGATCCTGTAGAACATCTCGAATTCAGTGATTTGGGATTCGGGGCGTTACATTGATAATAGTTTTTAGCTCTTCAATGTCATGTTTGAAAGAAAGACTCCTCACTTAAACAGACAGCCAAAAACAGGGAAAAAATGAACATGTTAGAAAGATTCATCATCATAATTAGAAATTTCAACATGCAAATTATCACTAACAAAAATATAAAAATAATGAAGTAAACGAGTGATTATAGAAATTGTGGCAGAATCAATTATAATATGTTTCACTATGAAGTTATGATAAAAAATATAAATAGTTGTGCAACAAAACAATATGAAAAATTACAAATAGATACCCTCACAGTTCTTTCTAACATACTCATTATCCTCATCATCAGTATTCTTATCAAGTAAGGATACATCTAATGGTCTTGAATAAACACTCTCATTATCCAAATACAACTCATTAATACATCTTGGTGGCGCCTTTAGAACAACATACCAATTAGACGAATCACTTTCCTTAGAATAAAACACTTGTTTTGCTTGTGATGCTAGAATAAATGGGTCATTTTTAAATTGTTGTTGTCCTTGGTGCAGGTTAACCATAGTAAAACCTTCATCGATTTTGACACCAGTTTTCAGATTAGCCCAATGACCAAATAAAACAGGAATCTGAAAAGTAAAATAGTCCAGTAAAATAATATCTTTGATCACTCCATAATAAACAGCTGGTTTGATCTTTTGGTGCTTATCCTTCGAGCTCGATCTGCTAACAGTTGTTGCCTCATATGAAACCCCACTATTTTGAGTTGACTTGAATACATCTTTTATGTGAAAGCAATAGTCATTCACAACAAACCCAGAATAAGAGAGAGCATGCACAGATGGACCTTGTGCAAGCCCTCTTAACGTTCTGGATATGTTATGAGTGGGCATACCATGAGTCTGCCCGTGAATCTGTTCATAATCAATGATACACTATTAGAATTATAGGCAGTAATATATAATAAGCCAAAAATTTAAGGATTATATATATAATTAGACCTTTTCTTTTAACCAGTCTGAGAATTGTTCTGAATGTCTATCTTGAAGTAAAGTATCATTTTTGACCAGACGTTTGTCCAAACGCTTCAACTCCTTCAAGTGTATCCTAAAATAATTAACAATGGTTACATGCTCTTATGTAAAAACATTGTCATTGAAAATTACTTTCCGTAGTACACTTACTCTAAATATGGCTCAACCTCGGCCATATTAAACAGTACACATCGATGAGCACTTTGTAGCCTTTGATAATCCAAAGTGATCGATGTTCCTTCGGAAATTGGCCGACCTTCAAGTATCACATCATTCTCGAAATCTTGATTTCTATTTGGACGATTATCCATATCAGCCACTTGACTCATGCATTTACTGAAAAACTGCATTCACTCATCTAATAAATAGCATTGTTCTATACAACCTTCAGGTCGTGCCAAATTTCTAACATATCCTTTGAATGTCTTCATTTGTCTACAGAAAATAAAATTAATATTTCATGATAAAAACTACAGTGTACAAATAGAATTACAAAATAATCAATTTGTTACCTTTCAAAGGGATACATCCATCTTTGTTGAACTGGGCCACATAATCGGGCTTCTCGCCCCAAATGAATTGTCAAATGAATCATAATATCGAAAAAAGCAGGAACAAAAAACCTTTCAAACATGCAAAAAGTCTCAACAACATCTGCCTCCAGTTTTAACATTTCCTCCGGGTCAATGACCTTTTGACATAATGCATTGAAAAACGCACATAGTCGAAATATTGCATTTCTAGGCCCTTTTGGGAGAAGACCTCTTAATGCAACAGGCAACAATTGTTGCATTAACCCATGATGATCATGAGACTTGAGGCCAATAATTTTACACTCGTCCACTGATATACAGTTCCCAATATTTGAACTATAACCATCAGGTACCTTAAGGTCAAATAACCGTTTACAAAACAGTTGTTGTTCCTTTTTCGAAAGAGTGTGCGGCGCAGGTGTCAGATAATTTCTCTTTCCATTTTCCCGTTTTGGATGCAAGCCATGTCTAATTCCCATGTCTTCCAAATCCATACGTGAATTTATCCCATCCTTTGTCTTTCCCTTCACATTCAGCAAAGTACTAATAATGCTATCACACACATTCTTTTCAATGTGCATTACATCCAAATTATGATGCAATACTAAATGCTGAAATTGAACAAAAAGAAAACAATTGAGATATATAAGAAACGTAATGTTAACTAATTGCCAAAAAAATATGAAAAACTAGATAATAAGATAAATAAAGTGAGTTATATATATTACTTCCCAGTAAGGCAAGTCAAAAAATATTGACTTCTTCTTCCAAATCTGTACAGATTGCAACTTTCTCTTATTTTTCTTTGACCCCTTTCCAAAATCATTTTCAATATTTTTAATCTCATTCAAATTCTTGATCCGACCATTAATCTAGGTGGCTCCTCAAGCTCTTGTTTCCCATCAAACCAACTTCTTTTAAACCGTAATGTATGTTTTGGTCCAAGAAACCGCCTATGGTTCAGGTAAACATTTTTTTTTACTGTGTTTCAACCATTTAGAACAAGTATTAGTACCACATATGGGGCATGCTAGTTTTCCCTTCATATTACATCCAGCCAGGTTACCATAAGCTGGAAAGTCATTTATTGTCCACATCAAAATTGCTTTCAAGTTGAAAAATGTTTTGGTGAAAGCATCATATGTTTGTACACCCACATCAAATAAAACCTGCAAGTCATCTATCAGTGGTTGTCATTTCCTGGTTGATGTGGTCCTGAAATCAACAATGATAACATAATATGTTCCTTTCTCATGCATAACCCTGGTGGAAGATTATATATTACTAACATCACAGGCCAACAACTATGTGAGGAGCTAAAACCACGGAAGGGATTAAACCCATCTACAGCCAGACCAAGTCTAAGGTTGCGCGGCTCGGCAGCAAAAGATGGCCATTTATTATCAATTGTTTTCCAACCCAAAGAGTCAACAGGGTGCCTAATTTTATCATCTTCACTTTTATGATTGTGATGCCACCGTAAATTTTCAGTAAGTTCTGATGTTTGGAACATTCTTCTAAACCTTGGAATTATTGGAAAATACCTCAAAATCTTAACTGGCACTCCAATAAGAATCTTCTTAGTCCGATGATCCTTCTTCCACCGTGACTCATGGCACTTCCTACATTCATCATCATCTTTGAACTCACCTCTAAATAGGCAACATTCGTTGACGCATGCATGTATGATTTCACAATCAAGTTTAAATGACTTAATTAATTGCTGTGCAGCTCATGCGGATTCTGGAATTGTATTTTCATCAGGTAACATATCATGCAATATCTCCAAAAGATGATTAAAGCATTTATTAGAAACACCATATATGGATTTATGCTTATATAGAATAATTGTTGCTGATAGCCTACTGTATTTAGTGCAACCAGGATATAAAGGAATATTAGCGTCCTTCAACATATTTGTTAAGTCATCCTCTCCCTCTTTACCATTAGATTCATGAATACCCTCATTATTAACATATGCATCTTCAATTATTCTATCTGGCAATATAGATTCCTTAGTAGAACTCTTCGCATTCAATCCTTCCCCATGCCAAATCCAATTTGTGTAAGTCATATCCATTCCACTCTTGAGCAAATGAAGTAAAAGCATATCCTCATTTCCACGATAGAAATTTTGGCAATCTCTGCATGGACATATAATCCAGTTTGGGTCCTCAGCAGTTGACTTCGCAATTTCCACAAACTGATGAATTGCCACTTTATATGCTGTTGTATTTCTATAAATTATAAAATAGTGCTCATAAAAGCATGTAATATCTTAATATCTATTATATATTAAAATATTAATTTGGGTCAGATTTCATTACTTGTTAAGATGAACCCAATCTTTATTCATTGTGATGACACACCAGCTCCTCTGACCTTGAAGAGATGACAACCGAGGAAAAATTAACAAGATAACACCAACAATACACACATCAACAATGTGGATCAAACTATAATTGATATGATTTAAAAAATATGTTTTTTAAATATGTCATATCCATTCACCAGTTGCATATCAAGAGGTACACACATTACTAGCAAAAAATGTTAATGTAGTGGAACTAAGCCATAATGATAAACATAC
The DNA here is from genome assembly GCA_017893485.1 of Hemerocallis citrina. Taxonomy (NCBI): domain Eukaryota; kingdom Viridiplantae; phylum Streptophyta; class Magnoliopsida; order Asparagales; family Asphodelaceae; genus Hemerocallis; species Hemerocallis citrina. Next base: position 110,117,242 of record CM030366.1, on the reverse strand, counting down.
ATGCAACCTAATATCATACTTAACTCAAATAAGAACTTTCAATTGCAAAAAGTTTGTCTACTGTGACTAACTTTCCACTGTAAAGCAGTTACCATCACAATAAAGCTGGATCGATAATAGTAAACAGCCTCTTGCCGTTCCAAGTAACTCCAGACAAGAAATTCTACAAAAAGAGTAGACTACAAAAAGTTTTATCAGAACTACCTATTTAATTTACCTAACAGAAAGGAATTAGGTTAGGCATAAATTATTTTAAAATTTAAATCAAGTTAACTCAATACTTTTTAGTAATGAACAAATCCGAATTTTCATATTAAATCCTTCCAAGATTATAAAGCCTCCATCTCGATTCTGTTCATCATCATTAACTCTAAAATGAACTCTAATATTATGATAGCATAGTTAAAATACAATTATGTAATGATTTTGGATTTTATCCAATGACAGATCTTAGTGAAGAAGAAAATCTGATGTTGGAAAAACTAATGAAATAGAATGACAGTAGTAAAGACAATTATTTGTCCAAGGTCAGGCTTCATTTCTTCCAAATATATAAGATAATGCTACATACCACACACGCAAATACACATATATACACATTATATAATGAAAAAAATGGAAGCCACTACCCACAAAAAATAAATTTCCACTAATAGCAATTTAAAATTTCAATTCCACATATCAGAGCATGAGCATTACAGTTCCAGTTTGTAATACCCTGATTTTTCAATTAATGAAAAATAATTTTATTTTGCACGTAGTGTGCACGTGCAATATTTTGGTTGAATTAAATCTTATAATTATTTTTATTGTGATGTGTATAAATATTTAAATATGTGTTTTCAAATTTTTTTATACAAAAGCCTTTCCTTTAAATAGATAGAAAGCCTTATTTTAAAGCCTTTTTCTTAAAAGCCCAAAATGTAATTTATTGATTTTATTTTAAAGTAACTATTTTGGCCCATAAACTAAAGCCCATGGACTATATTTTTATACAACTTGTCATGTAGAATACAATTTAAAAGACTATTTTATTTTTATACAAAATTTAATGCACAATTTTTGTCCTAGTTGCATGCACGTGCACTACACGTACACGTGCAAAATGCATGCTCTTTGTGGCCGGTTGGGGACATTTTTGGAGGGAATTCAAAAAGTTTAATGGTGATCATGGTGGTGGTTATTTAGATGTGGGTAGTTATTGTAACTCCTACTCTCATCCTAGCCTTCCATCCTACAACCAACCAACTAATCCTAGCCCGCCATTCTAGTTGATTTTTAGTATAAATACCCCCTCCCATGGCTAGTTATTTTGTGCTTAATATTGCCTTCCAAATCTATAGTCTAATAGTATTATCTAGTAGTAGTTGTGAGTTAAAAAGATTGAGTTGTGAGGGGGTTTGTGCTTGCATTTTTCCAAGGAGGAGAGGCCGGCTAGACCAAGAAGAGGAGCTCGGGTTGGTGCTTGTGGAGCTTGTGCGCGCATTATCTAGGAGGAGGTGCATCTCGTTGCAAGGATTTTATTGCAAATTGTGTTGTCTCTCCATACAAGGTGGGTTTAATTTTCCTTATTTCTAATTAGGAATGATGCTAGCATTATATTGAGAAATGATGCATGAAAAATATTAATAAGAATACATTTTTAATTGGAAAGTTAGTCTATAAATTTATTGGAATGTTAATGAATAACTTGTATGTGGTTTTATTATTAAAATTGAGTTGTGAGTAAAATTTTCCCTATTTCTAAAGTAGAATTGCATGCTACTTTTATTAGAAATTTGAAGCCTGAAATTGATTAAGGAAGAACACACTTTAATTGGAAAAGAATGACTTCTTGAATGATTGAGATGTGAATATGCAAATTGATATGTGGTTCTACAAATTGTGATGTATGTGAATTGATTGGAAGTATAGATTGATTAATGAAAACCACAATTATTACTATTAAGAACTATACACAAAGTTAGTAGTTTGAGTTTTACCATTTCATGTATTAAGTAGATCCTTTGTGGTGATATGGTACGAATAAATTCAAATATGAGTTGTATGTATATAAATGACTAAAATCAGTGGATTAATGTGAAATGTAGTGACAAAAATTTAGAAATACTACAATACGAAGAAACATCAAAAAGAGGACAATAGTAGTGTTAGAATGTATAATTTGAATTAATGGTTTGAAAATATGTTCTTATTATTACAAAAATTATTTTGCTCACACTGACATATAAATTATGTGAGGGAGAATTAATCTGGAGTTATACAGTATATTTTGATGAGAGCAAAATGAAACGAAAGCTAGTTGAACATCGAAAAGTTCTAAATAACAGAGAGCATAAGTTAAATGGAATTGAAATTATACTTATGACAACTGAGCGCGTAGCTTAAGTGGTCTTGCGGTGCGGTTGGGTTCTCTATGTTGATCAGTTCGATTCCCTGTAGCCGCATATATTATCTCACATTTTGTGTAAACATATAAAACACCGACAGAGAGTAACAAATACCTTTTTGCCCCTCTTCATAGCGCCTAGCGCATACGGCCTAGCGGTTGGGGCTGTCGGCTGTGTTCTTAAGGTGCTGGGTTCGATTCTTGCTATCGGCAAGAATGAAAAAATGTTTTTTTTAGGTTTTTAAGTGTCCAAAAATTGTGGAAAAAATATGGTTATTCTCCTAAAAATGTAGGGGACTTTATAAAAATAATTTGGGGATTATTTGAACGAAATAAACCATGATTTGTGAATAAAAGGTATAAATAGAACTATGGTTCTAGATTATATACTTTGTGAAAATTATAACTTATAAGAATAAGTGAAATGAAGTGTTAGAAGATGATTTGGCAAAAAGAAACTTTGTTGTGTGACATATTGCAATTTATTCTCACTTGGGAATAAGGTGGAAAGAAGAAAAAAAAGAATTATGTGAAAGATGAATATTCATTAGTGATGTGAGTTTCAAATGTGAATTTATTAATTGATGAAGTATATGAGTTCATGTATGATTATGGATTAATGAATGAATTAGAGATCATGTTAATGAAAGGAAATCCGTTGGTTATGAATATGAATTTTATGAGTTATAAGTGCTCAATGTGAAAATTGTGAATTGGAATTGAAATAAAAGAGTAGCTAAGTCTCCCCCGGCATTTGGAAATGAAATGAATGAAATGAAATTTGAAAAGAAAGACCAAGGTCGGTCATGTTGAAATGAATGAATAAGTCCGGTTTAGTGGAGAGGCTAACTCTAGAGCTTCGATTTTTGTTCATGATTTTGATAAAAGAAACTAAGGATTAGTACATAGTGGAGATGTGATGAAAGTGAGAGAAAAACACGGGTATGAGAACTAGGGCTTACGGTGCGGGTGTGTGAGCCACATAATGCATGCTTGATGAGTAAAGACATGGCATGGGCACAACTCAGAATGATCGGACTCTAGCCACGCTTGTGGGATGTTTGGTGACTGCAAGATGATCGTGTGCCATGAAGTGAGGCTGAATTGCCGCAGAATGCATGCTTGATGAGTCAAGACATGGCGTGGAATTCCCCTCCAGAATTTTCTGTACACGAGCTTGTACTCATAGATCATCTAGGATACTCACCGTAATTACAGTAGTAGATTAAGTCATTGCGAGGGATTGAACCCTACAAAGATGAAGAACGATTAAGAGGCTTGCCCTCGGACCTATGTAGTATGGGATGCATAGAATCCGAACAAGTGTGCATTAGTGTCATGTAACATAATTAACTGCATTAAGGACTAAGTGCACAATCACAACATGACATCAATAGGGTAGTCCCTTTAGTTTGCAATGTGGCAAGTTTGTGTTTGCTAAATATGGAAAATTAAGTTATACTATTTCCGGCATAGAAAGGATGGCCGTGTATAATGATCGTCGGTTGAATAAACTGACATACCCACAGTCTTATATGCAGGTAAATGACATGTTAAAGATTAAAGAGGAATGGATGCTTAAAGATTATACTATATTGTTGTACATTTATTTAATTGTTATAAATTTTACTTCCGCTGTGCAAATGAAAAGTGTAATATTGATGTAAACTCTGATGTAAAGTGAAAAGTTTAAATTTCCTTATAAAATTGTACTAAAAGAAGCGGAAAGATCCTGTAGAACATCTCGAATTCAGTGTATTTGAGATTCGGGGCGTTACACAGTTGATCTCTGTGCCACAAAAGATATATGACTAGAAAATCATGAGGTTCTACACACGCATCAAGCGGATGCAAGATAAACATTATTTCAACAATAAAACAACCAAAACCACTAAATACATGAAGAAAAAGCATTGAGATCTCATGATTCTTCATCTGTGTATGTTCTAGGGCACGAAGGTCACTATGAATGGGTGGATCACATATGATATAGGGAAACTGGAGTGTCAGAGCACACAGGTGGAAGCCACCGACCTCCAAATGAAAATTTAAAAAGGTTGCATGACTTTCATGAGTTAGAAAAAGGAAAAGAACAGGAATTCCTTCTTCATGATCCTTATAGCCCTTCAATGACTAGCAAAACATGCAATTGAGACAGAATTTCAGATTACAACTAAAGTATAAGGTTCAATATCAAAACAATTTCTAACTTATTTACTATGTGTAACAACTTTTTTTCCATTTTTTAAAAAACCAAAAATCATGAGTACTCATAGACTCACAAAGAAAAGTCAAGCATAATTCATGACCAATGATGAGAGATATATTAAATTTTGAGCGAGAGAGAGTGAGAGAGTGGTCATAGACTAATATAAGAGTTTTGCAAAGACATCCAATCAATTACTCAGTAAATAAAGCGATAGAATATTGGCATACCTTGCCTAGCGCTGCTTGAGGAACCAGTAGTGTTTGCCCTTTTTGCTTATGATCTTTCCTCCAATGATTTTCCAGCGGATCTGCAAATCCGGAAGGCAAACTCTACTGTTAGGTTGTTAAGTAAAAGATCTGAATATCAGATAGCACACAGATAAAAGGTTTAAATAGTCCTACCATCAAAGTAAGGAGAAATACAACATATATCTGATATTAAGATTTGGCAATAATGATGTATAAAGCTTTGTACTTTACTATTGTATGGAACTGCAATAAAAGTAATGTTTTAGGAAGTAGATAACACCAATCACATCCATTATACCTGGTTAATATATGTGTACGGGAAAATGAGATAATAGGCATACTTCTTGAGTCGTATAAGAGAAAACTTCAACAAAGTGTTTGAATTAGATGGATACTTTTTCTACATTCATTTCGCGAAAGCTTATTTATCCAGTTAAATGAATAGCTAACATATCCCTTTTCCGTTATGTTTTCATTTATTTGGTAAGGACCTCAATCTATGCTTGCGAAAGATTACCCCCTTCAATCCTTTTTAACTAAACATATGTTTCTGCAAATCTACCTAGTTCTCTGTACTAAATATCTCATCACTTTAAATACCTAGTTCCTTCCAGAGATTCTCTTCAATAGATACCTTTAAGTTAAATCAAATAAATTCAAGAAGAAAACAACTTTATTTTTCTACAATAATTTAAATTCCATCTAACCAGAACTTATTTATCATCAATTTTCCTTTAAAAAGTAGCATTTTAATATTCCCAAATAATTAGTATTCCTGCTAGTATGTCTTAACTTCTACACCATAAAAAACAATAAGAAATGAATCTCATCTCAATGTGGTAATTGAAGCTCTACATAGGAATACTCAAAAGTTCAAATCATATTGCTTATCTAAACCAATTATAAAGTTTCTAACTTCAATGCGGTTATTGAAAACTTATGCAAAAAACTTCATATGGAAGTTAAATATATAAGAAAATATTCTACACTAACAGAAAATAATTTATTTTTCTTATATTGCTAAATTTATGAGGCTGACATCGTGAGTTCAAGGCATCTGACAAGCATGGGACCAAAACAAACGAAGAGGTTATTGTACTACTAGCTTAACACTTTAGAATAAATTCGTCATTACTATAACCCTTCTCGAAAGAAAAAAAATACGTTTGGCGGAGGGAAACAAATTATATATTTCCAATGTTTGGCGGAGCCACGCAATGACAGCATCAACATGCTTGCCAAATTCTGTCACAAAGATGAATTGCTTTTAATGATTAGCAATGAATCTGTAGCCAACCATTTTTAATTTGGTGTCAAATTAATAGCCTAAAATGACTAGTTTATGTTCACAAAATTATCCTACACAAAATAGATTATTCAAAAGGAAAAACGGTTAAGTTTTCCACTGGAAATATAACACACTAAAACGAACACTGATTGTAACTATAATTGTAAATATAACAAGATTCAAAAGATAAGATATTGAGAAGCTGAGTCAAAAACATCAAGATGTCCATACCACAAATGCATATCCACTAGAAAGCCTAAAAAAGAGATTGAACACCAAACTCACAGAACACATTCTGTATAAACAGTTTTGGAATTTTAGATTTATGTACCACATAACACCAAACTCACAGCAAGTATAAAGTATAAACAAAATTACCTGGAATCGGCTAGCATGGGAGATAGCGAGGAGGAGAAGGGGGTGATCCGGTACTGTGACGATGTGGTGGGACTTTGGGGGCGGGGAGGAGAAGATGGTGTTCGGCGACGGCGTGTCTGGCTTCGGAGGGCAAGGAGGAGAATAGGGCGTTGGGCGACGGCGGGTAGGGCAACGGGGTCGCGGGAGAAGAGACGCTTCTATGGCGGGTCGGGGATTCGGGAGGCACGGAGGAATAGAAATCAGGGGGATTCGGGAGGCGCGGATGAATAGAAATTAGGGATAGATTTCGTGAAGGGGGCATTTTGGAAACGGGGGAGAAGTTAAAGGGGTTTTGATAGATTTGGATTTTTTACTTAAAATTTTTTTGTTGGCCCATATCTATTTTGTTTAATTACAGATATAATAGCGTTTCTAAAATGTCGTAAATAATATAGCATTTTGAAAATGCTGTCATAACTAAGTGTAAATTTCAAAATTAATCAAAGACAACATTTTCTTCAAAAATGCTATTATTGATCACTTTCAATAGCATTAATATTAATTCACCAACCGAATACAGCGAGTATAAATAAGTCATGTATTAATTCACCAAAAACATAGCTCAAAACTGATTTGAATACAGAAAATAGGTTCAACCAGAAATTAGGAAATTGAGTTAAAGAGCAGGAAACAGCATGAAAACACATTAAATAAATCCCTAAAAAATCTGGGGTATTCCCCTATCTGTCTAGTATCAAAATATAAAGTTTCAAAATTTTCCAGTAAAATTAGATCAGTAATCAAAAATAAGAAAACATCAATAAACGAGGGTTTGGCAAATCTGGAATTTCTAACACTGTTGTAAAAAAATTGTGATATATCGCAACCAGTGAAACGAAATCCAATTCCGCCAAAGAGATATGAAAATAGATAAAATATACTAACTTTAATATTTCACAAATATTTTTCATACAGTAAAAGGAATCAGGGTGAAAATACGATTCTTTACAGAACAGCAAGTAAAATATAGCAAGTATAGTTTTCATAAACGAGCATGAAACGACACATAAAACTCATCAATAAAATTCATCAAAATTCTAGGTAATCCTGACTAGATAAATAAACACTGACCAAAGTTTTGGATCAAGATAATATATGTAGCATCAATATCAAAATCATTTAGTCATCAAAATCATCGAAAAACGAAATCTGGAAAAGATCGACACCTCTGTAGTAAAACCGTCATAACTCACACATACGAAAAAATCAAGCAAGGTCAGAGGGGTTTGAAAATAGACAAAATTTTCTAAAACTCATATTTTATACCGAAATTAAGATACTGACTTCAAGACAGTCTAAAACAACAAACAAAACAGATCAGCGAAAAAATACAGATTTTTCCCTTTAACAACAACTCAACAAATATCATACAAAACTTGTTCAAAACACAACCAAACATGAAATCGAGTCTACCAAGTGTCCAAAAATCATGAATTATGGTATCTAGAATGTGCAAACCAAATATATCACATGGGTCTCAACCAAATCACGAATTCTCACAAAAGTCCCACATACATGATCAAATCAAGAACGGGTAAAACCTAAGTTATTTCATGTCTATATTGTGTCGTGAGGCAACTATGGTCAAGTTTTCAAAATAGAGACAAAACCCATCAAACATAACACGAACAAGAGTCGTCTCTAGACCCAACTACACTATAGGTGGTATTTTTGACTTGTATCATACAAATGAATTGGAGTACAAGTTACTTGCCTTAACCGAAGACGAAGAACGATGAAAACCATGAGTAACGAGCAAAACCCACAAACGACAATCTACGAAAAAATGAATCCAAGCAACTCGAGCAAAAATCTCCACACAAACAAAAACTCCAAAAGAGATCAAGAGAGAGGAAGATGGCGGCAACGGTGGCTTGCGACCACGGACGGGACACCAAGAGAGAGAGAGTCGAGGTGCAAGAGGGGTTGTATGGTGGTGTGAAGGGTGGTCGGCCAAGAAGGGGGTATCGGGTTTGGAGGGGATGGGGCATCGGAGTGCAGGCCGGGGATGGAGGGGCTCAGCCTGGGTAACGGAATGGCTGGGGTGTGCGGCGTCGGGTTGTGGCGCAAGCAAGGAGAGGGAAAAAGAGGCCGGGAGAGAGAGGTAGAGGGTTAGGGTATTAGCGTAAGGGTTTGTGTGAGTGATATATATATATATATATATATATATATATATATATATGGGGTTCTAGGGTTAATGGGTAATTGGGTTGTGGGTAACTAGGAGTAGTAGTAGGTGATATGGCTAAAAATGGGGTTAAATCGGGACCGTCCAAATCGAGCACGAATCTTAAAGCCTAGGGATAAAATGGTAATTTCACCCAAAAACAGGTCTTAAGTGGGTACTGGATCTCCTCCCCAAAGATCCAATAACCCACGAATGGATCCACCTTAACTGGATATGGGTTTCGACCCGAAATGAGCCCGGTCCAGCAGGATAGAATTAGGGTTCCTGATTAGTCCTAATCAACGGCCCTGATTCACATCTATCCTTTCACTGGGAATTAGGGATTACATTCCTTATCTGATCACAGGGATTACATTCCTAATCTGATCCCTAAAGGCGACTATAAATACCCCCCATCCACCACTAATAAGAGGTAATCAATATTTTGCCAATTTACGCTCTTTCATAACATTCTTGATTACTGACTTGAGCGTCGGAGGGTGCGTCACCGGGATCAACCCCGGTTTCTCACACTTTTTGTAGGTGAACGGCGGGAGTCAACGGTCAAACTTCGGCAGAATAGGTTTCAGGTTTGCTATTCAGTTTTTCTAAGAATCCACAAATACTGTCTGTTTACCCCCACACCAGATTTAGCGGTAACAGATTGGCACCGTCTGTGGGAAACAAACGAGTAGCAACCTCTTCTCTTCCCGTAGGTCAGATCTCCTCCAGCCATGCCTCCAAGGAAAGTAAGATCTAGAGGGTCCAACCGAGGACCCAATCCTGTCAAACAACAAGAAGTCCTCCTCCAACCAGCCCAGCAGCAGGAGCAACCCCCTCCTCAGGCTGAGGACCCTCTCCAAAAGAACTTACCTCCTCCTCAGAATCAGCCACCCCCAAGGGGTCCCCCCAGGCCTCAGAATGCCGGCGCGGGGGCCTTGCGTCCTAATCCTTAGAAGTAACCTCTCCATCAGGATCGCATCTCGATACACAATGCCTCTACAGATTCTATGGCCTCCCACAATTCCCGAGCTTCCGACCTTCGCAACACCATCCTCAATCGGTAGAAGGATGAGCATCTTTGTCGCCGTTTGGATGAAAAGCGGGCCCGAGAGGGAGCCTCCCGCCAACAACGTCTGAATAAGCGATCTCCTCATCGCCAAGATTACAGAAGGTCCCCTGCCCGAAGGGGCCGGAGAGAGTCCCCCGAGCACCATAGGAGAAGACAACACTCTTCGGCCGGTCGGCGACATCCGAGAAACGATGAGGCACCCATCTCTCGTGCCGAGTTCCAGCAGTTTCAGGCTACTGTTTTGTAAGCCCTCAACCTCCGACCCAACAACAATAATACTCAAAGGATTCCTACTCCCCCACGGGTCCAAAGTCCTCGCCATCGGTCCATAACTCCTTCTCCGGCTCCTAGCAACCAACAACATATTCCTAGTCCTCGCCGCTCCCACGGCTACCGTCGCCGTAGTCCCCGCTCCCCTTCCTATGAAAACGAATCCAGAGGCTCATTTGACTACCGTCGGAGGGATGATGCTCTCTACTGCCATCTCCATGAGATGGAGAGGCGCATCGACAGAATGGACAGGGATGAAGAGTTAAGAGGAAGGACCATCCGCCCGAGCAGACCTCCCTTCTCCCGAACTACCATGGAGGCACCTATTCCAGTAGGTTTCAAACCCCCACAGTTCGAGACTTACTCGGGGGAGTCAGACCCCGTGGACCACATCGAAAGCTTTAAGACCCTCATGCTAATCCACCAAGCTTCCGATGCCTTGCTGTGCAAAACCTTCCCCGCCACTCTTAAGGGTTCGGCTCGGGAATAGTACTCTCGCCTCGCCCCATCCTCCATATTCTCCTTCGAACAGTTTGAGACCCTCTTCATCACCCATTTCGTGAGTAGCAGATGCACGGAGAAGACCAGCATCTCGCTACTCCAACTCAGGCAGGAGAAGGGTGAGAAGTTAAGAGACTATGTGAAGAGGTTCACTGCGGAGGTCAGGTCCATCGCCTCCCTCGACCAGTCAATTGCAACGGCCGCCTTCCAATCAAATGTCCTCAATTCTAGCCTCCGCTCCTCCCTTGCCAAGAAGCCCCCACAGAATTTTGCCGACCTCCTTCTTAGGAGCGAGAAGTACATTCGGGCCGAAGAAGCCGAATATTTCTCGAGCTTTGAAGGGTCTGCCTTCGGAACAAAAGGAAAGGCAGCTGAAGGAGAAGGAGCCAGAAAGCTTCAGAAGGATAATGGCGGTCAGTGCCGCCCTCCCCCGATGTTCGAGAAATTCACTCATCTCAACGCCAATATTTCCACCATCCTCATGGAAGTTGAGAAGGAAGGGGTCATACCTCCTGCTCCGAGGATGAACACCCCTCCAAAGAGGAGAAACAAAGAGAAGTGGTGCCGTTACCATCGGGATCATGGCCATGACACCAACGATTTTCGGGTGTTGAAGAACAAGATAGAGGCCCTCATCCAGAGGGGGCAGCTAGCCAAATTTGTGAGAGCAAAAGACCGAACCAATCTCTCCTCTCCTCCGCCTCGGGGGGCTAACAAGCGTCCCGAGCAATGCGATGAAACTCCTGAATTCGAGGAAGAATGTATCCTACATCTTATTCATGGAGGCCCCATGGGAGGCTCCTCCAACTCCTCTCGAAAGGCTTTCATCCGAGAGGTCAATTCGGTTCACGACACCCCTCTCCTTAAAGGCCTCGGAGTTCCAGTCACATTCTTAGATGAAGATCTCGAAGGGGTCAGGACCCCCTATTGTGACACACTTGTGATCAACCTTTATATGGCGAACTTCAAAGTGGAGAGGATCCTAGTGGACAATGGAAGCTCCGTAAAATTCTCTTCTTATCAGCTTTCCGAGGGCTCAAGCTATCCCGAGACAGACTCAAAACAGCCGGCTACACCCTCCATGGGTTCACGGGAGTGCCAGTAACTATTGAAGGGGTAATCACCCTCGACGTAGCTGCTTGCAAAACTCCTACCACCCGGACGGAGCCAATGGAATTTATGGTCGTTGATGTCCCAGCTGCGTATAATGTGATCCTAGGCCGACTCGGACTAGCTGCCCTAGAAGCCATTCCTTCGGCATATCACCTCAAGATGAAATTCCCCACCTGAGCGGGAGTTGGGGAAGTGAAGGGCAGTCAAGAAGTAGCCTGCAAGTGCTATATGACTTCAACCGGGGGTCCAGTCCTCTCCATCGAAACTCTGGAAATTCCCCAAGAGTGTGCCCGACCAGCGTCCGAGCCGGTGGATGAATTAGAGGAAGTGCTCGTCTCTGAGCAGGATCCGAGCCGAAAGTTCTTTATTAGCAAGACCCTCCCATCTGCCCTATGCTCTGACATAGTCCAGTGCATTTGAAGGAACCGTGATCTTTTTGCTTGGTCCGCTGCCGACATACCGGGAATCTCCGAAGAGCTTCTAGTCCACCACCTCAGCGTTGCACCGGGGTCCAAACCGGTCCAACAGAAGAAACACAAGTTTGCTCCCGAGTGCCAACAAGCTATCAAAGAAGAAGTAAACAAGCTCCTAAAGGCTCGGTTCATACAGGAGGTCAACTACCCGGAATGGCTCGCCAACGTAGTCATGGTGAAGAAGTCCAACGGAGGTTGGCGAATCTGCATTGATTTTACTGACCTGAACAAAGCATGCCCCAAAGATCCATTCCCTCTTCCAAGCATCGACACCGTAATCAACGCCACTTCGGGTCATGAGCGCCTCAGCTTCATGGACGCCTTTTTTGGGTACAATCAGATCCGCATGTTTCCCCTGGACATCTCGAAGACCTCATTTGTCACCGACCAGGGCCTCTACTGCTACAGGGTAATGCCGTTCGGGTTGAAGAATGCAGGCGCCACTTACCAACGCCTCATCAACAAATGCTACAGGGTAATATGGAGGTATATGTTGATGACATGCTTATGAAAAGCATCCGTGGGTCCGATCATGTGGCCGATCTGCAGGAGGCATTCAATGTACTGAGAAAGCACAATATGAGACTTAATCCGAACAAATGTGCTTTCGGAGTATCGTCAGGGAAATTCCTGGGCTTCATGGTCAGCCAAAGAGGAATCAAAGTTAACCCCGAGAAGATCAAAGCCATATTGGACATGGTTCCTCCCAAGAACGTCAAGGAAGTTCAGAAGCTAACAGGGCGCCTCGCCGCCATTGGGCGTTTCCTCTCGAAGTCAAGGGAAAAGGGCCTCCCCTTCTTTAAGGCTCTCAGGGGGGCTAAGGGTTTCGAATGGGGTCAACAGTAACAGGAGTCGTTCAACCAGCTAAAGGCCTATCTAGTCAACCCCTTCTACTCAGCAAGCCCATTCCAGGCGAAACCCTCTACCTCTACTTAGCTGCTTCCGAACAGACCCTTAGCGCCGTCTTAGTAAGGGAAGAAGACAAGACCCAAAAGCCCATCTACTACGTAAGCAAGGTACTTCGGGACGTCGAGCTTCATTATCCGAGGCTAGAGAAGATGGCATACGCCTTGATCATGGCAGCAAGGAAGCTTTGCCCATATTTCTAGTCCCACTTGGTGGTTGTTCTTACCGACCAGCTATTGAAGCAAGTCCTCCACAAGCCGGAGACCTCTGGTCGTCTCATGAAATGGTCTATTGAGCTGAGCCAACATGACATCTCATACCAGCCTCGGACCGCGATCAAGGCTCAGGCCTTAGCTGAATTCATCGTCAAGAGCACCATCCCAGAGGTCAGCCAGGCAATAAAAGGACCTCCTATCTGGTCAGTTTATGTAGATGGATCTCTTGCAACGAGGGAAGCAGAGCTGGGGTCATTCTGGCAGGCCCAGATGATTTTGTCCTCCAATACTCCCTCCGCATTAACTTCAAGGCCTCCAACAATGAAGCAGAATATGAAGCCCTTATAGCTGGTCTTGGAATGGCTCGAAAGGCAGGGGTGCAGCGCCTCCGAATCTTTAGTGATTCTCAGCCGGTAGTAAATCAAGTCCTGGGTGAGTATGAGGTACGAGATGACCGAATGGTTAAGTATCTAGCCAAGGTCCAAAATCTCATGGCCCTATTTGAGGAGGCTCTTATTCAGTGAATCCCCCGAGAAGAAAACTCCCAAGCGGATGCCCTCTCCAAGCTAGCCTCTTCCTCCCTCCAAGGTCTCAAGCAGACCGTCTTGATTGAGGTGATCTTGAAGCCGAGCATAGAAGAAGAAGTTCCCGACTCCATGGAGTCACTGCCTGTCCAGCTTCAGAACAATTGGATGAAACCACTGATAGAATTCCTAAGGGATGGGCTCCTCCCCGAAGACCCTAAGGAGGCTAACTGAGTCAGAACCCGAGCAGAGCGCTACATGCTTATCGAGGGTATCCTGTACAAATGCACCTTCACACAAATAGACGGTAGGCCGTATTTGAGATGCCTCTCCCCAGACCAAGCCACTTACGCCTTGCAAGAGCTCCACGAAGGCATTGGCGGGGCACATTCAGGGTCCAGATCCCTAGCCTGGAAAGTGTTGAATTATGGATATTTCTGGCCTACTCTTCTACAAGACGCCGAACGATACGTTCGGCAATGCAGCTCATGTCTTCCAACGTTCGCCGCCTCCCACAAGCTCAACTCACCTCTCTATCAAGTCCCATCCCTTTCACAATGTGGGGGATGGATTTACTAGGGCCATTCCCACCAGCTCCCGGCCAGCTCAAGTTCTTAGTCGTGGCAATCGACTACTTCTCGAAGTGGATAGAGGCCGAGCCCTTGGCCACAATCACCGAGAACAAAGTACTTCAGTTCTTCTGGAAGAACGTTATCTGCCGATTCGGTGTCCCTCGGGTCCTCGTAACTGACAATGGGACGCAATTTACTGGAGCAGCTTTCCGAGCTCTGTGTGAAGACCTTGCCATCCAACAACGCTTCTCCTCCGTCTCGCATCCACAGTCAAATGGTCAAGTGGACAATGCTAACCGACAGATCCTCTCCGGTATTAAGAAGAGACTGAATAAGTGCTCTAAAGGCTTATGGATCGATCAGCTCCCCAACGAGCTGTGGAATTACCGCACCACGAAACGGACCCCCACAGGAAAGTCACCATTCAACTTCACCTATAGGTCCGAGGCTATGGTCCCTTTGGAAGTCAGTATACCTTCTCCTTGCCTTGCTGCCTATGAAGAAGAACAGAATGTCAAAGAACTTTGGGCAAACTTAGACTTGATTGACGAGCTAAGGGAGAGAGCAGCCATTCATCAGCAAAGCTATCGAAGGAGGATCGAGTTGGCCTATAACAAGAGAGTCCGTCCCACCGACCTCAAAGAAGGGGACTTGGTCCTCAGAAAGTTAGCTATCTCCTTCCCCAGTCAGAAGAGTAAGCTAGCTCCAAATTGGGAAGGGCCCTACAAGATCACCAAAGTAGTTCAGCCTGGAGCCTACCGTTTAGAATATCTTGAAGGCAGAGAAATCCCCAGGACTTGGAATGCTGACCATCTTTTGAAGTACCAGGAGAGCACATCAACGCCTCTCTAGGTACCTTCGGATGTCGAACCGTTCCTTTCACTTGTACTTTGATTTTGTTTCTTTATTTTTTCAATGTAATAACGGCTCGCAACTTAGAAGCAGCCGACTATTAGTTTCCAATAAAGAACATTTCTGTTAGGGTTATATACTGAAAGCATCACTTTTGTATTAACTTTATTTTATACTGAAAGCATCACTTTTGTATTAACTTTATTTCCTTATTTTTTTGAATGAGAATCATATGGGCATATGTTTGCATATTGTGTTTATTATAATATTAATGCAAGTGTCTGATATTCTATAAGGTTGATAATATGGTGTGAGGTGACACACAGAAGATCATATTATCAGTTCCCTATGGAATATATAAATAGTTCACAACCTAGACGGACTTGGACAATCCATTGGAAAGGTTGTAGTGTAATCTGGTATTAGTCTGTCTTGACTATAGGTTTACACTAGTACACTTTGTGTGTATTGAACAGGACCACTTGAGGTTGTTCTCTTTGTACTGACTACAAAAGAGAACAAACACCTCTGTTATTATGGATGCTTATGCTCTTAATCCAGATATAATAACAGACATGTATATACAGTGTGCATTACTTTGACTCATAAAAGAGTGAGATTCATTATGGATCAACAACCTCTATGAATTGGGTAATAGCATTGTATGTATGATGGGCTGTTGATTGTAAAAGGAATCCATGTCCCGATACGTCGGGTTGATGATGTCCCCTTAAGGAGCTCATAAGGATTGTCATGTAAACCCTGCAGGTGGATTACATCCGACATGACAAATAAAGTTGAGTGGTACTACTTAAGGATAAAAGATGTTGATCAATGTAGTTGTCAGTAACTTAATTTGATCAACGGACATTCGATATCTTAACATGGGGAGTTGAACGAGCATATAATAAAAGGAGCCCATAAATATAATTTGGGATTAGGAAGGTAGTGCAACAATAGCTCCTTAGTGGACCGATCTATTGTTAATGGGTCTGGGTTGTGTGTTCGGGCTGAACACGGGATACCCAGATCCGTTAGGAGACCTAACCCTAATTTCTCCTCATGGTCCCTGCCGTAGCCTTATATATATCCTCTATTTTCTCTGGCCGTGATTGACAATCAAAAAAGATAAAAAATTTACTCAAAACTCGTGATTCACGTAAGGAGAGAAAGAGAGGTCAGCCAAGGGAGAAAGGTTGGGAGATCGTCGCCCACACGACGTCCAACCCGAGGAAGGAATACGTGCAGAAGATCTTGGGGTCGCTGTCGTCTTCTTCTCACCGCAGGTATAATTGTGAACCCTAGTTTTCGCTGTATAGGGTTAGATCACCATTAAGCAATCTGTTTATCTTTAACGATCGATACGCACACCAATCCGTAGTCCTGGGATTCATCTCAGTTCCATCAATTTCTTCATATTTTGCTTATGAATTACTTGTGTCTCTCTGTTTGTATCTTCTAAACTTTAATGACGAGTTCGGAGTCCAACACTTGGTTCGACTCCGCTTCGCAAACTCGCTCTTAAGCGAGCTAGAAGTGGTTCGCCATTCGAAATTGCTCCCACAACCGTTGAATAACTCTAACGACGGGTTCGGAGTCCAATACTTGGCTCGACTCCGCTTCGCAAACTCGCTCTTAAGCGAGCTAGAAGTGGTTCTCTATTCGAAATTACTCCCACAACCGTTGAATAACTCTAACGACGAGTTCGGAGTCCAACACTTGGCTCAATTTCGCTTTGCAGGCTCGCTTCTAAGCGAGCTAGAAGCGGTTCGCCATTCGGAATTGCTCCCACAACCGTTGAATTACTCTAACGACGAGTTCGGAGTCCAACACTTGGCCCGATTTCGCTTTGCAGGTTCGCTTCTAAGCGAGCTAGAAGCGGTTCGCCATTCGGAATTACTCCCACAACTGTTGAAATAAAGTCGCTCCGCCATGGCACGCAAAATTCCTACGACTATAGTGGAACTTGGAAGAAGCTAATGGTAGGTCTGCCATTCGTATGCATATCTAAACAATGCTTCCCGCAAGTGCAGTGGACAGATGCAAAGACTCTAAGGAAGCAATGCATATCCAATGCACGGAAGGCAGGAAGTGAACAAACTTTTATTTCTTAAAGGAGTTCAACATACAAGGAAGCTCAAGTTACGAAACAAACTACGACAACAGAATTTTACAATAACTTGAAAAGCGTAATACAACTTGTTCTATGCCTCTTTGGAAGGGGAACGCTTCAGTTCAGGGACACACGGGGGCGGCGTCGCCTAACCTCTGAGCTCGACTCTAAACCAGCGAAGCGAGATCCCCCTTCATTGCTGACCCTAGCTGTGGCACCAACCGAGGCACTGCTGGACGAAACTGCTACACTATTCTGAGCGTCGGCTGGGCTCCGCCTAACGGCGGGCGGACGAGTCACGAGTTCGTAGAACGAGATTCCTCTTTCGCTCTCTTCGTGAGTGCACGACGTACTACGAACATTGATCCTCTTAGGCTGGGATTTTAGCGTCGCAATCTCCTCCTCTAGCTCGATAATCCTATCCCTTAAGGTATCATCCTTCGCCGATACTTTAGAACGGGGGAGTTTGGATAAGCCTGCGACATTAGCGCTGTCAGCTACAATACGACGGAGATGAGTTGCTTCAATGCCTCTGTCAATCGTGATCCTCCTCAGTTTGTCGATCCTTGCCGACAACTCATCGCGCTCGGACATCAACTTCCCCACCCTCGAGACTAACTCCTCTTTCTCCGCCAAATGCTCTTTTTTCGTGACTTCCAAGTGACGAACTTCCGCCAGTAGTTCACTATTCCTTTGGTCGACGACGAAGAGGTCCTTACGAAGCAACTTTATCTCACCTTCGAGACGAGTCTCGCGAGATCGCTTCCGAAGTTGTTTTAACTCAGAAAAATACCCTCTCGCGGTTGCCTTAACATCGGACAACTGCAACACAGGCGAAAAGGAGTATTCTCGGCTCTGGGAACGAGCCCTCTTCGCTTTTTCAGCTCAGTAGGAAGATAAGAGACCTCAGTCTCCAGCCCCAGCTCAACCTAAAAGGCGGAAAAGTGTCATCAACGAGCAAAAAAGTGTTCAACACTTAGCGAAACTTCAATAAGTTCACAACGCTTAAGTTCTCAACGCAAGCAAAAAGTGTTCAACACTTAGCAAAATTTCAATAAGTTCACAACGCTTAAGCTCTCAATCCGAGCAAAAAGTTTTCAAACGAAAGGCCAACAAAAAGTGAGTTGATTCATTAAAACTCCAAAAGTATACACAAAAGCGGTGGCCAGTCCGCAGTTAGGCGTTACAAAAACGAAACAAGGAAAAAGCAAAAACAAATGAGAAGAGGCGACTAAGTCAGGGGTCGACCTCTTGGTGTTGCTCCGAATCATCGTCGCTCGGCACGGTGACTATTGCCCCCTCGACTTTCACCTCGTCCTCGGCCTGATCCTCGGCCTCGTCCTCCGTCTCATCCTCGGCCTCTTCCTCGACCTCATCCTCGGTCTCGCCCGTCCCATCGACACCTTCACCCCCCTCCTCGGGTCCGAGCATTTCCAGAGGGATTTCTTCCTCCCCCTCCACAGGGTCGTAAAAGTGATAGGATGAAGTGTCGAACCCGGGGTTCCGAGCCGATATGTGTTGCAGAGCTCGGCCGTAGGCGTCCTCCATATTCTGGAACATTTGGGCCTCGACCTCATCCTGGATGGCCTTCTTCGCCTTGGCCACCTTCGACGCCTGCTTGGCCAACACCTTCTTGGTCGCCTTCCGAGCCTTTAACGTCTCCGCCTGTGCCTGGGCCAGCTCCTCCTTGAGCTCGACCTTCTCCTTCTCTAAGGCTTCGACCTTGGCAGCCTCGGCAGTCGAGTGCTTCAAAGACTCGGCCAGCTTCTTCTCCAGACCCGCCACCTCGGCAGCGCGCGAGGCAGAAAGCAACTGCTCGGCCTCGAACAGCTTCACCGCCTTCGCACGCTCCGACCTCTCTCAGTCGTTCAGCATGATCAGCTCCTTCTCTTTGCTCGCAAACTCCTCGAGCAAATGGTTGAAGTGGTAGAGGATCTATAAGCAACACAAGAAACTGTTAGGTCCGATCATAAAAACTTAGAGAGAATTTTCGGGGGAGAGTCTAGCGATACTTACCGACATGGTGTTCCGAACGATCTGCATCGCATCGTCACCAACCATACCCGCTTTCAGCGCAGCTCGGTCCTTAGGGGTCGGCAGGTGCTTCAACGCCTGCATACAAATGTTGCCGTCCCCAAGGAATCCGTCTACCTTCATCACTCGCTAGTCGGGGACGAAGATGCGCTTGTGCTCCTTGGTCAGGATCTGCTCAGCCTCGGCAGTGACAGGCAGAACCTCGAGGGCTAAGGCCGCGCTCACGTTCAACACTCCACTCGATGACCCTGGAGCATCCGTTCAGGCTGTCTGAACTGGCGCATCCGAGGTAGCTGCGGCCGATGTCTCCACAGGGACTTGAGCGAGCTCGATCGGAGGAGTCACGATGACTTGCTGTTCAACGGTCGGAGAAACCGAGGGGATCTTGGGTGCTCGGCCGCCTTGAGGCCCGGACACGGTCCTCTTTCTCTTTCTCGCCTCCTGCTCCTTTGCAGCCCTGGCCTTGGCCATCAAACCCTTGTAGTCCATGCCGGGAGATTCTGGAAAGACCGAGCGAAAAAATTTAGAAAAAGTTTTAAACCTCAAAGACAATGCAAGAACAAGAAAAGAAAAGCGTACTGGGGTCGATCGGACTGAGACCCACTCGGAATAGGACCTCCTCGGTGATGTCCTTCCAATTGAGAGTCGGAAGACCGAGGAGCTTCTCTACGATCTCCGCCTCCTCGTTGCTGAGCACGGGCTCTTTCTTCGCCCTCTTCAGAACACCGTCCCTTAGCCACACCGTCGGAATGACCCACGGCTCGGGAGCTCGGATGAGGAAGTACTTCTCTTTCCAGTGCTTGATCGAGTCCGGGTTCTGGATCAGCTTTATGCCCTTCCTCGGCGAGAGATAGTACCTCTGCTCGTTTTTGTTCATTTGGCAAAGGCGGTAGAGGCTCCGGAGTATGAACATAGAAGGCAGGGCACCGATCTCCTGGCATTGAAGAACGAACGCCATCACGTGCTGCCAAGTGTTCGGCATTAGCTGGGCCGGACTCAAGCCGTACCATTGCAGCACCTCAATTACAAAAGGGTGCAACGGCAGCCGAAGTCCGGCATTTAGAGAATCGGCAGGAAAGACGCACGTGTCGGCCGAGGACGACGTACACGCTCGGACGCCAGGACCGTGAAGAATGAGCGTGAACTCCATGGGGATTCGGAATCCACTCCGAATCTGATGCAAATCCACCTCGGTCAGGATCGAGGAGATTTGATCCACCTCGGAAGTCTCCCTCGGCTCGTTCTCCTCATAAGACTTTGCCTCATCCTGCGTCACCTTTTCTAGCAAGTCTCCGGAATAGCTCCGCACCCCGCCGACACTAGACAAGACGCTCGGGTGCCGACCCAACTCCCCTGCAGTCTTCGGGTGGTCGACTATCGTCACCACCCCCATTCCCTTGCCGGCTCTGACTGTGACCTCCTGAAATGGCTCGGTAACTCCTTCGCCCTCGTTTGGCCTGACCGTGGTTTCTTCGGTCGGCTCGGCCACCTCCTTCCCCTTGCTCGGCCTAACCGCTCGGCTGACGCCTTGGTCTGAAGTGGGGGTCTCATCCGTAGAAAAAATCTTAACTATTTTTCAAGAAATAGAGAGAGAGACTGACCTTGAAGTGACTAGTACGGCCGGAAAAGATCGAAGGAGTTTAAAATGCCTTGCCGCGATAGCTAGCAGCACCGCCCGAGAGCAAAAACTTCGCTACTAGAAAGTAAAAGTGAGAGTGAGAAAGTAAAAGTGAGGAATGAGGTTAAGTGTTGAGGGGGTGAAAACTTATAGTTAAAGAAAAGTCTCTTGGGCTTTGTAACGTAAGGGCGCAACACGTGGGCCTCCCCTAAAGCGTTAAAGAAGCCCAAATGACAAAGAGCGGCGACCGTTGGCAAAGGAACTGACATTTCGATCCAAGCCACACCGCTCGGTTATAACGCCGAGGCGTACCAACGAGCAGAGAGTCCAGCGGCTCCGATCGCTCCACGTCCCACGGAACCAAAATTCGAGAGATAAGCGGTTCGACCTCAACACCCGAGGAGATAGCTCGGATTCCGAGCAAGTGCCAATCCAAGCTGCGAATTAGAGAAAAACGACTTTCCCCTCAAAATTCACGTAAGATTTCGATCGGACGGTTCAGATCGTGCCAGCGCAACTAAATGACAAGATAGTGTTTTCTTGGGAATTGAGCCTACCTCGAGATCTGCGCCATCATCTGACGGTTCCGATCGCTCCACGTCCCTCGGAACCAAAATCCGAGCGACAAGCGATCCGATCTCGACACACGAGAAGATCGCTCAGATTCCGAGCAAGTGCCAATCTGAGCTGCGAATTGGAGAAAAACGACTTTCCCCTCAAAATTCGCGTCAGATTTCGATCGGACGGCTAAGATCGCGCCAGCGCCACTAAACGACAAGATAATGTTTTCTTGGGAATCAAGCCTACATCGAGATCCGCACCCAGATCCAACGGCTCAGGTCGCTCCACGTCACTCAGCATTTCGAGCCGAACGACTGGTGATCCGAGCCAGCCGTTCAGACAACAAGTAGTACTCTTGCTGACCGAGCTAGTCATTCGGACGATGAGCCATACGCTGGGCTACCGAGCTAGGCATACGGACGATGAGCCATGCGCTCGGCCACCGAGCTGAACCGTTCGGAATCCGAGCAAGTGCCAATCCGACCCGCAAAAGTGAAGAAAAACGCTGCCGAGCGCCTTCAGCCGTTGGATCATTGAGAAAATCATGCCAGAGATGATGGACGGTTGAGATTACGCTACATTCGCTAAACGACAAGATAGCATTTTCTCGAGAACCGAGCTCGCCTCGAGATCTGCGCCGAGATCTGATGACTCAGATCGCTCTACGTCACTTAGGATTCTGAGCCAAGCGACTAGCGATCCGAGCTACTCGCGCGAGGGAAAAACCGAGAAACTTCGCTCGGATGCCGAGCAAGTACCAATCCGACCCACAAAAGCGGAGAAAACGCTGCCGAGCGACTCTGTCTGTCTGATCTTCTAGAAATTCGCACCCGCACAAGATCAGCAGTCCAGATCGCGCCACGCCATAATTCGGTATTAAAAATTAGTTTTTATTTATTTTAATCGTTTTATTTGTTTAAAAATTGCGAAAAAATGATTAAAAATTTGGGAAAATTAATTAAAAATTCTAGAAAATAATTATAAATTCGGTGAAATATTTTTGAACCCCCGAGTAAATAATTATTACCTAGAACAATTTATTAAGACCCCCGAACAACGAATCGACGCTTCGCAAAAGTAAATAAATATTCCGAAAAAATAGATAAAAATTTATGAAAAACACAAAATGTCCAGAAGAGCTCAGGAACAACTTAGAGCGCAACCGACTTGAAAAATCACCATACTGCCGCCTACAAAGATTCGAAACCTTTCATTTGGACTCTGATACAACTCCGATAGCCATTAAAGCAGTAAAACTACTCCTCAAAGGCTGATTAAAACTCGGTCTTCGGGAGTGGGGGCTCGTGATATGGCTAAAAATGAGGTTAAATTGGGACCATCCAAATCGTGCACAAATTTTAAAGCCTAGGGGTAAAATGGTAATTTCACCCACAAATGGGTCTGAAGTGGGTACTGGATCTCCTCCCCAAAAATTCAATAACCCACGAACGGATCCACCTCAACTGGGTACGGGTTTCGACCCGAAATGAGCCCGGTCCAGCAGGATAGAATTAGGGTTCCTGATTAGTCCTAATCAACGGCCATGATTCACATCTACCCTTTTACTGGGAATTAGGGATTACATTTCTTATCTGATCATAGGGATTACATTTCTAATCTGATCCCTAAAGGCGACTATAAATACCCCCCATCCACCACTCATAAGAGGTAATCAATCTTTTCCGAATTTACGCTCTTTCATAACATTCCTGATTACTGACTTGAGTGTCGGAGGGTGCGTCACCGGGATCAACCCCGGTGTCTCGCACTTTTTGCAGGTGAACGGCGGGAGTCAACGGTCAAACTTCGGCGAAACAGGTTTCAGGTTTGCTATTCAGTTTTCCTAAGAATCCACAAATATTGTCTGTTTACCCCCACACCAGATTTAGCGGTAACAGTAGCATTTGTTTAATTGGGCTTTAATTAGGATACAAATTGTATAGGATATCAAATAGGATTGGGGATTTAATTTGGCTTTTGGTAATCTTATTAGGGATCAAACAATAGGATTGGAAATAGGATAACAACCAACACCACCATAAGCACCCAAGAACACAAAATAAAGAAGACAAGAACCAAATGAAAGAAAGAACAAAAATAATGAAGAATGAAACAAAAAGACAACCAATTAACCACATGGGCTCAAAATGAAATAAAACGAATATATATTGAAAACAACTCCAATATAAGATCCAGAAAGAATACAAGAGAGAAAATACACCAAAACGAAAAATACACTAAAAAAATATACAAAATAAAAAATAGGGGTTACAATCCTACCCACCTAACGAGAAGAATTTCGTCCTCGAAATTCAAAAAGAAGATACATAAGGTAACCCCAAAACAACCAAAAGAACAAAACAAAAACTACTCAAACAAATGAGAAAATTTCTGCTGAATCTTCTCTTTCAGCTCCCATGTCGACTCACCAGGCGAGTGAGGATTCCAAAAAACACGAACTAACTTGATGACCTTGTTCTTAATTACTTTCTCCAGCCAATCCACAATAGCAACTAGCGGAATCTCACAGGTCAAATCCGGCCGAACGGTCAACTCAGAATAGTCGATCACGTGGCTCTCATCTCGAATATATCTCCTGAGTTGCGAGACATGGAAAACATCGTGCACTCCTGATAAAGCTGGCGGTGAAGCAAGACGATAGGCCACCTTGCCTACTCGCTCCAAAATCTCAAACGGTCTAATAAACCTAGGGCTAAGCTTGTCCCCACCACCGAACCGAATGACACCGCACCACGACGATACCTTTAGGAAAATATGGTGTAACCCTTGTTTCCCCAAACCCGTATTTTATGTGTATTTTTATATATTTAGATTTTTTGTACATTAACTTTTCTGCTTTCAAATTCTTTATTAAAATGTATTATTAGATCTTCTGTTAAAACCTATTTTTAATCAATAGTTTATTTATAACTAGTTCCTAATGATATTTTTTTGATAATACAAATACTTTTATTATGCTTTGGATTATTATGTTTATTCTTATTATTATGTTTTGAGTTTTGTATTATGAATATTATTTTTGTTAATCCTCATTATGATTATTTTTATTTTTGTTATTCGTGTTATTTTATCTTTTACTCTTGATTGTTGAGTTAAAAATCTATTTCTATTGTTATTTGTATTTGTAGTATTTCAAATAATTTATATCTTGTAGGTCAATATATATTTTGATATATAATCCTTCTTTTATTTATTACTTTATCTATTCGATTTGATCTTTTATTTAAACCCTATTTTAAAACCCTAATCCTATTCCCAATCCTATTGTTGATCCCTAATAGATTTACCAAAGCTAAATTAAACTCAATCTTATTTTAAATCCTATGCCATTAAACCATATCAATACCCATTAAACAATCCTATTACTACTCCTAATTACCCACAATCCAATTACCCATTAACCCTAATCCCTATATATATATATATATATATATATATATATATATATATATATATATATATATATATATATATATATATATATATATATATATATCATCCCTCTCTCTCTCCCTAAACCCTAACCCTAACATCTAAACCCTACACCCTAGCACCTGGCCTACCCTCTCTCCCTCTCTCCCTTGGCGGCGTCGTACACACCCGAAGCCCACCCCCCAGGCCGAGACCCCCCTCCCTTTGGCAGCACTCCATCCACTCATCCATCCGACCTCCTACACCACCATATACCACTCTATTCTCTCTCCCTTGGTGTTCTCTTGTGGCCGCAAGCCACTATTATCATCATCCCTTTTGGATCATCTCTCTTTTGGTGGAGTTTGTTCGTGTAGAGATTTTTGCTCAAGTTTGCTTGGATTCATTAGTTCGTGGATTTTTGTTTACGGATTTTGCTCGTTGTCGAGAATCCATTCCCGTTACTCTTGATTTTCGTCGTTCTTCATCTTCGGTTAAGGCAAGTAACTTGTACTTCAATTTCTTTGTTTGATACAAGTCAAAAATACCACCTATAGTGTAGTTGGGTCTAGAGACAACTCGTGTGTGTGTTATCTTTGATGGGTTTTGTCTCTATTGAGAAAACCATAGTTACCTCACGATACAATATTGACATGAATTAACTTAGGTTTTTCCCGTTCTTGATTTGATCATGTATGTGGGATTTTTGTGAGAATTCGTGATTTGGTTGAGACCCATATAATATACTTGGTGTGGACTTGCTAGATACCCTAACTCATAATGTTTGGACAATTGGTAGACTCGATTTTATGTTTAGTTGTGCTTTGAATAAGTTTTGTATGATATATGTTGAGTTGTTGTTAAAAGGGAAAAATCTGCATTTTGGATCTGATCTGTTTTGGTTGCTGTTTTGGACTGTCTGGAAGTCAGTATCTTGGTTCCAGTATAAAACATGAATTTTAGAGAATTTCGTCTATTTTCCAACCCCTCTTACCTTGCTTGATTTCATTTTCATATGAGTGACTTATGATTGTTTTACTACAGAGGTGTATTATGTTTCCAGATTTCGTTTCTCGGCGATTTTGATGATTAAAGTATTTTGTTACTTGTGCTAAACATATTATTTTGATCTTAAACTTTGGTCATCTTTTCTATACCTATCTAGGGATTACCTAGAATTTTGGTAGATTTTATTGATGGGTTTTATATGCCGTTTCATGCTCGTTTATGAAAACTATACCTGCTGTATTTTGTTCGTTGTACTGTAAAGAAATGTATTTTCACCCTGATTCTTTTACTGTATAAAAAATATTCGTGAAATATGAAACTTAATATATTTTTTCTATTTTCATCTCCCTTTGGCAGATTTGGATTTTGTTTCACTGGTTGCGAGATGTTATAGTTTTCGTACAGTGTTGGGAATTCCAGATTTGCCAAACTATCATTTATTGATGTTTTCTGATTTTTGGTGATTGATCTAATTTTACTAAAAAATTCTGAAACTTTATATTATTATACTAGACATTTAGGGGAATACCCCAGATTTTTCTTGGATTTATTTGTTGAGTTTTGATGCTGTTTTCCTGACTGAGAATTGGATTTCCTGATTTCTGGCTGAACACGTTTTCTGTATTCAAATCAGTTTTGAACTATATTTTTGTGAATTACTATATGAATTATTTATATTCAATATATTCGTGTGGAAGTCTATTTTCCAGATCCTTCGACGGATCCAGATTTGGATGTTTGTAGTAGCGGGAATCACTTTTTTAGTACAATACTGTCTTGCTGTCCTGAATTAGAAAATTAGTTGTTTTACCCTGTTATGTATTATCTTGTACCTGTACTTGTTTATCTTGCACCCTGAACCTGATACATGTTCATATCCTGTTATCCTAGCTTTGTTTTGCGATACATACATGCATGTCTGATTATAATAATAAATAACAAAGTCGGGGTTAATAGGAAAGATCTAGTAGTGATAATTCAGAAACGTGTACTCAGAAGGGGGCCCGTATTTCCCATATTTGGAATTTGGTATATGATTTGGATTATTTGAAATTTGGTATATGATTCGGATTATTTGGAATTTGGTATATAATTTGGATTATTTGGAATTTGGTATATGATTTGGTTAATTTGGAATTTGGTATATAATTTTGATTACTTGTCCCTGAGTACACTGCCCTGTATGGTCCCCTACGAAATTTAAAACGAAATTGCATTGACTGTAGCAACCATGTAGTAAAAGGATGGATGCATGAAGTGCTACCTGGTTAGTAATTAATACAAGACTTATAAGAACATGACATCTGTATCTGTATCTGTATCTGAAACCTAAATCTGAAACTGTTATTTGTATCTGGCTATCTGGTATCTGATCATCTGATTACTTATTATTTGTGTGATATTATCACTTAACACCATTATTTGGCACTATCTGTATATCTGCCTGCATGCTATTTGACTTTTGACACTTGACACATATTAGTATACCATACTAGTTGATTCTACGATATCATGCTAGGTCTATTTCTGCTATTATTTAGATTTGTTTAGTTTCCCCATGTACTTGTATCCTACATTATAAGTGGCCCGAAACTTAGAATTGATGGGTACTTGTTTTCTTTTTCTTTCTCCTGCAAATTCACTAATTGCAGATCAGGATGGTCAGCTGCCCGATGGAGTATGTGATCAAAAGTTCTAGTTGGCTGGAGCTTTTGCTATCTTCATTTATTTCCTGTTGCTCATTTTGAACATTGTATCTGTTACTTGTATTCTTTGTGTTTGGGCAATATGACCCAGGATTTTGACTTATTCAGATCATGACTATTTGAGATATATATATTTGGTTTCAAGTATTATTGTTGGTAATTGGTTCATATGTGCATGTGGTTTTTTCTTTGCTTCCAACTCTGATTATTTTGTGAGATATTATAAAGATTCCTGAACAGCTTATGGATGATGAAAATCATTCGCTGGGCCAATGTTAGGTGCTCGTATTCCGTATTTTTGGGAAGCAGGGCATGACACATGGTCACCATCACCAAACTCCAAAGCTCTCCGATGGACATCGGCCCATCGCTTCTGCCTACAAGTGCTTCCTGATCCGAACCAGTACATCAACTGTCTTGGTGATCAAATTCGGACCCAACAACTTCCTCTCACCAATGTCATCCCAGCACACTGGCGATCTGCACTTTCGCCCATAGAGTGCCTTGAACGGAGCAGCTTTAATACTGGCTTGAAAGCTGCTATTGTACGAGAACTCCACGAGATGCAAATAATCCTCCCAAGACCCACCAAACTGAAGCATACATGACCTCAACATGTCCTCAAGAATCTGAATAGTCTGCTCTGACTGTCCATCAGTCAAAGGATGAAAAGTTGCACTGTACTTTAATTAGGATACAAATTGTATAGGATATCAAATAGGATTGGGGATTTAATTTGGCTTTGGTAATCTTATTAGGGATCAAACAATAGGATTGGGAATAGGATAACAACCAACACCCCCATAAGCACCCAAGAACACAAAATAAAGAAAACAAGAACCAAATGAAAGAAAGAACAATAATAATGAAGAACTGAAGAGCGCGTCTTCCGTCGGATCTCTCCAATCGAGCTTCGGCCGGTCGAGGAGAATCTGGACCATCTCTTCTTCGTTGGGGGTAGAGCATCGGCGACTTCATTACCCTCTTCATCACCTCCTCCACCCAATCTGAGGGTATGCACCACGGTTCACGGCTCCGAACTATGAAGTACTTGTCTCGCCGGTGCTTTATCGAGTCGGGGCAGCTGATGAGCCGAGCACCATGCCTCGGAGCTAAGTATTATATGAACTCGGACTTGTGCTGCTGATGAAACCAATAAAGAGTACGAAGCACCCTCAAGTCCGGCTCGATCTCGGCTGCCTGATAGTGGAGCGCAAACCCATTGATGACCCTCCATGCATTCGGCATTAGTTGGATGGGGCTGACCCCAAACCACCTCAGCCATTGAACGGCGAACGGGTGGAGAGGCAGATGCGCTCAGGCGATGAAGGCGTCGACCAGCCAGAAACACATGTTTACTGGCATCGGCGAGTTGGCCCTCACCCCGGAACCCGGCAGCATTAACTCGTACTCCTCCGGGATATGAAAGCACTCCCGGATCGCCGCTAAGTCTGCTCGTTAAGGATTGAGATGGTGTCGTCCGCTTCCGAGTTCTCTCTCGCTGTGTTCTCCTCGAAGCTCTGTCCCCTCCCATACACGATGCGCTCGGCGTGCTCCTCCGGAAGCTCCCGAACCCTATGGAGCCCCGTCAACATGCCTGGCAGTCTACCGAACTCCCCCATTCTCTTTGGATCTTCCACTATGGTATCTCGACCATCAACTCTCTTGCCCCTATCGATGCGAGGCTTCTGACTCGGATACGACGCTTTGCTAGCAGAGGGGGAGGGCTCCGAAGTAGGGGAAAGAGACATTTTTGACTTAAAATAAGCTAAGTATAATTTACCTTGAAGTGACACGCCCGGTCGGAAAGTTCATCGGAATACTGTCGACGATCGCCGAAATCTCTCTCTCTCTCTAGTGAAAATAACTGCCTGAGTGAAAATTCGGAGAAGTGAAAAATGAGAGGGGGGTGAGTCTTATAGGGGTTGGCACACTAAACGAGGATGTTAGGCTTCAAAAGCCCAACAGACAGGCCCATTTACACAAAACGACAAAAAGTCGTACCGTCTCATTAATGACTAACGGTTAAAATCGTTAGAGATCAAAAGTCAAAAGGCCAGCTGTCGTCTCCAAGCTATCAAACTCTCACTTTGGGACTTCGGTACGCCTTGCCGAGCGTTCTTGGCACCGACGCTCAAACGTGAGAAAAAGCTCTCACTTTGGGACTTCGGCACGCCTTGCCGAGCGTTCTTGGCACCGACGCTCAAACGTAAGAAAAAACTCACTTTGGGACTTCAGCATGCCTTGCCAAGCATTCGTGGCACCGATGCTCAAACGTAAGAAAAAACTCTCACTTTGAGACTTCGGCACGCCTTGCCGAGCGTTCTTAGCACCGACGCTCAAACGTGAGAAAAAAGCTCACTTTGGGACTTCGGCACGCCTTGCCGAACGTTCTTGGCACCGACACTCAAACGTGAGAAAAAAGCTCACTTTGGGACTTCGGCATGCCTTGCCGAGCGTTCTTGGTATCGACGCTCAAACTTGAGAAAAAACTCACTTTGGGATTTTGGTACGCCTTGCCGAGCATTCTTGGCACCGACGCTCAAACATGAGAAAAAACTCTCACTTTGGGACTTCGGCACGCCTTGCTGAGAGTTCTTGGCACCGACGCTCAAATGTGAGAAAAAACTCACTTTGGGACTTCGGCACGCCTTGCCGAACGTTCTTGGCACCAACGCTCAAACGTGAGAAAAAACTCACTTGGGGACTTCGGCATGCCTTGTCAAGCGTTCTGGGCACCGACACTCAAACGTGAGAAAAAAACTCACTTTGGGACTTCGGCACACCTAGCCGAGCCTTATTGGCACCGACGCTCAAACATGAAAAAAATCTCTCACTTTGGGACTTCGGCACGCCTTGCCGAGCGTTCTTGACACCGATGCTCAAACGTGAGAAAAAACTCTCACTTTGGGACTTCGGCACGCCTTGCCGAGCATTCGTGGCACCGACGCTCAAACGTGAAAAAAACTCACTTTGGGACTTCGGCATGCCTTGCCGAGCGTTCTTGGAACCGACGCTCAAACGTGAGAAAAAACTCACTTTGGGACTTCGGCACGCCTTGCCGAGCGTTCTTGGCATCGACACTCAAACGTGAGAAAAAAGCTCACTTTGGGACTTCGGCACGCCTTGCCGAGCGTTCTTGGCACCGACGCTCAAACGTGAGAAAAAACTCACTTTGGGACTTTGGCACGCCTTGCTGAGCATTCTTGGCACCGACGCTCAAACGTGAGAAAAAACTTACTTTGGGACTTCGGCACGCCTTGCCGAGAGTTCTTGGCACCGACACTCAAACGTGAGAAAAAACTCACTTGGGGACTTCGGCACGCCTTGCCGAGCATCCTGGGCACCGACACTCAAACGTGAGAAAAAACTCACTTTGGGACTTTGGCATGCCTTGCCGAGCGTTCTTGACACCGACGCTCAAATATGGAAAAAACTCGCTCCAGACTTCGGCAGACCTCGCCTAATCACTTTAGGAGGTTCGGGGTGCCTTGCCGAGGCACAAAGATACCTCGGCGTGGCGACGCGTGTCAGCTCCTCGAGGTGACTGGCGGGGGTCGGCAACATTGCCGAAGCAACTTGCCACCGACCCCCAAACAAAAAAAACACCTTTGGGCAACCACAGCCATTAGATCTCCCCAAAATTCGCGCCCAAAGCCGATGGAGCGCCCACATTGCTCCACGTCATAAATAGTATTAAAAATTAATTTTTTTATTTATTAAATTCGAATTATTTATTTAAAAAATTGCGAAAAAATGATTAAAAATTCAGGAAAATTAATTAAAAATTCTAAAAAATAATTATAAATTCGGGAAAATATTTTTGAACCTCCAGGTAAATAATTATTGCTTAGGATAATTAATTAAAGCCCCTGGACAATAAATCACCACTTTGCAAAATTAAATAACTGATCCGGAAAATAAATAAAAATTAAGAAAAGTCACCAAAAGTCCAGGAGAGCTCAAGAACAACCTCGAGCGCACAGCCAACTCCGAGAATCACCATAATGCCTCGTATTAAGATTCAACACCCCTCATTTGGACTCCGATACAACTCCACAAGCCATTAAAAACTGTAAAACTACTCCTCAAAGGCTGATCAAACTCAGTCTTCGGGAGTGGGGGGCTCGTGATATGGCTAAAAATAGGGTTAAATCGGAACCGTCCAAATCAGGCACGAATCTTAAAGCTCGGGGGTAAAATGGTAATTTCACCGACAAACTGGTCTGAAATGGGAACTGGGCCTTTTTCAGAAGGCCCAATAACCCACAAACGGATCTGTCTTACTGGGTGCGGGTTCCAACCTGCAAGAGACCCAGTCCCGCTGGATAGAATTAGGGTTTATGATTGTCCTTAATCAATGGTCCTGATCACTTCTATCCATTCACTGAGAAGTAGGGATTTGATCTTATCCCGAAACTGGTTCCTAAGGCGGCTATAAATACCTCCCATCCCCCACTATTACCAGGTAATCAATCTTTTGCCAATCAAAGCTCTTTCATAATCCTTCTGATTACTGACTAAAGTGTCGGAGGGTGCGTCGCCGGAATCAACCCCGGTATTTCGCACTTTTTGCAGGTCAACGGCGGGAGATCACGGTCAAACTCCGATGAAGGTGTGTTCAGGTTTGACTATTCAACTTCCCTCGAATTCACAAATCTATCTGTTTTTCCTCATACCGATTTCAGCGGCAACACATTGAAATAGCAAATTCACCACTAAGCATGATTAACATTTCAATCCAATTAAGCATACAATCATGTCTCCTTGGTATAGCACAAATCATCAATTAAAGCATGGTAGAAATGTCAAAATTAAACTAACTATCAAAATTTGCAACTAATTATCATTCTTTTCACACACAATCAAGCATTCTAATTTGTCTTATTCTTATAACATATGGCTAGAATAACTATGTCTCCTTTCAAATGCATCAACCATACTCTAGCATGAACCTAGTTAGAAGTGTCACGCCCCGCTTCCCAAAAATACGGAATACGAATGCATAATATTGGCCCAGCGAATGATTTTCATCATCCATAAGCTGTTCAAGAATCTTTACAACATATCACAATATAATCAGAGTCGGAAGCCAGAAAAGTCAACCACATGCACATATGAACCAAATACCAAAAAGAATCCTTGAAATAAAATATATTAATCTCAAATAGTCATGATCTGAATAACACAAATAATCCAGGGTCACATTGCCCAAATACATGAATAAATCCAAGTACATGAATACAATATTGTTCAAGCAAACTATGAAAAATAGTAATAACAAGATCCAGCACTAATACTTCATGTCACCAATACCGTCTGGAACCTGTTCTCCAAAATCTGCAATTCAACGAATGCAGGAAAGAAGGAAAGAGAAAAACAAGTACCCGTCAATTGCAAGTTGTGGGTCACTTATAATGTAGGATACAAGTACATGGGAAAACTAACTAACAACATGGTATAAGTATGATTTCAATATAAACAACTAGCATGGTAAAGTGATCAAGTGTACATAGCATAAATCAAGTGTCAAGTAATCAAGTATCATGTAAACATGCATCAGGTGTCAAGTATCATGTAATCATGTATCGTGTGTCAAGTTTCCAGTCTCAAGTATCAAGTAGGCATGTATCATGTTCAGGTGTCACGTATCAAGTCTTGTAGTTATTATTATCTAGGTAGCACTTCATGCGTCCCATATTATAACACATGGTTGCTACAGCAAACAGATTCGCTTTAGATTTTATAGTGGACCATAGAGGGCAGTGTACTCAGGAATCAAAATAGAAACAGGTAACAGGTTCATGAAGCAACAGGTACATGAATCATCCGATTCATGCAGCAAAAGGTTCATGAAACAACAGGTACATGACCAACAGGTCCCTGCAGCAACAAGTAACAGGTACATGAACTAAAGATCCATGCAGCAACAGGTAACAGGTACATGAACCAAACGTCCATGCAGTAACAGGTAACAGGTACATGAACCAAACGTCCATGCAGCAACAGGTTCATGTATCAACATGAATCAAAATAGGAAACACGGGCCCCCTTCCGAGTACACGTTTCTGAATTATCCACTAATAGATCTTTCCCTTAAAACCCTGACTTGGTTACTTTTATTATGGTCATCAAACAGGTATGAATGTGTACGAAATAATATCAAACTAACATGGTATAATTAGTATTAGGTTCAGGGAAACAAATAAACATGCATAGATGATATACAGTCACATAAACGAGCAAAACAGGGTATGTTCTATTCAGGACAGCATGACAGTACAGTACTAAAACAGTGAATCCTATCGTTACAGAAATGCAAATCTGGATCTGCCAAATGATCTGGAAAATAGAAATCCACACGAATCCAGTGAATATAAATAAGTTATATAGTGTTTCAGAAAATCATAAGTCAAAACTGATTTGAAAACAGAAAACACATTCAGCCAAAAATCAGTAAAACGAATTCAAAGTCAATAAAACAGCACCAAAACTCATCAAATAAATCCACGAAAAATCTAGGGTATTCCCATATATGTCTAGAATCAAAAAATAAAGTTTCATAATATTCCAGTAAAATTTGTTCAGTCATAAAAAATAAGAAAACATCAAGAAACAGTAGTTTGGCAAATCTAGAGTTCCCAACACTGCTGTACGAAAACTGAATTATCTCGCAACCAGTGAAACAAAATCCAATGCCTCAAAAGGGATATGAAAATAGATAAAATATACTAACTTTCACATTTTAAAAATATTTTTTATACAGTCATAGGAATCATAGTGAAAATAAGGTTCTTTATAGAACAGCGAGCCAAATACAGCAAGTATAGGTTTTATAAACGAGCATGAAACAACACATAAAACTTATCAATAAAATCTACCAAAATTCTAGATAACCCTAACTAGATAAAGAAACACTGACCAAAGTTTTGGATCAAAATAATATACGTAGCATAGTTCTTTAAAATGGTTTGTCATCAAAATTACCGAAAAACAGAATCTAGAAAAGATCGACACCTCTGTAGTAAAACAGTCAAAACTCACTCATACGAAAACAAAATCAAGCAAGGTTAGAGGGCTTTGAAAATAGACGAAATTCTCTAAAACTCATGTTTTATACCGAAATTAAGGTACTGACTGGTCAAAAAAACATGCCAAGATGACAATCAGATGCATGAAATAAGCTTCATTAATAGTAAAAGAAGATGAGGATGCTAGCAGCATACTTAGTTTGGAAGTGAACCCATTTTTTGTTAAAAAATCATGCCAAAGATGGCAATCAGGTTCTTTAACAGTTTCTGAAAATGAAAATATCCATTATCTGAGCATATATGTTGCTCTACTAATTCTTTAGCCCAACTAAATCTAAAACCCAATTGTTGTACATATCCGGAGGATTTTGGCATACAGCTATAGCATCCTCAGTTCACAGTGAACCCATTTTGGTCAAAAAAACATGGCAAGATGACAATCAGATGCATGAAATAAGCTTCATTAACAGTAAAAGAAAATGAGGATGCTAGCAGCATACTTAGTTTGGAAGTGAACCCATTTTTTGTTAAAAAATCATACCAAAGATGGCAATCAGGTTCTTTAACAGTTTCTGAAAATGAAAATATCCATTATCTGAGCATATATGTTGCTCTACTAATTCTTTAGCCCGACTAAATCTAAAACCCAATTGTTGTACATATCCGGAGGATTTTGGCATACAACTATAGCATCCTCAGTTCACAGTGAACCCATTTTGGTCAAAAAAACATGCCAAGATGACAATCAGATGCATGAAATAAGCTTCATTAACAGTAAAAGAAGATGAGGATGCTAGCAGCATACTTAGTTTGGAAGTGAACCCATTTTTTGTTAAAAGATCATGCCAAAGATGGCAATCAGGTTCTTTAACAGTATCTGAAAATGAAAATATCCATTATCTGAGCATATATGTTGCTCTACTAATTCTTTAGCCCAACTAAATCTAAAACCCAATTGTTGTACATATCCGGAGGATTTTGGCATACAGCTATAGCATCCTCAGTTCACAGTGAACCCATTTTGGTCAAAAAAACATGGCAAGATGACAATCAGATGCATGAAATAAGCTTCATTAATAGTAAAAGAAGATGAGGATGCTAGCAGCATACTTAGTTTGGAAGTGAACCCATTTTTTGTTAAAAAATCATGTCAAAGATGGCAATCAGGTTCTTTAACAGTATCTGAAAATGAAAATATCCATTATCTGAGCATATATGTTGCTCTACTAATTCTTTAGCCCAACTAAATCTAAAACCCAATTGTTGTACATATCCGGAGGATTTTGGCATACAGCTATAGCATCCTCAGTTCACAGTGAACCCATTTTGGTCAAAAAAACATGCCAAGAAGACAATCAGATGCATGAAATAAGCTTCATTAACAGTAAAAGAAAATGAGGATGCTAGCAGCAAACTTAGTTTGGAAGTGAACCCATTTTTTGTTAAAAAATCATGCCAAAGATGGCAATCAGGTTCTTTAACAGTATCTGAAAATGAAAATATCCATTATCTGAGCATATATGTTGCTCTACTAATTCTTTAGCCCAACTAAATCTAAAACCCAATTGTTGTACATATCCGGAGGATTTTGACATACAGCTATAGCAACCTCAGTTCACAGTGAACCCATTTTGGTCAAAAAAACATGCCAAGATGACAATCAGATGCATGAAATAAGCTTCATTAACAGTAAAAGAAGATGAGGATGCTAGCAGCATACTTAGTTTGGAAGTGAACCCATTTTTTGTTAAAAAATCATGCCAAAGATGGCAATCAGGTTCTTTAATAGTATCTGAAAATGAAAATTTCCATTATCTGAGCATATATGTTGCTCTACTAATTCTTTAGCCCAACTAAATCTAAAACCCAATTGTTGTATATATCCGGAGGATTTTGGCATACAGCTATAGCATCCTCAGTTCACAGTGAACCCATTTTGGTCAAAAAAACATGCCAAGATGACAATCAGATGCATGAAATAAGCTTCATTAACAGTAAAAGAAGATGAGGATGCTAGCAGCATACTTAGTTTGGAAGTGAACCCATTTTTTGTTAAAAAATCATGCCAAAGATGGCAATCAGGTTCTTTAACAGTTTCTGAAAATGAAAATATCCATTATCTGAGCATATATGTTGCTCTACTAATTCTTTAGCCCGACTAAATCTAAAACCCAATTGTTGTACATATCCGGAGGATTTTGGCATACAGCTATAGCATCCTCAGTTCACAGTGAACCCATTTTGGTCAAAAAAACATGCCAAGATGACAATTAGATGCATGAAATAAGCTTCATTAACAGTAAAAGAAGATGAGGATGCTAGCAGCATACTTAGTTTGGAAGTGAAACCATTGTTTGTTAAAAAATCATGCCAAAGATGGCAATCAGGTTCTTTAACAGTATCTGAAAATGACAATATCCATTATCTGAGCATATATGTTGCTCTACTAATTCTTTAGCCCAACTAAATCTAAAACCCAATTGTTGTACATATCCGGAGGATTTTGGCATACAGCTATAGCACCCTCAGTTCACAGTGAACCCATTTTGGTCAAAAAAACATGCCAAGATGACAATCAGATGCATGAAATAAGCTTCATTAACAGTAAAAGAAGATGAGGATGCTAGCAGCATACTTAGTTTGGATGTGAACCCATTTTTTGTTAAAAAATCATGCCAAAGATGGCAATCAGGTTCTTTAACAGTATCTGAAAATGAAAATATCCATTATCTGAGCATATATGTTGCTCTACTAATTCAGTGAACCCATTTTGGTCAAAAAAATGTGCCAAGAAGACCACCTATTTAAACATTTAATCTGAAATAGTCTGACAATGAATGAGAATTTAGAGAATTTGGTGCAATCACGGTACAACAGAGTACTAGCATCTTCAAGTAACTTAGCGAAGGATTCTTACTGCTTATTATTTTTAGGGGCGGGGCCAGGCATTTTCTCATCCACCCCACCACCAATGTGTGATGTTTCTGTTCACTCATTGTGAACTTGGGTTGTTGGGTTATTGGTCTAGAAAGGAACATTATGAATCCCCATGGCATCTTGCAACAAAGCATGCATCTCATCGGAAACGCTTAAGTCTTCGTTCACTAAGGGCTCATCTTCATTTTCTAATACAACCGGACGAATAGGAGCTGACGTATGATCCTCTCCATGAAAAAACCACCTTGTGTACCCTTGAAGAAAACCGTTGACAGCCAAGTGTGTATGTACTACGTCACATGTCCTCAAATTACAATTTGTATACCGGAGGCATGGACAAAGGATTAGGTTGGGATCACGGGAATGTCGTTTGGCAAAGATAATAAAATCTTTAATACCATCACGGTACTCCTTGGATAATCGTGGTTTACTAATCCAACTTCTATCCATTATAACAATAGCACACAATCTGAAATTAAAATTTGATATATTAAATAGTAATAATAGTAAAAGGCATTTTGTATATTAAATTTCACCTTTTTGAAAACCATCCCTAGCTGCAAATAAATAAACGATATAATCTTTAACTGTAAAATAAAGAAATTGTGGTTCCAAAAAATGTACAAAAAAAAATTTTAAATCTTAACACAATCTACTCTATTCACATAACTCTAAACTACCTTTTGTGGAAATTATCACAACCACCTTAGTGGTATTTTATCGCACACCCTGTGTTCGAGTGTAATATCAATTCGACTATAGTCTCTCCTGTATTTGGCTTTCCGTTCAAGGAGATGATGATGGTAAAGGGTATTTGCTGAGGAAGAGGAATCGGACGAATAATGAGGGCGTCGTGCTGTAACTACGGTAACGAGAAGATCTGATGACTCATGAACTATTTTGTTTATGGCTACTAATAATCACTTACTTATCTCATAATAATAATAATAATAATAATAATAATAATAATAATAATACTAAACAAAAGAATCTAATATGGCTACTAATATGTTTTTCTAAAATAATTCTTCATCCCAACAAAATCATTGATGTTTGTAGCGCCAAAAGATACCTGCACAAGGTTTGTTCAGCCCAATTCTTATACAGATTTGGAGGATTTTGGTAAAAAACATGCCAAGATGCCAATCAGATGCATGAAATCAGCTTCTTTAACAGTAAAAGAAAAATGATAATTTCCAGTATGTAAGCATATATTTTTCTCTATTAATTCTTCATCCCAACTAAATCATGATGTTTGTGGCTCCAAAAGAAACCTTCACAAGGTTTGTTCAACCCAATTCTTGTACAGATTTGGAGGATTTTGGTATACATATGTTATCGCTGATTTCGGTGTGGGGGTAAACAGATAGAATTTGTGGATCCGAGGAAAACCTGAACAGCTGACTCGGCCTTCTTGCTCCCGTCGCAACCTGCAGGGAAGTGCGAGACACCGGGGTTGATTCCGGCGACGCACCCTCCGACGCTCTTGTCAGTAATCAGTGAAAGATTAAGAAAGAGCTTAAGTGGTGAAAAAGTGATTAACCTGGTCTTGGTGGTAGAGGGGCTGTATTTATAGTCGCCTTTGGAATGATTTGGATCCTGATTTCCTGGCTAACATTTAGGAGCAAAATCCTCCTATTCTGTTTTAGGAAAGTAGGCCTTGATTCCCTGGTGAGAGTAAATCAAGCTTATTGATTTGATCTAATCAAATCAGTGGCCTGATTCTCTCTTGGTGGACCGGGTTCGTATCGGGTCGGAACCCGCGCCCAGTTGGAGTGGATCTATTCGCGGGCGGTTGGTTTCGTGAGGCGGAGACCCAATACCCGTTTTGGATCCATCTGTATGTGAAATTACCTTTTTACCCCCGTGCTTCAAGATTCGTGCTCGATCTGGACGGTCCCGATTTAACCCCAATTTTAGCCATATCACGAGCCCCCCACTCCTAAAGGCTGAGCGTGATCAGGCTTTGAGGAGTAGTTCAGCAGTTTCAGTGGCTGGTGGAGTTGTATCGGAGTCCAAACGTGGGATTTTGAATCTAGAAAAGGGGGTAGTGAGGTAACTTTTGACGCTGCGTGTTGTTCTTGAGCTGCGTCGGGTATCTGACAGTCTTTTATCTACTTTTTTCGAAGTATTTGTCTAATTCCGCGGCGTGTTTGCTAATCGTTCGGGGGCTTTAGCGGTACATTCTGGGTAATAATTGTTCGCTCCGGGGTTCGAAAGTGTGTCCCCGAGTTTTCAATTATCTCCCAGAATTTTTAGCTAATTTTCCCGAATTTTTAGCAATTTTCTCGCAATTTTTAAACAAATAAAACGATTAAAATAAATAAAAAACGATTTAAATATTGATTAATGGCGTGGCTTGATCTGAACCATCGATCGTGGACAGGCGTGAACTTCGGGAAGATCTGGTGGTCGTTACCGCTCGGCAGCGTTTTTCTCCGTTTACGAGCTCGGAAAGGCACTTGCTCGGCTGCCAACCGGAGACTAGGGGGATCGGCATTCCGAGCGACGTGGCGCAATCTGAGCCGTCGAATGGTGGCGCGCTTCTCGAGACGGGCGCAGTTCCCAAAAAAACACTATCTTGTCTTTTAGCGCACGTGGCGCAATCTGGGCTCTTCATCATTGGGAGCGCGAATTTTTGAGAGATCCAGTGGTCCACGTAGCTCGGTGTCATTTTTTCTCCATTTACCAGCTCGGGAAGGGACTTGCTCGGATACCGACCGAAGGCATTGGTGTTTGGCAGGCCGAGGGACGTGGCGTTATCTGAGCTGTTGGATGTGGGCGCGCATCTCGAGACGGGCGCAGTTCCCAAGAAAACACTATCTTGTCTTTTAGTGCTCTCAGTGAGATCTGGGCCGTCTGATTGAGATCAGACGCGAAAGTTGAGGGGAAAGTGAGTTTCCCCCATTTACCAACTCGGGAAGGCCCTTGCTCGCCAGCCGACCGAGGGCCTGTGGTTTTTGGCAATCTGAGATGGCTCTGTTCCCCATGGTGTTAATGGCGCTTCGTGACTTGTGTGGCGTTTCGCCTTCCCGACGTAATTAATGCGTGGCGTTTCAGCTTCCGAAGGTCAGTAACTCCCTCAATTAAGACGCGGCGCTTCGATTTCCGAGGGTCATAATGGCTGGTTCTAAGAGGCAGGCTATAAGTACTCCACTCCCTTTGTCATTTTCGTCACAGCCAAATTGAGTTCCAGACCTCGGGGGCATCTGCCTTGGGTAGCTTCTCTCTTGAGGTTCGGAGAGGTGGTCGCTCTTCTGCCTGGTTTTCCCTTTGTTACTGACGGCCCCCAAGTGGATGTCAGGAGCGAGGGGGAACGAGGTAGTAGTGGTGACGACCGTAGTCCGAAGCCGGGGGATAAGTTATCTCCGAAGGACGGGTGGTCGCTCTCTTACCTTTATCTTCTCCCGTTCCAGACGGTCCCTAGGTGGATGTCAGGAGCGGGGGAGAATAAGGCAAGAGTGGTGACGACCATAGTCCGGATCCGAGGGATGGGCCTTCTCGGAAGGACGGGTGGTCGTTCTCTCACCAAGATCTTCTGCCTTCTTTGGTTGCTCCGAAGTGAGTGCCGAAGCAGGCGGAGGTCTTGGTGGGAGAAGGACGATCCACGTCCGATGCCGATCTCCGGGCCATCCGAGTCCGTTTGTTGCAACTGTGAAGGCACCGCCGTCAGAGCCCTCTGACAAACGGATCCTTCCAGTTGCAACCAACTAGCTCGGGATGGCGCGCTTCTCTATCATGGGTTGCAGCTCGGGCTTCTGGACCGTCCGAGCCCGTTGTTTGCAACTGTGAAGGCGCTGCGGTCGGTGTCCTCTGACAGGCCGCGCCTTCCAGTTGTAAACAACAAGCTCGGAACGGTGTGTTTCTCATGGTTTCTGAGTGTTGATGGGTCCCCTCTCATCTCTGTCTTCCTTCCGGGCTGATGGCTTCTGATGGATGTCAGCCCGGGGAAGTTAGAGACGGGAGGAGTGCCTATCTGTTCCCGACCGGGTTTCGTGGTCGGCGGGATACCGACTGATGCACGGGACCTGGGGGGTGTTCGCCGAAGGCGGCCCCTCAAAACTAAATCAAAATTTTTCCAGGTTCCTCTGAGCATAGGTGAGGCTTCCGAGGGTCCAATCGTCCGAGCGACGTGGCGCATCTTGAGCCGCTAGATGATGGCGCGCATCTCGAGACGGGCACAGCTCCCAAGAAAACACTATCTTGTCGCCTAGTGCTCTCGGCAAGATCTGAGCCGTCTGATCGAGATCGGGCGCGAAAGTTGAGGGGAAAGTGAGTTTTTCCCATTTACCAGCTCGATAAGGCACTTGCTCGGATTCCGACCGGACCCTGCTGTCGGCGTGTTCGGATTGCTTGTAGGTCGGATTTGGATCTTTCGGGGCCGAGCAGTTGACTTGGTGAGAGGAGTAGTGGTGATGGGCCTTCGTGACATTTCGAGAGTAGCCCAAAAGTCGCGAAGTTTCATTGGAAGTCCAAGGGACGTTCCAATTTTACTATAAATCTTCACCCCCCCAAGACCAAGTCTTCACTTTTCACTTTTACTCTCTTTCTTCCGCTTTTACTTTGCTTCGCAGTTTTTACCTCCCTGGGTGGCCTTGCTAGCTGTCGCGGTAGCGTTCTTAGCTCCGGTGAACTTTCCGACCGTACCTGTCACTTCGAGGTCAGTTTCTTTCCCTTCTCTTTTTAAGAAAACATGGTTAAGATTTCGGCTGAGACCCCCGCCTCGGAGCAAGCCGTTGGCCGAGGGGATAAAGGGAAGGGTGTAATGGAGCCGAGCGAGCAAGAAGTTGTTCGTCCGGATAAAGAGGGTGAAGTGGCCGAAGTGCCCGAGGAAGTCGCGGCGGAGTCCCGAAAGGGTAAAGCCGTGATCACAATAGTGGAAACGCCGAAGAGAGCGGGGGCGTTCGGTCGGCAACTCATCGCCGTATCGACCGTGGGAGGTGTCCGGGATTACACCGAGGATGACTTGGAGAGGGTCACTCAAGGTACGGCGAAACTGGTGGAGGAGAACGAGCCTAGGGAGCTGTCCGAGGTCGACCACAGGATCTCGACTCTCACCGAGGCCGATCTCCGCACAATCCGAGAGGGTTTCCGGATCCCGCTCGAGTACGCGCTGCTCCTTCCTGGCCCGGGGTTCCGAGCCAACACAAAGTCCTCACCGGATATATGCGTCTTCCCGGTCGATTCCCTCATCGCCGGGCTCCGCTTTCCCCTACACCCGTTCGTGGTCGAAGTCTTGGTTTGGTATGGTCTGAGTCCCGCCCAACTGATGCCGAACACTTGGAGGCATGTCGTGGCGTTTCTCCTCCGATGTCAAGAGGTCGACGCCAAGCCGACTATGTTCCTCTTTCGGAGTCTTTTCAAACCTTGCCAGCCGAGGCGTCATGAACAGAGGTTTTTCCTTTCTCCTCGGACGGGAGTTAATTTGATCGAGAACCCAGACTCGATCAAACATTGGAAGGATAAATACTTCCTCGTCCGAAATCTGACGCCGTGGGTGATACCGACAGTTTG
Organism: Hemerocallis citrina; assembly: GCA_017893485.1. NCBI lineage: Eukaryota > Viridiplantae > Streptophyta > Magnoliopsida > Asparagales > Asphodelaceae > Hemerocallis > Hemerocallis citrina. The sequence continues at coordinate 110,074,072 of CM030366.1, read as the reverse complement.
GGCGACGGACGGCCTGCCCAAGCGTACAAAGAAGGACGTCCCGCTGAATGCAGAGGAGGCTGAGGTCCAGAGGAAGCTTCTCGCCCTGCCAGCGCTAAGCTGGAAGGATATTACAGAGGAGCATCTGTTCCGTGGGGGTCTCAGTCCGATCGACCCTCGTATGCTTCTGGTATTTATAATCCTCGTTTAAAGTTCATGAAAAATTTTCTAAGTTTTTTCATCCGGCTTTTGCAGAGACAATGAAGCTTGATTACAAGGCTCTGGTGGCGAAGGGCCGGGCAGAGCAGGAGAAAAAGAAGAGGCCGTCGGCAGCGCCTCAGGACAGCCGGGCTTCGAAGAAGCCTTCGGTCGCAAAGACTGCCGACCAACCGAAGGTCGCGGTCCTCAAGGAGGGGGAGATTGAGGTCCTCGTCTCTCCGACGAAGGTCGTGGTCCCCGAGCAGGGGGAGGTCAATATCTCCGATCCCCCTGCCTCGGATGCACCTGCGCCGACCCCGGGGACAGACGCTCCGGGTTCGTCGAGCGGCGTGTTCGGGGTGAAGGATGCGCTGTCCATGCCGGTTCCGCCCCTCACTGCCGAGGCGGAGAAGATCTTAACCGAGCGTCACAAGCAGATCTTCGTCCCCGACTGGCAGGTGATGAACGCCGATGGTTTCCTGGGCGACGGGAACATCTGCATGGAGGCGATAAGGCATTTGCCGACCCCGAAGGATCGAGCGACCCTGAAGGCCGGGATGGCAGGGGACGCCGTGATGCAGATCGCCCGGGATTCCATGTCGGTAAGTAGGCTGATTTCTTCCTCATCCACAATTTCTTCCTTAGAAAATTTTCTAAGTACTTGGATTCGGATTGTAATTCTGTTGCTCTCTTTCAGATCATCTGCCACTTCAATTCCCTGCTCGAGGAGATGGCGAGGAAGGAACAGGAGAAGGAGAAGGAGAGGACGGAGCGTGTCAAGGTCGCGAAGCGGCTCGATTCCGAGTTGCTTCTTTCGACGAAGAGGGCCGCCGAAGTGGAGGGGCTGGAGAAGCAGTTGGCCGATGCTGTTCAGCTGTCAAAGGATGCGGCGGCCAAGCTCGAGGCCTCGGAGAAGGAGGTCTCCGAGCTGAAGGATTCGGCGGCCAAGCTCGAGGCGTCGGTGAAGGAGGCTGCCGACCTGAGGGAGGAGTTGGCCAAGGCTCGGTCGGAGGCGGAGGATGCTCGGAAGAGGGCCGAGAAGATCAAGGCCAAGCACCTCAGGAAGGTGAAGAGGGTGAAGAAAGCCGTGCAGGAGGAGGCCGCGATGCACATGACTCAGAACATGCTGGACGCCTACGGCCGTGCCCTGCAACATGTGGTCGCCAAGAACCCGGGCTTCGACACGTCCACCTACAACTTCTATGACCTCGTGGAAGGGGAGGAGGTTGTCCCCGAGGAGTTGATCGGCCCCGAGGGGGAGACAGAACCCGTCGAGGACCCGTGGAAGGCCGCGACCGAGGAGGAGAAGGAGGACGACTCCGAGGAGGAGGAGAGCTGGAGCGAAGGAGGTGGCGGAGGCGAGGGCAAGGACAAGGCCGAGGGGTCGACGAAACCGAACGACAAAAAGGTCGACACCTGACTCGGTTGTCTTCTTTTCTCCCCCTTTTTTTTTGTTTTTGTAAGCCTAACTGCGGACTGGCCACCGCTGTTGTAGAACTCCTCGAATTTTGAATGAAAATTTGTTTTGTTTGGCCAAAATTTGCCCAAGTGTTGAGTCTCGGACTTAGTGTTTGTTTTGGCGTAACTTTCTCCAAGTGTTGGGCCTCGGATTTATCTCTGCATTTCAGGTGAGATTCGGTCCGATCACGGAGGCCGAATACCTTCGGCAAGAGCTGGTGAAGACGAAGGACGAGCTCTCTCAGAGCCGGTATAAGCGATATCTCCTGCTCGGCAGGCTGGAGGATACGAAGGCGGCTCTGCGGAGGTATGGTCGCGAGCTGTACCAGCACCGGAAGCGCTCTTCAGCCTCCGGTCCCGAAGGCGAAGTTGAGAACCTCCGTAGGGAACTTACTGCCGTCGAGCAGAAGAATGACGACCTTTTGGCCGAGGTCCAATACTTGGAGCTAGCGGAAAAAGAACGTTCGGCGGAGAAGGAGAAGCTGGCTTCCGAACTGGAGAAAGTGTCGACCGAGCGCAAGAGGCTATCGGCCGAAGTCGACAGGCTCAGAAGGATCACAATAGATAGGGGGATTGAAGTCACCCATTATCGACGGCTCGCGACTGATAACGTCAATGCCTCGGGCTCGTTGTCGGCTCCGCGACCGAAGAAGTTGGCGAAGGACGACGTCTTGAGGGATAGGATTATCGAACTGGAGGAAGAGATTGCGTCGCTCAAGTCGGCGCCGGTCAGGGTTAACGTTCGCAGCACTTCGTGTACTCGCGAAGAAAGCGAGAGGGGGATCACATTTCATGAACTTGCGCTGCGTTCGCCGTTGACCAGGCGGAGTCCAGCCGACGCTCAGAGCAGTGCGGCCGCCTCGTCGAGCGGGGCTTCGGTCGGCGTCGCCGTTAGAGCTAGCAGCGAAGGGGTTCGCGCTTCGTTGGTTTAGGGACGGGTTCGGAGGGCAGGCCTCGCCGCCCTCGTGTTTCCCTAAACCGAAGCATTCCCCTTCCGAAGAGGCTCTGATTCTGTCGTTTTTTCTGTTTTTGTTGATTGTTGTAACAACTTAGTTGTAGGGTCGACCGACCGTCTGTAACACTATCATGTCTGAATGCAAATAATTCTGAAAAATTTCCAAGTGTTAGACCCCGGCAGTGTATTGAAACTGTGTTATTCGTTTTCTCTTCTTTTCAGCTCGTTGTGACGATACATGGCTCGGACTCCGAGCGTTTGAATGATGGCTCTGAATCCGAGGCTACCTCCGGAACAGTGGTTCTGAGCCCTAGGAGCGCCGATATGAAGTTGCGCCGAGCCGAGAGTGAGTGGGACCACCTTTCGTTGGTCCTCAGTCTCCGGGAATCCGAGATCCAACGCTTGGAGAACAAGATAGTCGAGCTGAGCCTCGCAGGGGAGGATGAAGACTCGCAGGCCGCATTCAGCAACGCTCTTCGGGTCAAAAGCATTCGGCACATTCAGTCGAGGATCATCTCCGAGCGGGATGACCTGCTCTCAGAGATGGGGCATCTGCGTGGTGTGATGGCGAGGCTCCGGGGGGAGAAGGAGGAGTCGTCAGCCGAGGAGGACGAACAGTTTAGTGAGGATGTTTTTGTATGAGAGACAAGTGTAGTTGGTCGGGCATTGTGTGTTTTGTTTGCCGACACTTTGTAATGGAATGTTTTGTATTATGCACCGACAATTAATAAAATTCCCTTTCGTTGCTTTGTATGTTTGTTCTCGCTCGTAACCGTATCGGTCGTGCCGAGATCTTTGAGCCGAGCGCGTCTGTTTAGCCGAATGGATCTCCAGGGGTGCGGCTCTTTGTCATTTAGTGGATCTGACACGGTACGGCAAGGCTCTGTACCCAAAAAAGTGTTATTTTGTCGCTTAGAGTAGGTGGCGAGATCTGAGCCGTCGAACGTAGGCGCGAATCTCGAGGCGGCTCAGTTTCCAAGAAAACGTTATCTTGTCGTTTTGTGCCGGTGGCTTGATCTGAGCCGTCTGATCGAGATCACGTACGAAAGTTGAGGGAAAAGTGCGTTTTCCCCATTTACATGCTCGGGAAGCCACTTGCTCGGAAGCCGACCGAGTTTGTGAGTCTTCGGTCTTCGGCTAGTAGTTAGGAGTGTTCGGTCTTTTGTGTCCGGACGAAGGTCCGACATTGACCTACCGGAGTAGTTTAGATGGACTAGGAACCAAGTGTTGGCCCCCGGGACCATCGCTGGAGTTCGATGATTGTAGGAGCAATTCCGAACGGCGATCTACCCTTTGTTCGTCCGGAGACGAGCCGAGGAGGTAAAGTCGAGCCGAGTGTTGGACTCCGAACCATCGGTATAGTTCCACGGCTGTGGGAGCAATTCCGAACGGCGATCTACCCCTGGTTCGTCCGGAGACGAGCCGAAGAGGTAAAGTCGAGCCGAGTGTTGGACTCCGAACCATCGGTATAGTTCAACGGTTGTGGGAGCAATTCCGAACGGCGATCTACCCCTGGTTCGTCCGGAGACGAGCCGAGGAGGTAAAGTCGAGCCGAGTGTTGGACTCCGAACCATCGGTATAGTTCAACGGTTGTGGGAGCAATTCCGAACGGCGATCTACCCCCGGTTCGTCCGGAGACGAGCCGAAGAGGTAAAGTCGAGCCGAGTGTTGGACTCCGAACCATCGGTATAGTTCAACGGTTGTGGGAGCAATTCCGAACGGCGATCTACCCCTGGTTCGTCCGGAGACGAGCCGAGGAGGTAAAGTCGAGCCGAGTGTTGGACTCCGAACCATCGGTATAGTTCAACGGTTGTGGGAGCAATTCCGAACGGCGATCTACCCCTGGTTCGTCCGGAGACGAGCCGAGGAGGTAAAGTCGGGCCGAGTGTTGGACTCCGAACCATCGGTATAGTTCAACGGTTGTGGGAGCAATTCCGAACGGCGATCTACCCCTGGTTCGTCCGGAGACGAGCCGAGGAGGTAAAGTCGGGCCGAGTGTTGGACTCCGAACCATTCGTCAAATAAGAGGGGAGAGAAACATGCAAATTCACAAATATAACAGAGCTTTCTTTATTGATATTTTACGGCGAACCGTTTTACACAATACAATTTGAGAAAAAATGGGTTACAAGTTGGAGGAGAGGAATGGTTCGACACCTCGGATTACTTAGAGAGGCGCCGGAGCGCTCTCTTGGTATTTCAGGAGGTGGTCGGCATTCCGGGTCCTCGGAAGTTCTCTGCCATCCATGTCTTCGAGCCGGTATGCCCCAGGCCGGACAACCTTTGTGATTCGGTACGGCCCTTCCCAATTCGGAGCTAGCTTGCTCCTCTGACTGGGGAGGGATATGGCTAGCTTTCTCAACACCAAATCTCCTTGCTCAAGGTTGGCGGGTCGGACCTTCTTATTGTACGCTAGCTCCACTCTCCTTCTGTAATTCTGTTGCCGAATCGATGCCCTTTCCCTCAGTTCATCTATCAGGTCCAAGTTTCCTCTGAGGTCCCTGGCATTCTGCGCTTCGTCATAGGCTATGAGCCGAGGGGAAGGAATTCCGACCTCGAGGGGTATCACAGCCTCGGCCCCATAGGTAAGGCTGAAAGGGGACTCTCCGGTGGGCGTCCGCTTGCTTGTGCGGTAGTTCCACAACACATTAGGGAGTTGGTCGACCCACAATCCTTTGGAGCACTTGTCCAACCTCTTCTTGATTCCCGCGAGGATCTGCTTATTAGCGTTCTCGGCCTGCCCGTTCGACTGAGGGTGTGAGACGGACGAGAAGCGCTGTTGAATGACGAGGTCGTCGCATAGGGCTCGGAATGCTGTGCCGGTGAACTGAGTCCCATTGTCCGTCACGAGGACGCGGGGGACGCCGAATCTGCATATGACGCTCTTCCAGAAGAACTGCACCACTTTGTTCTCAGTTATAGTGGCGAGGGGCTCGGCCTCGACCCACTTCGAGAAGTAGTCGATGGCTACGACTAAAAACTTGAGCTGGCCCGGAGCCGGTGGGAAAGGTCCTAGTAAGTCCATTCCCCACATCGCGAAGGGGATAGGGCTCGATAGGGAGGTGAGATTGGCCTGAGGGAGGCGTCGGATGCTGGAGTGTCTCTGGCAGGAGCTGCACTGCCGAACATGTCGCTCGGCATCCCGAAGAAGGGTCGGCCAGAAGTACCCATAGTTCAAGGCTTTCCGGGCCAAAGACCTGAATCCGGAGTGTGCCCCTCCGATGCCCTCATGAAGCTCCCGTAGGGCATATTCGGCCTGATCCGGGGAGAGGCACCTTAGGTAAGGTCGGCCATCTATTTGAGAGAAGGAGCGCTTGTATAAAATGCCCTCAATCAAGACATATCGCTCGGCCCGAGTTCTGACTCGGCGTGCTTCTTTGGGATCTGAGGGCAGAACTCCATCCCTTAAGAATTCTACCAGTGGCTTCATCCAATTGTCCTGCAGCATGACCGGCAATGACTCCACCGAGCGAGGTGTCTCGTCTTCGATGCTCGGTTTAGAGAGGACTTCAATCAGTACGGTCTGTTCTAGACCTTGCAGAGAAGACGAGGCTAACTTGGAGAGAGCGTCAGCTTGTGAGTTCTCCTCCCGGGGGACCCGTTGGATGATGGCTTCTTCGAACCGGCCCATGAGGTCCCGGACCTTGGCGAGGTACTTCGCCATTCGCTCGTCCCTGGCCTCATATTCGCCCAAGACCTGGTTCACGACTAGTTCGGAGTCACTGTGAAGCCGAAGGCGCTGCGCCCCAGCACTTCGTGCGAGTCCGAGGCCAGCTATGAGAGCCTCATACTCCGCCTCGTTGTTCGAGGCCTTGAAGTTCATGCGGATCGCATACTGCAGGACGAAGCTGTCAGGGCCGTTCAGGATAATGCCGGCGCCACTTCCTTCACTGCAAGAGGATCCGTCTACAAAGACTGTCCAAATGGGGGGCCCATTCGGGACGGGGCTGACCTCAGGGATGGTGGATTCTACAATGAAGTCGGCGAGAGCCTGTGCCTTAATTGCCGTCCGAGGCTGATAGGAGATGTCGTGCTGACTCAGCTCTATAGACCACTTCATCAGCCGGCCCGAGGTTTCGGGCTTATGGAGGACTTGCTTGAGGGGTTGATCGGTGAGGACGACGACCGAGTGAGATTGGAAGTAGGGCCAAAGCTTTCTTGCTGCCATGACCAAAGCGTAGGCTATCTTCTATATCCTCGGATAGCGGAGCTTGGCGTCCCGAAGCACCTTGCTCACGTAGTAAATGGGCCTTTGGGTCCGGTCTTCTTCTCTGACCAAAACAGCGCTCAAGGTCTGCTCGGAAGCGGCCAAGTAGATGAAGAGGGGCTCGCTCGGGATTGGCTTACTGAGCAGAGGGGGGTTCACCAAATAGGCTTTCAGCTGGTCGAACGATTCTTGCTGTGCCTGGCCCCATTCAAATCCTTTAGCGCCCCGGAGTGCTTTGAAGAAGGGGAGGCACTTTTCCCCTGACTTGGAGAGGAACCGACCGATGGCTGCGAGCCGACCGGTCAGCTTCTGCACCTCTTTGACGTTCCGAGGCGGGGCCATGTCTAATATGGCTTTAATCTTCTCGGGGTTAGCTTCGATTCCCCGCTGGCTCACCATGAAACCGAGGAACTTGCCCGAGGAGACTCCGAACGCACACTTGTTCGGGTTTAGCCGCATGTTGTACTTCCTCAACACACCGAAAGCCTCCTGGAGGTCGGCTACATGGTCGGTGCCGCGGATGCTCTTGACGAGCATGTCATCAACGTACACCTCCATGTTTCGGCCGATCTGATGCCGAAAAACCTTGTTGACGAGGCGCTGGTAGGTGGCACCTGCGTTCTTCAACCCGAACGGCATTACTCGGTAGCAGTAGAGGCCTTGGTCGGTGACGAAGGAGGTCTTCGGGATGTCCGGAGGAAACATCCGGATTTGATTGTACCCCGAGAAGGCATCCATGAAGCTGAGGAGCTCATGGCCCGAGGTGGCGTCGATGAGTGTGTCGATGTTAGGGAGAGGGAAGGGATCCTTCGGACATGCCTTGTTGAGGTCGATGAAGTCGATGCATATTCTCCACGAGCCATTGGACTTCTTGACCATCACGACATTCGATAGCCACTCGGGATAATTCACCTCCTGGATGAACTTGGCCTTCAGCAGCTTATCCACTTCCTCCTTGATTGCCTGCTGTCGCTCGGGAGCGAACTTTCGCCTCTTCTGCTGAACCGGTTTGCACCCCGGTTCGACGCTTAGGCGGTGGACGAGCAAGTCTTCGGAGATGCCGGGCATATCCGCGGCCGACCAAGCAAACAGGTCGCGGTTATCCCGGATGCACCTCACCAAGTCGGAGAATAGCACGGTCGGCAAGGACTTGCTGACGAGGAATTTTCGGCTCGGATCCTCGTCGGAGAAGAGTACTTCTTCTAACTCGTCCGCTGGCTCGGACGTTGGGCGAGCCTTTGGCTCGGGGATCTCGAGTGTCTCGAGCGAGAGCACTGGTCCCCCGGTGGAAGTCATGTAGCACTTCCGAGCTGTTTCCTGGCTTCCCCTGACTTCCCCTACCCCCGAACGAGTGGGGAACTTCATCTTTAAGTGGTATGCCGAGGGGACAGCCTCAAGAGCGGCTAGGCCGGGACGGCCTAGGATGACATTATATGCTGCCGGGACGTCGACGACCATGAAGTCCATCGGCTCGGTCCGGGTAGTAGGGGTGCTTCCCGCAGTAATGTCTAGGGTTATCACTCCTTCGACGGTTACCGGAACCCCCGTGAACCCGTGGAGAGTATAGCCGGCCGGCTTAAGACGGTCCCGGGACAGCTGCAGGCCTTGAAAGGCCGAGAGGAATAGGATGTTGACCGAACTCCCATTGTCCACCAAAATCCTCTGTACCTTGAAATTGGCCATGCGGAGGTCGATGACGAGGGCATCGCAATGGGGGGTTCGGACTCCTTCAAGGTCGGCATCGGAGAAAGACACAGGGACGCCGAGACCCTTCGGGGGAGGGGCACTATGGACCGAGTTGACTTCCCGGACGAATGCCTTTCGGGAGGAATTAGAGGAGCCCCCCATCGGGCCTCTGTGGATCAGGTGCAAAACCCGTTCTTCTTCGAACTCGGGTGTCTCCTCGCACCGCTCGGAGCGCTTGTTAGCCCCCCGAGGGGGAGGTGAGTTCTGATCTGTTCGATCGTTACCTTTCACGAACTTGGCCAACTGCCCCCTCCGAATGAGTGCTTCGATCTCATCTTTCAGAGCTCGGCAGTCATTTGTGTCGTGCCCATGGTCTCGGTGGTAACGACACCACTTATCTTTGTTCCTCCTCTTCGCCTGAGTGTGCATCCTCGGGGCCGGAGGGATGATTCCCTCCTTCTCTACCTCCATGAGGATAGTAGAGACATTAGTGGTGAGGGGAGTGAACTTCTCGAACCTGGGGGGAGGGCGGCGCTGACCGCCCATGTCCTTCTGAGCTTTCTTGGACCCTTCTTCTCCCGTCGCCTTCCTCTTTGACCCCGCGGCGGTGCCCCCGAAGCTCGGAAGGGCTTCGGCCTCCTCCGTCCGGATGTACTTCTCGCACCTCAGGAGGAGGTCGGCGAAGTCATGCGGGGGCTTCTTGGCCAGGGATGATCGGAGGTTGGCGTTAAGGACGTTCGACTGGAACGCCACGGTAGCCACGGACTGGTCCAAGGAAGCAATTGACCTGACTTCCGCGGTAAATCTTTTCACATAGTCCCGTAACTTTTCTTGCTTCTCCTGCCGCAGGTTCAACAAGGAAAGACTCGTCTTCTCGGCTCGTCGGCTACTCACGAAGTGGGTAATGAACAGTGTCTCAAACTGTTCGAATGAGAAGATGGACGAGGGGGCGAGCCTAGAATACCATTCCCGAGCCGACCCCCGGAGGGTGGCAGGGAAGGTCCAGCAGAGCACTGCGTCGGAAGCTTGATGGATCAGCATCAGGGTCTTGAAGCTCTCGACGTGGTCGACTGGGTCGGACTCCCCAGAGTATGTTTCAAACTGTGGCGGTTTGAAGTTCCTCGGTATATGGGCCTCCATGATCGACCGAGAGAAGGGGGGTCGGCTGGGACGGAAGGTTCCGGCTCGGGACTCTTTCTCCCGGTCCATGCGGCCGATGTGCCTCTCCACCTCATGGATACGGCGGATGAGGGCGTCGTCCCTCCGCTGGTAGTCGTACGACCCTCCGGACTCCTCTTCGTAGGAAGGGGAGTGTGGACTGCGGCGCCGGTACTCCTGGGAGCGCCGAGGACTCTGTTGGCGTTGTTGTCGGCTGGGAGCCGGGGAAGGACTCCGGGTTCGGCGCCGGGGACTGGGATCCCTGGGCTGCGTCGGAACCCTCTGAGCATTCTGGCCGTTCTGCCGGAGATTGAGGGCCTGCAGAACGGTCTCTTGAAACTGGAGGAACTCGGCTCGGCTGATGGGCATATCTCGGTCCCTCGGATGGCGCCGATCCCTGGGGGACCGGGACCTCCTCCTTCGGCGCTCAGGAGACGCCGCTCGGCCTCTGCGTTCCGGGGACCTTCTGCCGTCCCGACGACGTGGCGACCGCTCACCTTGACGCTGGCGGGAGGCTCCCTCTCGGGCCCGCCTCTCGTCAAGATGGGTACGGAGGTCGTCGTCCTTATGGCGGTTTTGGAGTGTGATGCGGAGGTCGGGGTGATGGGAAGCCATCGAGTCCGAGGACCCATTGTGGACCGAGACGTGGCCCGGATTGACAGGCTGCTTCTCCTTCCGACCATTAGGACCGGACGGGCCGTTGTTGGGCTGCTGCTTGGGAGGAGGAGGAGGCGGGACCTGCTGGGTCAGCGGAGGGAGGTCGGATTGAAGGATAGGATTGATCGGAGCTTCATTTGCCGGATCGGTGGGGTTGCCCCCACGGTTCGACCCTCTGGATCTGTTCTTCTTCGGCGGCATGGCTGCAGAGGACGGCGGAGAATGGACTGAGACTGTTCGTGTGGTGTTCCCACAGACGGCGCCAATCTGTTACCGCTGATTTCGGTGTGGGGGTAAACAGATAGAATTTGTGGATCCGAGGAAAACCTGAACAGCTGACTCGGCCTTCTTGCTCCCGTCGCAACCTGCAGGGAAGTGCGAGACACCGGGGTTGATTCCGGCGACGCACCCTCCGACGCTCTTGTCAGTAATCAGTGAAAGATTAAGAAAGAGCTTAAGTGGTGAAAAAGTGATTAACCTGGTCTTGGTGGTAGAGGGGCTGTATTTATAGTCGCCTTTGGAATGATTTGGATCCTGATTTCCTGGCTAACATTTAGGAGCAAAATCCTCCTATTCTGTTTTAGGAAAGTAGGCCTTGATTCCCTGGTGAGAGTAAATCAAGCTTATTGATTTGATCTAATCAAATCAGTGGCCTGATTCTCTCTTGGTGGACCTGGTTCGTATCGGGTCGGAACCCGCGCCCAGTTGGAGTGGATCTATTCGCGGGCGGTTGGTTTCGTGAGGCGGAGACCCAATACCCGTTTTGGATCCATCTGTATGTGAAATTACCTTTTTACCCCCGTGCTTCAAGATTCGTGCTCGATCTGGACGGTCCCGATTTAACCCCAATTTTAGCCATATCAACATACAACATCCTTAGTTCACAGTGAACCCATTTTGTTAAAAAAAAACATGCCAAGATGGCAATCAGATGCGTGAAATCAGCTTCTTTAACAGTAAAAGAAAATAAAAATTTCCAGTATCTAAGCATATATTTTTCTCTATTAATTCTTCATCCCAACTAAACCATTCATGTTTGTGGCTCCAAAACAAACCTCCACAAGGTTTGTTCAGCCCAATTCTTGTACAGATTCTGCGATTTTGGTATACATACAGCATCCTTAGTTCACAGTGAACCCATTTTGGTTAAAAAAACATGCCTAGATGACAATCAGATGCATGAAATCAGCTTCTTTAACAGTAAAAGAAAATGAAAATTTCCAGTATCTAAGCATATATTTTTCTATTAATTCTTCATCCCAACTAAACCATTCATGTTTGTGGCTCCAAAAGAAACAAGCACAAGGTGCGTTCGGCCCAATTCTTGTACCCATTTTGGAGGATTTTGGTATACAGCTAGCATCCTTAGTTCACAGTTAACCCATTTTGGTTAAAAAAAACATGCTAAGATGACAATCAGATGCATGATTTCAGCATCTTTGACGATGCTAAGTTTGAAAAATAAGGGAAATCAAGATGCATAATCTGAAAAAATATGCTAAGTTTGAAAAATAAGGGAAATCAAGAGATGATACCGAAGAGAGAGGGAGAGAGCGGGGCGACGAGCGCGGGGGCGTAGGAGATAGAGGGAGAGCGGGGCGAAGCGATGGTTTCCGATCGCCAATTCACCTCCAAATAGAGAGAGGGAGGAGGGAAATCGAAAATGACGAAGGGAAGAAGGGACGATGACGAAAGGTCGAAGGCTGTCGAAGAGGACGAAGCGGCGGAGGCAAACGCGCGGGAAGTAAAGCGAGGAATGAGGGAAAACGAAGGCGGCCCTTTTTTTTGGGGGGGTTTGGGAAAATGGCGAGCGAAAGATTAGGGTTCGCGGGATTTTTCTCAGCTTATTCACCGGCGTTTCAATTAGACACGCCGGTGAATGTATCGGTATATTCACCGGCGTTTCTTATTAAAATGTCGGTGAATAATACACTTCACCAACGTTTTTAAATAAAACGCCGGTGAATACGCAGATTGCCCGGCGGTTTAAAGCGACCGCCGGTGTATAACCTTCCTTTTTGGCGCCCCATTCCTATTCGCTCCCTACCCCGGCGCTACTGGTAAAACATCGGGGAATATACGCCGGTAAATCGAGTCTCTTTTGTAGTGGTAGTTCCGGGGACGGAACTATTCTAAGGAGGAAGTGTTGTAATGCCCCGATTTTCATTTAATGAAAATTATTTTATTTTGCACGTAGTGTGCACGTGCAATATTCTCGGTGATTATTTTCATTATGATGAGTATAGATATTTATACATGTGTTCTTTAATTATTTTTATGTAGAGGCCCTTTTTCAATTAGACAAAAAACCTTTCTTCTTAAAGCCCAAATTTAATTCAATTTATTGTTTTTTTATAATTATTATTTTGGCCCAAAAACTAAAGCCCATAAGCTATTTTATTTTTTTTACAACTTGTAATGTAGAATACAATTAGAAGATTTTTTATGTAAAAATATAGTGTACAAATTTTTGGAGACTAAGTTACATGCACGTGCATTGCACATACACGTGCAAAATGCACATGATGTGCTAGGCCGGTTTGGAACTTTTGGAGGGAATAGGAATTTTCAAGTGGAGTCATGGTGGTGGTGGTTACTTGATCATGGGTGGTTAGTGTAACTCCTCCTTAAATCTTAGCCATTTGCTTCTAACTCCTACTTCAATCTTAGCCATCCATTTCCCTAGATTTTTAGTATAAATACCCCCCCCCCCTAGCCTAGTTATTCTTGTGCTTATTATTTCCTCCAAACCTATAGTTCAAAATACATTATTTAGTAGTATACAAGTGAGTAAAAGATTGAGAGATTGTGTGGGGATTGTGCTTGCATCAATCAAGAAAAGGAGAGGCCGGTTTCATCAAAGTGCAGTGCTCGGGTTTTGGCTTGTGGAGTGCTCGAGTTTGGCTAGTGTGCGCGCTTCTAGGAGGAGGATCGTTCGTTTGCAAGGACATTCGTTTAGGAGGTTGCTAGTTGTATTTTTCTCTCCAAATAAGGTGGGTAAATTTTCCATATTTCTAATTAGGAATGCATGCTAGATTTGAATGGAAAGTATGATGCATGAAAAATATTAATAAGAGTACGCATTTAATTAGAAAATTGACCTATTGATTGATTGAAATGTTGATGTGAAATTGTATGTGGTTCTATCATTAAAATTTAAGTTGTGTGCGAATTCATTATAGCCATGGATTATGTGAAGAAAACTTCACTATTAACACTAAGAATTATATGCAAGAGTTAGTAGATTGGCAATATTGCTTTATGTGCTTAAATGGACTTTTTATGATAATGTTGTGATGAATGAATTAAGATATAATTTGTATGTTTGTGAAATGAATAAACACAGAAAGTTGACGTAGAGAGTAGTGAAATTAAAATTTCGAAAAGAAAAAGAAATGTGTTCGTAGTAGTATATAATTCTAACCTAATTGTATGGTAAAAATGTGTTAATTATTGGGAAATACATATTTAATTATTGGAAAAATTATTTTTATGTACTGAAGTATAATTCATGATGGGAATAATTAATCTGGAATTTTTACAGCATGATAGTGAGAGCAAATTGAAATGAGAACTTGACGAACATCGAAATATTTTCCTAAACAGAGAGGGTTGATTTAATTAAAAAAATGAGTTCCATTATGACAACCCGAGCCTATAGCTCGAGTGGTTGGGATGCTTTTAATCGCTACAGGATACACGGAGTTTCTCAGAGGTTGAGGGATCGAATCCCGTTGACACCATACATTTTTGTTTCAAACACTTAAAAAAATATTAAGAGTCAGCCGAGAGCATTTAATGCTCTCAGCTCTCTTTCATACCGCTGGTGCAAGTGGCCTAGTGGCTTGTGCCTGTGGCTCGGTTCTCTCTGGTTGTGGGTTCAAATACTGGGTTCGGCCAGTATTTAAGGTTGAGAAGAAATATTTTTTTGGGTTTTTGATGATTAAAAAAATTAGGAAAAAATATGATTATTATCCTAAAATTATGTGGGACTTGTGAAAAATAGTTTGAGAATTATTTGCATGACGTGGAGTATATTTTGAGAACAAAAGTATAATTTAGAACTATAGTTCTACACTTGCATTTTTATAAAAGTTGTACTTTGCAAAAGGACTTGAAATGGAATATTAGAAAGAAAAGAAAAAAATACGAATAAGAAAGGAATTATGTGAAGTGATGTGAATTATTCTCATTGGAGAATAGTGTGACAAATTATGAAGTGTGAATATTCATTTTTGATTGTATAACTAGTGATGTGATTTTTAATGTGAAAATAATATTTCATGAATTACATGATGAATAATTGAATTTCATGTATAGTTATGGATTATTGAATAATTTAGAAATCATGATTCGAAAAGAGAAATATTTTTTAGTATGACAACTCAACATGTGAATTTATGAATTAAAATTAAAAATTAGAGTGTAACCAAAACTCACACTGGCAAGTGAAAAATGATAAATTATGATTATTGACATTGAAAAGACCAGGTTTGGGTCATTGTGAAATAAAAGAAATAAGACCGGTAGTAGTGAGAGGGCTAACTCTAGAGCTTTGATTTTGGTCATGATTTCATTAGAATTAAGGATTAGTCACATAGTGAAGATGTGATGAAAGTAAGAGAAAAACATTGAGTATGAGGGCCATTGGATTAGCGGCGAGAGCGTATCCCAGGATGTCCCATGATGAGTCATGATAGGGCGTGGATACTGCTCCAGAGTACCGTCCCGGTAGCAACGCTCGTGGGATGTTGGACGACTGCGGGTGGTGTCATGTCTATGGTAGGAGTTGAATTACCACAGGATGCCTGCATGATGAGTCATGTGTCAGTGCGTTGGGATTCCCTCCAGGGCGCCTAGACATGAGTTCGTATGTCAGAAGACATGTAGGATACTTACCGTAGTTACAGTAGTAGATTAAATCATGACGAGGGATTGAACCCTACAAGATGAAGAACGATTAAGGGCTTGCCCTCGGACCTATGTAGTATGGGATGCATGGAATCCGAACAAGTGCGCATTAGTGTCATATAATATAAACAACTGCATTAAGGACTAAGTGCACAATCACAACACGACATCAATAGGGTATTCCCTTTAGTTTGATATGTGACAAGTTTGTTTTTGTTAAATATGGAAAATGAGTTATACTATTTCCGGCATAGAGAGGATGGCCGTGCGTAATGTTCGTCGGTTGAATAAACTGACGTACCCACAGTTTTATATGCAGGGTAATGACATGATAAAGGTTAAAGAGGAACAGATGCTTAAAGATTATTCAATGTTGTTGTACATTTATTTAAGTGTTGTAAATTTACTTCCGCTGTGCAATGTAAAGAGTAAAGTTTTATGTAAACTCTGATGTAAAGTGAAAAGTTCAAATTTCCTTGTAAAATTGTACTAAATGAAGTGGAAAGATCCTGTAGAACTCTCGAATTCAGTTGTAATTGGGATTCGGGGCGTTACATATTGCCATCTAGTGAATGTCCTTATATTTATTAAGTTAATTAACCACAACTTTCCTAGAGTTGGTGTACCCTACCAGACTTATCTCAACATAAACAACATCAGGGCCCCAACTGGCCATAAACCACAAAATCTCAACTGTCGGTATACTAAGGCCCCACCCAACCTCTAGAGACTCACAATTCTCAAAACATCATTAATAGTCTTTCTAGGGTCCATATCACCACCCTAATCCTCAAAATCAAACTCATCTTGGTTTTTATCGGCTAGAATACTCTTAATTAATCACATCCCTTTTTAATCTACCAAATTTTGGCCATGAGAATTCGTTTATATGTATGGAAGGACTTTTCATCTAATAAAAATATAGATTTGTTACAAAATCTGAAATTTACACGACTTTGTTACTCAAAACGATATACTCCAAATCAATATTAATTCTGGAAAAATTTCACTTAAATCCACCATAGAAATCTGGAATATATATAGATATCTAGAATTTGAAATTTACATAATCTGAGAGCATAACAATCTGAAACTACTATGACTCGGAAGGTACCCAAATCTGAGAATATAAAATCTGAAACTTATGCACATAAGGGTGATGGAATCTGAAACTATATGATATCAATTTTAGCATAATGCACTCAGAGACATTTGGTTAAACCATTGCATAACTACTTGAGTGAAATAAAGTTAGGTCCAGTCTAGCAGCTTGTTCTATCTCTTGTTTGCATACAATTGAATGTCATCAGGTCAGGGCATACCTATTTTGTATGCTGGCATATTATAAGTTGGCAAGGTTTATTTATCTGGGACTTTAGTTGACATACTTTGCAAGTCCTTTACAGGGTAAGGCTGCAGTACAATTTGCACATCTACATACTGAATTCGGGCTGGGGATCACAGATGTAACCTGATGATTAGTCAACCACAGCTTCTCTTTACTGAATACTAATATAGACAGGGACCAAACATGCATATATAATATATGGACTAAATAATGCAAACAGAGACTAGTATATTCATTCATTTATATTGTTTGTGTATGTATATATAGAAGATCCTGTTTACTGAAATGAAGGTTGTGCATATGTATCTATAAAAAGCCTCTTTTCTAAATGGAGCTTGTGCACATATATGTATATAACTCCTCTTTTCCGTATGCAGCTTGTGCAAATGCATATATATATAAATTCTTTTTACTGTGATGAAGCATATGTGTGTGTATATGTTATAGAAAATTCCTTTTACTGAAATGAAGTATATGTGTGTGTATATGTTATAGAACAATCCTTTTACAGAAATGAAGTATATGTGTGTGTATATGTTATAGAACAATCCTTTTACTGAAATGAAGTATATGTGTACATGATATTGAAGAAACCCTTCTACTGTAGTGAAACACATGTTTATGCATACACCATAGAAGAGAAATCCTTATAATGATGTCTCAATGTATGGCATAGATGACATAGAAATCTTTTTTCCTGTAATGAAACAAAAGTGAATGCATACACGATACAAAAGAAATTTTCCCCTATAATGAAGTTTGTATATATGTATATATATAAAGTCCTTTTTACTGAAATGCAACCTGTGTATGTGCACATATAAAGCAACTCCAAAACTTCAATTTTTTGGATCAGAACTTCAAGTTGTATGCAAATTATTCATTTACAAATAGTATCCTGATGATGCATCTTCAAGATGAAAACATGTGTGTGTGTGTATATATATATATGGCTCAAACCTTAGTTATGGCATCAAAATTCATCAAATAGGAATAGTATAGTGTTAGACTCAATCTCAATATGAAATCTCTAATATTATAATGGGAGAAGGCCTTAGTGTCATTTGTAAATGTTTTGTCAATCTACCAACCCGTGCAATACACGTGCATAACTATTATAAAGGAGGTTCTAAGTTCAAATCCAGACTATGTCTAAA
Source organism: Hemerocallis citrina (assembly GCA_017893485.1). Taxonomy (NCBI): domain Eukaryota; kingdom Viridiplantae; phylum Streptophyta; class Magnoliopsida; order Asparagales; family Asphodelaceae; genus Hemerocallis; species Hemerocallis citrina. The sequence goes on along the minus strand of CM030366.1, from coordinate 110,056,358 downwards.
TTTTTATTTTAAAAAACTATATTTATTAAGACGTGCATTGCACGTGTAAATTACTAGTAATTAGAATTCAATTGAAAATCACACAAAATCTATTCATAACAGCAAATATATATATGTATATGTGTGTATGTACATGTTAGGCAACAGCAAAGCATCGAAATTTCACAAATTAGAAGTGGTATAATGTTCAAAACAAACTTACCATTAAGGCAATCAAAACCCAATTGAAAACTTCATGAAACTCAAAAAAAATCACACTTTGGTTGTTCATCGACAGACCCAAAGTAAAACCCCCCCTTTTATTATTCAAACTTGATTCTTTTAGTTCAAAAACTCCTTTTGGACTTATCAAATGCTTACACACTTTATAACATCAAATTACCCATGAATACAAGCTATTAAATCAAGTACTAATCAATTCCTTCTTCATCAAAACTCTCAAATAAAGCATATATGTATATACACACAGTAAAGATCATTTTTAATCGATTTTGTTTACTTTCATGCAATAACATCATACAACTTAATACATATGTTAAAAACAGCAAGTTCATGAAGGAAAAAAAACTTACTCATGATATCTACTAGGTTCTTTAACAATCTCAAGTCATCAAATTAGGGTTTTGGTCATCAATAGTATAGTTTCATGAAAATGTTCACTTTTTTGTTCATCTACTCCTCAAAATTCATTATATCTTTATACAATCATCTGACATGATTTGTAAGTAGATAAATCATCACATACAACATGCTTACAACAAAAGAAAACAGACATATGTCACTCACCTTATTGAAGAATCGACCGAAGATAATAAAGAAATAAAAAATCCCTCCTTTGCAAGAAAACCAAGATCCTCGCTTTAAAACTCCAAGAAAATAATAATAAGAAATCTCTTTGTGTTTTGCAGTAAAGAGATGGCTGCACTCCACCCTATATAGGCCGGGAATCCAAGTATCCAGGGTTTTTGAATAGATTTGTAAAATACCTCTTTTAAATATATCTTTACATATATAGATCCTTATACTTGGAAATTAAATAAAACCATCTTAATTGATATTTAAAAACAAGAATAACCCCTCTATCATCATCCAACACTGTTTGAAAACCCAGAAAATGAATTTGCACTTTTGCAAAAAGACCCTTCTTTATCAAAACTTGCAAAATGAACCAAATTTATTAAAACAAAAAGTAAACACTTTACCTCTGAGTTTACTAGGCATCATGCCATGCCCAAAAATCCAAAAATCTGGAGTTTTCACTCCAAGTGGTAATTTTGCACAAAAGACCATCTTTTTGTAATATTTGCAAATAGATCAAATAATTATCAGAAAAATCCAGAAAATTCACAAATAATATTTAATAATAAATAATGAGTTTCCCTAAAATATTTTTTGATTTTGAACTTCGCAAGAAGATATTTGCACGTGTTTTGCACGTGTAAAAAGATAAATTTCAGAAAATATTTATTAAATTACCAAAAAGTCATTTTAATTCATTTATTAATCTTAAAAATATTATTTAAAAATCTGGGTTATTACAAGAAAAGCGGAGCTACTTTGGGGAAGAAGAAGAAAGGGGGAGAGATCGAAACAAGGAGATGGTTTCGAAGGAGGAAAGAGGCACACTTAAGGAAGGGGAACAGGGGATGAATAGAAACACCTCGGTTCCATCGAATGCCTCGAAGGAAACACCTCGGTTCCATCGAATGCCTCGTTCACTGTGCTCCTTGCATCTTTCGAAGCGTCAACCACAGAAGCGGGGACGCGTGGCTCACCCACGTGTCCCACCTCGAGCGCACCGCCACACCACAGCTTCGACACGTGGGGCCCCAACGTGTAAAGGATACCTTCTGTTTGCTAACAATGGGCCTAATGAGGGGTCTAGTATGGTATTGGCAAATTTGTTTTTGGGAAAGCCCAATTTATTGTTTAACAAGTTGCAACAACCCAAGTATACAAGTCCCACAAATATTACTGAAATTGTTAGGGCAGCTAACATTTCTTCGGAGGTACCCCAATCTGTTCCAGAGAGCCACACTAAGAAGGAAGATCGAGATGTGAGACTAAACCTCGAAGATGATTTTATTTATTCTGATGAAAAGTCTTTGAAGTCAGTAGAGTCTGCAGATGAGGCAATGGGCATATCCCCTGATTTTGTCCCATCCATTTTTCTCGCCAAACAATCTACTGCCTCTGCCTATGATCACTGCGACAAACGTTTTAGAGTACAGAAAGTGGCTAAGAGGGCTATTGAGGAGTCCCTGGACGATTATCTTGAGATTGTGGCAGCTGCTAAATCAGCTAAGACTAGCGACGAGGTACACGTTCCTTCTTAGCATCTATTTTTAATTTCATGTCTGATACAGAGATTTTTAGTCTAGCCAAAACCTGTGGTCTTGCGGTTAGCTATACCGATCGGAATGCGTTCCTCCTTAATATTATTAGGGGGTGGGAATAAGATAGGGTTAACCTTATTTCTAACTCGACTTCCAATTCGAGTCATGATCCCTTGCCCACAAGTAGTTAATGGAGATTCTATTTTGGAACGTTAGAGGTCTGGGCAGGCGGGGCAAGCGGGAAATGATTAAGGAGGTCATCGCTAAATCAAAATCTAACATTGTGGGTCTTCAAGAGACCAAACTTACACATTTATCTAAACTCAATAAGCTGGGGGAAATCGAATCTCTGAATGGAGGATGTGCCCATCTGTTGGGGCATCTGGGGGCATTGCTCTAAGTTTTAACCCCGACATGTTTTGTTGACTGGACGAGCTCTACGGGAAATTTTCACTGTCAGTCTTGCTCCAGCGTAAAGCCGACCTATGAAATCACTTAATTACTATGGTTTATGGTCCGCACACTTCTACTTCTAGGACGGCTTTTTGGACAGAATTGAGAGCAATGCAAGCTCATTTGCCACACCCCTAGGTCGTAGGGGGCGATTTTAACATTACTAGATTCGCCTCTGAACACAGAGGCAGAGGTTCCACAGATTCGGATAGGGAAGCATTTAATGAGGTTATCACGGACCTGAAACTGGTTGACATTCCCATCTCTGATAGGCTGTTCACTTGGTCAAACATGCAATCGTCGCCCATTCTAGCTAAACTAGATAGGATCTTGGTCTCCACTAACTGGGAGATCAAATTCTCGTTGGCTTCGACCAAATCACTACCTAAACCAACCTCGGATCACGTACCGATTATCTTATCCTTCGAGGAAGTTCAACCCAGGAGATCACCAAAGTTTAGATTCGAGAGAGCATGGTTAGAAATCCATTGCTTCCATCACATGGTCTACAAGAGCTAGCCCCACCCTACTAAGGGGAATGAAGCGACCGCAATATGGTGTAAGAAAATTAGAAGACTTAGGAGCACGCTAAGAAAATGGAACCAGACCAGATTTGCACTGATTTGAAGGGCGAAAGACTCCATGCTTGAAGGTATTGAGGAACTCGAGAAAGTTGAAGAAACTAGGGACCTGCTACAGGAAGAGCAAAGTGGGCTGCTCCAATTCAGACAGGAAATTGAACAACTCTATAGGCTTGAGGAAATCAAATAGTAGCAGCGATCTAGAATTTCATGGCTCAAAGAGAGAGAGAGAGACATGAACACAGCATTCTTCCATCGAGTAGCCAGTGCCAGGCGTAGATCTAACCTCATTCACTCGATCCACTCGGACTCCGGAATGATCCAAGGTGACGAGGATATCAGAATGGCATTCCAATCCCATTTCAAGCTCCTATTTGGACAAAAAGCAGGCTTGAGAGTTCCTCTCCACCGCGAGTTCTGGCAGGACCCAACGGGCAACCCCAACCTTATGAGGTGATCCCTTGAAGCCCTCTTCATGGTAAACGAGGTTTGGGAGGCAGTTCAACAACTTGGAAATGACAAAGCCCCAGATCCAGATGATTTCCCGATGCTCTTCTATTAGGCATTCTAGGAGGAAATCAATGACGATTTGCTGAAGTTGTTCGCTGATTTCTACGACCATAAGCTTAAATTAGGCAGATTTAATTTTGCGGAGGTTGTGCTGATACGTAAGAAGGAAGATTCCCGGTGGGTGGGAAACTACTGCCCCATCAGTCTCCTTAACTGCTCTGTCAAGATCATCACCAAGATGCTCTCTAATAGACTGGAAAAGGTGATGGATGGTCTCATTGGTCACGATCAGACGGGGTTCATTAAAGGACATTGTATTCAAAAAAGTATAGCCACGGCTGAAGAAACTATCCACCAATGCCACGCGTCGAATGCTAAGAGCTACCTCCTGAAGCTGGATTTTGAGAAAGCTTATGATTCAGTTGAATGGGACTGTCTTCTGGAAGCGCTGGCTGGAAGAGGATTTGGGGATAGATGGATCAGATGGATCCATACATGTCTTACCACCAGTAGAACTGCAATCTTGGTGAATGGGGTAGCAGGCCACCCATTCTCTTGCAAACTGGGCCTCAGACACGGAGATCCACTCTCCGCCCTCCTCTTCATCATAGTGGCAGACGTACTTCGGTCCATGATGGCTGACTACAGTAGATCAGGTTGGATCGCACCGGTAGTCATGGGAGTCAATCGCTAAGAATGCTCAATTCTCCAATATGCAGATGATACTCTCCTATTTGGTAATGGCAACCTCGGGGAAACAACCGTCTTCAACGGAATAGTATATAGTTTTGAGGCATGGTCTGGCCTCAGGGTTAACTTCCACAAAAGTGCTCTCATCCCCATTGCCATGACTACCGAGGAGGCACTAGAACATGCCACAATTATCAATTGTTCCATCGAGAGTTTTCCCATTCAGTACCTAGGGTTGCCACTAAGACCCGGGAAACTCAAAAAGGTCAATTGGCTACCCATCATTGACCGAGTTGAGAACCATCTAGCAGTGTGGAAAGGCAAAGCACTTTCATTGGGAGGGAGAGTTATGCTTATTAATGCAGTGCTCTCAAATCTGCCAACCTATTATCTGTCCTTCTTTGAAATGCCGCGATGGCTGATTCAGAGAATTGACCAGACTCGTAAACAATTTTTGTGGAAAGGGACAGACCCAGATAGAGGCGGCTACCACCTTATCAGATGGAAGAAAGCATGTATGAAAAAGATTCACGGGGGACTAGGTATTATTGATCTTCGAGATATGAATCTTGCCCTATTGGGTAAATGGTGGTGGAAAATTTTCCACCCCAATGGAGAAGGGTGGCAAGATTTTGTTCAGGGATATCTTCATGGGAATGGTACGAGAAATTTGGGGTTCAGGGTAGGCCCTCGTGTCTCCTGGTTCTGGAGAGGAATAGCTAAGGCCTATGGTCCCTTCATCAGCAGGGTAGGCCTATCGGTAACGGCTAACTAACCAGATTCTGGTGGGATAAGTGGTGTGGTGATCACACACTTCAAGATCTGTTCTCTGACCTATATGATCATGCGTCTCAACCTCACTACACGGTGGCCGCAACCTGGAAAAGAGGTGCTTGGAAACTAGCATTTAAACAATTGTTGGACCCGGACTCTTAGCTTAGACTCAAGGAACTTCATACCTACATCACCAACACTGGAATTAGTTACTCTCAGGGTCCAGACAGAAAATCATGGGGACTGAAAAAGAACAGCACGTTCACCGTGCACTCCCTGCATAACCGCATTCACTTTAGGGGTTGTGCCCCAAAGTGGTCAGGCATCATATGGAGGACGAAAGCCCCTCTGAAAATCAAAGTTTTCTTATGGCTAGTGCTGAACGATGCGATTTTGACTAGAGAAAATCTCACTAAATGCCAATCAAATGTGGATTCTTGTTGTGAGTTCTGCCAGGCTGCCCCGGAGACTGGAGACCACCTTTTTCTATAGTGCACTTTGAGAAAAGCGATACTCGTTGAGGTACTCAGCGCCCTGGGAACGAATCAGTATCCTACTGTGTAAAAGGATCTGTGGGTAGGTTCAAAGTTCGCTACTGAAAGAAGAACTATGTGAGAAGCGTGGTATATCGCTATCGCCGCAACGACCTGGTTTTTTGGCTAGACAGAAATAATCTTTATTTTCGCAGAATTTGGAATAATATTTCTGGTAATTTGACTAAAATTATGCATTTTATTTTATTTTGGGCGAATGTGGCCGCAGCAGGTCCCAGAGGGAGGATTGCGAGCATTTTCCAGATTGAAGACTTTGATGATGATGAAGTCCAGATAGGCCTGACGATCGATTGACTGCTAGCTTGACCTACTACTGTTGATTGATCCCCACCGCCCCATGGTTTGTTGGGGGGATATGCTGTATTTTGTTCAGATGTGTGTATGTTGCGTCCATACTGTTTGTCCTTTCTCACCTCCCATGTTTGGGGTGGAGTTCATGTATTTTTGTTTTGATTATAGGACCTTGTATTTGGCTCAGTACTCTGAGTTTGTTTTATTAACCCCTTATTAATGAAACATGGTGGCCATTCTCCACCTTTTCTTTAAAAGAAAGAAGAAAAAAATATTACACACAGTCTCGCATACATCACTACACCTATCCTCAGTCACAAATGGATCACAAAATATTCCACTAATATCAAAGCAGTACTAAAACCAAAAATAAAGGTACGAGCCTTCTTCCTTGAGCCTGGTAAACATGCCCGAGAGGATGTGAGATTGAATATGTATTAAATAGAGTGTATATTTTCATTGTTGTAATTTCTAAAGAATAAATTATTGCGATTGCGCAATATAACCCCCAATTAGGCATGCAACAATCATAATATCCCAAACCCTCATGTCTTCTCTTCTCACTCTAGTGGTAGCATTGGTATCGGGTCGGGTCGGATCGGGTCCTTTACTACCCGGACCCGGACCCGGTCCCCTATAGGTCCAAAAATTGGACCCAGACTAAAATATTCCTACCCGTTCGGGTAGGAGCGGGAGTGTGAATGGTGAGTAGAAGCGGCAAGTGGAGGATTTAGAATAGAGGGGAGAAGAAAAAGACATTAGTTTTGAGTTTGGAAGAGAAAGATTTAGAATTGAGGAGGAAGGAGGGGAGGGATGAGGATAGAATATTTATTTTTATGTTGATTTTTTGGGGTTTTTTTAATGAGTCCGGGTCCGGGTCCGGGTCCGAATCCGAGTCGGGTCTTTTTTGAGCGGACCCGAAAACGGACCCGAAAGTAAAACGGAATCATTTTAGGACCCGGACCCGGACCCGAAAGTAAAATGGGTCCCATTTTAAGACCAGGACCCAGACCCGGATAGGCCAGGTCGGTTCCGGTCCAATGCCGGGTCCGAGTGGGTCCGGGTCGGATCTGGGTTTTTGGTATTTATACCAATGCTATCTAATGCCTCTAAAATGTCCCCGCAAGTCATTTACACCGTTTGGGATCTCAACAATCCCAAACCCTCCGCAAATGGACACCCACATCTGTCTTGTCTGATTTTAGTACACTCAATAAGGAGGTGATTGACAGTCTCCACTTCTTCCTCGCATTTCAGGCACACCTCGTCAGTAGTATGCCCCTTTTTTATAAGATTGGCTCAGGCCTTCACCTTGTTGGGGTGGGGGCTTTGGTATTCCAAATAACTAGGGGTGGCAATGGGCCGGGCTAGGGCCGGACTTATATAAGCCCGAGCCTGAGCCCGAATTCTTTTGTGTGGTCCGAGTTCGGCCCGATTTTGCATTGGACTCCAAAATGTAGGCCCAAGCCCGAACCCGAATAAACAAATAATACCCGAGCCCGGCCCGATTTCTTTTAAAAAAACAATTACATGGATTGTTTTATAGAAAGTAATACAAGATAACATGAGAACATAGCTAATCAGAATAATCATTCATATAAATATATTTTCTCCAGCCTAATTTATTTAAAAAAAGCAATTACATGAATTGTTTTATAGAAAGTAATACAAGATAACATAAAAGCGAAGCTCATGAGAATAATCATTCATACAAAAAAATAGCTATGAATCCCTCTTCATTGTCTTCCTTTTCCTTTTCATGAGAATAATCATTCATACAAAAAAAGATTACTATAAATCCCTCTTCATTGTCTTCCTTTTCCTCACCTGCATGAAGGAATATCACATTAAACAACTTATATATAAAGAGCATAAATCTATAGAAGTACTTTGATAAATAAGGCATAAATGTATAAAAATATCACATTACACAACTTGCTCATATCGATTGCAAACAAGAAGGGAAGGGCAAAGATTATACCAGAATACTAGTAATCAAACTTATATCACACATGCATCATAAGATTCTTTCTTATCGCAGACTGAAAAGATGTAAAATGTCCATAATCTACAAGTAGTAGAGCATATAAGCTTGCATAAATTACTTCGCCACAAAGTTTACTGTGCATTTTCTTTGAGTGGAATACTCAAGCATCACATATTCACAATGCAGGAAGAAAGAAAGATGACATACAAAGCAGACATACATCAGAGGCTTAATCAACCATAGCTGCCAAGATATATATGCGGAAAAACCAGTCAAAGAAAAATTGTAAAGAAATCAAAACAAAAGAAAAGTACATGGAATTTTAATCTCAGGTAAATTGAGGCCAAAAGAGAACAAACAGGATAATACAAATGTAAACGAAACAACAAATTTATGCAGAGGTCATAACAAAGCAAACAAACAGTGCTACAAGGAGTGAAGGAAACAAGACAGGTTGATAAGATCACAAGCATTTGGAAGCTAAAAGTAACCCTTTGCATCGACATCAAAGAAATATAATTATGTAGTGGACAAAACAAGTGCATAGTTTCTAACTTCTCAGTTGAATGAAAACTATAAACTATATGCTTAGCATTTCTCCATCAGCAGGAGTACAATAGAGTATAGACTATTAGACTCACTTAACATTTCTCCATCAGCAGGAGTACAATAGTCCATATATATTGGATGTCGGCAGCTTTTGAAGCTTTTCAATGCTCATTTGTCTCCCTAGAGGCCTAAACGTATGGTCTCTTAACAGTTAACTCTCTAAGTATTTTATGGACACTAATAGTATCGATCTGGTCTTTCAATTTCTTTCTTTATTATGTCATTACCATATTCTAATGTGATTGCCAAAGAAATTTTGTTTGGCAGAAGATTACCCACAAAGCCTGATGTTACTTAAAGTTCAAAGTCAGTTTGGCTCATGAACTGTATAGTTTATATATATGTTCTCTATATCTTTATTGTAATATTTCATAATCCTCCGAAAGTAACATCAGGCTTTCAATTTCTTTCTTTATTATGTCATTAGCATAGAGTGGTGAAGCTCAAAGAAATTGCTCTGATTCAACTTCTTGATCATAATTAGATTGCAACCATGGGCCAAAGTGGTGCTTGCCACAACTAACGACAGGCTATATACAACCACAGTGAGCAGTTACATGCAACCATGAAACATATGTGCCTACGGTGTGTTGCATAATTATCCGATCTAAAAAATTGGTCGTCACTAGAATAGATTAAGCAAACAAAAAGCTTATAAGCACCAAAAATTGGTAACTAGACTGTGGGTAAGATCACACATGTGCCCAGTTGATCCAATTAAGGGTTGGGAGTTATGAAGGATTCAATGAATCAACAAATTCCTATAATTCCTCACAAAATCAACAAAAACAATGTGAAATTAATGAAACAACAAATTTACCTGAAATTGAACTTAGCAGATGTCACGCCCCGCTTCCCAAAAATATGGAAAACGAGCACGTGACGAAGCCCAGCGAATGATTTTTACATCATCCATAAGCTGTAGGATCGACTCAACATCATAACAAGAATATAACCAGATTTATATATAAACAAGCATGCATGAATAATTTATTAAGCAACAGAAAATAATTTAAACAAATAATAATATTCAAATAGTTATCATGTCTAGATCAAGTGTAAACTCGGAAACAAGTCTTATACAACAGAAGAAATAAATACCTTAAGGAAAGCAATTATTTAAACAAGTCCTTGCTCCAAGCAAAACCTGAAATGTCTGCTTGCTAATTCCAGTACGTAGCTTGTCCCAAAGTCTGCTTAATAAATATAAAAAGGAAAAACAGGAAAAAACAAGAGAAGATGCCCTTAGTGCAAGCTAGGGCCACAAATAGTGAAAACAAGTACAAGTATGGAGAACAGGAACTGGAATCAAGAATGTAACAGGGATACAACACGTAATGGGAATCTAAGAACTTGCTAGCAAGAGGGACATCCTAGTAAACAGGCTAGTTAACGACTACTAATGGTAAAACATATGACAGGTGAACTTGTAGGGGTAACTAACATCAAGTATCATGTTTCATGTGTGTCAGGTTTCACGTATCAGGTTTCATGTATCGTATCATCAAATATCAAGTAACATGTGTCATGTTCAGATTCATGTTCAAGTCTTGTAGTTATTACTATCTAGGTAGTACGACATGCATCCATCTTTTTACTACATGGTTGCTACAGTCAAAATAATTGCGTTTAGACCTAGAAATGGAGTCTATAGGGCAGTGTACTCAGGTTTCATGTATCAAGTATCAGGTATCAGGCAGGCACGGTTCATGAATACGAAATTTAATAACAGGTTCACGAAACGAGTTCGTGAATACTAACAGGTTCAAGGACCACACAGTGGTTCCATGAATACAACAGGTTCATGAGCCAAGTAACTGACTCCATTAATACATCACGTGCAACAGGTTCATGAGCCAAGTAACTAACTCCATGAATACATCACGTGCAACAGGTTCATGAACCGAGTACTGGAAAATACGGGCCTCCTTCCGAGTACACTTACCTATATTGTCCACTCTATAGTCTTTCCCTTAACCCCGGCTTATTACATTTATTATTTTATCAAGCAAGCATACATGTGTACAAAACAAGTCAAGAAATCAGGGTCATGTACATGGGATGAGCTTAGGGTAATTCTATGGCATAATCGAGGGTCGACATGAATAAATTATCCAGCTAAAATGTTCAGGCAGAATTTGTGTATTTGTATTCATACATATGAAATAGTGTTTAAGTAATGTAAATTAATTCTAAGAAAAATTGGGGATGTCCTATAAGGTTTCCAGCAACTACATATGAAATTTCAAGTCACATGCTTGCTGTTTACATAGCTAAAATTAATTCACAAGGTAAAGGTGTGCAGCAGTTTTACGAATCTGCGTCTACCGACACAGCTACAGTAAAACTGCGATAACTCCTAGACCGTAACTCCGAATTCAAAAATTTCGGAGTCTATCGACATCTAGACATCCAGAGCTACAACTTCTATTCAGGTCTCAATTTCAGATTCTAATGTTAAATGTGTCGAAACAGCAAAAAGAAGATTCAGGACAGCAACATGTGGGAATAACTTCTAGTATAGATTTCATGAAAATTTGTTATTAGGCGTCTAAATTATTGTGTGACATAAATACATGATATTGGTGGTCCAAACAGCAAGTAATAATTATTCTCTAAGTCATATGGTTGTAAGTTCATCAAATATTAAATGTAACATGTGTCTACAAATTTAGGGCTCCTTAATTTATATGTTCATGTGTTCATGTGTTCCTGGGGTAAAAGAGTCCAAATGGTTATAATTTAATACAAGGAAATTTTGTGAATCTTAGAATTGTAAATTTGGAGGTTCAATATTGATCTACAACGATATTCAAGGAGGAGTCACAATTCTAACTATTTGTAGTATTTTTCAAGGGTGCTTGTACTAGAACAAATAAATTGTACAAGGATACTTGCCTTTAGGGGAGAAGACGATGAATCCGATAGATGACGGGAACGGGTCCCGAAGACACGGTGATGAGAAAACGACCACGATAATCACGATCGGGCACAGATCAAGCAAAGGACGAACGAGACGATCCAAGGCCGAGATCAAGTTGATCAACCAATCGACGGCCGAGATCGAAGATCAAGATGATGATCAATGTAAATCCAACGGCCACGATCGACGCATCAAGAGGCGATCACGATCGCAATGATCAAGATGTAGATCGGACGACCGAGATCTAATCTGGTGGTGATAATGAAGATCTAATGACGATGATGAAGATCATGAAGATCCGACGACCCACGATCAAGGAGATCAAGATCTGATCGAATGGACGACCCAGAACCCTCTGATTGGGATCAAGTCGATCGGACGGTTGAGGATCCACCATGATCAATACCAATATCATAGCAACCATAGGGCTTAGCTCTGTCAACCAAAGTGGCAATGCTGGAGGCCGATGACGCACAGGGGCAGCACTGGCAGGGCATTGCGGTCACGGCAGGGGGGAGTTTGCTTACTGCTGCATCAAGAGGGAGGCAGTGTGACGGGGGTTGCGAGGGAGTCGTGGTCGCTGTGGGGCGCCGCAGTCGCAGCCTGGCTTCGTGACGGCGCAGGAACGGCACAGGCGGCAAGGCGGCGGCCAGGGGGTGCTGGGGTGGGGAGGCGACAGCGAGGCGAGTGATGTGTCTAATTTTTAAACAAATATTTGTACTCATTTACCCATTAAAATTGCTTGTTTTCATTTTTATTGTTTATAATTTGCCTTATTTCTATAAGATTTCAATTAATTATTTATTTAAGAAGAAATAAGATTTTTGATGCAAAAAGTGTTTATTTTTGGAGAAAATCAACAAACAAAAACAAACGTATTGTTCTTTTTTAATTTTTATTGTTTTGGTGAATTTTACAATTCGGCCATGTGAAAAATAAAATAGAAATATTATTAATGAGGGGTTAGAATAGAATTTTTTAATTAAAAATAATAATTAAAGAAAGAAAGAATGAATGAATTAACGGGGATTTGTTAGTTGGATAATAATTATGGATTTATCCTTATCTTAACTTCAAACCTATTTTTAAAATTTAAACTAACCTAATTTAATCTAACCTAATCTAATGTTTTCCTATTTAATGGTTGGCGTGAAGACAAATTAGAAGGGGGAAGGAGTTGGTAGGTGGGATCTGGAGAAGGATTGGAGAGGAGTTTGAGAATTAGACGGGGAGTAGGTGGCGTGGAGGAAAAAATCTCTATTTGATGGGGCTTCTTTCTATACCTATGAATTCTATTGGATCCAGAAATAAGACACTGGAAGAACAATATTGTCTCGCTCCTGTATCTTCCAAAAGGGAAAAAGATTTCTGAGAGTTGTTTCATGGATCCACAAGAGAGTATTTGGGTTCTCCCAATAAATAAAAAGTGTATACTTAAAAAAAGGAGAGAGAGGGAGGCGGAAAAGAAAGACCACAAAGGAAGTTGGGAGTGGACGTAAAGAGCAAAAAGGGAGAGAAAGGAAGACGCGTGCTGCACTGTAGCAGACGGAACGGGCAGATTTGACCCGGGGTTGCACTGTAGCCAGACAGCGACAGGAGGGATCTGACGCAGCACTGTTCCAGACACGACGCGTGGCAGGCTGACGCTGACGGATTACTGTAGCTTGATTCGACGTTGCACTGTAGCAGACGGGCTTCGATCTGACGTGTGTTATTTTTTGTGCTGAGTTCGAGACGGAAAGAGAGACGGTTTAACTTGTTTGGGCACAATTTTGAAGACCGTTCGGTTTGCAATTTTTATTACAAAACAGTCTATTTTAGTATATCTTTTCTCTCTCTAATTTTTAATTATGCAATCCATGAATAATTTTGTTAATTGCAATATTTTTATTATGAACTAAATTTATTGTTCTAGGGTTTAGATGTAGCCTAGTTTTGAGAACACAATTTCATATTTTTTTGTGGTTGTGTGTTTGATTTTTGTGCTTAATGCTTACAATTATTTGGCCGATTTTTGTATGATTATTGGATCATAGAGAGACCGAGAGGTAATTTGTGATTTAGAACAATAAAAATTGAAAATCGTTGATTGAGCGAAATTAGAGATAATTTACCACGATTAATGTGGCCGTTAAGAAATCCACAAAACTTAATGAGTCTTCGATTAATTAAATTTGCATAGAGATGTGTCAAACTGTTAGTTGGAGATATTTTTGGTGTTGTTCGAGAGAAAGCATTGAATAGTTTGGGGATTTCGGTCTACAACTTGGAAAAATAATATTTTTAGAAATTATAAATTGTGTGGGATGAACTAGGTGAAATCAAACGCCCTAAAATTAATTTTGCCATTAACAAATTACAATTTTCAGACTCTGCTCCCTCTCCATTAATTTAGTTAGTTAGACTTTTAGATTAATTTAATTTAGTTGTTTTCTTTCTTTATTAATTTCAATCTTCCAAATAGTAATTCATCTAGTAATATTGGTACTCAATAAAATATCTAGTCTCTGTGGGTTCGACACTCTATTCACTACTATATTACTTGTTGCGATTTTGTACACTTGCAAATATTCACACCAAGTTTTTGGCGCCGCTGCCGGGGACTAGTTATTCTTTTATTGATATTGAAAATTGCTAGATTATTACTAGTTTGGAATTTTTTTTGTATTTTATTATTATTTTACTTTTTTTGACTTACTTTTACTTTCATTTAGTTTTCTTATTTTATTTTTTTAGTTTTTCTTTTTTTTTTTAATACTCACACTTCAGGACATACAAGAGAATTATCATGGCAAACGAGGAAAACAGGCCTTTGAGAGACTATGCTATGCCCTTGATTTATGAATCAAGCATAAAGAAGCCGGTTATTGAAGTTGACGATTTTGAGATTGAACCGAAGATGATTCTAGTGATTCAACAGACTGTTCAATTTTGGGGATTACCACACGAGGATCCTTATGCTCACATTGCAAACTTTTTAGAAATTTGTGACACTTTCAAGCACAACGGTGTATCAGACGATGCAATTAGACTGAGACTCTTTTATTTTTCTCTACGAGATAAGGCGAAGGCTTGGTTACTTTATCTACCACCCGGTAGTATTACTACTTGGGAGGAACTTGCACAAAAATTTCTAGCCAAGTATTTTTCGCCGGCAAAGACAGCAAAGCTAAAAAATGATATTTGCACATTTACTCAAATTGCGACCGAGTCTTTGTATGATGCATGGGAAAGGTTTAAAGAGTCATTGAGAAAGTGTCCTCATCATGAACTACCGAAATGGCTGCAAATGCAAACATTCTATAATGGTTTAGGAGTTATACATAGATCTATGGTTGACGCAGCAGCTGGTGGTGCACTCATGAGTAGAACTTACGAAGCAGCCTATGAGATTTTAGAGGAGATGGCATCAAATGATTACCAGTGGTCTTCAGAGAGAGCAATGCCAAGAAAAGTGGCTGGAGTTTTTGTACTTGATCATTTTTCTACTTTAAATGCAAAAAATGATATTTTATCTAAACAAGTAGAAAATATGAATTTTAATTCTATCCAATCTAATATCATTTGTAATCTTTATGCAGGAAACCATTCAAGTATAGATTGCCAAGTAGGGAACCCTTTTGCTCCATCAAATGCCGAACATGAAAATTTTGTGTCAAATTTTCAAATGCAAAACAATCATTATGCAAACACATACAATCAAGAATGGAGAAATACCCTCAATTTTTTTTGGAACAACAATCAAGGAGCAGTTATACCACCTCAAAATTTTCCACTGCAAGAAAAGAAGCCGACATTAGAAGAGGTGTTCATGCAATACATACAAAAGACAGATTCGACAATTCAAAAATATTGCAAATTCAACTTCGGCTTCCATTCACAATCTTGAGGTACAAATTGATCAAATTTTAAATATTTTAAATGAAAGAACTGCAGGAATATTACCAAGCAACACAGTTGTCAACCCCACGGAGGATGTCCAAGAAATAACACTAAGCAGTGGGAAGACAATTGAGCAACCACAAGAAGAAAATGGCGAACAGAATGAGGTTGAAAAGCAAAGTGAGATCGAACAAATTATGGGAGAACAAATTCAGCACGAGCAAGTAATGTATGATGATTTTAATTCCATAAAGTTTCCTCCTGAAGAACAGTCATGCTTTCAAGTAAGTAAAATTGATGTAATTGTGGGCGAGAAACATAGTGTCGAAATTGAAAAGTTGCCAATCAAAGTATGTCCAACAAATACAGCAACATTTGAAACTGAAAAAGAAAATATTTTTGAAAATGTTATGTATTTGGATGCTGCACCCTCTATTTATTCATTTTTGCAGCATAAATTCAAAGAGGCAGGGGAATCAAAGACATCATCATCACGAAGAAAACGCCTCAAATTAGAGCTTGAACCTGATCCATATCAGAAGAGAAAAATTAGAAAGGATGTGTTAATGTTGTTGGATCTTGGCGTTACATAACCATCTCACCCCCATGTCTGGCTGAAGACTTAAAACTTAGCGCTTCTTGGGAGGCAACCCATGTTTTTCTTTTACTGCATTTAGGTTAGATTTTTCTTTTAGTTTATTTTTATTTTTAATTTTTGATTTTATTTTGAAGGATTGCATAATTTTGAAGTCACCGGGCAGAGCTGTTTTGTACGCTTTCATTGATGGCTGTTTTTGAGCAGTATGGAGTCAGAATCTGGAAAACTGATGCAAAGAGAAATTATAGCCTATCTTCTTAGCTTTCCAGCAAAAAAAATTTCAGCCCATTTGGACACCTACAGCTCCAGATATCGCAAAACTACTCAACGCCGCGCGTGCAGAAATTTTACGACGAATCAGGGGAGAAATTCTGAACTTTTTGTATTCTTTTTGTTTTTCTTTTTCCTTTCTCATTGAGGACAATGTGATATTCAAGTTTGGGGGGAAGGTTTACAAATTTATTTATTTTTTTTAGAAAAGAAAAACAAAATTTTAAAAGGATTTCAATTAAGCTCACCATTACACTTTTGAATTCTTCATTGAGATAAGCATTGAAATATTTTTGGGATAGGCAATTGCTTATAAAGCAAGAGTAAGCATACTTATTTACTTTAGAATTATTGAGTTTCAAAATTCCTTACAAAATTGTGTGGGTCATACTATTATACATTAAAGACAAATGTGATGCTTTTTCTTGTGATTATACCCTTTGATCTAGTCCTAAACAGAGTTTAAGTAAATATAGTAAAAAATATATATATATATATATATATATATATATATATATATATATATATATATATATATATATAAAGTCAATCTACTCCAATGTTTCGAGTTGCTTAGTAATTAGGGGTATTCATCACAAATGTTTACTTTTACGTCAAACGGCAACTTGAAATATGAGTATGCAAAGCACTCTAAGTTTGTAACTTGTTGAGTAACCGGGTGAATTCATCACAAATGTTTTGCATTCGCGTAAAAAGGCAAGTGACAATTTAGAGAAGAGACTAAAAAAAAAAAAAACTCCTGTTTGCTACTCGGTTTGTAGTAGTGAGAAGGGATAATCACAGATGGAGTTGTTACATACTATAATAACCTTAATGGCATGACAAATATGATTGGGTTTGGAGTTATGAATAGATAATTGCACTGGAGAAAGTGGGTATGCTTGATTTTACTTTATTTGCAATTGTTTATAATTTTAATTGCAATTTTAATGCTTACATGATGAGAATTCTTAGTGTGATGAGATGAGTCTACTCTTGATTATTTTTCCCTTATTCATGTTTCTACTTTTTGCTTGAGGACAAGCAAAATCTTAAGTTTGGGGGTATTTGATGTGTCTAATTTTTAAACAAATATTTGTACTCATTTACCCATTAAAATTGCTTATTTTCATTTTTATTGTTTATAATTTGCCATATTTCTATAAGATTTTAATTAATTATTTATTTAAGAAGAAATAAGATTTTTGATGCAAAAAGTGTTTATTTTTGGAGAAAATCAACAAACAAAAACAAACATAATGTTCTTTTTTAATTTTTATTGTTTTGGTGAATTTTACAATTCGGCCATGTGAAAAATAAAATAGAAATATTATTAATGAGGGGTTAGAATAGAATTTTTTAATTAAAAATATATACTATTATTAAGCAAACCTTCATTTTGGTGGCTTTTTACTGTTATGTCCTCACAAATATAAAGGGCTAACAAAATATACAGGGGTAAAAAAAGTAATTTGCATGAAAAAAAAAACCTCATCTATCCATATATACTATTAATAGCAATCGGTAACAGAACAGTCAGTCAGATTTAAGTATTGCTTCGGGTTTGCTATTAACAAATACCGAATGCTATTAATAACATGCTCATGGATTTATACCGAATGCTATTAATAACAAATTCCGAATGCTATTAATAACATGCTCATGGATTAACAGAACAGTCAGTCAGATTTAAGTATTGCTTCGGGTTTGCTATTAACAAATACCGAATGCTATTAATAACATGCTCATGGATTTATACCGAATGCTATTAATAACAAATACCGAATGCTATTAATAACATGCTCATGGATTAATAGTATAGATGAGCATGCAGTAGTAATAAATCCATACCGATTGAGAACCCAATGCTTTTTCCTGCTTGGGTTTCCGAAACGTTTTTTTGAGAACCCAAGTCACCCAAATGTTTTCCTTCAAAGCCATGCAGTAGTTTAGAGCATATATAATGAGTTCTAAAGGGAATAAATTAAAATTAAAGCTGATCTAAATATACATAACAAGAAATTAAAGCTGATCTAAAAGCTGATCCAAATATACATAACAAGAAATTGCTGTAGTGTTAAAAACTTTCCTTTTTCGAAGATATCGCTGTAGTGTTTGCAAGCATTGGAGAAGATATCAAAAACCCAGGGAGTGGCGTGCTCGAAGGGGGGGACAACAGTGGCGTGATTTCTTTTCATCGAGTGTGCAGGTGATGATTTTTGTTGTTGTTGTTGTTATTGATTTATGGTTTTTGGGAATTGTTTTGTTGATTATTATATTTGATTTTGAGGGTGCAGAAAGTGGCAGTGTCGACGGTTGCAAATGTGTGCAAGAAGTTGCCGCTGGATTGTTCTAAGATGGTGATGGAGTCGGTGCCTGCATTGTGTAATCTACTGGACTACGAGGATCGGAAGGTAATCAATTTTGAGTTGGATGTGTATAACACAGCTAGCATATTTGAAGTATAACATTGACAAATCATAAAGTATCACATTTGACTATGCTAGCATATTTGAAGTATCACATTTGATTATGCTAGCAAGTATCACAGGTGACGATTAACTGTCAATGTTATAATCAGAACTTCAGAACTATGACTAAAATGTGATACTTTATGATCTTCAGAACTATGACTAAAATGTTTAAGATCTGAAATTCACAGGTTATAATCTATTCAAGTAATTTATAAACGACTAAAATGTTAGAGCTGAAATTTAAAATATTCTTTGTCTTTGTCAATTTAAGTATGTCAAAAGATTGGGATGAAAACTAGAAGGGATGAGTGACTATGAGTCACTATACTATAACTATCAGAATTATCAGTCATTATACTATGAGTGACTATGAGTGACTATACTATAACTATCAGAATTATCAGAATGATCAAGTATAGTCGTTTTATATAGGTCAATCTTCAGAATTATCAGGTTATGATCGGAACTTCAGAACTATAACTAAAATGTGATACTTTATGATCTTCAGAACTATGACTGAAATGTTTAAGATCTGAAATTCACATGTTATAATCTATTCAAATAATCTATAAACGACTAAAATGTTAAAGCTGAAATTTAAAATATCCTTTGTCTTTAAAATATACTTCATGGACCTTTACATCAAAGTATAGGTAATACAAATTGTATATGTAATACAAATTGTCAACAAATGAGGTACTTTTAACAATATTAAGTTCTGCAGGGACTTTAATTTTAATTCAACCTCTGTTCCAGTGAGCCAGTAACTGAAGTGGGATATCTATAGCCTGAAGTGGGATATCTATATGCATATTTTTTTTGCTTGAAGCAGAAAAGTTCTTTAAATCAGCTTTAACAGAAGCTAAAGAGGGATTTGGGCCCAGGGATCCACATGTTGCATCATCATACAACAATCTGGTATGTCACAGCATATTTTGTTTCATCTTTTTAAGTTAATTGAAATTGTTCCTTGGTGAATTGAAATTGTTGGATAAGAAAATTAACTGTTCGCCATTTTCTTTTTTCTTTTTTATTTATTTATTTAATTATATTAAAGTCAAGGCATAAACCCAAAATCAGGTAAGAAAGCAGTACAAAAACATGTAATAGAAGAAGCATATTAGCAATTGATGTTCACCATTTTCTTAACTAAAATATCCTCTATCGAACTTATCAACTAAATCTAAGCTACTTTGAAAATTTCTTCTTTTGCATGCCCATAGAAGTTGAATGCAATTAAGTCAAGTGGATGCTTACCACAAATTTCACTATCAGTTGTCTACTAGCCCATTTTCACATCTATATATACATTTGTTGACTTATCTTTCAGAACCAAGTAAAGGCTAAAGTGCGATTACCACATATATAAATTTTGTTTTTGTGAATTAACCTCATATATGAATGCCACACCAAGTCATAGATCAAAAGAGTTCATAAATATGCAAAAGACTTACAGGTTGAATTCATTACAGGCTTACAGCTATTATCTCCACTGATAAATTTCAAACATGTTAATAATTATAAAATGGATATAAATAGTATTAGCTAGATACAAAGCATGATTTTTTAGTTTTTAATTTTAAATGTGCCTTGGTGTGTGAATGCAATCTTTAAAGAAAAGGCATGCGTGACATGATTAATTTTGTCTACTTTGTCACTACAAATAAATTACAGGAACACTTTCTGAATTTCAGCTATATACATTTCTTAATTTCACTTTCAATATTACAGATATTTTTTTTTTGAAAGTAAAAAGTGGGAAATTCACAGTTTGTTTGAGAAAAACATTCCCACAGTATAGTTCCTTAAAAAAAAGATTTCTTAATCCAAATTGAAAAAAGACTTCCTCTTCAGATTAGAAGAATGATATATGTGCCAGTAACATGTTGTTCTTTTTCTTAATCCAAATAATATTTTGTTCTTAATTCTCTTATATATGTTTTCAGCTGATGTCATTTTTGTCGCTCCTGACACTATGGGTTTATGTCCCACCCGTCGTCGAGCCGGGACGAAATTCGGCCTTAGTGATATAAGAGAAATGTTTCAATTTGGTCATATAATGTTATCCCCTATTCAGATCAAAACTCATGTAAATATAACAGTTATACTGTTATATAATGTAATTTAATATAAGAGAAATGTTTCAATTTGGTCTTATAATGTTATCCCTATTCAGATCAGAACTCATGTAGATATAACAGTTATACAGTTATATAATGTAAAAGTTATAGAGAACTTTGAACCGATATGTTCTAACTAATAATGGGAGAAGGCCTTAGTGTCATTTGTCATTTTATTATTCTACCAACATGTGCAACGCACGTATATCTATACTAATATAAAAGAGGTTTCCGGTTCGAATCCTCTCTACGTTAGAGTTTTTATTTTTATTTTTTGAAATTATTAAAACATGCATTGCACATGTAAATTACTATATATATATATATATATATATATATATATATATATATATATATCTACTATTTGAATGGGAGAGTTGGGGTTGTAAACAAACAAACCCTAATTTTGTAACTGAGCAAACCCATGCAATTAATATACGTGCAAACTATATCCACTAAACATCCCCGTGTCATGCACGCCAAATCAAAATATACAAATTCATTTAATTTAATGACTAAACTTTTTATAGACGTGCATCGCACGTGCATTATACTAGTAATAATTAAAGAAAGAATGAATGAATGAATTAACGGGGATTTGTTAGTTGGATAATAATTATGGATTTATCCTTATCTTAACTTCAAACCTATTTTTAAATTTTAAACTAACCTAATTTAATCTAACCTAATCTAGTGTTTTCCTATTTAATGGTTGGCGTGAAGACAAATTAGAAGGGGGAAGGAGTTGGTAGGTGGGATCTGGAGAAGGATTGGAGAGGAGTTTGAGAATTAGACGGGGAGTAGGTGGCGTGGAGGAAAAAATCTCTATTTGATGGGGCTTCTTTCTATACCTATGAATTCTATTGGATCCAGAAATAAGACACTGGAAGAACAATATTGTCTCGCTCCTGTATCTTCCAAAAGGGAAAAAGATTTCTGAGAGTTGTTTCATGGATCCACAAGAGAGTATTTGGGTTCTCCCAATAAATAAAAAGTGTATACTTAAAAAAAGGAGAGAGAGGGAGGCGGAAAAGAAAGACCACAAAGGAAGTTGGGAGTGGACGTAAAGAGCAAAAAGGGAGAGAAAGGAAGACGCGTGCTGCACTGTAGCAGACGGAACGGGCAGATTTGACCCGGGGTTGCACTGTAGCCAGACAGCGACAGGAGGGATCTGACGCAGCACTGTTCCAGACACGACGCGTGGCAGGCTGACGCTGACGGATTACTGTAGCTTGATTCGACGTTGCACTGTAGCAGACGGGCTTCGATCTGACGTGTGTTATTTTTTGTGCTGAGTTCGAGACGGAAAGAGAGATGGTTTAACTTGATTGGGCACAATTTTGAAGACCGTTCGGTTTGCAATTTTTATTACAAAACAGTCTATTTTTGTATATCTTTTCTCTCTCTAATTTTTAATTATGCAATCCATGAATAATTTTGTTAATTGCAATATTTTTATTATGAACTAAATTTATTGTTCTAGGGTTTAGATGTAGCCTAGTTTTGAGAACACAATTTCATATTTTTTTGTGGTTGTGTGTTTGATTTTTGTGCTTAATGCTTACAATTATTTGGCCAATTTTTGTATGATTATTGGATCATGGAGAGACCGAGAGGTAATTTGTGATTTAGAACAATAAAAATTGAAAATCGTTGATTGAGCGAAATTAGAGATAATTTACCACGATTAATGTGGCCGTTAAGAAATTCACAAAACTTAATGAGTCTTCGATTAATTAAATTTGCATAGAGATGTGTCAAACTGTTAGTTGGAGATATTTTTGGTGTTGTTCGAGAGAAAGCATTGAATAGTTTGGGGATTTCGGTCTACAACTTGGAAAAATAATATTTTTAGAAATTATAAATTGTGTGGGATGAACTAGGTGAAATCAAACGCCCTAAAATTAATTTTGCCATTAACAAATTACAATTTTCAGACTCTGCTCCCTCTCCATTAATTTAGTTAGTTAGACTTTTAGATTAATTTAATTTAGTTGTTTTCTTTCTTTATTAATTTCAATCTTCCAAATAGTAATTCATCTAGTAATATCGGTACTCAATAAAATATCTAGTCTCTGTGGGTTCGACACTCTATTCACTACTATATTACTTGTTGCGATTTTGTACACTTGCAAATATTCACACCAGCGAGGTGCTACATCGGGTTGTGGCTGTCGCGATTGGCTGCAGCGGTCGCGACGGGGGCTGCGCGTCGGCTGTCGTCGAGAGGACGCTTCGCTAGCGGGTGGGCTGGCGTTGACTGTGGCGAAGGGAGCGTTGTCAAAGGTGCATGGGGAGAGGCCAGGGAGGAGGACTGTGGAGGGGCACCATGACGCCAGGATGAGGGAGAGGAAAGGGGTGGCTATCGCTGGCCTGCGGGACGAGAGACGGGGAGGCAGGGGATGGGTTCGAAGAGAGAGTGCGGGAGGAAGATGAGAGAAAGAAGGTTGGGGTTTCTTAGCAGTAGTATAGGTTTTAGGGTTAGGTTTTGTAGAGTAGGTTTTAGTAGGGTATTTATATAGTGGGTTATTGGGTTTGGGTAATGGGGTAGGCTCCAATAGGAACTCATAGGATTTGGGTTTTATTAATGGGTTTGGGGAATTAGAATGGGTATTAAAACCCAATGAGAAAAATATACAACTAGAGAAAAATAAATAAATAAATAGATCAATAATAATATAGTAACAAGATAAATAAATTTGTGTGCATCAAATCACTACTCAAATTATACTAAATGCAATAGAAGAAGATTTTTAATTCAATAATCAAATATAGCAATATTAATAACAACAATAACAAATTTTGGTATACATATCAAAAATGAGATTTGAGACAAATCAAAGTTCATTAAAATCCAAATAGTAATAAAATAAGATACAAGTAGCTGATCACTTAGAAAATAAATATTAAAATTGGGATATACTGTTATTCGAAGAAAATACAATTTTCGGTTCGAAAAGATTTTAATAGAAAGCCTAATTCGAGTTTAAAATAATACTGAATTTATAATAAATCAAAATACGTAATTTATTCACAAAATACGTATTTAGGGAAACAGGGATTACAGCAGATGATGAATTGAGATCCTCTATTCAGATTACAGAGATATGAGATTGAATTGGGAGCTAGGGTTAAGGTTGATGATGAAAAAAAAAGTGAAAACTACATATAAATAGATCCTGGGAGTGGGGGCTGCCATGAATAAGAGAGATCTAGGGCCAAGGGAGAGAGAAGGGGCCTGGGAGTGGGGGCTGGTGTTCTGAAGACGAAGCGCTCGAAGATTGGAGGGAGATGAAGGGATTGGCATTCTCGAACTCGAAGCGTCGATCAAAAATTCAGATTCTCAGAAGTTCTTTCATTTCAGAACTTAGAGA